>CM075989.1:21119991-21225966 GCA_038087875.1 Malacoraja senta
TAGAGATGCGATCTACGACCTGTGTTTTCCATTTGCAATAAAACAATGAGCAAAACCCGCAGTGAGTCAGCAAAGAAATGTAAATGAAAGACCCCCCCCCCGTGGGAGGTTGATGTTTTGCTCAGTCTGTTCTAGGCCCATTTCTAGGTATAGCGTGCTTCAGTGCAGTCGCCTGCTAATTCTAGCCCTCAAGTACACCTTGGACGCTAGACTGGGGCGGCACAGTGGCGCAGCGGTAGAGTTGCTACCTTACAGCGCCAGTGACCCGGGTTCGATCCCGACTACGGGTGCTGTCTGTACGGAGTTTGTGCGTTCTCCCCGTGACCGCGTGTGTTTTCTCCGAGATCTTCGGTTTCCTCCCACACTCCAAAGACGTACAGGTTTGTAGGTTAATTGGCTTGGTATAAATGTAAAAAAAATGTCCCTAATGTGTGTAGGATAGTGTTGATGTACGGGGTTCGCTGGTCAGTACGGACTCATAAGGTCATAAGGAATAGGAGTAGAATTAGGCCATTCGGCCCATTAAGTCTACTCCGCCATTCATTTTATCTGTCCCTCCTAACCCCATTCTCATGCCTTATCCCCATAACCGCTAATCAAGAATCTAGCTATCTCAGTGGGCCGAAGGGCCTGTTTCCACGCTGTATCTCTAAACTAAACTAAACTAAAGTTGTGCACACCAAACTAGACCATTGTGTATAGGAAGGAACTACAGATGCTGGTTTATACCGAAGATAAATGCAAAGTGCTGAAGTAACTCAGCAGGTCAGGCAACATCTCTGGAGAAAAAAGATGGGTGAAGTTCTGTTTCAAGTCTGAAGAAGGGTTCCGACCCAAAACATAGCCCATTATTTTTCTCCAGAGATGCTGCCTGACCTGCCGAGTTACTCCAGTGCTTTGTGTCTATCTTACATTAGACCACGACATGCATACATGGCTGGGTAAATAGAACAGCATCAGTTCCTCTCAAAAAGTCATAGAGTCACAAAGCATGGAAACAGGGCCTACGACTTAACTCGTCTAGCCTTTGTTTTTATTGCAAGCATTTGTTTTTATTTTAAGCCTTTATTTCAAGAGGATTAGAATACAAAAACAGGGATGTAATGCTGAGGCCCTATAAGGCGCTGGTCAGGCTGCATTTGGAGTATGTGAACAATTTTAGGCACCAGAACTGAGGAAGGATGTGCTGGCCCTGGAGAGGGTCCAGAGGAGGTTTACAAGAATTATCCCAGGAATGAGTGGGTTAACATATGATGAGCGTTTGTCGGCATTGGGCCTGTACTCGCTGGAGTTTAGAAGAATGAGGAGGGACCTTTCTTTGAAACTTACTGAATAGTGAAAGGCCTGGTGAGATTGGACGTGGAGAGGATGTTTCCACTGGTGAGAGAGTCTAGGACTAGAGGTCATAGTCTCTGAATTAAAGGACGTTCCTTTAGGAAGCAGATGAGGCGGAATTTCTTTAGTCAGAGATGGTGAATCTGTGGAATTCTTTGCCACAGACGGCATTGGAGGCAAAGTCAAAGTGGATATTTTTAAGGCAGAGATAGATAGATTATTGATTATTATGGGTGTCAGAGGTTATGGGGAGAAGGCAGGAGAATGGGGTTAGGAGGGAGAGAGATCAGCCATGATTGAATGTCAGAATTGAGTTGATGGGCCAAATGGCCTATTTCTGTTTCTATCACTTTTTGACCTTATGACCTTATCTATGCTGACCAGCAAGCCTCATCTAACCTTATCCCATTTGATCACATTTAGCCCCAAACCCCTCCAAACCTTCTTATCCAGTCTATTGTATTCTTATTGAGTATAGAAGTTGGGAGGTCATGTTGCAGTTGAATAAGACATTGGTGAGACCCCATTTAGAATATTGTGTTCAGTTCTGCGCACCATGTTATAGGAAAGATATCGTCAAGCTTGAAAGGTGCAGAGAAGATTTATGAGGATGTTGCCAGGACAAGAGGGTGTGAGCTGTAGGGAGAGGTTGAGTAGGCTGGGTCTCTATTCCTTGGCTCGTAGGAGGATGAGGTGGATATAATAGAGGTGTATAAAATCATGAGAGGAACGGATCGGGTAGATGCACAGAGTCTCTTGCTCAGAATAGGGAAATCGAGGACCAGAGGACATAGGTTTAAGGTGAAGGGGAAAAGATTTAATAGGAATCTGAGGGTGGTGGTGGGTGAATGGAACAAGCAGCCAGAGGAGGTAGTGAGGCTATTCTGGAGGAACTCAGTGGGTCAAGCTGCATTTGAGAGGGGAAAAGAATTGTCCTGATAGAGGGTTTTGACCAAAAACATTCGCAATTCCATTCCCCCACAGATGCTGCTTGACCACTGAGTTAAAAAAATTGGGCACCTATCCCAATATTCAAGAAACATTTAGACAGGTACATGGATAGGACAGGTTTGAAGGGATATGGAACAAACGCAGGCAGGTGGGTCCAGTGTAGCTGGGACATGTTGGCTGGTGTGGGCAAGTTGGGTTGAAGGGCCTGTTTCCACACTGTGTCACTCTATGACTCTATGAGGTACATGGATAGGAAAGGTTTAGAGGGATGTGGGCCAAACGTGGCCTGGTGGGACTCGCATAGATGGTCAGCATGGGCACGTTGGGCTGAAGGGCCTGGCTTCGTGATGTAAGACTGTGACTCTCGGGTTCTTTTAACTGATTGTTTGTTGCAATAGATTTTTTTTTGCACAGTCTCTTTTTTTATTCCCTGTTAGAAAAAAATGTGGCGCGATGGTTGAGTTGCTGCCTCACAGCGCCAGAGACCCAGTTTCGATCCTGACTATGGGTGCTGTCTGTATAGAATTTGTATGTTCTCCCTGTGACCACTTGGGTTTTCTCCGGTTTTCTCCCACACTCCAAAGACGTACTTGTTTGTAGGTTTAATTGGCTTCAGTAAGTAGGAAAATTGTGCAGGTTACTGTACGTAGTGAATGCTGGTCAATAGACAATAGGTGCTGGAGTAGGCCATTCGGCCTTTGAGCCAGCACCGCCATTCAATGTGATCATGGCTGATCATCCCCAATCAGTACCCCGTTCCTGCCTTCTCCCCATATCCCCTGACTCCGCTATCTTTAAGAGTCCTATCTAGCTCTCTCTTGAAAGCATCCAGAGAACCTGCCTCCACCGCCCTCTGAGGCAGAGAATTCCACAGACTCACCACTCTCTGTGAGAAAAAGTGTTTCCTCGTCTCCGTTCTAAATGGCTTACTCCTTATTCTTAAACTGTGGCCCCTGGTTCTGGACTCCCCCAGCATCGGGAACATGTTTCCTGCCTCTAGCGTGTCCAAGCCCTTAACAATCTTATATGTTTCAATGAGATGCCCTCTCATCCTTCTAAACCTCCAGAGTGTACAAGCCCAGCTGCTCCATTCTCTCAGCATATGACAGTCCCGCCATCCCGGGAATTAACCTTGTAATTCGACGTGGTCGACGTGGATTTAGTGGGCTGAAGGGCCTGTTTCCGCGCTGTATCTCTGAAGTCTAAAGATTCATGGAGTCACAGCATGGAAACGGTAGCTGTGGCCCACAGAATCTGTGCTGATCACCAAGCAGATATTTGCACTGACCCTGATGTATTCTCCTCATGTTCCCCTCATTTCTCACCCGCCTAGTTTCCACCACTACCACCTACACAGTGTGGACAATTTACGGTGACCAGATGTCCAACCAACCCTGCAGCTTTTTGGGATGTTGGAGGTAACCATAGCACCCAGAGGAAAGCCAAGCAGTTAGAGCGGGGAACCTGCAAACTCCACACTGGAGGTCAGGATTGAACTTGGGGCCGTAGGACCGAAGACCCAGTGGCTCTACTAGCTGTCCTGCCTTGCTGCCCCAGGGTGGATCAGTAGAGATGAGAGCTCGAGTTGTGGCCTCACAGTGCCAGAGACCCGGGTTCGATCCTGACTACGGGTACTGCCTGTACGTTCTCCCCGTGACCTGTGCACGTTTTTTCTGGGATCTCTGGTTTCCTCTCACACTCCAAAGATGTACAGGTGTGCAGTGTTAATTGAATTGGTATAAATGTAAATTGTCCCTAGTGTGTGTAGGATAGTGTTAATGTGCGGGGATCGCTGGTCAGTGCGGACATGGTGGGCCGAAGGGCCTGTTTCCATGCTGTTTCACTAAACTAAACTAAACTAAACAAACTGTCTATGTCTTGTTCTGTGCTCTGTAGCTGATCTTGTGTGTGCCTTCCTCTCCTTGCCGCTCACTCTGACCTTGCTACTTATGACTGCATCTCACTCCTTACAGATCTTGGCCACATATGTTGGTTGCATAGTGATTTTATCATCTGTTACCAACTTGCTTCCAATTCTTAGCCTGAATTATAAGTGCACATTTTTAACAGTCTGGTAGTGCCTTGTGTCAAACCCGCAGCAAGCAGAGAGTCTCTAATTGTCCATCCCTCACACCTAGCCCCTGTGTGCATGATTCCCACTCATACGTTCATAAGGGACAGGGTCAGAATTAGGCCATTCAGCCCATCAACTCTACTCCGCCATTCAATCATGGCTGATCTATCTCTCCCTCCTAACCCCATTCCCCTTCTTCAGACTGTGCACATATCTTTGTATGCTTTGTTGTCACCTTGTCCTAGCTAACAATGATCTATGCTATGTTTGCGTTGATCCTCGTCCTCTTTGATGTCTCGTTTTCACACCTTACCCTTCCATATCTCTGTGTCTCCCTCTCCTCTGACACTCAGTCTGAAGAAGTGTCTTGACCTGAAACCTCACCCATTCCTTCTATCCAGAGATGCTGCCTGAGTTACTCCAGCATGTTGTGTCTATCTTCAGTGTCCAATGGCCTAACTCTGCTCCAATAACCTCTGACGCCCGTACTAATCAAGAATCTATCTATCTCTGCCTTAAAAATATCATTTGGCCAATATGACTTGGCCTCCACAGCCTTCTGTGGCAACAAATTCCACAGATTCACCACCCTCTGACTAAAGCAATTCTTCCTCATCTCCTTCCTAAAGGAACATCCATTAATTCTGAGCCTCTGGTTCCTAGACTCTCCCACTAGTGGAAACATCCTCTCCACATCCACTCTCTCCAGGCCTCAGAATTTAAACCAACAGCTCTTTTTATATAACTATAATATAGAGAAAACAAAGTTATGGAGGCTTTCTTTTAGTAACTTTGTTTTATTCCCTACTGACTAAAAAGTGTTCTTCTGAAAAAAAAAACCTCGGAGCTGCAGGATGCAATTACAGTTCTCTCTGCACAATATACTTCTGTAAATGTCACATGTAAGTATGTTTTATTTACACAGATCTTCAGTCATTCCGCTTCTCTAAATCAGTAAAGTGCTCCAAGGATCTTTCTGCCATTCCTTTTTCTTTGCCCTGTCTGGTTCCAGCTAATGTGATTTGTTGAACAAACTGTCCCATTAATCCGCTCCTATTTGACAGACTGAGAAAATAAGTGGCAAACGGCGAGATTCACAAGGAGCTAACTCTCTGTCTTCCTCAAGGTAAATAGTTATTACATTTGTGTGTCAAATTAGTGAAAATGATGTGCTTTCATTTTAAAACTGTAAATGTCACTCCTGCCAACCGGTTCAAAGTCATGTAATGTGACATCTAAGTGACAAATGAGGCAGGGCAAGATGGATTTCAGTAAGGATTCTTTGCTCTGTTATACGTAGTTGCTACTGCTAAATGCTTACAAAGCAGCTGTGAAAGTTAGTCCCCAATCTGCAAGTACATGTGCAATGACTTCCAGCCTGTAACTCTGCAATTTGTTAATGGCAAAAAATTCCACTGTGCGCTGTTATCTACTGCTGTAGCTATCCAACACATTCATACAATTGTGCTTTTTTTTTTAAACAAATACTTTTATTCAAAATACAAAAAGAAACATACAGAGTGTTAACGCAATCAAAGGCTGCCTATATTGGCAGCTTACAAAGAAACAGTCATCAAATTAATGTCTCGCCAGCTTTATCAATAATACACTCGACCTCCTGTGGCGACCAGCGTTCAGGGAAGGCCTCCAGAGTCCCTGTGGACACCGCATGTTCCCGGATTGAAAACAACTCTTCCTTACAACCCAGCGGAATATCGACTTCTCTAACTTCAAGTGACTCTTGCTTCTTCTCTCTCTCCATCCCTCCCCCATCCTAGCTCTCTGACTGTCTTCCTGATTACGTTTTATCTTTGAAGATAGACACAAAATTCTGGAATAACTCAGCAGGGACAGGTAGCATCTCTGGAGAGAAGGAATGGATGACATTTTGGATCGAGACCCTTCTTCAGACTGCGTACATATCTTTGTGTGTGCTTCCTTCTCACCTTCCCCGAGCTAACAATGATCTATTCTATGTTTTCCTTGATCCTCGTCCCCTTTGATGTCTCGTTTTCCACACCTTACCCTTCCATATCTCTGTCCCCCTCTCCCCTGACTCTCAGTCTGAAGAAGTGTCTTGACCAAAACCTCACCCATTCCTTCTCTCCAGAGATGCTGCCTGAGTTACTCCAGCATTTTGTGTCTATCTTCAGTGTCCAATGGCCTAACTCTGCTCCAATCACTTACTGTATGAACGTATGAGCCATCCATTTCTCTGTGGATGCAGAAGTTGGGATGAAAAGGTTTGCTTTTGATTTACAAAATTGTTGGAACCGTGCTGTGTCTTCAACATGGAAATGGGAGTGAAGGGGAAAAACAGAAATCCAAGGATGTATAGTGTGTTTTAGAACATAAAAGATAGATTATGGAACGGTACAGCGCAGGAACAGGCCCTTCGGCCCTCAATGTCTGTGCCGAACATGATGCCAAGATAAACTCCACTCCTCTACCCTCAAGTTCAAGTTCAAGTGAGTTTATTGTCATGTGTCCCTGATAGGACAATGAAATTCTTGCTTTGCTTCAGCACAACAGAACATAGAAGGCATTGACTACAAAACAGATCAGTGTGTCCATATATCATTATATAAATATATACATACATGATCCATCTCACGTGATCCCTCACGTGATCCATCTCCCTCTACTCCCTGCATATGCAGGTGCCAACCTGAAAGCTACTTAAATGTCACTATGGTATCTGCCTCCGCCATCGCCCTTGGCACCCACCTCCTTCTGTGCAACAAGATACTCCCCACATCTCCTTTAAAAATAGCCCCTTTCATATCAAAGCTTTGCCCTCTAGTCTTTGACATTTCCACTCTTATCTATGCCTCTCACGAAGTGACTCGACCTGAAACGTCACCCATTCCTTCTCTCCAGAGATGCTGCCTGTCCCACTGAGTTACTGCAGCATTTTGTGTCTATCTACCCCTCTCATAATTGTATATACATCTATCAGGTCTCCTCTCAACCTCCAGTGTTCCAGGGAATACAATCCAAGTCTGTCTAACCTTCCCTTGCAGCTAATGCCCTCTAATCCAGCTGGCAGCATGTTCCTGTTCCACAAACCTGCCACTTTGGATCAGAACAAAATCCCATTGCTACAGCCCAAGTCCCGCACAGTTGAGCCCTTGGTCCCAGGGAACTTCTGGGCCAACTTAGTCCAATTTCCTCTGCAATTCTTCGAAAGCAATAATTAACTAGCATTTATTTCGAGAGGGCTAGAATACAAAGGCAGGGATGTAATGCTGAGTCAGGCCACCTTTGGAATATTGTGCGCAGTGTGGGCCCCAATATCTGAGGAAGGATGTGCCAGCGTTGGAGAAGGTTCAGAAGAGGTTTACGAGAATGATCCCAGGAATGAGTGGGTTAACATATGATGAGCGTTTGAAGGCACTGGACCTGTACTCGCTGGAGATTAGAAGGAAAAGGCGGGGAGAAGGGGGTGGATGGTGGGGGGAGGGGGGGTGCACCTCATTGAAACTTACCGAATAGTAAAAGGCCTGGATAGAGTGAATGTGAAGAGGATGTTTCCACTAGTGGGAGAGTCTACGACCAGAGGGCCATAGCTTCTGAATAAGAGGATGTACCTTTAGAAGGATGAGGAGACATTACTTTCGCCAGAGGGTGATGAAACTGGAATTCCTGTAGAGGTCAAGCGATGGATATTTTGAAGATGGAGTTTGACTTGCTTAATAAGGGTGCCAGAGATTACTAAGGGTGTCTTGATTAGAAAGGGTGTTGTGGAGAAGGCAGGAAAAGGGTTTGAGAGAGAAAGAGCTATGATTGAATGACAGGGTTAATTTGATGGGCCGAATGGCCCAATTCTACTACTAGAACTGATGAACTTATGCACTTAACACCATCCTGCAGAAGACAGGTGTAGATGTTGCATGAAACGCTGAGGCTGAATCGCCACGTTGAGTTCTAGAGTGGTGTGCTTCAATGTAGAAATGGTCGCAAATCTCTTTCATTTCTGAATAAAAATAACTTAGAAACAGAGAGTAGTGGCTGGGGATTTTCTGCAGATTCTTTTCACCCTTGAGCTAAAGATTTATAAGCATCTGCCAAGCTCCAAGTATCTTCCAGTTTCTAAACCACCACAGTATTGTGAGAAAACATAGTTTGTCTTCATTTGTGAAAGAGTGATTGGAGAAAGCCTCTGATTAATCAGTTGTAGTGAAGGTGTGAGGGGCTTGGTGGTGGGTAATCAGTCTAAAATGGTTACTGGATGGATAAGGAAAGGCATTGGCCAAGATTTCTTTGAGAGACAGTTTAGTTTAGAGATACAACACGGAAACAGGCCCTTCGGCCCACCAAGTCCATGCTGACCAGCCATCCCCAGTACGCTAGCACTATCTTACAATAGACAATAGACAATAGACAATGGACAATAGGTGCAGGAGTAGGCCATTTGGCCCTTTGAGCCAGCACCGCCATTCAATGTGATCATGGCTGATCATCCCCAATCAATACCCCGTTCCTGCCTTCTCCCCATATCCCTTGACTCTGCTATCTTTAAGAGCCCTATCTAGCTCTCTCTTGAAAGACTCTCTCTTGAAACACACTAGGGACAATCTTTATCAAGCCAATTAACCTACAAACCTGCACGTCTTTGGAGTGTGGGAGGAAACCGGAGCTCCCGGTGAAAACCCACGTGGTCACGGGGAGAATGTAGAGCTGGGAGATATTGCTACGCCACTGCCCAACAAAAGTAGAAATTCATGTTAATGGTATTTTTTTTCAGGGAATTTCATGGAGGGAATTTCAAATTTCAATTGGAGGGAAGAATGCTGAGGGAGCAATGGGAAGATCTGTGATGGGCTGGACATCAAGCGAGAACTTCAGATCCTCACCCACTGCCACTCTGGCCCCCTAGTCTCAGTGAGTTGATATAGGACAGCACAGGAACAAGCCTTTCAGCCCACAATGTCTGTGCTGAACATGGAGTTAAAGGGAAATGGTTTCTTAAATGTGTGAGCGTAGAGACAGAGGGGTGTAAAATGAGGGTAGAAGCAATAGGTAGGAAGGTGAAAAGTAAAAGTGGCAGGCAGACAAATCCAGGGCAAAAATCAAAAAGGGCCGCTTTTCAACATAATTGTATAAGGGGTAAGAGTGTTGTAAAAACAAGCATGAAGGCTTTGTGTCTCAATGCAAGGAGCATTCGTAATGAGGTGGATGAGTTGAATGTGCTGATAGCTATTAATGACTATGATATAGTTGGGATCACGGAGACATGGCTCCACGGTAACCAAGGCTGGGAGCTGAACATCCAGGGATATTCAATATTCAGGAGGGATAGACAGAAAGGGAAAGGAGGTGGGGTAGCGTTGCTGGTTAGAGAGCAGATTAACGCAATAGAAAGGAAGGACATTAGCTTGGAGGATGTGGAATCGATATGGGTAGAGCTGCGAAACACTAAGGGGCAGAAAATGCTCGTGGGAGTTGTGTACAGGCCACCTAACAGTAGTAGTGGAGTTGGGGATGGCATCAAACAGGAAATTAGAAATGCGTGCAACAAAGGTAAAACAGTTATAATGGGTGACTTCAATCTACATATAGATTGGGTGAATCAAATGAGGAAGAGGATTTCTTGGAATGTATGCGGGATAGTTTTCTAAACCAACATGTAGAGGAACCAACGAGTGAGCAGGCTATTCTAGATTGGGTATTGAGTAATGAGGAAGGGTTAGTTAGCAGTCTTGTTGTGCGTGGCCCCTTGGGCAAGAGTGACCATAATATGGTTGAGTTCTTCATTAGGATGGAGAGTGACATTGTTAATTCAGAAACAAGGGTCCTGAACTTAAAGAAAGGTAACTTTGAGGGTATGAGAAGTGAATTGGCCAAGATAGACTGGCAATTGATTCTTAATGGGTTGATGGTAGATATGCAATGGAAGGCATTTAAAGACTGCATGGATGAACTACAACAATTGTTCATCCCAGTTTGGCAAAAAAATAAATCAGGGAAGGTAGTGCATCCATGGATAACAAGGGAAATCAGGGATAGTATCAAAACAAAAGATGAAGCGTACAAATTAGCCAGAAAAAGCAGCCTACCAGAGGACTGGGAGAAATTCAGAGTCCAACAGAGGAGGACAAAGGGCTTAATTAGGAAAGGGAAAATAGATTATGAAAGAAAACTGTCAGGGAACATAAAAACTGACTGCAAAAGCTTTTATAGATATGTGAAGAGAAAAAGATTAGTTAAAACAAATGAAGGTCCCTTGCAGTCAGAAACAGGTGAATTGATCATGGGGAACAAGGACATGGCAGACCAATTGAATAACTACTTTGGTTCTGTCTTCACTAAGGAAGACATAAATAATCTGCCGGAAATAGCAGGGGACCAGGCGTCAAATGAGATGGAGGAACTGAGTGAAATCCAGGTTAGCCGGGAAGTGGTGTTAGGTAAATTGAATGGATTAAAGGCCGATAAATCCCCAATGCCAGATAGGCTGCATCCCAGAGTACTTAAGGAAGTAGCCCCAGAAATAGTGGATGCATTAGTGATAATATTTCAAAACACTTTAGATTCTGGAGTAGTTCCTGAGGATTGGAGGGTAGCTAATGTAACCCCACTTTTTAAAAAGGGAGGGAGAGAGAAAACGGGGAATTACAGACCAGTTAGTCTAATGTTGGTAGTGGGGAAACTGCTAGAATCAGTTATTAAAGATGGGATAGCAGCACATTTGGAAAGTGGTGAAATTATTGGACAAAGTCAGCATGGATTTATGAAAGGTAAATCATGTCTGACGAATCTTATAGAATTTTTCGAAGATGTAACTAGTAGAGTGGATAGGGGAGAACCAGTGGATGTGTTGTATCTGGACTTTCAGAAGGCTTTCGACAAGGTCCCACATAAGAGATTAGTATACAAACTTAAAGCACACGGTATTGGGGGTTCAGTATTGATGTGGATAGAGAACTGGCTGGCAGACAGGAAGCAAAGAGTAGGAGTAAATGGGTCCTTTTCACAATGGCAGGCTGTGACTAGTGGGGTACCGCAAGGCTCAGTGCTGGGACCCCAGCTATTTATGATATATATTAATGATTTGGACGAGGGAATTGAATGCAACATCTGCAAGTTTGCGGATGACACGAAGCTGGGGGGCAGTGTTAGCTGTGAGGAGGATGCTCGGAGGCTGCAAGGTGACTTGGATAGGCTGGGTGAGTGGGCAAATGCATGGCAGATGCAGTATAATGTGGATAAATGTGAGGTTATCCACTTTGGTGGCAAAAACAGGAAAGTAGACTATTATCTGAATGGTGGCCGATTAGGAAAAGGGGAGATGCAACGAGACCTGGGTGTCATGGTACACCAGTCATTAAAAGTAGGCATGCAGGTGCAGCAGGCAGTGAGGAAGGCGAATGGTATGTTAGCATTCATAGCAAAAGGATTTGTGTATATGAGCAGAGAGGTTCTACTGCAGTTGTACAGGGTCTTGGTGAGACCACACCTGGAGTATTGCGTACAGTTTTGGTCTCCTAATCTGAGGAAAGACATTCTTGCCATAGAGGGAGTACAGAGAAGGTTCACCAGACTGATTCCTGGGATGTCAGGACTTTCATATGAAGAAAGACTGGATAGACTCGGTTTGTACTCGCTAGAATTTAGAAGATTGAGGGGGGATCTTATAGAACCGTACAAAATTCTTAAGGGGTTGGACAGGCTAGATGCAGGAAGATTGTTCCCGATGTTGGGGAAGTCCAGAACAAGGGGTCACAGTTTAAGGATAAGGGGGAAATCTTTTAGGACCGAGATGAGGAAAACATTTTTCACACAGAGAGTGGTGAATCTCTGGAATTCTCTGCCACAGAAGGTAGTTGAGGCCAGTTCATTGGCTATATTTAAGACAGAGTTAGATGTGGCCCTTGTGGCTAAAGGGATCAGGGGGTATGGAGAGAAAGCAGGTACAGGATACTGAGTTGGATGATCAGCCATGATCATATCGAATGGTGGTGCAGGCTCGAAGGGCCGAATGGCCTACTCCTGCACCTATTTTCTATGTTTCTATGTTTCTATGATGCCAACATAAACCAATTTCATCGCCCTGCACATGAGCCAGAACATCTCCATTACCTAAGATAGACACAAAAAGCTGGAGTAACTCAGCGGGACAGGCAGCATCTCTGGGGAGAAGGAATGGGTGACGTTTTGGGTCCAGACCTTTGTTCAGACTGGTTAGGGACAAAGGAAACGAGAGATATAGGCGATGATGTGGGGAGATAAAAAACAATGAATAAAAGATATGCAAAAAACTAATGATGATAAAGTAAAATGATACAGGCCCATTGTTAGCTCTTTGTAGGGTGAAAATGAGAAGCTAGTGCGACATGGAGTGGGCGGGACAGAGATAGAATGTAGTCGGAGACGGTAAGACTGGTGGGAGAACTGGGAAGGGGGAGGGGATGGAGAGAGAGTGAAAGCAAGGGGTACTTGAAGTTAGAGAAGTCAATGTTCATACCGCTGGGGTGTAAGCTACCCAAGCGAAATATGAGGCGCTATCCATTCCCTCCACAGATGCTGCCTGACCTGCTGAGTTCCTCCAGAACTTTGTGTTTTGTTCAGGTATTGCCCAAGTCCCTCCCGAATGGGTCACGGAGTCGGCGAAGTATTTCTCATAGTTATGTATTTTCCTCTATCTTATTTGACCTCCCACAGGAGCTGGGTTTATTAGCATTTGGTGCGCATGATGCATACTAATGGATATGACCTTTCCCTGCCCTTTTTGTGTATTCATAAGCTGAAAAAACATGGCCAGTGGAGATGGAAACAGGTTTTTAAGTTGGATGATGATCACAGAACGAAAGGACATTAGCACCAAATGAACAGGCTGTTGCTCCAATGTGAAATTAAACAACTTCATGTTTTGCCACATTAAATCCTTGGAACAAAAGCGCGACCATTACGTAAAGAAATGTATTGTGGAATATGAATGCTAAGAATTGGCTGGAAGATATTGGGTTCATTTATAGGTGTGGTGTTTCACACAGATCTATTTATTGTGGATGTTGAACCTGTGGTTGGTTGGTTCCTTTATGACCGTGAGTGGTCGAGATTTACTTTATTTATTGTCATGTGTGCCAAAGTACAGCATGCCAGTTTAGTGTTAGAGACACAGCCCGGAAACACGTCCTTCGGCCCTCCGGGTCCGCGCCGACCAGCGACCCCCGAGCACCAACACTATCCTACACACACTAGGGACAATTTTACATTTATACCAAGCCAATTAACCTACACACCTGCGTGTCTTGGGAGTGTGGGAGGAAACCGGAGATCCCGGAGTAAACCCACGCAGGTCAGGGGGAGAACGTACAAACTCCGTACAGACAGCACCCATGGTCAGGGTCGAACCCGGGTCTATGGCGCTGTAAGGCAGCAACTCTACCGCTGCGCCCTCGTGCCACCCATTTTTTGCATGCTAACCAGTCAGTGGTAAGACAACACGTGATTAACATATGATACCTCAAATGGTCAATTATGAATTGTGGAACAATTTGACTTAATACCTCGAAGATCTTTCTTGCGCCACACCCTTTGTTTGGGTACCCCAGTCAAAGTGTGGAAAGATTCTTATTAAATGTTCAGCATTATTAATATTTCTGCTCGATAATGCCTGCTGTAATCTCGCCACAGGTTAACAGGTGTCTTCAGCTAAATCTTTAGTAAAAGTTGACTGCGTCCAGAGAAAATTGAAGTCTAGCTTTTTGAAAGTAGTTTCCTTTTTATTTTGTATACACTGTTTTACTATATGCATTCTCTGAATACATGCGACGTGCTTCAAGTTCGATGTGTTTTGCATTCAATACTCTGCAAGCTGCACTGCGCGTGAGGATAAAAAAACTGTCGGCGAGTCTGCTGGCTTTCAAAGGAAAAATACTTCCCATCAAAATTTGGAATGATAAAGTTTTGCTGCAGCCACCACAAGAAAACCCAGTCTTTATCTTTCATCGCAGCACTTCCCTTGTGTGTATGTGTGTGTGTGTGTGGGAGTTTCTTTGTCATTGACTGAATATTGCAGAGGGACACAAGACTGCTGACAGGAAACCTATATTACCAGCCCATTAAAACACTTCTATTGAGCGCGGTACGCTGACGGGCACTTCATAGGTGCCGTGCACGCAGTCGCGGGCTCCTATCTCTTCCTGTATACGGCCAGCAGTAAAAGTAGTGACCTTGCGTCCTCAGGAAACTGTCTATACAACGGCCGTGGCATAAATATTTGTCGGTGGGCCATTACCCGGCACGTGCTCGAGCAGCGCCGCGAAAACAAAAGGGGGATGTCTGATTCAACGAGAAGGAAATGGATTTGTGAGGAGCTGCCGCTGCAGGGACCAGGCCTCTGTCTCTGTACCTATTGTTAAGAGAGGAAAAGCATGCGATCCTACACATCCTGAGCCTTTCTGTCAGCAGATCTCCTAGACAAATAAACACCAGTGCAATTTGAAAGCTGCTTCACTCTTGTTTGGTGTCATATTTTTACAAAACCTGTCAGTGATTTTAATGAATGAGGGGTTGGAGGAGTTAGCCCGGTGTTATACTTGCTGGATCATCTGGAATTATTTTTCTTTCACGCCCTATAATAGGAAAGAATATGTTATTGTTTGAGAAAAGTTTTATGATAAACATCCATCAACTTTTCCAAAAAAAAAATTGTGCCTCTTTCTTTTCAGCTTACTTCTGCAAGATTTTCAGCTTATTAAATATAATCTTGCACAATGTTCATCTTGACCTTTATCGGGCTTGTTAGAAAATCGGAGAGATCTTTTTTTGCGGGTGTTGGAAAAGGATATTAATCAGAATCTGCTTCGATTCTGTTTTTCATGGCGAAGCTCACTGCTTTAATTAATATCTGGCTGTCAAAATCTCACAGTATCCTTACTAGTTCAGATCATCTTTGAAGATTCTTTCATTTGTTGGAGTCATTTATTTCTAATGTGTTGGCTTCCCTTTTATAGAGAAGTAAAAAGTTTCTGAGAAGTTTTTCCGCAGTCCTTTAACTTAAAAAAAAATATCTGCAAATGCATAAAGAACGGTTCCGTATTCCTTTTATTTAAAATTGTAGAATAAGCGAACAAAAAAAAAGGCCTTCAAAAAAGCAGACGAACAATGAAGTAATTGAGCCGAGAAGAGAAATGAGCCAGAATTTCGATGCATCAGGTGCGTGGCGGAAGGGTAAGAGTTTGTGCACTTTGGCAAATTGCAGAGCCTCACGTTTCTGCACCCTCAGCTTCTTCACCTGACCAACTGACGGACCTGTGGCATAGTTCTTGTTTTTTTTCTTCTCTTCCGCTCTTTTTGTGCAGCCTTTGTCCAGGCGGGAGGTGCCGAGCATGGGAAAAAAGGCGCTCGAGAGAGGGAATAAAAAGAACGGAACGAAAGCGAACAAGAGGAGAGGAAAAATGAGTCTGATACTGCTTGACCTGAGGTGTTACGGTTCTCAGAGAAAGGGTGAAACCGGATAGCAGGTACAGCCGATGATGTCATTCACCAGAAGGACTATGGATCCCTCTGAAAGCTTTGGTTTAATTTACCCCTCGGGTCAGGCATCTGGGAGGTCACTGCTCTCTGCTTTCTCTGCTTTCGTTGTCGAATGCACATTACTAGTAATCATTTCACCGAAAACAACCATTTTGCAAATTTTAATTAGAACTTATTGGACATTCTTTTATTATTCCCCCCCCCTTAAACCGGACATCCTAAACTTAGTCTGGTGTTAGTGTGAACACATAACAGATAATCATTTTTTACTAAACCTGCTCCATTTGAAGTCTTCGTGACCTACTTTGAGTACTCTGTTACCAATATACATTAACCATTTAACGCTGCAGCCTCTGACTGACAGACCGCACTTGTGACAACAAACCTTGTCGATTCTCTGTTTGGCTTCAATTGCCATCTCCCACTTCAGCAGCAAACCGTCTATAAATCCTCCCACTATGCCACCTTCATTATTGGCCCTTTCCTGCAATAAAGTTTGTGCTTACTTTCTTCTGCATAAAACTTTTATGAGCTGCATTAAATATCGTGCCCCCTTCACACCCTGGGCGTCACGATGGCGCAGCGGTAGAATCTCTGCCTTGCAGCACCAGAGACCCCTGTTCAATCCTGTCCATGGGTGCTGACTATATGGAGTTTGTGCGTCCTCCTTGTGACCTTCTGGGTTTTCTCCAGGCTCTCTGGTTTCCTCCCACCCTCCAAAGACATACAGATTTGCAGATTAATTGAAGATACAGTAGATACAAAAAGCTGGAGCTACTCAGCGGGACAGGCAGCATCTCTGGAGAGAAGGAATGGGTGACGTTTCGGGTCGAGACCCTTCTTGAAGAAAGGTCTCAACCCAAACGTCACCCATTCCTTCTCTCCAGAGATGCTGTCTGTGCCGCTGAGTTACTCCAGCATTTTGTGTCTATCTTCGGTTTAAACCAGCATCTGCAGTTCCTTCCTACATGTAGATCAATTGACTTCTGTAAATTGTAAATTGTCCCTGGTGTGTAGGATTGTGTTGGTGTACAAGGTGATCGCTGGTCGGCGCAGACTCGGTGGGCCAAAGGGCTTGTTTCCATGCTGTATCTCTAAAGTCTGAAGTCTAACACACCACCACTGCAGCCAACATTGAAGCACATGAGGTCATACTGCACACCCTTTACGATCTATTGTTTTCTGTAAATTTAGAAATTCAGTATCATTCCCTAACCTAGATTGCTCATGTAGATATGGAAAAATAGAACTCTACTGGCTTCTCTCTGGGGAACTCCATTCATCCATGTTACAAATGCTAATCCCTTCATTGTTCAGCCAAGAAATGTGTGTATTTCATTAACAGTAACACCTTACAAAATGAAAGGATACCATCTAATTTTTTTTCATTCTATCGGTTTAGTATAGTTTAGTTTAGAGATACAGCGTGGAAACAGGCCCTTCAGCCCACCAGGTCTGTGCCATCCACGATCACCCCTTACACTAGTTCTATCCTGCACACTAGGGGCAATTTACAGAAGCCAATTAACCTACAAACCTGCAAGTCTTTGGGTCGTGGGTGGAAACCGGAGCACCCGGAGAAACCCCACGCGGTCACAGGGAGAACGTGCAAACTTCATTTTGGTTTTCATACTGAACTATTTCTAAAGCCACTCCTAATCACGAAACCCCACCATCATTTTCCCGGGTAAACTAAGGTTGGCATTGCATAAAGTCAAGCTGATATCACACACAGAACAAGTATATTTGTTCATAATCTTCTCAAAATAAGCCAAGATAGGTCTGATCGGACTTCCCTCTTATAAAACCACGTTGATTATAATTTATTAGCTTTGCACCATAAAGATAAATCCAAGTCAGTGATATTTACTGCTTGATATTCCAAATGCAGGTACACGGATAAGAAAGGTTTGGATGGATATGGGACAAATGCAGGTAAATGGGACTAGCTTAGATGGGGCATCTTGGTCAGTAGGGACAAAATGGGCCGAAGAGCCTATTTGCATGCCATGATTCTATTAGCAAATACAGTTGTGAAACAGAGGACTTTAGAATTTCTCATACTAGGCCTGCCACCATTTTAGAAAACAAAGCACAAACTTAACAGAGGCACAAGGAACTGCAGATGCTGGTTTACAAAAATAAAAGAGACAAAGTACTGGAGTAACGCAGTAGATCAGCAGCATCTCTGGAGAAGATGCATAACTGGCATTTTGGGTTGGGACCCTTCTTCAGATTAAGTTAATGCCTGTGATTCACTGCATCTCATGATAACCAGCAGAATTATGGACAGAACTATTCTGTGATCTGGGATGAATTCCACTGTGATAGCATATTATTTGAATATTGTCAAACAAACATTTGAATTAGCACAGATTTACTGCGGCCCTAATAACCCCATGTGACTCATCCTAAGAGACTTTTGTTTTCTCTAAATTCTTACTTGCTGGTACCACTTAGTCCTGAGCTACTATCTACCTCATTGACTACCTTTGATCAAACCTTACTGCCTTTACCTTGCTCTAAACATAATTCACTTATCACGTATCTGCACACTGCCAACGGCTCAATTGTAGTCACATATAGTCTTTCCGCTGACTGGATATCATGCAACAAGGGCTTTTTCACAGTACCTCGATACACGTGACAATAAGCTGAACTGAACTGAACTTATCAGATGGGCATTATCAGCCCACGTAGGAATTAAATTGGAGATAGTGTTTTCGTAACATTTTGGCGTAAAAATCACTTTACTGTGAAGTACCTTCAGCAATTGATAGAATGAGGACTGAAAAGACTTCTCCAAACAGCGAGAAGATGGGAATTGTGAGCAATGTTGATAATAGTCTCAAATGACAGCTAATCGCTGGGTGATAAAATCTTCCAGCTGTACCAAAGACTTAGTGGTATCTACTTGCCTTGTTTGTTCATGTTGAAAACAATGAGTTCTCTTGTTTTAAGTGGATTGTGTTCCATGTAGCAGTTGGTGGTTTAAATGTTATGTTGCATGTCCAATATCAGGCTGGAAGGGATAGTTTCATATAACTAATCGCAGGGTGTTAATGCCGCAGCGAAAGATTCATGAAAGAGATTAAAATGTCCCAGTGAACGACGAGGATCTTTCCCAGAGCAGGTGGTCTTTTTATAGTTCAATAAAGTTACTCGTGATGAGCTCCTTTTGTTGGAAATAAATAATGGAACTGCATTGAGGAAAGAATAGAGTTTTAGTCTCAGAATTTGCGCATTTGTAAAAAAAAAAGCACAAAGTGTTTAGTTTAGTTTAATTTAGAGATACAGCACGGAAACAGGCCCTGCGGCCCACCGGGTCCGCGCTGACCTGCGATCCCCGCACATTAACACAATCCTACACCCACTAGGGACCACTTTTACATTTACCGATCCAATTAGCCCACAAACCTGTACGACTTTGGAGCGTGGGAGGAAACCGAAGATCTCGGAGAAAACCCACGCAGGTCACGGGGAGAACGTACAAATTCCTGCTGGAGTAACTCAACGGGCCAGGCAGCATCCCTGGAGAAGATGGACAGGCGATGTTTCAGGTCAGGATCCTTCTTCAGACTGATTGTAGCAGGGGGTAGAATGCAGGAAAGGATGGGGGGGTGGGGGGGGGGGCAGGACAGAGCTAGGCAAGTGATAGATGAAGATGGACACAAATCGCTGGAGTAACTCAACGGGTCAGACGACATCTCTGGAGAAAAGGGATAGGTGACTTTTCGGGTCAAGACCCTTTTTCAGACTCTGAATATATAACATTATGAGGGGCATAGGACCAGAGGACATGGGTTTAAGGTGAGGTGGCGAGGATTTAATAGGAACCTGAGGAGCAACTTTTAACACAAAGGGTGATAGATAAATGGAGTGAGATGTATAGGAAGGAACTGCAGATGCTGGTTTAAACTGAAGATAGACGCAAAATGTTGGAGTAACTCAGCGGGACAGGCAGCATCTCTGGAGGGAAGGAATGGGTGACGTTTCAGGTCGAGACCCTTCTTCAGAGCTGTCAGAACCTTTTTCCCAGGATGGAAATATGAAATACCAGAGGGCACAGCTTTTACTGAGGAGCAATGTTTAAAGGAGATGCGCAGTGCATGCTTTTTACAGAGAGTGGTGGATACCTGGAACGTGCTGTCGGGATGGAGGTAGAAGCACATACAATGGTGGCACTTAAGTGGCTTGGATAGGTGCATGGGTGTGCATGGCATGGAGGGATATGAATCACGTGCAGGCAGACGAGAGTTGGCCATGGCTTCATGACCATGGCACCAAGGCAAATTCCTTGTATGTGAATCCTTAGCCAATAAACGCATTCATTCATTTATTCATTCATTCATTCATTCATTCATGATGTTGTGGCCCGAAGTTGTATGATCTATGATCTATGTTCAAAATGTAAAAGTATTAAAAAAAAATGTTGCAGCAAGTTTCTTTCAGTAGTGCAAAGCAGAAATAAAGGGTTCATGGGAGAGGTAGAGAACTTCTTCAGTGGCAGATGCGGTATAATCTAGATAAATGTGAGGTTATCCACATTGGCGGCAAAATCAAGGGGGCAGATTATTATCTCAATGGGGTTAGGTTATCTAAGGGGGAGGTGCAGCGAGACCTGGGCATCCTTGTACACTGGTCACTAAAAGTTGGTGTGCAGGTATAGCAGGCAGTGAAGAAAGCTAATAGATAGATAGATAGATAGAAAGACATTTATTGTCACATACACCAATTGGTGCAGTGAAATTTGACTTGCCATGCAGCACACAAATAAAGATATCATCAAAGAATTTAACAACATAAAAACATCCCCCCACAATGGTTCCCACTGTGGGGGAAGGCAGCAAAGTCCAGTCCCATCCCCAGTTCACCCATAGTCGGGGCCTATTGAGGCCTCTGCAGTCGCCGATACGGCAGCCCAATGCCTCAGGCCCTCTCGCCGGATGATGAAGCTCCGGCGTCGGGTGAACACTCTCAGCGGCCCGGAGTGTCTGGAGCGGCCGCCTCCTCCCAGTAGACCGCGGCTCCCAAAGTCCACGAGCCGCACTGGTCGATGCTCCGACTCTGGCGACCTCGTCGTGAGATCCCAGGCTCCGCGGTGTTTAGGGTTCAGCGCCGCCCGTGGCCGCTGACCGCTGACCGCAGACCGCTGACCGCAGCTCCGCGATGTTGGTGCCGGCTGTCACAGCACTCCGGAGCTTACTGCACGGCGACCCGGGCAAGGCATCGCCCGCTCCGCGATGGTACTTCAGCGCTGTGCCGCCGCCGAAGCTTGGCGTTGGCCTTCATAACAAGAGGATTTCAGTATAGGAGTAAAGAGGTTCTTCTGCAGATGTATAGGGCTCTGGTGAGACCACATCTGGAGTATTGCGTACAGTTTTGGTCTCTTAATTTGAGGAAGGACATCCTTGGGATTGAGGCAGTGCAGCGTAGGTTCACGAGATTGATCCCTGCGATGGCGGGACTGTCATATGAGGAAAGATTGAAAAGACTAGGCTTGTTTAGTCTAAACTGGAGTTTAGAAGGATGAGGGGGTATCTTATAGAAACATATAAAATTATAAAAGGACTGGACAAGCTAGATGCAGGAAAAATGTCCCCAATGTTGGGCGCGTCCAGAACCAGGGGCCACAGTCTTAGAATAAAGGGGAAGCCATTTAAGACTGAGGTGAGAAAAAAAAATTCACCCAGAGAGTTGTGAATGTGTGGAATTCCCTGCCACAGAGGGCAGTGGAGGCCAAGTCACTGGATGGATTTAAGAGAGAGTTAGATAGAGCTCTAGGTGCTAGTGGAATCAAGGGATATGGGGAGAAGGCAGGCACGGGTTATTGATTTGGGATGATCAGCCATGATCATAATGAATGGCGGTGCTGGCTCGAAGGGCCGAATGGCCTCCTCCTGCACCTATTTTCTATGTTTCTATGTTTCTATGTATGTCTTGAGGCATACATAGAAACAGTCTATGGAGTGGACTCCATAGTCGCAGTGGAGCAGACTAAATGTGTAGGAAGGAACTGCAGATGCTGGTTTAAACAGAAGTGTCCGAGGAAGGGTCTCGACCCGAAACGTCACCTATTTCTTCTCTCCAGAGATGCTGCCTTTCCCGTTGAATTACTCCAGCTTTTTGTGTCTATCTTCAGTTTAAACTGGCATCTGCAGTTCCTTCCGAGACAAAGATTAATGGTTCACCTGTGGCCGGTGATTACCTGTAAGGTTGTCACTTAGATGAAGGTTCGGGAATGAAAATACAATTTTGTGTTTCTGCATGACTTTGTCCCCTACAGAATCTTGGGATTTCATTATGTACTGAACTGTGTGAATCAACTGTCAGAGATGAATGGAAGCTTAAGTCTGTGTTGATCAGTACAATAGCTTGGAGCATTTTCACCACCAAGTCACAGTTAGTTATCTCAATGAACTACTGAAAGAAACTTTAAAAAATGCCTGTGATGCCAGAAGCGCCCAATTCCCAGAAATTGAACCAACAAAACAAAATGTATTTAGTGCAGCTTTTTGCCTGATGATAGGGCTGCACAGTGGCACAGCAGTAGAGTTGCTGCCTCACAGCGCCAGAGACCCGGGTTCGATCCTGACTACGGGTGCTGTCTGTATGGAGCTTGTACGTCCTCCCTGTGACCCGTGTGGGTTTTCTACGGATGCTCCAATTTCCTCCCACCCTCCAAAGTCGTACTGTACAGGTTTGTAGGGGGTATAGATACATAGATACATAGAAAATAGGTGCAGGAGTAGGCCATTCGGCCCTTCGAGCCTGCACCGCCATTCAATATGATCATGGCTGATCATCCAACTCAGTATCTCGTACCTGCCTTCTCTCCATACCCCCTGATCCCCTTAGCCACAAGGGCCACATCTCTCTTAAATATAGCCAATGAACTGGCCTCAACTACCCTCTGTGGCAGAGAGTTCCAGAGATTCACCACTCTCTGTGTGAAAAAGTTTTTCCTCATCTCGGTCTTAAAGGATTTCCCCCTTATCCTTAAGCTGTGACCCCTTGTCCTGGACTTCCCCATAGGGGATATGGAGAGAAGGCAGGTACAGGATACTGAGTTGGATGATCAGCCATGATCACATTGAATGACGGTCCAGGCTCGAAGGGCCGAATGGCCTACTCCTGCACCTATGTTTCTATGTTTCTATGTTTCTATGTAGGCTAATTGGCTACGGTAAAATTGTACATTGTCCCTAGTGTGTGTAAGATAGTGCTAGTGCGCGGGGTTGTCGCTGGTCGGGGTGGACTCTGGGCCGAAGGGCCTATTTCTGTGCTGTATCTTTAAAATAAGCTAAATGTGCTAAAATTGTTTGCTGTAAAATGTATTTACTTGCATCGCCTCCTGTTTCTGTATTAGCAGAGAAACTATTGAGTCCATTCAGCCTGTGCCATTTGCACCATTTCCCCCTCAGCCTGTAATATTCTCATCCCTTAAGTATACACACAATTCCCTGTTATAAACAACAAATTAATCTCAGTTCAGTTCAGTTTAGTTTATTGTCATGTGTACTGAGGTACAGTGAAAAGCCTTTGCTGCATGCTACCCAGTCAGTGGAAAGACAATACATGATTACAATTGAGCCATTTACAGTGTATAGATACATGATAAGGGAATAACGTTTAGTGCAAGGTAAAGCCAGTAAAGTCCCATCAAAGATAGTGCGAGGGTCACCAATGAGGTAGATAGTAGTTCAGGACTGCTCTCTGGTTGTGGTGGGATGATTCAGTTGCCTGATAACAGCTGGGAAGAAACTGTCTCTGAATCTGGAGGTGTGCGTTTTCACACTTCTATACCTTTTGCCCGAGAGGTTCGTACGGAGTTTGTACATGTGACCCCGGGGGGGGTTTCTGGGTGCTCCGGTTACCTCCCGCACTCCAAAGTCGTACAGGTTTGCAGTTAATTGGCTTTGGTAAAAATTGTAAATTGTCCCAAGTGCATAGTGTGCGGGGGTGGTCGCTGGTCGACGTGGACTTGGTGGGCTGAAGGGCCTGTTTCCGTGCTGTATGCCTCAAGTATAATTTATTAAAAAACACCTTAATAATTGTGATAAAACCTTTTCAGATGACGCCACATTTCCGTGACTTGTAACAAATGTAAGTCCATATGTTTTGGTTAATGGCATTGGTAATAAACATATTGGCTCAGGCAAATGCCGGCAGCGGCCAATATTGTTGGTGTTTCTTTTTAATCATTTCAGCTCAGAATTCCTTTTGAAAGGATAAGCAACAGCTGTCTGGTTTCCTGTGTGCTGTTGGATCTCGCAGAGTTACAGAAATCTACACTGAAATTCTCGGAACACATGAATATCAAATGGAGTTTTGAAAAAAGCAAATGAATACCTTTTTAAGCGGTGACATTTCCAGGCAGCATATGGTTGCAAGCTCAGGGGACAGTGGTTTTTTTGATGAATGTGTCCCATTGAAGACTGAGTCTGGTGGTAGGCAGATGTCACCCAACGCTTTCTCTTATGAAATGATAATGTAAACCCTTTAACGTAGAAGCTACAGTCAGAAGCATTGATTCCCTCCTGATCCACACTTTTGGATATCAGTGAAGATACATACAAGGAACAAACACAGTCCCCAAACTGTACTAAAAATAAAGGTTTAGCGTTAAAGGGAAAAAAATAATCTTATTGTTATTTTACATTTAGTTGATACACCTAGAGTGCTCTGTGTGGTTAGTGACGATCTGTTTCAATAAAATCAAAGTTATATGAATGTGAAGGACCAAACACATCAATGAATTAAGGACATTCTCACGCATTTGTGCCTTGCTTACCTTTGTGACCACATTTATTTCCATAGTCTTTTCTTTTCTGTCAAAATGCAAGGAGTCTTCCCAAAGTGGTTATTCACAATATTCCTTTGACTTGTTTTAGTTTTTTACACTTTTACGCAAATAACGGTGATCACCCTGTTTTACATCTTTGCTAGAAACACTGTTTTTGTTGCTACTTCTCCACAACAGAACTTTTACATCCAGTTAGGGCGGCACGGTGGCGCAGCGGTACGGTTGCTGCCTTATAGCGCCAGAGACCCGGGTTCGATCCCGACTACGGGTGCCGTCTGTACGGAGATTCTATGTTCTCCCCGTGACCTGCGTGGGTTTTCTCCGGGTGCTCCGGTTTCCTCCCACACTCCAAAGACGTACAGGTTTGTAGAATAATTGGCTTTGGTATAATTGTAAATTGTCCCTAGTGTGTGTAGGATAGTGTAACGGGCCTGTCCCACTTAGGCTATTTTTAGACGACTGCCGGCGACTGTCATAGTCGTAGCAGGTCGCCGAAAAAACGGCGACTGGACCCCCCTTCGACATAAAATTTGAAATAGAATCATTACTTGAACAACAAAAAAAAATGAAGTCAGCACCGGCGACAACCTATGTCATCCTGATGACAACCTACGACAGCTCCTACGTCAGGAGAAGTCAAGCTACGCTCATTGGCGTCAAACCCAGCGGCGACCAGAAAAACGCTACGACTCTTTGGGCGACTGAGGAGACGACTCACGACCATACAGGCAACACCCTGGTGACCGTTTGGCGACAGCCTAGTCGCCTGTAGTCGCCTAAAAAATAACCTAAGTGGGACAGGGGCATAAGTGTGCTGGGATTGCTGTTCGGTGTGGACTCGGTGAGCTGAAGGGCCTGTTTCTGCTCTGTATCTCTAAACTAAACTACTTCTGAATAATGTTAATCCTTTTTAGTTTTAGGTTTAGGTTCATTATTATTGAGGTGATGCGCTGAGGTACTGTGAAACATTTTTTTTTGCATGCGTACTCATTAAATCAGATATCGCTGTACACAAATACATTTGAGCCAAGCTCAGGTACAATAGGTGGAGTGAAGAGAGAGAGAGTGCAGAATATAATTCTCACCGTTGTAGCGGAACTGTTCCAGAGACAAAGTCCAATGTTCACACTGAGGTAGAGGAGTAAATCGGACAGTACCCTGGCTTATGGAAGGACTGTTCGGAAACCTGTTAACAGAGGGGAAGAAGCTGTTCCTGAGTCTGGTGGTGCGCGGTTTCAGGCTTCTGCAACTTCTGACCGACAGGAGCGGGGCGAAGAAGGAATGACTGGGGTAGAAAAAGGCCTTTGATTTTGTTAGCTGCTTTCCCGAGGCAGTGCGTAGTGTAGATGGAGTCACTGGTGGGAGTCTGGTCTCTCTGTTTCCAAGTAGCCAAATGGGAAAGGAAGCTCTTGATTAGTACCGGTGTCAGAGGTTATAGGGAGAAGGCAGGAGAATGGGGTTAGGAGGGAGAGATAGATCAGCCATGATTGAATGGCGGGGAAGACTTGATGGGCCGAATGGCCTAATTCTGCTCCTATCACTCATGATCTTGTGATCTCTCTTCACTGACAAACTTATCTTCAAATGGTCGTCTGAAGGAAGCTGATGCCTGTTGACATACTGCCAGTCCCTGCATTAAGTGAAATAAAAGTTAGTTCTGCAAAATGCATTTTAACGATATAACAGTAATTTGTAGGTCAGAAATGAGGGGATACAAACAACTCATTTTGTTCTGAACTGACAGATTTTTACCTTCAGATTTCCTTTTATTCGGTTTGTTTTTGGTAAGAGAATTTCTAAATTATTCTAACTAGTCTGATGTGAATGCTGCATAATTGCTATTATTGATGGGTTTATTGTTCCAAAGAGCATTGTGCCTTAAGAGTGATTTTTGTTTTCAAAGTAGAAATAGATTAGTACAAGCCCTTCTCCAACAATGGATCACACGTTTGGACTCTCTCAGAACATAGAACAATATCAAAAGAAATCAAATTCTCAGCATTTTGTTCTGTTTGTAATGGAGCAGATGACAGAAACCATCAAACCTATACTTCCTCCTTTATTTTTCTCCCTTGCCTCTGGGTTAAATCAATTCTAAATCTTACCAGGTTAAAGGTCTCCTGACTCCTGGAGCACTGGAAGGTGTGAGATGTAGAATACACGTGCCAGCTTGTCTATATCACATAGAAGCAGAATTAGGCCATTTCGCCCTTCGAGTCTAGTCCGCCATTCAATCCAGGCTCACAATCCGCTCCTCTCCCATCCTGTCTCGCACCTTCTCCTTTTATCTCTGGCCTTTGTTCCAACCATCTGCCTATGAAACCACCCCCCCTCCCCCCCTCACCTGTGTCCACCTATTACCTGCCACACTTAGTTCTGCCTCTCGCCTCTTCTAGCGTTCTTCTCCCCACTGCGATGAGTCTAAGGAAGGGTCCCGACCTGAGAGGTCACCTATTCATGTTCTCCAGAGATGCTGCCTGACCCGTCGAGTTACTCCAGCACTTTGTGTCCTTTTACTTTTTACGTTAACCTAACTTCGCAAACTAATTTCTTACTCAAGTGATGGGTGCTAGATGAAGATTAACGTGTGAATAACGTTCTGTTTTGGAGCTGCTATAAAATCTCATTTTCTGCAGATTAAAAGATCAATAGAGATCCCAGGGATGAGTGGGTTAACGTATGAGGAATGTTTGGTAGCTCTAAGACTGTTCTCACTGGAGTTTAGAAGACGAGGGGATCACATTGAAACCTACAGAATAACAAAAGGCCTAGATAGAATGGATGTGGAGAGGCTGTTTCCAGTAGTCGGAGAGTCGAGGACCAGAGGGCACAGGCCCAGAATATATGGATGTACTTTTAGAATAGAGATGAAGAAGAATTTATTTCACCAGACGGTGATAAATCCATGGAAATCCATGGAATTCAGTGGAGGCCAAGTCATTGGGTATTTTTAAAGCGGAGATCGACTAGTACGGGTGTCAAAGGTTATGGGGAGAAGGCAGAAGAATGGGGTTGAGCAGGAAAAATACATCAGCCATGAGTGAATGGCAGAGCAGACTCAATGGGCCGAATGGCCTAATTCTGCTCCTATGTCTTATAATCTTACTTTAAAAGTATTATTGCTTCTTTTACTCCCCTTGCATTTGCTTTTGGTTATTTAATTGATTTCAATATGTTTATTCTTCTTGGAGTTTTATTGTCTTGTTGACTTGTATCTTCATTATGCATAGTTTAGATTTATCTAGGAAAGTGCAGGTTTTGCAATGATAATTAGCGTTCAAGAGATAGTTCTTAGATTAGCATCATGTTCGGCATGAACATTGTGGGCCGAAGGGCCTGTACCTGGGCTGTATGATGTTCTATGACTGAGGAAGGCCTCATCAGCTCTGCCCAATAATAGATATATTAAAGTACATTTATTAACTTAAATGTCGTTTTCTGTTGCATGCTTACCATGCATGCCCAAGCAAAAAGTATACAACCAATCAATTACAACCCATATCTCATTATTAATTATAACAGTGAATCAACATGGAAATTTTGCAGCAGAATTAATATCATGGTTTAGGGCAATTAAAAGCAGTTTTAAGCTTGATTAACTACAATTGATTAATTGGATAATCAAACTATTAATTATGTCCCTGTTTTTGCATCTATTTTATTTTACTTTCTTCCAGGGTGGTACAGATATATTTTGGAAAACTCTCAGAATAACTCGCACTCTCCCTTCAAACCCATTTGATGTAACCCAAGTTTTAGTTTAGCTTATTATTATTATTATTATTATTATTTGTGAGTGCACATTTTTCTCAATGTCTACAAAGACCTAATGTTTTCCATGTGACCAAAAATCAAACTGCTGTAGGAACTGAGTGCAGTTTATTATTCTCACGTGTACCGAGGTACAGTGAAAAGCTTTTTACTATTTTTACATTGTTGCCTATGGTCACTTTTTATTGAGTTTCTTGAACAATACAATATTTGAACACAAATTCTAAATTACTCGTAGTGCTGGGTGAGCAGGCGCACGGGTGGGTCGACGGCTATATCTCCCCTCTTTTTTCTTTTTTCTCTCTTTTCTCCTTCTCTCTCTTTTTAATTTAATGTCCTTTTTGGAAAGTGTTAAAATTGAAGCTGTTCACTGAACTGTCAAATTGTCAAGTATTTGGCATAAACGCTTCCAATAAAAACATTGAAACCTATTTTTACATAGTTGCATCTATGCAGTCAACGAAAAGATTATAAATGATTGCTATCAAGCCTTCCACAGTGTACGTATTCAGGATAGAGATATAATGTTTAGTGCAAGATAAAGACTAGTAAAGTCCGATTAAAGATAGTTCGAATGTCTCCAATGATCTCTAGTTGGTGAGAGGATGGTTCAGTTGTTTGGTAACAGTTGGGAAGAAACTATCCCTGAATCTAGAGGTATGTGTTCATTGAACCCTAAAGGGCATGTCCCACTTTCACTACCTAATTCACGACCTCTGCCGAGTTTGCCCTTGACTCATACTCGCAGCATGGTCGTCACGAGGTCGTAGGAGGTTGTAGGTAGGCCGTGATGCTAGTCGTAGGTACTCGTGGCATCAAGTAGGTCGGGGCGTTTTTCTAGCCTGATGAAAAATGTCCACGAGTAAAAACGGTCGTGAATGAGGTCGTGAGAATGGGACAGGCCCTTTACTTGGAATAGCATTCACCAAGATATCTTTGGTGTAGGAAGGAACAGCAGATGCTGGTTTATATCGAAGATAGACCCAAAATGCTGGTGTAACTCAACGGGCCAGGCAGCATCTTTGAAGAAAAGGAATGGGTGACATTTTGGGTTAGAACCTTTCTACAGACCTCCTTCAGATGTCTTTGGTGTTAGGTTATCCACAGTAGAAATATAAGCATATCTGTTTGTGGGAGGAGGCTCAAGGTCAAGTCTGCCTAGCTCAATTGTAATCATGTATAGCCTTTCCGCTGACAGGTTAGCACGCAACTAAGGCTTTTCACTGTACCTCGGTACACGTGACAGTAAACTAAACTGGACGTAGTTCATATGTCGGAAGGAACTGCAGATGCTGGTTTAAACTGAAGATAGACACAAAAAGCTGGAGTAACAGCAGGTCAGGCAGCATCTCTGCAGAAAAGGAATAGGTGATGTTTCGGGTCGAGACCCTTCTTCAGACCTC
This sequence comes from Malacoraja senta, assembly GCA_038087875.1. Classification (NCBI taxonomy): domain Eukaryota; kingdom Metazoa; phylum Chordata; class Chondrichthyes; order Rajiformes; family Rajidae; genus Malacoraja; species Malacoraja senta. The sequence continues at coordinate 21,149,816 of CM075989.1, forward strand.
AGTTCTTCAAACTTAGTTCTTCTTGGGATCATGTTCAGTACGGACGCTGTGGGCCGAAGGGCCTGCCCCAATGCTGCACTGTTCTACAGTATGTTCCATGTCTACTGAGGCATTCTGATTGCAAGTCTCAGTGGGAAAATTACAATAATTACAAATTAATAATGATTTTTAAGCAGGCTGCGTGTGGTTGGGGACAATGACTTTGAAAGTGTGAAGGGGAGATTATGAAAGGAAATTGGGTCATTTTGCTCTTGCATCTTCCGTGAGGTACCGTACGTTTTCCAAATAGGTGCATAAGGCATTTACTTTATAGATGAGACAGTGGCCATGAAAATGTCTAATGAAATCAGCATAATTTCATGAAAACATTTCACACATTCTGAATTAAAAGTCCACGAGAGAAGACCATAGCTCATATAGATCTGCTTGAACTATCACAATAATTCACTATTAATTAAATATTCAAATAATTTTTGCAGCTCTAGTAGCCAATAAAAAAGTTAGCGCATAAAACGGTACTTTACGTTTCCAAGTTGTTAATGTTTTAGAAAAATCAGGAAAGCTAATTGCGTATGGAACCAGGGTTAAAAAGTAATGTAACAGTCTATTAACTTTAATATAGATATGTGAGTTAAGCATATGCAGAGACCTATTAGCATAAATCCCTGTTACAGAAGAATAACCCAATGTCGAGCATATAAAATCACTCAGCTATGAGTAATGTATGTGTTTTGGTCTTCGAGATTCCTCTTGGCTCGCCAATTTTTTCACAAAGCAGTCAGTTGTAGACAGCAGATTAGTCAACATTAACTAAAAGGATAACATGCAAAAGAACCTTGTGGATGTGGCAGTGCCTTTAAACTGGAAAGGTAGTGGATATTTTGAGCTTCCGACGGTGGCGCAGTGGTAGAGTTGCTGCCTTAGAGCACCAGAGACCTGGGTTCGATCCTGACCACGGTTGTTGTCTGTATTGAGGCTAAATAAAATGAGAGCCTCTTCGACGAGAAGGCACGATGCTACTGAGATGCTGTAGTTTAGGGATGGCATGGTGGCAGAGCTGTAGAGTTGCTGCCTTCCAACGCCAGGGACCCGGGTTCAATCCCGACTACGGGTGCTGTCTGTACGGAGTTTGTACGTTCTCCCCATGACCTGCGTGGGTTTTCTCTGAGATCTTGGGTTTCCTCCCACATTCCAAAGACGTGCAGGTTTGTAGGTTAACTGGCTTGGTATAAATGTAAATTGTCCCTAGTGTGTGTAGGGTAGTGTTAATGTTTTGGGGTGAGCGCTGGTCAGTGCGGACTCAGTGGGCCGAAGGGCCTGTTTTGGCGCTGTATCTCTAGTCTAAACTAAATGATTGGGGCTCCCAGTTCCTTTGTTGCATCGTTGAAAGTGAATGGTTAGGTGGCAAGCATGTTACGCTCTCCCGGTGACCACGTGGGTTTCCTCCGGGTGCTCCGGTCGTCTCCCACATCCCAAAGACGTGTGAGTTTGTAGATTAATCGCCCTCTGTTTAGAATGATGAGTGGCGATCTAATTGAAGCCCAGCAAATGATGAAAGGCCGAGGTAGAGTGGATGTGAAGAGGATGTTTGTGAGATAATCTCGGACCAGAGAGTACAAACTCAGAATAAAAGGACGTACCTTTACAAAGGAGATGAGGAGGAAATTCTTTAGCCAGAGGGTGGTTGGAATTGTGGAATTCATTGCTACAGATAGCGGTGGAGGCCAAGTCAATGCGTATTTTTAAAAACGAGATTGATAACTTCTTGATTAGTATAGGTGTCAAAGGTTATGGAGAGAAGGTAGGAAAATGGGGTTGAGAGGGAAAAATAGATCAGCCATGATCAAATGATGGAGCAGACTCGTAGGTCGAAAGGCCTAAACCTGCTCCTATGTCTTATTGCTCCTAGTGTGCGGGGTGTGGATGCGAAGGTGGGACAACATGGGTGAATGTAATGGGTGCGAATAAGTGATCGATGGTCAACATGGACTCGATGGGCCAAAGGGCCTGTTTTCATACTTTCAATCAATTCAATCAATCAATTTCAAAGAGGTGAAGTTTGGGTTTCCTCGTCTGCAATTAAGGGCTTGATGTAACGCAGACATCATCTGTGTCAGTGGGACCAAAACACCTTTTTCTCTTTGGCTTTTTTCTCCGTGGTTTTCTCTCGTTAGACGTTATTGCATTTGCTGAGTGTTCCATGCATTTGCTTACTGTTTTTAATTTTAAAAAAATTACTCCATATTGAATGAATAAACATATCAATAATTAGGCAAAAAACTTCAATGTAGAGAACGAAAATACACTCTGAGGATGGATGACCTATTTTTGTGACAGGCAATGTAATGAAAGTTAACAGCAGCATTTAGGTCATAAGCAATGAAACACTCAATCAGTCAGTCATAAGTTCATGTGGTTATGCAGCCGGTTGATGATGTATTTTTCTCCTTTTTTTAAAAGGTCAACATAGATATTCTAGTTCACAATTTACAATTGCCGTAGTCACCTTGATCATGAATTTCCCATTGTCATAGCGTCGTAGATAGAGCCAGACAGCATAAAAAGGCCCTTAAGACCATTATGTCTGTGTTGACCACCTCATTAACACCCTGGGGGGCAACTTAATGCCAGTACATTACCTCTTGGCTTTCCAAAAATCACTCCCCCCCCCCATCCTTCTAAGCTCCAGTGAGTACTCCTGTGAGTAATGTGTGGCACGGTGGCGCAGCGGTAGAGTTGCTGCCCGGAGACTCAGGTTCGATCCCGACTACGGGTGCTGTCTGAACAGTGTCTGTACGTTCTCTCTGTGACTGCGTGGGTTTTCTCCCAGTTCTTCGGTTTCCTCCCACGCTCTGAAGACGTACAGGTTAGTAGGTTCATTGGCTCGGTATCAATGTAAATTGTCCCTATAGTTTATAACTATGATAGTGTTAATGTGCGGAGATCTCTGATCGGTGCGGCCAAAGGGCCTGTTTCTGCACAGTATCTCTAAACTAAATTAAACTGCAGGCCCAGAGCACATCAAATATGGATATGCAGAGAATGGAGATATATGGATCATGTGCAGACAGATGAGATTAGTTTCTCTTGGCATCAGCATGGACATTGTGGGCCGAAGGGCCTTCTCCAGTGCTGTACTCTTCTATGATCTATATTTTATGTCACTCAGATCTGAAATCTGAAGCCATAGTTTTGGGATGTCAAGAAGACTTGCACCGTTTCAAGGGAAGGTGAGACCAGAACACTTGGATTAGATTTCACTTGGTGTGTTCACTAGCCTTTTGAGACATGTAGTCTCCCAGTCTTTAGACTTCAAACTTTAGACTTTACAGATACAGCGCGGAAACAGGCCATTTGGCCCACTGAGTCTGCGCTGACCAGCGATCACGCCGTACACTAGCACTATCCTACACACACTAGGGCCAATTTATAATTTTTACTGAAACCAATTGACCCGCAAGCCTGCACATCTTTGGAGTGTGGGAGGAAACCGGAGCACCTGGAGAAAACCCATGTGGTCCCAGGGAGAACGTACAAACTCCGTACAGACAGCACCCGTAGTCAGGATCGAACTCTGGTCACTGGTGCTGTAAGGCAGCAACTTTACCGCTGGGCCACCGTGCCGCGTTTATAGTCATCTGTTCATGAACATAATTTCCATCAAGACTTTGCAAATATGAGAATAACATCTGATGCAATAGATGTACAACTCCAGCTGCATCGTCAAAATAAGGGATCAAAGGCAGCTGCACAGTGGGTTCTATGTAGAGATGTATTTTGAAATTAAATGCTCTTCCATAAAATGACTTAATGAACTGAGGGATGAATGCAAAAGATGTCCTTCTCTCAGTTCATTCAAAGAATGCAGAGGATTGAGAAAAGGTCCAATCTCACTCTTTCAAGTCTCCCTTACACTTCCTTCGGTCAAAATTACAGAATTTATTGTTGCGGACTTTAGTGGCACATCATATTTGAAAGGGCATAAGTAAAGAAAATATTCAGTGTTGCTTAGACACAAAAAGCTGGAGTAACTCAGCGGGATAGGCAGCATCTCTGGAGAGAAGGAATGCGTGACGTTTCGGGTCGAGACCCTTCTTCAGAGCCGAAACGTCACCCACTCCTTCTCTCCAGAGATGCTGCCTATCCCGCTGAGTCACTCCAGCTTTTTGTGTCTATCTTCGGTTTAAACCAGCATCTGCAGTTCCTTCTTACACATTCAGTGTTGCTTGTCAGAGAGTTAAATGGATAATAGAGGTCATGTAAGCAATCAAAGTGTGCTGCCCTGTTCTAACAGGCAGTGAAGCCAAACAAGACCCAATGCAAAATGCACACAAAGTGCTGGAGCAACTCAGTGGGTCAGGCAGCATCTCTGGAGAGAAGGAGTGGGTGACGTTTCGGGTCGAGACCCTTCTTCAGGCCCGAAACATCACCCACTCCTTCTCTCCAGAGATGCTGCCTGTCCCGCCGAGTCACTCCAGCATTTTGTGTCTGCCTTCGTTTTAACCAGCGACTGCAGTTCCTTCCTACACCCTATTCAAAACATTTGTACATGTCCCGGTGCTAGAGACCTTCTGCTTCTATTTTCCATTTGCGCACATAAAATATGCATGCCATACTTAACATTTATGATCTGACAATTTGTATGCCGCATCACTGCACATTAGAAGAGTTAATATCCATATATAATCTATATAGAATTAAATGATCTTGCTTAATAAATTGACTTTGAATTTAAGGGACTAACGCCAGGAAATTCCTGCTCGAGTGTGTTTGTTTTAGGCATTGGCTGTAAGAGCAACATTTACTTCATTGATCCGCGCTGTAATTAATTGTGAATGGCAATGAAATGGCGGGCGAGATTCAGCTAGCCGCGCGTCGCTGCTAGGTTGTGGAGCAGACTGGAGGTCCCCACAGTTGTTCCGTGAATATTTAGCTATGATCTACAAGGTGGCAGCAAGTAATAGGTTAAATTAGATTGCTAGCATATGTTTCATGACCCAACATGCCTCACCAAGCTCATTCATTAGAGTTGAGCAAGCAAATGAGGACTTGTGAACTGTGTTTATGCGCTACTGGGATTGTGCACATAAACGTAATGTGGCTCAAGCATTTAAATTTTGATTTTTGTAATGAGTTTTGACATGTTTCATTTCCTAAGAGGAAGCGCATAAGACCCCCCGAAACTAAATGTTGCTAAGAAGTCATCAAGACAGAATATTAAAATGCCATCAAATAAATATTTCACTAATGCAATCAGGCTTTCACTTCAGGTATTCCAGCGAAAGGGAAGGTCAAGGGTTGATGGTTCTTAGTGAAACACTATTTGTTCCTCTTCAGTGGCTATCACTGTCAATAAATTATTTACCGTCATCTCTCGGTTGCTCATGGACCTTGTAAAGTTCAGAGATTCATTCTCGGTGTGGGAAATACACGCAATAGCAGCAAATTTGCCGTACTTTAGGAATGTATATATTTGCCAGCCAAATAACATCCAGGCAAAAAATAAATTTTTAATTGAATCCAAACTTCTTGTGGATTCCCGCTTTAATGTATCTGCTTGAGAAAATGCCTAACCTTCTTCGCATCTCCCATCCGAGGTCAATTTAATATTAAGGTCAATTACGCAATAGTAATTGTCACGGATGATGCAGCGTTTAATAATTAAGAGGTTGTGTTAGTAAATGCTGTTTTATTCATTAAAAATTGTGTTTCCACTCTCAGCTGTTTAGTGAGTAAATGAACAGATGAGGGTTTTTCGATGAGAGACGAGCTGTTAGACCCTGATCTATACTGTGCTGGTTCACCTCAACTGGGATTGCAGTCAAGCTGTTAAAATTGGCCTCAATTTGCTAAACTGGTGAATCATTGTTATCGGCCTGCTCTTAACTGCCATCAAGAGTCAAAGAGTCAAGAGTCAAAAGTGTTTAATTCTCATCTGTACCGGCAACAGAACAACAAACTTCTTACTTGCTGCAGCTTAACAGGTCCGTTAATGCAATAACACACAGATACATATATCATGATCAATAATAGAATGAATTAATAATCAGCAATACTAGGTAACCATGAAAGTGCAAAGCCAAACTCCAAAGACGTACAGGTTTGGAGGTTAATTGGCTTGGTATCAATGTAAAATTGTCCCTAATGTGTGTACGATAGTGTTAGTGTGCGGGGATTGCTGGTCGGTGCGGACTCGGTGGGCCGAAGGGCCTGTTTCCTTTGCTTTTATCTCCAAACTAAAAACTAAACCAAAATCTGAAATGCAACAAAGAACAGAGTGCATGGAAGATCATAGTTGCTGAGGTTAGTGTTGTGCGGTATTCAATAGGCTGACGGTTGCTGGGAAGAAGCTATGCTTGAACCTGGTGGTCATGGATTTCAGGCTCCTGTACCTTCTTCCTGATGGTAAGAGAGACATGAGAGGGAAGCCAGGGTGGTGTGGGCATTTGATGATATTGACTGCCTTTTTGAGGCAGCATCTCCGATAGATTCCTGGGATGTCAGGACTTTCATATGAAGAAAGACTGGATAGACTTGGCTTATACTCGCTAGAATTTAGGAGATTGAGAGGGGATCTTATAGAAACGTACAAAATTCTTATGGGGTTGGACAGGCTAGATGCAGGAAGATTGTTCCCGATGTTGGGGAAGTCCAGGACAAGGGGTCACAGCTTAAGGATAAGGGGGAAATCCTTTAAGACCGAGATGAGGAAAAACTTTTTCACACAGAGAGTGGTGAATCTCTGGAACTCTCTGCCACAGAGGGTAGTTGAGGCCAGTTCATTGGCTATATTTAAGAGGGAGTTAGATGTGGCCCTTGTGGCTCAAGGGATCAGGGGGTATGGAGAGAAGGCAGGTACGGGATACTGAGTTGGATGATGAGCCATGATCATATTGAATGGCGGTGCAGGCTCGAAGGGCCGAATGGCCTACTCCTGCACCTATTTTCTATGTATCTATGTATCTATGTAGATCTCTTCGATGGTGGGGTGGTCAGTACCTGTGATGGACTAGGCACCGTCTACCATTCTCTGTAGTCTTCTTAATTCCTGGGCTTTTGTGTTGCCGAACAAGGCCATAATGCAACCAGTTTGTCTACTCCCTACCGTACACCAATAGAAGTTCAATAGAAGATTGAGAAGATTTACCAAATCTTCTCAATCTTCTAAGGAACTGCAGATGCTGGTTTATACTGAAGATATCCACAAAATGCTGGAGTAACTCAGCGGGTCAGGCAGCATCTCTGGAGAAAATGGATAGGTGACTTTTCAGGTCAGAATCCTTCCTCAGTCTCTGAGTCTGAAGAAGGGTTCTGACCTAAAAAGTCACATGTCCTTTTTCTCCAGAGATACTGCTTGACCCGCTGAGTTACTCCAGCATTTTGTGTCCATCAGAGGCATTCATGAGCTTACTGCAGGAGGTTAATGGGAAGAGCAACCCAGCAATAATGTATAAACATCCTTCTAACCCATGGCTAAATACTACATGGACTCATGACCAAGTAGCTTCATGACTGCCCAGGGATCTCCAGGGTTCATGAACAACTAGCTCTTGGTCAAATAACTAACGGACCCAGGGTCAAAAGGTCCATCATCCTAGTGATAAATATTGCAACAACCGATGGTTCCACGGTACACTGTTCAGGACAAAATTATCCTTCATCCCAAGAATGAATCATCCACTTGATTCCAGGGTCAACTGGTCAAATGTCCCTTAGTCAACTGTGAAGAGTCAAGAGCATCTAATTTTCAACAGAACAATGAAATTCATATTTGCTGCAGATTAACAGTCCCGTAAACATAACAACACACAGATTAATATATAATGATCAATAATATAATGAAGTAATAACTTTAATACTAGGTAACCATGATGGTGTAAAACCAAAGTCCAGAGTTCAACCAAGGACATGGTCTATAGAAGGTCATGGTTGCTGAGTGATATTGTGTAGCATTGAAAAGGCAGATGGTTGCTGGGAAGAAGCGGTTCTTGAACCTGGTAGTCATGGTTTTCAGGCTCCTGTACCTTTTCTTCACAAAGGGCGGCATGGTGGCGCAGCGGTAGAGTTGCGGCCTTACATCGCTGGAGACCTGGGTTCGATCCTGACTATGGGTGCTGTCTGTACGGAGTTTGTACATTCACCCCGTGACCTGTGTGGGTTTTCTCCGGGTGCTCTGGTTTCCTCCCGCACTCCAAAGAGGTACAGGTTTGTCGGTTAATTGGCTTCTGTAAATTGTAAATTGTCCCTAGTGTGTAGGATTGTGCTGGTCTCCTGGGCGATCGCTGGTTGGTGTTGACTTGGTGGGCCGAAGGGCATGTTTCCACTCTGGATCTTTAAAGTAAAGAGAAGAGCAAATACTGGATATAAATATTGTTTCATTTACCATCATGTCTACTCAATAAGAAAAGAAAATTACTTTTTTTTTAATTAAGTGACAACTAATGGGAAATGTACAAATCCATTAATCCACTACAGAGGATCACTGAGCACAGTTAGGGAATTCCTACACCCACTTTAAGATCAAGGAAATAACATATACATTTAAAGATGTAAATCGAAATGGAAACCGTTTTGAAGCTGCGTTCTTCCAATGGTTCACGAGATTTTCCTCTCTCATTTGTACATTCCTCGGAGCCAGCAACATATGTTGTACTGACTTGGTGTGATTCATGGGTGTGAGGATGGGTGCGAGTTTGTGGGAAATCACAAACTAAAAGGTCGGGAATTTGTGGTGGGAACTGTGGTGGCATTTGCAGCAACTACCGTCATAGTTAACTACGGAGAAAATCTGGTAGTAACATTTGGGAAGTAAAATGCTAAATCCAATGATTCACTTCATAAGTTCATATCATAAGCTTCTTCTTCTTATCGAGTCCACACACAAGATTAGAAGTTGTTCAGCCAGAGCTGAACACACTTCTCGGCATCTGCATACAATGGTGTCTGTCTTGTCGCTTCTTGTGCTTCTTGTGCGTGGTTGTGGAAAGATTGGTGAAGACCGGGCCGCGACGTGAACGCTCTTTCCTTGACCCCAGTTCATAAGCTGAGGCTTTATAAGGCAGTGGTCAGGCTGCACTTGGCGCATTGCAAGCAATTTTGGGCCCCGTATCTGAGGAAGGACGAGATGGCTCTGGAGAGACTCCAGAGGAGAATGATCCCAGCAATGAGTGGGTTAACATATGATGCGCGCTAGACGGCACTGGAGTTGCTGGAGTTTAGAAGGATGAGGGGGCATCTCATTAAAACGTACAGAATAGTGAAAGGCTTGGATAGAGGATGTTTCCACTAGTGGAAGAGTCGAGGACCAGAGGTCATAGCCTCAGAATTAAAGGATGTTCCTTCAGGAAGGAGGTGAGGAGGAATTTCTTTAGTCAGAGGGTGGTGAATCTGTGGGATTCTTTGCCAAGGAAGGCTGTGGAGGCCGTCAATGTATTTATTTAAGGCAGAGATAGATAGATTCTTGATTAGTACGGGTGTCAGGGGTTATGGGGAGAAAGCAGGAGAGAGAGATAGGTCGGCCATGATTGAATGGTGGAGTAGACTTGATGGGCCGAATGGCACAAATCTGCTCCAATCACTTATGACCTTATGACTTTACTGTAACTATGGAGAAAATCTGGCAGTAGCTTCGGGAAGTACAATGCAAAATCCAGTGATTCACTTCATAAGTTCATAAATTCATTACTGATAGGAGCAGAATTTGCCCATTCGGCCCATCATACTAGTCCACCATTCAATCATGGCCGATCTATCTCTCCCTCCTAACCCTATTTTCCTGCCCTCTCCCCATAACCCCTGAAACCCGTACTAATCAAGAATCTATCTATCACTGCCTTAAAAATATCCATTGTCTTTGAAAAGCTGCAGCCTCCCTCTCTTTTCTGCGATAATCAGCATGAAAACAATGATTTTGACAAGAACTTTAATTATTCATGAACTATTTGGATCGTGAAAATATTACAATTCGTTGAACGAGGCATTTTTAATAACACTGCATAACAAGCTCTCTGCACCTATGAACTGAATTAATTATTAGTTTCTGTTTTAAACTTTATGAAATGTCAGTTTCCAAATGCCTCAATCTTTATTTTGTTCACTTTTTAAAAATGTTTCGAGAAAAAAAAAAATATATATATTTGAGCTCTTTACCTCCTACTTTGACGTTGATGAGAATTGTTCAATGTGATTGGTGGTCAGTCTTGATGAATGACTTCACCTCTGCTGGTCCCTAAGATCACGAGAAATGCATCATTAATGAAAGGGAGGCATATCCGTACTAAAGGGTGGTGAATCTGTGGAATTCATTGCCACAGGAGGCTGTGGAGGCCAAATCAATGGATATTTTTAGGGCAGAGATAGATAGATTCTTGATTAGTACGGGTGTCAGGGGTTATGGGGAGAAGGCAGGAGAATGGAGAGGGAGAGATAGATCAGCCATGATTGAATGGTGGAGTAGACTTGATGGGCCGAATGGCCCAATTCTGCTCCTATCGCTGATGACCTTATGATCTTATGACCTTACATTAACAACCTGCTGAGTTACTCCAGCACTTTGTATCTATTTTCATGATATATGATCAGATTGGACAGCAGACTTAACAAAGATTTTCACTGTGTATTGGTATACATGACAATAATAAATTAATAGCAATACCATTTCACACAGCACACCGTATTGGTCATTTTGAGGCATAAGTACTGTTTGTGCAAACCACTTTGATCTGATTTCACAAGCACACAGGTTTAGAGGGATATGGGCCAAGTGCAGGCAGTTGGGACTTGTGTAGATGAGACATCATGTGGGGAATTTGGGCCAAAGGGCCTCTTTCCACGGTCTTAGACTGTATGACTATGACACACCCTTCTGTTCTTGCTTATCTAATGGATGCGTCAGTATGTAGTGGACAGCTCTGAGCTTACAATGGTTCAATTCAAATGAAGGCATTGAACCCTGTCCCAACAGTGCAGCTGCTTTTGAAACATACCACCGGACCATTCCAACAATGTGTCAGGATGCGGCTTTGAAAAGTCACTGCTGTAAACATTCTTCTAATCTCGCCCAAGCTGTCCGAGCCTGCCCTTTCCCATTAAAGTTGGCCCACGTTTACTGTTTGGTGCAATGATATGTTTTCAGCAGTCAGTCCATTCGCATTTTCCTGAGTGCACATTTTTTCTCAGTTTCTGCAAAAAAAAGCTAACATTTTCCATGTGATCAAAAGTCAATGTGCTGGAGGAACTCAACGGGCCAGGCAGCATCTGTGTGGAGGGAACGGACAGACGATGTTTCGGGTCAGGATCCTTCTTCAGACTGAAGAAGAAGCAGTGAGTTTAGTTGAGTTTAGTGGAGTGTATTATTGTCACGTGCGCCGAGTTGCAATGAAAAGCTTTTGTGTTGCTTTTTATCCAGTTACCGAAAAGACTATACATGATAACAATCAAGGTTGACATGGTGTACGGATATAGGATGAAGGGAATAACGTTTAGTGCAAGATAAAGTCCAGTAAGGTCCTGTTAAAGATATTTCTAGCACTCCAATGAGGTAGATGTTAGGTCAGGGTTGCTCTCTATTTGGTGATTGGATGGATCAGTTGCTTCCATTCCCTCCACAGATGCTGCCTGACCCACTGATTTCTATTTTATGGACAAGTTGGGTTGAAGGACCTGTTTCAGCTCAACACAGTGCTTAAGGGCCTGTCCCACTGTACGAGGTAGTTCAAGAGCTCTCCCGAGTTTAAAAAAAATCAAACTCGTGGTAAGCACGTAGAATGTACGTAGCGGGCACGTCGGAGCTCGGGACGTCTCTTAGCGGCTCGTAACGCTAACGGCAGGTACTCGGGAAACGCGGTAAGCTCGTGAAGACTCGTGAAGATTTTTCAACATGTTGAAAAACATCCACGAGAGCCCCGAGTACCGACGAGCGGCTATTACCGTAATTCTCCGAGTTCGAATCAGGGGAAACTCGGGAGAGCTCTTGAATTAGCTCGTACAGTGGGACAGCCCCATAAGACTAAAAAAATAGAGACTCGTTATTGGACAGTATAAATCCACATGCCGATGCATTGTTTGCTAATTAACACCTTTATTTCAATGTCTGCTGTTTGTTGCCACTACAGCCTATTGCACAGATACACTATCATTCCAGTTCCACATTGTGTAGGAAGGAACTGCAGATGCTGGTTTACATCGAAGATAGACACAAAATGCTGGAGTAACTCAGTGGGTCATGCAGCATCTTTAGTTTAGTTTAGTCAAGATCGTCCCGTCAACGGAGGGCTCAATGCCCCCGACCGTGGGAGAGCAAAGAAGGGAAGAGATTTGAACTTTTTTTCGCCTTCCATCACAGTGAGGAATGTGGAGGAGTCACTGTGGTGGATGTTTATGTTAAAATGTATTTTGTGTGTTCTGTTGCTTTTTATTTGTATGACTGACTTGGCAAAATGAAATTCCTCGTATGTTGCAAAACATACTTGGCTAATAAAGTATTATTGTGATTGTGATTATTGTTTAATTTAGAGATACAGCGCAGAAACAGGCCCTTCGGCCCACTGAGTCTGCACTGACCAGCGATCCCCACACAGTAAAACCATCCTACACGCATTAGGGACAATTTTACAATTATACTAAGCCGATTAGCTTACAAACCTGTTCGTCTTTGGAGTGTGGGAGGAAACTGGAGCTCCTGTAGTAAATCCATGCACATGGAGAACATACAAACTCTGTACAGACAGCACCCGCAGTGAGGATTGAACCTGGCGCTGTAAGGCAGCAACTCCTACTGCTGCACCACTGGAGAAAGGGAATGGGTGACGTTTCGGGTCATATGTATCGCTGGATCATGACTTCCTGGCTCCTACACCCGATGCCCCGACCAATGAAGGTGAGTATACCATACGCCTGAAGCAGCGGAGTGATATCCAACAATAGGAGACAAATCCATGGCAATGCATATCCATTTTCCCATGGGTTAGAAGTGTAGATTTCTTCCCGCTTGTCAACCAATCATTTTAAATGTGAATCATGGATTCCTATTTAAATGTAGGTATTAACATTTCAGACTTATCAAGTGCATAGCCCGAGGCAGCGGTAGAGTTGTGGCCTTACGGCGCCAGTGACCCGGGTTCGATCCTGACTACAGGTGCTGTCTGGACGGAGTTTGCACGTTCTCCCTGTGACTACGAGGGTTTTCTCCAGGTGCTCCAGTTTCCTCCCGCACTCCAAAGACGTGCAGGTCCATGGGTTAATTGGCTTCGGTAAAAATTGTAAGATGCCCCTTGTGTGTAGTGTGTGCTAGTATATCAGGGGTCGCTGGGTGGGCCGAAGGGCCTGCTTCTGCTCTGTATCTCTAAACTAAGCTAAACTAAACTACAACACTCAGATGAAACGGAATGTTCTCTCTGAGTCATGGAGAGGAGCAATTACACCCAGAAAAAAAAAATCCTTCTTGGCTGACATCAATTTGTAGGTCCTACATTGGTTCATCATGAAAGGAAATGAATATGAATTATCCTGTGTGGTGTGCTGTCTTGATGCCAATATGTTCCCCACAAGACAGTGCATGTGTGGCACGGAGAATTGCCCTTCACAGCAGCCATGCTAATAGAAATGAATGGGTCATTTGGCATTGGAGAACAAGTAACTTAGCATTTGCACTGAACAATTCTTGCCAGACTGTGCATATTGAAGGAGCTCCTTTCAACGGTGATTAATGGGTCTTTCAAGTGTACTGCTCCCTAGTTATGAGGAGGGCGACCTGGTCATAGGACAACTTTATGAAGCCATAAAAAATGTATGTCAGCCCCGACTTTCTAATGTCAGACTAAACAGTAAAAGTGGCAGAGTAATAAGGCTGTTTTCTTTGGTCTAAATAGCTTTGTGACTACAATTTCGCACTTCTCTGCTTATCTGACAATCGTATTTACAGAGACCCATTTTGCTGCTCTGTCCTTTTAATGATTTTGGAATGCTTGCGTTTCCAACTGAATGCACCAAATTCTTCAGCGGCGACGATACAATTTGTTCAATGCATAACTTAGAGACTGAATAGCTTGAACGCAAAAACATAAAGTCCAAGTCTCTTATTCCTAACTTGCTACATTCAAATTATTTGATTACTGAGATATTTCTCGCACGGAATTCCAACCTGTTTTACACACTGCTTCATTTTAAGTGTCGACACCACTCGACTATTTTATTGTCAAATGATCTGAGATATCAGGATTAGTAGAATACAACTCTTTCACCAATGCAGGGTGACAATTAGGGTGGAATCAATGCACAAAATAAGGAGGGATTTTAACTATCTGTAGTATTATCAAAGGCAATTTTTTTTTGTTGAAGAAATGAATTCTGTTAGATGATAACTGACATTTGCAGGGATACTGCCCGGTCGTAAACGAGACCTGGGAATGTGAAAAGGCAGCATTTTATTTATTCATGAAAGTAATTAGGCCACAGCGGCTAACAAGTAGTGTGTGTGTGCTTCTCGAGACCTCTCAGACCAGACGTGACTTCGAATGCCCATGTTTTATTGAAGCACAAAATCTTCCACTACAAAAGTTAATTTCACTGAAATGCAAGTTTTTTAATGTCAGAACCTTTTCCTGTTCTATTCCATTCAAAATGCGGTGAACATTAGATGCTGCCCATGTAGTCTACATGTGAGGGGGGGGGGGGGGGGGAAGTATAGCCAGTGGAAGAAATGCTGCGGGGGGGCAATAGAAAAGAACACAATTTTGCCAATGTGCAGTACCACGACATAATTTAAATGTTTTTTTTGCTCACTACACTATTGTCTATTTATTAAAATCTTCTATTTAAATAATTTCAGCATTAATTTGTTTAGAGGGATATGGGCCAAATGCAGGCAGTTGGGACTAGTGTAGATGGGACATGTTGTGGGGAAGTTGGGCCGAAGGGTCTCTTTCCACACTCTGTAAGACTCTACGACACACCCTCTGTTCATTTCTTTTCTCGTTTATTAGATTGTTTACAGAGTACTATGTTTACACATTCTGTTGTGCTGCTGCAAGTAAGAATTTCATAGCTCTATCTGGGACAAGTGATAAATAAAACACTCTTGACTCCCTTCTGCCTTATCTAATTTCTTCTCGATCGGATGCGTCAGAATGTAGAGGACTGCTCTAAGCTTACAATGGTTCAATATAAATTAATGCATTGGAGTCATAGAGTGATAATTCAAAATGCAAAGTGAACATTAGATGCTGCCCATGTAGTCTACATGGGGGGGGGGAGGGGGTTGGGGGGGGAGGGGGTTGGGGGGGAGGGGGGGCGGGGAGAGTGGTGCCAGTGAAAATAAAACCCAGTTGAAGAAATGCTACAGGGAGCATTTGAAAATAACATAATTTTGCCAACGCTTTATAATTTAGATGTTTTTTTTGCTCACTACACTATTTTCTATTTATAAACATCTTCTAATTAAATAATTTCAGCATTAATTGGTGTTTTATTTAATTTTAATTCATTTTTAATGAGAACTATTACAGGGGCACTTTAATATCATCATTAAGTTTGGCGTGCTGCCTCTCTCTTCAATGTCAAAATGACTGGCCGCCATCTTGAAATTCCCTTCATTGGGGATTAGATCGGTTTAGTATATTTGGTTTTGAAAACAAATGAAAACCCACACCAAAAAATGTGGGTTTTTTTCTCCCCACTTTCAGGCATGGGATGGTTACTCATAGATGTAACATTATCAAAAAGGAACAAGCCGTGGTTTAGTGGGGACTATTGACAGTGGGCAGTCTTACTTTGAGTCAGAAACTTTTACCCTGGGTGAAAATGTTGAAGACTAGAGGTTGACGAGAGACACAAATATCCTGGAGTAACTCAGTGGGACAGGCAGCATCTCTGGAGAGAGGGAATGGGTGACATTTCGGGTCTTCAGACTCTGAAGAAAGGTCTCAACCCGAAACGTCACCCATTCCTTTTCCCCAGAGATGCTGCCTGTCCCGCTGAGTTATTCCACCATTTTGTGTCTATATTCGGTGTACACCAGCATGTGCAGTTCCTTCCTGCACAAAGACGAGAGATATGGTCTTTAAGGTGAGAGGGGCAAAGTTAGGGGGTGGCCGGGACGTGCTGTCAGGGTGGTAGTGGTGGAAGTAGATGTGATGGGGTGCGATTAAGAGCCTCTGACAGGCACACTGATATGCTGGGGATTGAGGTGTATGCTTCAGATGCAAGCCAAGACAAGTATTTAACTTCGCATGAGATTCAGTGTGGACATTGTGGGCAGAAGGGCCAAGTCTTGCGTTGTACTGTGTTCTATGTTCTGAGTTCTAAAATGTGACATTCCATCAGCTTGGTTAACATGGGACTAGAGAACTCAATTTGTCTTTTTCAGAGTTAATTCCAGGGATGGCGGGACTGTCATATGTTGAAAGAATGGAGCAACTGGGCTTGTACACACTGGAATTTAGAAGGATGAGAGGGAATCTTATTGAAACATATAAGATTATTAAGGGATTGGACACGCTAGAGGCAGGAAACATGTTCCCGATGTTGGGGGAATCCAGAACCAGGGGCCACAGTTTAAGAATAAGCGGTAGGCCATTTAGAACGGAGACGAGGAAAAACTTTTTCACCCAGAGAGTTGAGAATCTGTGGAATTCTCTGCCTCAGAAGGCAGTGGAGGCCAATGAGCTCTTAAAGATAGTGGAGTCAAGGGATATGGGGAGAAGGCAGGAATGGGGTACTGATTGTGGATGATCAGAGATGATCACAGTGAATGGCGGTGCTGGCTCGAAGGGCCGAATGGCCTACTCCTGCACCTATTGTCTATTGGCTATTGTCCATTGTTTCAACAAAACAGCTTCATAGAAAGAAGATTGACTAAGGACTCGCTAACTAATTAAAAACAGTCTGAAATGTCACCAATGGCACACAATACCATCTTTCCTTTTTCAATTGCTGCTGAATCCAATCCTTCAACGGACCAAAGGATGTGCCTTTAGAATTCAGATGAGGAGGGATTTCTTTAGCCAGGGGGTGGTGAATCTGTAAAATTTATCACCACAGACGGCTGTGAGGCCGAGGAAGACATTGGGTATTTTTAAAGGGAGATTGATAGGTTTTTGATTAGTAAGGGGATCAGAGGTAATGGGGAGAAGTCAAGGGAATGGGATTGAGAGGGAAAAATCGATCGGATGGCAGAGTAGACTCAATTGGCCAAATTGACTAATTCTGCTCCTATGTCTTATGGTCTTCGATTCCACGAGAATAATCCCAGGAAGGATTGGGTTAACATATGATAAGCGTTTGATGGCACTGGGCCTGTACTCACTGGAGCTTAGAAGGATGAGGTGGGACCTCATTGGATATATTTAAGGCGGAGATTGACAGATTCTTTGTGCAAAAAAGAACTGCAGATGCCGATTTAAATTGAAGGTAGACACAAAATGCTGGAGTAACTCAGCGGGACAGGCAGCATCTCTGGAGAGAAGGAATGGGCGACGTTTCGGGTCGAGGCACTTCTTCAGGCAGATTCTTGATTTGTACGGGTGTCAAGGGTTACGGGGAGAAGGGAGGAGACTGGGATTGAGAGGGATCGGATGGCGGAGTGCACTTGATGGGCTGAATGGCCTAATTCTGCTCCTATAACTTGAACTTATGAATGAATGAAATGACAGTGAATGCAGTAACAAGGTTCAGCACCATAAGTGCTCATCGTTCTGTTTCCCTTCACCAGACCCAATGAATCTGAGGCTATTTCACCACATGCATCAACATCCCTGTTTAGATCACCTCCTTCAGTATAAATCGGGATTAAAATCCTGGCCCCGTTGCAATGCTTCTTCCAAATGTTGAGGATTTTGCGGACTGGAGTGAGTATAGGCGTGGGTGGAATGGTGAGGTGCTGCCAATGTCGTTTACACTTCCAAAGCTGCAGAACATGTCCTCAGTATAATTACATGCAGGCAGGCATACATTTGATATTCAATTATCTCCGCATTTAAAATTTAAATAAGACCTCCAAGAATTTTTCATGTCTGCAGTGAACTGTAATCAAAAGTCAGTTTCTTCAAGTCAGGTACAGTTGTAGTCCTTGACCTGAAAGACTCATCTGTATCGTTTCTGCTACAATATCAGGTTTGACCTTCTGTGACTGCTGCACTCCAAAGACTTTGCTTCATTATCCACTGTCGATGCTTTGGTCTCTTTTCCGTACCAATCCTGACATTTTCTGACGCTCTGACCTCTGTGTATGTGATCATGAATGCACCAACGTTGTCCTCAAATTATTGCCTAATGGAATAGAGTCTGGGTGAGGTTTCCACAGCTTGTTGGCACGGTGGCACAGTGCTTTACAATGCCAGAGACCCGAGATCAATCCTGACTACGGGTGCAACCTGTAGTTTGTATGTCCCCCCCCCCCACCCCGTGACCTGCGTGGGTTTTCTCCTGGATCTTCGGTTTCCTCCCACAATCCAAAGATGTACAGGTTTGTAGGTTAATTCTTCTTAATCGAGTCCACATCATAAGATTAGAAATTGTTCAGCCAGAGCTGAACACACTTCTCAGCATCTGTATACAATGGCATCTTGCGCTTCTTGTGCTTCTTGTGCTTCTTGTTCGTGGTGGTGGTGGAAAGATTTGGTGGTGGTGGTGGAAGCAGGGCCGCGACGTGAACACTTTTTCCTTGACCCAGTAGGTTAATTGGCTTCCTAAGTCTGAAGAAGGGTTTCGGCCCGAAACGTTGCCTATTTCCTTCGCTCCATAGATGCTGCTGCACCCGCTGAGTTTCTCCAGCACTTTTTGTGTACCTTCGATATTTCCAGCATCTGCAGTTCCTTCTTTAACAGGTTAATTGGCTTGGTGCAAATGTAATTTGTCCCTCGAAAAGGCATGATGCTACTGAAATGCTGTTGTTTAGGAATTGGCTTGGTACAAAGCCGTCGAGTTGCTGCCTTCCAACGCCAGGGACCCGGGTTCGATCCTGACTACGGGTGCTGTCTGCACGGAGTTTGTACGTTCTTCCCGTAACCTGCGTGGGTTTTCTCCAGGTGCTCCGTTTTCCTCCTATGCTCCAAAGACGTGCGGGTTTGTAAGCTAATTGTTAGGAAGGAACTGCAGATGCTGGTTTACACTGAAGATAGACACAAACTGCTGGAGTAACTCAGCGGGACATCTCTGGTTAGAAGGAATGGGTGACATTTCGGGTCGAGACCGTCTCAAGCTGAAACGTCACCCATTTCTTCTACCCAGGGATGCTGCCTGTCCTGCTGAGTTCCTCCAGCAGTTTGTGTGTACGTTCTGTAGGTTTAATTGGCTTTGGTAAAGATTGTAAATTGTCCCTAGTGTGTGTAGGATAGTGCTAGTGTATGGGGATCCCTGGTGGGTGCGGACTCGGTGGGCCGAGGGGCCTGTTTCCGCGCTGTATCTCTACACTAAACTAAACTAACCGAATGCAATGTCGACCTGCCTGTGTTTCATCTGTAATAAATTCTGATTTTTGTTTTATGGAGCTAATACTGTTGATTTTCTTTCTTCATCAGTAACCAAACTGTCAGCAGTAAGCCTTCAGGAGGTTGGAGCCGTTTCAACATCTCAGGAGCCTAACAGTAAAAGATCTCCTAATGCTCAGTGATATTGTTGCGATGTACTCTTGACCCAAAAGTGATCTATTTCGCTGCAACCGTTAAATTTTTAATGGTGCAATGATATTTTGCACGTGGACTTTGGAGACAATTTGTCCAGTTAGGAGCTGAAGGTACCTGATAACAAACTCGAGGAGTATATTAAAAGACTTGAGGAAAAGTAAAGTATCTGAAAACTTGATAAGTTTTGCAAAGCTGCCAAGTTTTGCAATTTAAGAGTCAGGCTCGCTACTTCTCCATGTTCCACTCTTAGAAAATAAAGGCATCTTTATATATTGCAGTAGACTTGTAATTCATCTCTTTTCTTTGTGCTTATAAAATCTCACTGCAAGTAATGTGCCAACGTTGGCAGCTATAGGTTTGTTGACTTTAATACAAAGTTCATTTCGGGGTCAAGCACTTACGGTTGGTTCATTGAACATTTGGGACGTCTAAAACTCTGGGCCAGAAATTGGAGCTAATTTAAATTTAGATGGTTCAATCGGACCAGATCAAAGCTAAACATTGCTTGGGTCTAGCACAGATTATTTTTAAATGGCAGCTATTCACTTCTTAACCCCACCAGCTGCAAACTTGCTTTTGATTTAATTTTTTTTTTAAATCCTCCACAATTGAATGCAGTGCATCAGTTAACATTGTGGCATTCGTGTGAATTGGTGTCAGAAGTAGAGATGAATGCTTTAGCCATAAATTGAAGCTTGCTTTTACATGATCAATGTTGTCAGATTAATTTGAGTTTTGTTCAGTTATTTAAACATGCAGCATGGAGACGGGCCCTGCGGCCTGTCGAGTCCACGCCGAGTCCACGCCGACCACCCGTTCCCACCAGTTCTATTCAATTTCCCGCTTTCTCATCCACTCCCTACATGCTGGGGGACAATTTACAGAGGGCCGATCAAACTGCAAACCTGTACGTCTTTGGGATGTGGGAGGAAACTGGAGCACCCGGAGGAAACCCACGCGGTCACTGGGGGAACGTGCAAACTCCACACACCGACAGTACCTGAAGACAGGATCGAACCTGGGTCTCTGGCGCTGGGAAGACGCAGCTCCACCATTGTGCTTCTGAAAAGGTGGAATGCAGAAATTGAAACTTAGTTGAATTTGGTTTCTTTGGATTGAAGGATGTCTTTTTTTTGTTAAGTGGTGCTTAAATTAAGTCATTCAAATTAGCAGAAACAGGGAACTGCGGATGCTGGTTGATACACAAAAGGACATGAAGTGCTGGAGTATTTCAACAAGTCTGGCAGCATCTCTGGAGAACACGAGTAGATGTCCCTGCACCTATCCATGTTCTCCAGAGATGCTGCCTGACCTGCTGAGTTACTCCAGAACTTTGTGTCCTTCTTTGCATTGGCAGTAGGCCCAAAGCAGCCCGTGGCAACCTGTTAGGTTCAGTTTCAAACTGGAACAGCAGCTTCATGATATACAGTGTTAAATGCGATCTTCAGAGAGAGGTAGACAAAAATGCTGGAGAAACTCAGCGGGTGAGGCAGCAACTGTGGAGCGAAGGAATAGGTGACGTTTCGGGTCTAGACCCTCGAGATCAGTTTGAAGAAGGGTCTCGACCCGAAATGTCACCTATTCCTTCGCTCCATAAATGCTGCCTCACCCGCTGAGTTTCTCCAGCATTTTTGTCTACCTTCGATTTTTCCAGCATCTGCAGTTCTTTCTTAAACATTTAGAGAGATTTAAACACTTGCTTCACCTTTGATATCAGCTGGAGAAAGTCTCTTTATTTTACACTGGTCAATCAGAAAAGATACCCCTGGTTATTAGCACACCTGTACAGTTGGTCTTCAGCTGAGTCAAAATAGATATCTCATAAGTATTGTTGAGTATTCATGGATCAGAACAGATTAGAGAGATGCAGCGACACCCAGGTCTCGCTGCATCTCCCCATTTCCTAATCGGCCACCATTTAGATAATAGTCTGCTTTCCTGTTTTTGCCACCAAAGTGGATAACCTCACATTTATCCACATTATACTGCATCTGCCAAACATTTGCCCACTCACCCAGCTTATCCAAGTCACCTTGCAGTCTCCTAGCATCCTCCTCACAGCTAATACTGCCCCCCCAGCTTAGTGTCATCCGCAAACCTGGAGATGTTGCCTTCAATTCCCTCATCCAGGTCATTAATATAAATTGTAAATAGCTGGGGTCCCAGCACTGAGCCTTGCGGTACCCCACTAGTCACTGCCTGCCATTGTGAAAAGGACCCGTTTACTCCTACTCTTTGCTTCCTGTTTGCCAGCCAGTTCTCTATCCACATCAATACTGAACCCCCAATACCGTGTGCTTTAAGTTTGTATACTAATCTCTTATGTGGTGAGACAAAAGAGGAGCTTGCCAGCTGCGTGGAGGACTGAGATGTGTGGAGCGTCCGTCACCGTGCCCGGCGGAAACCAGCACCACCGCATCGCTAATAATTTCAACTAATAATCGCTAATAATTGGACGGGGCATCTTGGTCGACAGGGGCAAGCTGGGCTGTACGGCCTGTTTCCGTGCTGTACAACTCTATGCCTCCAAATGGGATTAATGTATTTGGGCAAAGGGTCAGCACAGTTGTGATGGGCCAAAGGGCTCATTTCTGTGCTGTATGGCTGTATTCCACATCTCTTTAATAGCTGCCGGTCGCAGTGGAACACTAGAGATGGAGTTGATGGTCTTGGCACTCTGTATTATTTTCAAACCAGCAAGTCAGAATATTTTATTTCATTCCATTTTTAATTCATTATCTTTGCTCCTTTGAGGATAAGGGTGGCTGGGAGCTGGAGAAAGAATCTTCACTGCCTAACGATTGACCAGAGTGGAGCATGTTAGATGTGCCAACTAAAGGGGAAGTTCTTCCAGTTGGGAGTTGTAAAGATGGACTTTTCCAACCTGATTTGGCCCAGCATATTCCCATTGATACCAGCCAACTGGATTTAAACGCAAGATGCATCCGAATTTCACCAGCTGTCATTGTCTACTGATCAAAAGTAGGAGGCATAGAAACATAGAAAATAGGTGCAGGAGTAGGCCATTCGGCCCTTCGAGCCAGCACCGCCATTCAATATGATCATGGCTGATCATCCAAAATCAGTACCCTGTTCCTGCTTTTCCCCCATCTCCCTTGATTTCATTGGTCCTAAGAGCTAAATCTAACTCTCTCTTAAATACATCCAGCGAATTGGCCTCCACTGCCTTCTGAGGCAGGGAATTCCACAGATTCACAACTCTGCGTGAAAATGTTTATCCTCATCTCAGCCCTAAATGGCCTTATTCTTAAACTGTGACCCCTGGTTCTGGATTCCCCCAACATGGGGAACATGTTTCCTGCATCTAGCCTGTCCAATCCCTTAAGAATTTAATATGTTTCTACAAGATCCTCTCTCATCCTTCTAAGTTCCAGTGAATACAAGCCCAGTCGACCCATTCTTTGGGCAGGGCTGGTTTAGCCTCTACAGCACTGAGAACGACATCTCACCACAAGCCTGTACTGACTGAAGTCGGCTAATTCAGAGCAGATTAGTTTTGCAGGGAGTTCTTTGCCTCGAGAGCTCCTTGCTCTGGTGTAAAATCTCTTTTTGATTCTGAAATGGAAAAGCTGGATTTGAACCAGTATGCTGTTATTCCATGGGAATTTTACTTTCCAGAACACACAACCTGAGAAATATCCTGCACTTTAGTTGTAGCTGGGTCAATGTTTGATCAAAACACCTTGAGTGATTGCTACATATCTTTATTTTGAGCTCAGTCTCGGCTGAGAAACCATCACACCTGATAGTCTCCGCTTCGGTACATACACAATGTGTTTGAGAAACATTGATTACTGTTTACTCCTTGGTTTGGGAACTATTCTTTTTGAAGTTCAGTTTAGTTTATTGTCACGTGTACCGAGGTACAGTGAAAAGCTTTTGTTGCGTGCTATCCAGTCAGTGGAAAGACAATACATGATTGCAATCAAGCCATTTACAGTGTAGAGATACATGAATAGGGGAATAACTTTTAGTGCAAGGTAAAGCCAGCAAAGTCCGATCAAGGATAGTCCAAGGGTCACCAATGAAGTAGATAGCAATCAACACTGCTCTCTGGTTATGGTTAGATGATTCTGTTGCCTGAGAACAGCTGGTAAGATGTTTAGCTGGAAAAATAAGCATGGCCCGTCTGGGTAAAATATCGAACTATATTTTCCGCATGCTAACTATAGAGTGTGATCATGCAATCTCACTCTGTTTATATATTAGTCTCGGATTAATTTTTTGTTAAAGTACTTACAAGGGGCAGAAATTCACCAAAGACGGAACATTAATTGACTTAACTTTGGAAGTGTCCTTAAAGACAAAATTTTTAATTTTATTTAGAGATATAGTGCAGAAACAGGCTCTTCAGCCAACCGAGTCCGCACCGACCAGCGATCCCCATGCACTATCTAGATGCACTAGGGACAATTTACATTTATACCAAGCCAATTAACTTACAACCCATGACCTGCGTGGGTTTTCTCCGAGATCTTCAGTTTTCTCCCACACTCCAAAGACGTACAGGTTTGTAGGTTAATTGGCTTGGTGCATGTGTAAATTGTCCCTAGGGTGTGTAGGATAGTGTTAATGTGCGGGGATCGCTGGTTGGCGCGGAGTCGGTGGGCCGAAGGGCCTGTTTCTGTGCTGTATCTCTAAACTAAACTAAACTAAACTAAACTAAAATCATACATCTTCTTTACCAACGAGGAAACCCCCCATAAAAGCAGATCTGACAAAGGGTTAGAAATGTTCACAGTTTCTCTCCCCATGGATATTGCTTGTGCAGTAGACAATTTCCAACATTTCCTCTTTGATATCACAGTTTTCTTTTGATTTTCAAGGAATCTTTCTCTCCAGATTCAGGGACAATTTCTTCTCAGCTGCTATCAGGCAACTGAACCATCCTATCACAATCCAGAGAGCGGTCCTGACCTCCCACCTACCTCATTGAACACCCATTAGACAATCTTTAATTGGACGTTACTGGACTTTATCTTGCACTGAATGTTATTCCATGTATCCTGTACCTGTACACCATGGATGGCTTGATGTAATCATTTATAGTCTGTAGATCCCTCGGTTGTTGGAGAGGTCAGTATCTTATATGGACCAGGCAGCGTCTACTAATCTCATTCATTGCTGGGCCTCGAGTTTCCAAATCAGGCTGCAATGCAACCAGTCTGGCTGCTCTCAACCAAACTCTGCAGAAACAGGCTCTTTGGCCCATTGAGTCCGCGCCGACCAGCAATCCCCGCACACTAACATTTTCCTACACGCACACGGGACAATTTACATTTATACCAAACGAATTAACCTACAAACCTGTACATCTTTGGAGTGTGGGAGGAAACCAAAGATCTTATGGAAAATCCACGCGGTCGCGGGGAGAACGCACAAACTCCGTATGGATAGAACCCGTAGTCAGGGTCGATCCCAGGTCTCTGGCGCCACTGTGCCACCCATTTGTTGTTATTTAATTGAGAGAATAATTCCATCTAGATCTTTGTAGATTATCCATTTTATCCACTACAGCAACATGGGTGAGATCAGACCGTATGTACATCTAATATTTTTAGTCACTCCTCTGGAGAGGTACGGTTAATTCTAACCTTCTTGTTTCTCATTGTCACCTTCCCCTCAGCCAACAATGAACCATTCTGAATCAACACGAAAAGCTGGAGTGACTCAGCGGGTCAGACAGCATCTCTGGGTAAAAGGAATAGGTGACGTTTTGGGTCGAGACCCTTCTTCAGACTGAGAGTCTGGGGAAAGGGAAACGAGAGATATAGACGGTGATGTAGAGAGATATAGAACTAATAAATGAAAGATATGCCAAAAGGTAACGATGATAAAGGAAACAGGTGATTGTTAGCTGTGGGCTCGGTGAAAACGAGTTACAGACAATGAGAAACATTCAACATTTCCTTGATCGTTGTCTGCTTTAAGGGGCTGTCCCACTGCGGCGACCTTATTGGCGAGTTTAGAAGAGTTTAGGAGAGTTTGAAAAAATGACATGTTAAAGACCTCCTTCGACCTCCTTCGACTATGCTGAAGTCTAGCTATGACTAACTTCGGGAAAATTGGACACCGAATAGTGGAGAGTGAAGACGACCTCCTTCGATCTCCTTCGACCTCCTTTCGACTATGATGAAGACTATCTATGACTACCTTCGACTACCTTCGACTACCCTTGATTACCTACGACTAACATGCCGATCTACTACGACTAAACCTACCAGTAAAGAAAGGATTGATTTTTTTCATGGCGACCTTTAATTGCTCGCGGGCATTTTTCAAAATGTTGAAAAATACGCCACGACCTAGCTGAGGCCTTGAGTACACGGGGACTACTCTTAAGCATGAAGGAGAGCTACAAAGACCTCCTACAATCTCGTGTCGACCATGCTGCGAGTATGAGTCGAGGGCAAACTCGCCAGAACTCGCAGATTAGGTCGCCCAAGTGGGACAGCCCCTCTAACCTGTCATTTTCACACCTTACATTCTCTTTGTGCCCATCCATATCTCAGGCTTCCTTCTCCCCTGATTGCCAGTCTGAGGAAGGGTCTGGACCCGAAACGTCACCTGTTCCTTCTCTCCAGAAATACCACCAGTCCCACTGAGTTCCTCCAGCATTTTGTGTCTATTTTCAGGTTAATGGTAACTATGGTTATGAAGGAAGAGCAGAGTTTTATGTAATAGCACAAATGTTGGTTGCCGCATGCTTCTTGTTCTTTAACCTCAACCTGCTGTATCCCCCATGATGTTGTGAATGGTAATCACACTGAATACTGCACAATAATCACCAGCTTCTAAAAGTCCTTCACTTCAAACACTCAATGTACATTTGAGATAGGAGAGAGTTGGGTCACACAAAAGGGCAGAGGATTCGGGGGATTCAGCTTGATAAGACGCTAAACACAGAATCTCTTGTGGTTAAAGCCATTAAGAAAAGCTAATTAACACTGTGTTTAATAGAATGGGTTACAGAATGTAGAAGTTGAACTGGAGCAGCAATTGTGAATGAGTAAAGCTGTAATTGAAGTACTTCAGTTTAGTTTATTGTCGCGTGTACCGAGGTACAGTGAAAAGGTTTTGTTGCGCGCTATCCAGTCAGCGGAAAGACAATACATGATTACAATCGAGCCATTCACAGTGTATAGATACATGATAAGGGAATAACGTTTAGTGCAAGGTGAATCCAGCAAAGTCCGATCAAGGATAGTCCGAGGGTCACCAATGAGGTAGATAGTAGTTCAGCACCGCTCTCTGGTTGTGGTAGGATGATTCAGTTGCCTGATAACAGCTGGGAAGAAACTGTCCCTGAATCTGGAGGTGTGCGTTTTCACACTTCTATACATTTGCCTGATGGGAGAGGGGAGGAGAGGGAGTGGCCAGGGTGTGACTGGTCCTTGATTATGCTGCTGGCCTTGCCGAGGCAGAGTGAGGTGTAAATGGAGTCAATGGAAGGGAGGTTGACTTTTTATGATGGGGGAGTTCTGGGCTAAAACAGACTAAAACGGAACTAGTGTGACCAATGTTTGGAGTGGAGGCTTCTTTCAAGAACAGAGAGAGGTAGAATATACACTGTAGACCGTGCGATGCAGACAGGTTCAAAGAGGCTGCTTTCATCATAGCATTTGAAATGTAATAAAGAAAAGTGTTTGAAAAATTATGAAACAGCGATGCAAGGAAGATAGACAGTGGTTGTAAAATGACATCTGAGAGAGGTCAGAGGGAGCTTTGTGGGTGGAATGCTTGACAGAGCAAATGAATGAAGTGTCACAGTGTCTGCATTAAAGAATCAGTTAAATAGATGGTTAAAGAGAAGGGGAATAAAGGCATACGGAAAGAAACGGAATATGGAATTAGAACAATTAGTGATGTTAAAGGACATTGGCTCCCTGGGACAAATAGCCTGTGTTTAGAATTTAATTTCTACGCAGTTTTATCAAATGGTTGCCCGCGACCAGGGATTATTAGTGGATAAATGCACCTAAATTAATACTCCATTTCACAGCTCAATATGTTTGGAGACAGTCAGAACCTGCTGTGATAATAACACTGGACAAGTGCTTCAGATATTGATGTTAACGGAAGCTTAATGGTTTAAATACTCTTGGTCACATTAGATGTCAAGCTCTCTGGAACTGAACTTAATGGACTCCCCTAAATGCACACAGTGTCTCGCGCTCGGCCCCAGTCCGTAGAACTGAGCGCACTTTACCATCTCAGCAAGTTATGTTTCATTTCAGAAATTCATCCCATTTACTAAATCGGAACTGAATTTTTGAAGCTGGTTTATAACGCACTTAGCAGTAACAGCCTGTGATGAATTTCTAGCCAGTCTTACTTCTGAAAATGTGTCACATTAGTAAGGTTGTACCATATCATTTATTAGACAGTATTTGGAAGAGATTAATCTATATTGATATTTGTACTCCAGATGACAAAGTAACTGTGAATTGTGGGGAAACCCAGGACAGCCAATGTACCAGTCCCATGTGCTTTTACGCCAAGTGTGATGCAAGTATATTAATTGATTATTTAACAGAAAAGACTAATTATTTAATTAGGATGGCTAAACAAACACATTTATTTTCTAGTCAGCAAAATAAGTTCAATCTGTGGTAATTTTGCAACAACAGAATTCACAATCAAACATTATAAACAAAACATATTTTTTTAAACTACAGTATGAAATTGTGCACTTTTTTTTCGAAGAGATGTGAAGTTGTGAAGAATGAGGGACAAAGCAACTTAAAAACTAACTCGTAGAAACAAAGATCTGCAGGTTCTGGTTTATACGAGAGTTAGACACCAAGTGCTGGAGTCAACGGGTCATAAGGGCATAAGGTTTCAAGGACATGAAGAATAGGAGTAGAATTAGGCCATTCGGCCCATCAAGCCTACTCCGCCATTCAATCATGGCTGATCTATCTCACCCTTCTAACCCCATTCTCCTGCCTTCTCCGCATAACCTCTGACACCCGTACTAATCAAGAATTTATCTATCTCTGCCATAAAAATATCCACTGACTTGGCCTCCACAATGTGGCAATGGATTCCACAGATTCCACAGATTCATCACCCTCTGACAAAATAAAATACGCCCTTTAATTCTGAGGCCATGACCTCTAGTCCTAGACTCTCCCACTAGTGGAAACATCCGCTCCACATCCACTCTGTCCAAGCCTTTCACTATTCTGTATGTTTCAATGAGGTCTCCCCTCATTCTTCTAAACTCCAGCGAGTACAGGCCCATTGCCGACAAACACACATCATAGGCTAACCTACTCATTCCTGGGATCTTTCTTGTAAACCTCCTCTGGACCCTCTCCAGAGCCAGCACATCCTTCCTCAGATATGGTGCCCAAAATTGCTCACAATATTCCAAATGCGGTCTGACCAGTGACTTATAGAGCCTCAGCATTATCTCCCGGTTTTTGTATACAAGCAAAAAAACAAGTTTGTTGGTGTTTGGATTTGGGTCAAAGCAGACGGCGTATGTCATTCTAATGATTATGTTATTTATGGAGTCAGAGAGTCAAGGAGTGATACAGTGTGGAAACTGGCCCTTCAGCCCAACTTGCCCATACTGTCCAACAATGTCCCAGCTACACTAGTCCCACTTGCCTGCGCTTGGTCCATACCCCTCTAAACCTGTCTAACTGTTTCTTAAACAATGGGATAGTCCCTGCCTCAACTACCTCCTCTGGCAGCTTGTTCCTTACACCCACCACCCTTTGTGTGAAAAAGTTACCCCTCCGATTCCTATTAAATCTTTCCCCCTTCACCTTGAACCCATGTCCTCCGGTCCTCGATTCCCCTACTCTGGGCAAGAGACTGTGCATCAACCTGATCTATTCCTCTCATGATTTTAGACAGGGTAATTAGAGTGAGGAAAAGCTTGCATTTATAGACTGTCCTTTCAGTGTCCCAGTATTTCCAAGCATGATTTAGGGAGAGAAAAATGAAGCATTTGGAAGCCTGGGTTCGATCCTGACTATGGGTGCTGTCTGTACAGAGTTTGTACGTTCTCCCTAGTGACCTGCGTGGGTTTTCTCCGGGTGCTCCAGTTTCCTTCCACACTCTAAAGACGTGCAGGTTTGCAGGTTAATTGGCTACTGTAGATTGTAAATTGTCCCTCGTATATGTAGGGTAATGACCACTGATCGGTGTGGACTCGTTGGGCCGAAGGGCCTGCTTCCGCGCTGTATCTATATCTAAATCACATCCTAGTTTTCTAGGCACAGCACTTGAGATAGGCTGGAAACATATAAATAATCCTGTGGTACTCAAGATTCACTTCCCATGAGAGGCGACTGTAAAAAATGTCTTCAGCTGCCAGTAATGGACAGTTTCCACAACCAGACCTTACCGAAGGAAGAAGCAGATGATAAGAGTACCGGTGATTTATTTTCAGTGTCATCCATCAGAGGGTTTGCCTTCAGTATCTTTCATAACAGTGGTGATACAAATATTTAACACTTCGGTAAATCATCTTTCCCCTGGCAAAACACACAGAAAAAACAAAGTGCTGGAGCAACTCGGAACAATGATCTGTCTGTAGAAGGCTCCCGACCCCAAACGTCACCTATCCATGTTCTCCAGAGATGCTGGCTGACCCGCTGAGTCACTCCAGCGCTTTGAGTCCCTTTTGCTGGGGGAACTCAGCAGATCAGGCGGCATCTGTTCAAGGAAATGGACAATGATTGGAGTCGGGATTCTTCTCCAAACCCCACCCGGACTGTTGTCTGACCATTCCCTCCACAGATGCCGCCTGACCTGCTGAGTTCCTCCGGAAAAATTCCTTGCACGGGTTCACAGGGAGAACGTGCAAACTCCGTACAGACAGCGGCCATTGTCAGGATCGAACCTGGGTCTCTGGCACCGTAAAGGGCCTGTCCCACGGGCATGCGACTCCATGCGGGAAGCGCTACCAAACCGTAAGTGGAGGCCGCGCGGGTGCCGCGCAGAGGTCGAGTGATCCCCGTACAGGGCCGGTTCCACCAGCATGCGGCTGCATGCGGCAAGTGCTACCAAATCGTAAGCGGGGGCTGCGCGGAGGTCGAGTGACGTCAAGACGGTGCGTACGGCGGCGAGGCGGTGCGCACGGCCTCGTTGCGGCTGCGTCCGGCGTCGAGGCCGTGCGCGCCGCATCGAAGGCTGCGCGGCAGCAGGCCGTTGCCGGACGGAATTTTTGAACACGGTCAGTTTTTCGGAGCCCTGCGCGATGTCGGGACCAGCTCCGCACAACTCCATACGGCTCCGGCGATCGAAGTGGGACCGGCCCCCGCACGGCCCCCGCTTGCGGTTAGGTCGCGCTTGCCGCATGGAGTCGCATGCCCGTGGGACAGGCCCTTAAGGCAGCAACAGAGTCGCTGCGCCAATGTGCCACCTCCAAACGCTAAATTACAATTGTTGAGATAATAGACAATAGACAATCGGTGCAGGAGTAGGCCATTCGGCCCTTCGAGCCAGCACCGCCATTCAATGTGATCATGGCTGATCATCCCTAATCAGTACCCCCGTTCCTGCCTTCTCCCCATATCCCCTGACTCCGCTATCTTTAAGAGCCCTATCTAGCTCTCTCTTGAAAGCATCCAGAGAACCGGCCTCCACCGCCCTCTGAGGCAGAGAATCCCACAGACTCACCACAGATGGGACAAATAAGATAGTTAGCTCACTTTACCCTCTGCCGATCATGGCGCTGCCTTGCCCGGTGTTCCTGATCTCTATCGTTTAACTCCACCATGTAATTCTTCCAAAGAGGATGATTCATTGGGAAAATTAAAAATTAAAATTAAAATTAAAATTGAGGAATAACCAAAAAAAAAATCGACATTAATTTGGTCACCAAATTAAAAAAAAAATCACAGCAAGTAAATGATTGTGAATTACAGGTGTCAAAAAGAAAATGGCTCGGTGGTGCAGCGGTAGAGTTGCTGCCTTACAGCGCTTACATACCGGGTTCGATCCCAACTACGGGTGCTGTCTGTACGGAGTATGCACGTTCTACCCGCTTCCCGCGTGGGGTTTCACCGAGATCTTCAGTTTCCTCCCACACGTCCAAGTTTGTAGGTTAATTGGCTTGGTATGAATTTAAAATTGTCCCCAGTGTGTGTCAGATAGGGGTCAGTGTGCAGGTAATCACCGGTCGGCACGGACTCGGGCGGGCCGAAGGGCCTGCTTCCGCGCTGTATCTCTAAACTAAACTCTAAACTAAACTAAAAACCGCGGAAAGGGTTAAGTGTTCATGAAATGTGAAGGCTGTACGTTTCTGTCTCCAAGAGTCTAATCAATCATGGGCTTTCATGAGCTGCGGAGATTTAAAAACAGCTGTAATCTGCGGTCATTGTGGAAGGAGTAGATTGTTTGGCAAACTATTACCATAACTGTCAGCCGAAATCAGAAAAATCATCTCATCTTGCTGGACAGATGTGTTTCCTGCATTATTGATATGGCCAGCTAGAGGTAATAGAGAAATATAAAGCACAGCTCTATTTACAAAAGTAGATTGTCTGAGTCCTTGGGAGTGTGTGAGGGGACAGACAGTGACAGGAAGTGAGACAAATTCATCTCAGAAATTTCCTGTGAGGTCACATGATCCGAGAAGTCCACTCATGCAATTATTTTTCCCGCTATTTACTGCATATTGGGTCCAGTTTTTAATCTTTTCTCTCCCTTGCCAATTTTTCACCACCAATTTTCTCCTGCTCGCCACCCCCACCCTCCTGTGGAGGTGTTGTCTGGGGTTAGTTCCAAATCACTCAGTGCTTTCTCTCACCAAAAGCCAAATGACCGTTATCAGTGTAAGTCCTGACTTAGAATTCACATGCAGCCGTTCCCCTGAGATAGATGTTTTTTTTGTGTTTTTTTTTAAGGTATAAAAAAACAGGAACTTAGAATAAGAACTTGGAATAGGAAACTTCTTGTTAGATATAGCTCTTAAGGCTAACAAAATCATGGGATATGGGGAGAAAGCAGGAATGGGGTACAGATTTAGGATGATCAGCCATGATCATATAGAATGGCAGTGCTAGCTTGAAGGGCCGAATGGCCTACTTCTGCACTTTGATCCTTAGTATATCAGTGTTCTGGAGAGCTTCCCACTACCCTTGCATTGAAGACGTCAACGGTGGAGCAGGCGGAGGATGATGGCTGACTTTAGTGGAGCGTCACAACGGCTGGGAAGGCGGATGAAGGCTGCAGCAGAAAAGGGTCCCCAGTCGTCTCGGACTCCATGCCACTGGATCTTGACCCAGATCTGTCAAGGACAGTGTGGTGGCTGTCTGTGCACCAGTCTCTCCACGCCAAACAAAGTCACGCACAGGCGTCCTTCATGAGAGGACAGCCGTACTCGTTTCGAGTGACCGCCGATGATGATGATCCTTGCATTGCCCCTCGGATCTCTCAGCCCTGTCTGAATTCCTTTTAACAAATAGTTAATATCTCTTTCCTCATAACCCTTCACCATAGATCGGTTTGGGAACAACTCTACCCAAGATCGCAAGAGTTGTGGATGTAGCCCAGTTCAGCACACAGGCCACGCTCCCCACCATCGACTCCAGCTACACGTCACGCTGCCTTGGGAAAGCAGCAAACATAATCAAGGTACACAAAAATGCTGGAGAAACTCAGCGGGTGCAGCAGCATCTATGGAGCGAAGGAAATAGGCAACGTTTCGGCCCGAAACGTTGCCTATTTCCTTCGCTCCATAGATGCTGCTGCACCCGCTGAGTTTCTCCAGCATTTTTGTGTACCTTCGATTTTCCAGCATCTGCAGTTCCTTCTTTAACACATAATCAAGGACCATTTTCAACCAGGTCATTCCATCTTCTCTCCACTGTGAGTAGGAAGGAACTGCAGATGCTGTGTTAAACCAAAGATAGACACAAAAAGATGGAGTGGGCTACGTTTCGGGTCGAGACCCTTCTTGTTAGGGCGGAAGATACAAAAAGCTTGAAAGCACTTACCAGCAAACTCAGGAATAGCTTCAGTCTGAAGAAGGGTCTCGACCCGAAACGTCACCCATTCCTTCTCTCCATAGATGCTGCCTCACCCGCTGAGTTACTCCAGCTTTTTGTGTTGACCTTCGATTTTACCAGCATCTGCAGTTCTTTCTTACACACAGCTTATTCCCCTCTGTTATCAGACTTCTGAACGGTCCTTCTGAACGGTCCTTCAATAAGTTAGAGTATAGTTCTGATCTTCCAACCTACTTCATTACGTACATTGGGCTTTTTCTCTGCTATACTACAATGCTGAAAACTATATTCTGTACTCTAGTATTTTTTCTTTGCTCTACCTGTTTTGCATGTCTTTTGCTTGATTGTGTTCATGTCACGGAGCAGAATTAGGCCATTCAGCCCATCAAGTCTACTCCGCCAGTCAATCAGGGCTGTTCTATCTTTCCATCTTAACCTCATTCTCCTGCTTTCTCCCTATAACCCCTGACAAATAAAACTATCCATTGACTTGGCCTCCACAGCCTTCTGTGGCAATGAATTCCACAGATTCACCATCCGCTGACTAAAGAAATTCCTCCTCCTTCCAAAAGGAATATCTGTTAATTCTGAGGCTATGACCTCTGGTCCTAGATTCTCCCATTAGTGGAAACATCCTCTCTATGTCTGCTCTATCCAGGCCTCCTGTACAGGAGTATTTGATTTTATAGGACAGCACACAAATAAGAACCTTTCACTGTACCTCAGTACATGGGACAATAATAAACCAACAACAATACAAATCTCCCGGTGGCTCAGCACTTCAACTCCCCCTCCCATTCCGAATCCGACCTTTCTGTCCTGGGCCTCCTCCATGGCCAGAGTGAGTCCCACCGCAAAATGGAGGAGCACCACCTCATATTTCGCTTGGATAGTTTACACCCCAGCGGTATGAACATTGACTTCTCCAATTTCAGGTAGTCCATGCTTTCTCCCTCCTTCCCCTCCCCTTCCCAGCTCTCGCACAGCCCACTGTCTCCGCCTCATCCTTTCTTCTTCCCCGCTCCCCACCCCCCACCCCACATCAGTCTGAAGAAGGGTCTCGACTCGAAACGTCACCCATTCCATCGCTCCATAGATGCTGCCTCACCCGCTGAGTTTCTCCAGCTTTTTGTCTACCTCCAATACGAAGTAAAATCCAGCTCAACAATGGGAAGAGATGTTCGACTCAAATATCAGAAAGCCAAATTATTCCAGTTTTGAGAAAAATAACACATCCTATACTTCCTTGTAATTAATGATCTGTAAATCAATTACAGAAATACGCATCATGGAAATGTATAATTTCCACAAATGCATTTCTATTAGCGGCTTTGTTAATTGCAGCAAAAAGAAAAACTGCACCCTACCATTTTTTTTTTGTCGAGGAATTTCGCCACAGTGAATGTGCATAACCTGTGCTGTGTGTTAATTAATTACAACTGATGTGAGCCGCTGAGCAAGTGTTTGCATCTGCCGCAGATGTAATGCGCATTAAACAACTCTTTTTCCATTAACAGATACGAAGTTTATCTCACAAACGCGCTGCATGTTGCTTCACCCCCTTCGGGCAACTGTCAAAATATGTTGATAATGCCGCCCCCACCTCACCAGTCCCCCCATCCTACTGTGAGTTTCTGCTGCTCCTTTCCAAGCCTCTTATGTCTGCAAACACTTACCGAAATGATCAGAGTAGAACTATCATTATTGCAGCTCCCCATTAGCTTGTATTTAATGAAACTTTTAGCTTCTTTAAACATAATAGATTTAAATGGGATCAATAAATAATGCATGAGCCTAAATTACTTTAAACACATCTTTGCAAATGTACAAGATGTCAATTGTCATTGCTCTGCGATAGAACTCTTAACTCTTGTCTGTCCATATTGTTTGTTAATGTGGAATTAAATCAATAAGGGTTACGCTTTTACTACCTCCAGGGAACAACTTGGACATTGTGACGTTTCATCTACTTTTGTTGGTTGGTTGGTTGCATTGGTCCATAATACTGAACCTCTGCCACTAGGTTCATAAGGTCAAAAGGAATAGGAGCAGAATTAGGCCACTCGGCCCATCAAGTCTGCTCCGCCATTCAATCATGGCTGATCTATCTCTACCTCCTAACCCCATTCTCCTGCCTTCTCCCCATAACCTCGAACACCCGTACTAATCAAGGTTGTGGTAAGTTTATCGAGTGGCCTAAGAGCGGCGCAGTGGTGCAGCTGGTAGAGCTGCTGCCTCACAGTGCCAGAGACTCCGGTTCGATCCTGACCTGTGCGGAGTTTGCACGTCCTCCCTGTGACCAAGTGGGTTTTCTCCAGGTGCTCCGGTTTCCTCCCACACGTCCAAAGATGTACAGGGTTGTAAGTTAATAGGCTCTGGTAAATTGTAAATTATTCCTAGTGTGTAGTGTGTGCCTGTGTATGGGGTGATTGCTGGTCAGTGCAGACTAAGTGGGCCAAGGGGCCTGTTTCCACACTGTATCCTTAAAGTAAAGAGACGGGCAAATGCTGGTTAAAAAAAATTGTTTCATTTACCGTCATATATTCTCAATAAAAAAATAAAATTACTTTTTTATTAATTAAATTAAAACTAATGGGAAATGTACAAATCCATTAATCCACTAATGGGGATCATTGAACACAGTTAGGGAATTCCCTACACCCACTTTAAGATCAAGGAAATAACATATACATTTAAAGATGTAAATCAAAGTGGAAACAATTTGGAAACTGCATTCTTCCATGGAAAAATGCCCTTTCATCCAGCTCATCCATACCGACCAAGGTGCCCGATCTCAGAACCTGTTTAATTATTTATTTATCTGCGTTCCTCCATCTTGGCACTGATCCACATCACGTCCGCTGACCTCGTAGCGAGAAGGACTAGAAGGTGTGAGCTATAGGGAGAGGTTGAGTAGGCTGGGTCTCTATTCCATGGAGCATAGGAGGATGAGGGGAGATCATATAGAGGTGTATAAAATCGTGAGAGGAATAGATCGGGTAGATACACAGTCTTTTACCCAGAGTAGGGGAATCGAGGACCAGAGGACATAGGTTCAAGGTGAAGGGGAAAAAATTTCATAGGGATCCAAGGGGTAACTTTTTCACACAGTGGGTGGTGGGTGTATGGAACAAGCTGCCAGAGGAGGTAGTTGTGGCTGGGACTATCCCATCGTTTAAGAAACATCTATAAGATTATCCCTCAACCTCCTCCACTGAAAGGAATAAAGTCCTTGCCTCCCCAACCTCTCTCTCTACTTCAGGCCCACAAGTCCTGGCAACATCCTCATGAATCTTCTCTGCACTCTATCCAGCTCGATGACATCTTAAACGTCGCTAATTCCTTCTCTCCATAGACGCTGCCCCACCCGCTGACTTTCTCCAGCATTTTGTGTCTGCCGACATCTTTCCCAAAGCAGGGTGACCAAAATGGAACACAATACTCCAAATGCGGCCTCACCAACATCTTGTACAAGATACATTTTCAGAAGCACCCACTCAGGTTGAAGGTACTGGGCCCAATTAAAGATGCTGTTGATTTAAACAAAGCCTGAAGAATGGCCCTGACCCGAAACATTGCTTACCTGTTCCCTCCACAGATGCTGTGTGATCTGCTGGGCTACTCCGATACTTATGGGCCTGTCCCACTTACAGGACTTTTTTGGTGACTGCCGGCACTCGTCATAGGTCATTGCAGGTCGCCGGAAATTTTCAACATGTTGAAAATCCAACGGCAACCAGAACAAGGTACGATTCTTTGGGCGACTACATACGACCATACAGGTTCGCCCCGCGACATGTCGCCAGGGTGCCGCCTGTATGGTCGTGAGCAGTCTCCTCAGTCGCCCAAAGAGTCGTAGCGTCATTCTGGTCACTGCTGAATCTTCAACGCGTTGAAAATTTTCGGCGACCCGCTACGACCTATGTCGCCGAAAAAGTCGCATAAGTCGGACAGACCCATTAGTGTTTTGCTGTTGATTTGTTCGGACAGGCAGCATCTCTGAGAGAAGAAAAAGGGGTCTGAAGAAGGGTCTCGACCTGAAAAGTCACCCATTTCTTCTCTCCAGAGATGCTGCCTGGCCCGCTGAGATACTCCAGCATTTTGTGTCTATCTTTGAAGTGATTTTGGAATGTGAAGTCAGGTGAAGGGATACAGGTGGA
This sequence comes from Malacoraja senta, assembly GCA_038087875.1. NCBI lineage: Eukaryota > Metazoa > Chordata > Chondrichthyes > Rajiformes > Rajidae > Malacoraja > Malacoraja senta. Next base: position 21,187,589 of record CM075989.1, read on the forward strand.
AGGGGGCAGGAGACAGGAGGGGAGGAATAGAGGGAGAAATGGGTGCGTATCCAGATGCGGCTCAGTGAAGATGCGGGGGAGAAAGCGGAGAGAAGGTGTGTTTGTTGGTTAGTTACCTAAAATTGGGGAATTCAGTGTTGCTTCCATTACCTGCAACGATTCATAACAGCAAACAATTGTTTGTGTCTTGAGTTTATGCTATCTACTTCAACAGCGGTGAAACATAGCCAGTCTTGTATGCTATCTATTGACGAACAGCGTTGTAGATAAACAATTGACTATGAAAAAAACATATTCAGCGTGAGGTGAAATCTTTCAGTGTACAGGGTTCATGCTGAGGTTATCTTTCTCCATTGATGGTATCTGTTAATAACCTCTGGTGAAGCTTTGCTCTACAGGTTCTACCTCAATTGCGCATTACAAACATCTCGGTAATATTCTGGCCCCAGCGCCTCAAACGCATAATGTGAGACGATAGTTCTGTTTAGCAAAAAAAAACACATTGAAAGGAATGATTTAGCAGTTTGAAAAACCTTGACTTGACACAGCAGAGTGGAGCTTGAAAATGAATTGGACTTGTTGATGGAGTACTTTTCTTCTATTTATTTTATATATATATATATATATATATACGTGTGTATGTGTTTGTATACAATACATATATGCACACATATCAGTGTGTGACAAGGTTATCATATATGTGTGTGTGTTTATATATGTTACACACACATATATTATAGAAGTGAGCGTGAAGGTCATCATATGTATATATGTGTGTGTACACAATATATTTTCACACATATGTGTGTGTGTGTTTACATATGTGATAAACACGCACACGCACACACACACACACGCACACGTGCACACACACACACGTACACACACGCACACACATACACACGCACGTGCGCGCGCGCACGCACGCACGCACGCACGCACGCACGCACACACACACACACACACACACACACACACACACACACACACACACACACACACACACACACACACACACACACACACACACACACACACACATATATACTGTATATATAACCAATTGCTTTGCTGAGGTGACATTAATGTTTAGCACAAGATGATGATCGAAGAACCGTTACACTTCCAGTAATGCTGTCTGTTTGTGTTAATCACATTTTGATTCCTAGTTTAAAGCAATAATAATGACTTCACAAAGACACCGTGGGATGCTGAGTATCTGAATGTTAAACACATGTGTCTGAGATTTTTCTTCCTGCTACCAGAGCTGGTAGAGCTGCTGCCTCGCAGCGCCAGAGTGCCGGGTTCGATCCTGACATTGGCAGCTGTCTGTGTGGAGTTTGTTCGCTCTCCTGGTGACCGCACGGGTTTCCTCCAGGTGCTCTGGTTTCAAGCCACTTTCCAAAGAGTCAAGTTTGGCTAACACTATCCTACACACACTAGGAACAATTTACAATGTGGGAGGAAACTGAAGATCTCGGAGAAAACCCACGCAGGTCACGGGGAGAACGTACAAACTCCGTACGGACAAGCACCCGTAGTCAGGATGGAACCCGGGTCTCTGGCGCTGTAAGGCAGTAGCTCTACCACTGCACCACGGTGCGTGGGTTTTCTCTGGGATGCTCTGCTTTTCTCCCACACTCCAAAGACATACAGGTTTGTAGGTTAATTAGCTTCGGTAAATTGTAAAATTGTCCCTGGTGTGTGGGAGAGTGCTGGATTACAGGGTGATCGCTGGTTGGCGCAGAATTGGTGGGCCGAAGGACCTGTTTTCAAGCTGTGTCTCTAAAGTCTTAATCTGACAGATAATTGTCTGCTGTAACTTGCCCCTGCTGTGGGTAGGTAGTCGGAGCTATGAGACAAGGGCTTGTGAAAGAGAACAGGCTAACGGGAATAAGCAGGGGAATGGAGAATTATAAGGGAATTGTGTCGGAAGGAACTGCCGACGCTGGTTTTTTAACCAAAGGTAGACACAAAATGCTGGAGTAACTCAGCGGGACAGGCAGCATCTCTGGAGAGAAGGAATGGGTGACGTTAGGGTCGAGACCCTTCTTCACCCTGAAACGTCACCCATTCCCTCTCTCCAGAGATGCTGCCTGTCCCACTGAGTTAAGGGCCTGTCCTACCTTCACGACCTAATTCATGACCAATGCCGAGTTTACCCTTGACTCATACTCGCAGCATGGTCGTCACGAGGTCGCAGGAGGTCGTAGGTAGGTCGTAGCAGGTTGTGATGCTAGTCGTAGATACTCGTGGCATCAAGTAGGTCGGGGCGTTTTTTCAACGAAAAATGTCCACGAGTAAAAAAGGTCGTGAATTAGGTCGTGAAAGTGGTACAGGCCCATTACTCCAGCATTTTGTGTCTACCTTCAATATCAGGGAATTAACAGGTTTGCTCTGATGGACTCAGTGAACGAGAGGACTTCCTTCTCTGTCGTGAGAAATATAAATACATCAGGAGCAAGCTATATGTTTAACGATCTGTGGGGAAATGGCAGGAGACTGGAAGCCAGGCTAAAAGGAAATCCAAATGTTTATAAAGATATATAAATAGAATAAATAGTAAATTATGGTAAAGGATGGGTGGAGACCACTGTGGAGTAGAACGGAAATCTATGCATGGAGGTTTGAGAGGTACTAAATAGGCGCTTGGTATTGCCGTTATCATGGGAGATATTTGAGATGCCGGTTCAATTAAAATGGAGAATGATAAAGGAGGTGAAAGACTGCACTTGAATTAGACTAGTTAGCAAGTCTGGAGAGTATTAGTCTTCCCAGAGAAAGTGAGGGTGGATATTGGAGTGGGACTGGCCACTTCCTTCCTTCGATACCTCGTGGTGCAAATCTCACATCCACATTCAACACTTTTGGAATGCACAGAGGCACAGCTGTAGAGATGTTGCCTTACTGAGACCCAGGCTTAACTCTCACCTCGGGTGCTGCCGATACGGAGTTTGTACGTTCTCCCTGTAACCGCATGGGTTTCCACCCACACTCCAAAGACGTACAGGTTTGTAGGCCATTGGCTTCGGTAAAGATTGTAAATTGTCCCTAGTGTGTTGGATGGTGTGCGGAGATCGCTGGACAGCGCAGACTAGGTGGGCCGAAGGGCCTGTTTCTGTGCTGTCTCTAAACTAAACCAAACTAAAGGGTCAAGTCTCCAGGTCCCGTGTTCTTAAAACAAGGAGCTGGTGAGATTGTTGAAGTTTTGGTTTTAATTTTCAAAATTACCTTCTTCCTTTGAGTTAAATCGAACAATAGCAAATGATCAATAGTTTAGTTTAATTTAATTTAGTTTAGAGATACAGCGCTGATACAGGCCCTTTGGCCCACTGAGTCCGCACCGACCAGCGATCCCCGCACGCTATCACTATCCTAGTCACACAAGGGAAATAAAAGAAAAATTATACCAAGCCAATTAACCGACAAACCCGTACATCTTTTGAGTGTGGGAGGAAAACCGATCTTGGAGAAAACCCATGCAGGTCACAGGGAGGATGCACAAACTCCATACAGACAAGCACATAGTCAGAATCTAACTGTCCTCAACGCTGCTAAGTTTCAGTGCTGATTAAAGATGTGTTTAAATCATATACTGTCTCTGGTGCTTGTTTACATGGTGTCAGAAGTGGGATGCGAACCCACGCCTCCAGTTAGCCCTACCGCTGCGCCACCATGCCGGCGAAGTCACTGACAGAGAAAATGCTTCAAGGATATTTTCCAAGCCTCCCTGGAAAAGGACAACATCTTGACAATCGTTGGCCACAAACAGCGATAGGAATGCACAGCATCCCACTGCCACACTCATCCCCCCCAACACAACCTGTCCTACCGGACGCAGAGTTTGCAGATCCTGATTTTCCAACCTTCTCGGAATTAGAAAGGAAAGGAAAATTGTCCTTGACTCACTGGGACTACATAAGAAGATCCAACATCTCTGGAGAACAAGGATAGGTGACGTTTCAGGTTGGGACTTTCCTTCAGTCTGAAGAAGTGTCTAAAGTCCTTTAGACTTTATAGATACAGCACAGAAACAGCTCCTTTGACCAACCAAATCTGCGGCGACCAGCAATCCCCCTACCCATGTGAAGGAAGGAACTGCAGATGTGGGTTGAAACCAAAGATAGACACATAAAGGTGGAGTAACTCAGCATCTCTGGAGAGAAGGAATGGGTGACGTTTCGGGTCGAGACCCTTCTCCAGATACCAATCCACGTTCTCCAGAGATGTTGCCTGACCCGCAGAGTTACTTGAGCGCATTTTGTCTTTATTTTTAAACCAGCATCTGCAGTTCCTTGTTTCTGCTCTCCAGGGAGAAGCAACGCTGGGCACAAACAGAAACCATTATACAGCGCAGGCAGCATTAAGTCGACACAAGGCCTACATCACTATCAACAGATGCCAGATTAATTGTGTTTCCCATTCTCTGCACCCATTTTCAGGGGCCATGCTGCATGGCCCCTGGAGTATTTTTATAGTAATCCATCTCACGACCCTAGATTCATTTAATACTAAATTGACACCACACACGAGAGTTCAGAAATACTCCCTGCTCATCACCAAATGATTTACTACTGACAAAATTCTTTGCGACTCCCCTCACTCCTGGAAATTCGGCAGACGGCAGCCAGAGAAAATTCAGCCTCATAATGTCACCCAATTTTATTTCACTCTACAAGATAAAATGGTTTTGTTAAGCAATACCTGCCACAGTTTAAGCGAACATTAGCAGTTCAAATATATTGGACACCATTCTTGCATTCCGGGGATATCTTTCAATATGAAGTTTGTTCTGCCTTCAAGTTCATTGTTAGAAGGTAGTCCGAGCCATGCCAATTTGTTGAGGACAATAAGCACCTGTGTAATATTCTAATTGTCTATTTTCAGCCCAATCCTAGTGTGGAATCCACTGGTATAATATATTTTTGTTGGCGATTTTGGAAGAAAATTCATCGTTCGGCAACTACTGCGGCAGAAAGGTGGGTTAAAAATATACAGAAAGGTTGTACTTGTAGATCCCATTGTCCTCTGTATATGTCCAAAAACAATCTTAGAAATGCATGAAACAGAACACATTTATATACGTAGATGAAAATTTCAAATTACTAAACAATATACGGATGTATTTTATTATATCCAGTGCATTTCTTCTGCATTCTGTTGTAATTCTTTGGCGTGATTTATTATTCTGTTTCATTGTGGTTGAAAATTACAGAATACTTAATTTCCAGTGGCGATAATGTTAAAAAATTAAAGTTTTAAAAATTCAGAATGTTGTCCGTCTGAATTAATCAAGTGAGCCTTTCTCTTGAAAAGTGCCCTTACGGGTAATTATCAATCACAAAATAAATCATTGCGCTTATGGTCTCCATACTACAATTTTTCTCAAAATATATAATTTTACAAGAATCTGTGCAGTTAAAAAAAACTTTAAACTGGAGGACGGTAGATGTGGAAACTATTCATTTTCTTGCTCCAAAAATCCCCATTTGTGGATAGTGTGTGCTCCAATACTTCAAGAGATTCCAGTAACTCTTTATTCCCCAGTTATTGATTGTGGTGGCACGGTGGCGCAGCGGTAGAGTTGCTGCCTTACAGCGCCTCAGACCCGGGTTCGATCCTGACTACAGGTGCTGTCTTTACGGAGATTTTACATTCTCCCTATGACCTGCGTGAGTTTTCTCCGGAAGCTCTGGTTTCCTCCCACACTCCAAAGATGCACAGGTTTGTATGTTAACTTTCTTGGTAAAAATCGTAAATTGTCCCTGGTGTGTGTAGGACAGTGTTGGTGTGCAGTGATGGAGCGGACACTGTGTGCCTAAACCAAACTAAACTAAATTAAACTAAACAAAACTAAATCTGTACCTGAATTTCCTTCTGCAAATTACTTCAATATTTCTGAAAAATGTTCCAAATTAAAAAACTTTAATTCCTCTGAAAATCTTCGCTCTCCTATTTTTCTTGGTTGCATTAATATTTTAAAAATGCAACATTTATCCTTGTTAGCTAACTAATCCAAAATACTTAGAACAGAAGGCTGTATTTAGTTTTGGTGGTTCGTAAGGAGCTGGTTCTCAGTTTTGCTACTTCCATTAAGCCATTAAAATAATGTGTACCCAGCCTGGATTAAATTTACTAAATGAAACACAGCAATCAAAAAATAACAGGAGATGGGAAAAGATGTAATGATGGAGAAAAGAAAGGAAATGTTCATGTCTCCTCAGAGGAAGATTAATCTCTGCTATCTTCAAAAAGAGAAAAGATAGATAATATTGGCACATTTTTTTGTGTTGGTAAGATGAAAGAGGTACTATTTGGCCTCTCATAAGGTCGTAAGTGATAGGAGCAGAATTAGGCCATTCAGCCCACCAAGTCCACTCTGCCATTCAATAATGGCTGATCTATCTCTCCCTCCAAACCCCATTCTCCTGCCTTTTCCCCACAACCCCTGACACCCTTGCTAATCAAGAATCTATCCATTTCTGCCTTAAAAATATCCATTGACTTGGCCTCCACAGCCTTCTGTGGCAAATAATTCAATGATTCACCACCCACACATCCTCTCTTGCTTCCCTATATACTTTTTACTTTTCAAAGCTATAAACCGCACAGCTTAGTTCAATTGGGATACAAGGAACTGCAGGAGCTGCTTTACAAAAAAAGACACAACGTGCTGGAGTAACTTAGCAAGGCAGGCAACATCTCTGGAGAAAATGGATAGATGATGTTTCAGGTCAAGACCTTTCTTCTTCAGAAGAAATCCAAAATGTCACCTATCCATATTCTTCAGAGATGCTGCCTCTTTTATTATGGATAGCATGCAAACAAAAGATTTTCACTGTATCTCGGTACACGTGCCAATAATATACAAAATTAAATTAAATCTTATTTAGTTTTAGTTTTGTTGACATTAATGTAGAAACAAAGAACTGCAGGTGCCAGTTAATACAAAGTGCTGGAATAACTCAGTGGGTCTGGCAGTATGTCTGGACAACATGGATAGGTGATGTTTCGGGTCGGGTCCTTTTTTCAGACCTATGTGCACGCTGATCCATATCAGTGAACATGCATGTGCGTGTGTGGTTGTGTAACAAATAAGGGCCCAAGGAAAAATGCTGCCGCTCCATGCAACAAGGTCTTTGATCACATTCCAAATGTATCCATTTAAAAATAACCTGTGTTGCGTGATAGAATCTCCAGGTCTCCAATCTTGACTGGTGAAGTTTAGCTGGCAGTGTGTAGACATATATTAATATATCTGCTGGGCTCCCGCACTGCAGTCTGAACTCTTGCAAAGAATGAATCATTGTACTTAGGGTTGAATTACAGTTTAAGAATTTGCAGTGACAGGCATGAGGAGCAGGCATAATGAGATCATTGTCTCTTGCCAACATGCCCACCTCTACTAAACTCCTGCCACTCTATCCCGTTAGACATTCAGCAGATTATAATGCCCCTTTCAAGCAACACTCTCACCACGAGCTCGGACAACAGGCTCACTGTTCCCCTGGTCGTGAACTGATACCGAATATTTTCCAAAGCAGTCAGAAAATATGTTGGTGTCGTGTTGAATCGGGCTCTGCGGGGGAAGTTAATACCGTGCTCAACTTGATAAATGAAAACATCAGGACACATTTTGGTTCGCAGGATGTGTGAATACATTTGTGTTGGCACGGGGCAGGCGTTGGCATGAACTGTCCACTTACAAAGCCCAGCATATGGGGAGATAAGGAGTTACCACACAGCGCATCGGGTCCATGCCATTTTCCTGTCGCCATCGATGATCGTTGCAAGGTCTCTCCCTCGGTCGTTGGCTGGACAAATGCCAGGCAGCTTCCAGGACAATATTAGCACGCAGGTCAGGATGGGCGAGGCTTACGGAGAGAGCAAGACTAACCAGACGAATTAAACCAACAAATATTTTCATCAAAGACCAACCTTTCTTTCCAAACAACAATCTTAAGCAAATAAAGATACCAAGTGCTGGAGTAACTCAGCAGGTCAGGCAGCATCCATGGAAAATATGGACAGATTGGGTGGGGACAGAAAGTTCGAAAAGTGGGGGGTGGGCAGGAAAGAGGGTTTTTTAATATGTAGATTGGACAATTTTAAACGAATGATGGCCAATGAAACTTTTAGATTAGTCTAGCTTAGTTTAGAGATACAGCATGAAAGCAGGCCCTTCGGCCCACCGAGTCCATGCAAGTCATCAGTCACCCGTTCACATTAGTTTGTGTTATCCTGCTTTCTCATCCACTCCCTGCACATTGGGGGCAATTTAGAGAGGCCAATTAACCTTCAATCCTGCATATCTTTGAGATGTGGATGGAAGCCGGAGCTCCTGGAGTAAACGCACGCGGTCATGGGGAGAACTTGCAAACTCCACACAGAAAGCACCCCAGGCCAGAATCTAACCCGGGTCTCAGGCACTGGAAGGCAGAAACTCAAGCGCCGTGCCACCTATATGTGACAATAATAAACTAAACTAAATTAAAATATCTCCATTAAACTTTCTCCTACTCACCTTACAGCTACTCACCTTATAGCTATGCACCTTATTGTTGGTCATTTCCACCCTGTGGAAAAAAGTTCTAACTGTCTAAAGAAGGGTTTGGACTATCTAAAAAAAAGGTTTTGAATATCCGACTGAGAACTAGGAAGCAGATTCAGATTCAGATTCAGATTCAGATTCAACTTTATTGTCATTGTGCAGTGTACAGTACAGTGTCAACGAAATGCAGTTAGCATCTCCCTGGAAGAGCGACATAAATATGAGCAGTAAATAAATAAATCTAATAAATCCTGGTGGGAGGAGTGTCCGGGGGGGGGGTGATTGGCAGTCACCGAGGTACAGTGTTGAGTAGTGTAACAGCCGCAGGGAAGAAGCTGTTCCTGGACCTGCTGGTCCGGCAACGGAGAGACCTGTAGCGCCTCCCGGATGGTAGGAGGGTAAACAGTCTGTGGTTGGGGTGAGAGCAGTCCTTGGCGATGCTGAGCGCCCTTCGCAGACATCGCTTGCTTTGGACAGACTCAATGGAGGGGAGTGAGGAACCGGTGATGCGTTGGGCAATTTTCACCACCCTCTGCAGTGCTTTCCGGTCGGAGACAGAGCAGTTGCCATACCCTACTGTGATACAGTTGGTAAGGATGCTCTCGATGGTGCAGTGGTAGAAGTTCACCAGAATCTGAGGCGACAGATGGACCTTCTTTAGTCTCCTCAGGAAGAAGAGACGCTGGTGAGCCTTCTTGACCAGAGTTGAGGTATTGTGGGTCCAAGACAGGTCATCGGAGATGTTGACCCCCAGGAACCTGAAGCTGGAAACACGTTCTACCTCCGTCCCATTAATGTGGATGGGGGTGTGCGTGCCGCCCATAGACTTCCTGAAGTTTACAATGAGCTCCTTGGTCTTCTTGGAGTTAAGGGCCAGGTTGTTGTCAGCGCACCATGCTGCTAGGAGCTGGACCTCCTTCCTATAGGCCGACTCATCGTTTTTGCTGATGAGGCCAATCACCGTTGTATCATCTGCATACTTGATGATGGTGTTAGTACCATGTACAGGTGTGCAGTAGTAGGTGAAGAGGGAGTAGAGGAGGGGGCTCAGCACACAGCCCTGTGGAACGCCGGTGTTCAGGGTGAGGGTTGAAGAGGTGTGCTTGTCTAACCTAACAGACTGGGGTGTGTTGGTTAGAAAGTCCAGTATCCAGTTGCAGAGGGAGGGGATTTGGTGATCAGTTTAGAGGGTATGATGGTGTTGAATGCTGAGCTGTAATCGATGAACAGCATTCTAACATAAGTGTCTCTGTTGTCGAGGTGGGAGAGGGCGGAGTGAAGTGCCGTTGAGATGGCATCCTCCGTACTCCTGTTCTTGCGGTAGGCAAACTGATAGGGATCCAACGTGGGGGGTAGGCAGCCTTTGAGGTGTGCCAGGACCAGCCTCTCGAAGCACTTGGCGATGATGGGAGTAAGTGCAACTGGGCGGAAGTCGTTGAGGCTTGCCGCAGTGGAGTGTTTTGGCACCGGCACGATGGAGGTGGATTTAAGGCACGTGGGCACAACTGCTTGGGCAAGTGACAGGTTGAAGATGTCAGTCCAGACGTCTGTCAGCTGCGCAGCACAGGCCCTGAGGACGCGCCCGGGGATGCCGTCGGGGCCAGCAGCCTTACGTGCATTAGTCCTACTCAGTGCCACGTACACGTCGTAGGGGGTGAGTGAGAGGGGCAGGGAGCCAACTGCCGATTGTCGATGCAAGGAGTTCTACATGTGTGCAGGGATCACTGGTTGGTGCAGACTCGGTGGGCCAAGGGCCTGTTTCCGTGCTGTATCTCTAAACTAAACTAAATTCCTCTCATCAGCTAAAGTGCGGTCCTGACTTCTCATCCACCTGATTAGAGACCATTGAACTATCTTTAATCTGAAGAAGGGTCTCGACCCGAAACGTCACCCATTCCTTCTCTCCAGAGATGCTGCCTGTCCCGCTGAGTTACTCCAGCATTTTGTGTCCACCTTCCATTTAAACCAGCATCTGCAGTTCTTTCTTACATATCTTTAATCAGACTTTATCTTGCACTAAATGTTGTATCCTTCATCTTTGTTCTGTGGACAGCTTGGTTGTCTTTTCTATGACTGGAGAGCACGGACGGAAGCTTTTCACTGTACCTCAAAACGTAACTGTGATAAACTAAATTAGACTAGCTAACATTGAGGCCAGTCATGCCTGCTCAGTTAAGCCTGCTTCAGTATGTGACAGGTACACGGAGAGGCAAGGTTTGGAGGGATTTGCCCAAACATGGGCAAACATGGGCAAATGGGACTAGCTTCGATTGGGGCATCTTAGCTGGCATGAATCATGGCTTGGCTGGCTGGCTGGTACCAATGGATATTTTTAAGGCAGAGATGGATAGATTCTTGATTGGTACGGGTGTCAGGGGTTATGGGAAGAAGGGTGGAGAATGGGGTTAGGAGGGAGAGATAGATTGAATGGCAGAGTAGACTTGATGGGCCGAAAGGGCTAATTCTGCTCCTATCACTTATGACCTTATGAATGAGTGGGAACGAAGTGCCTGTTTCCTTGCTGTATGACTGTATGACTCTCTGAGTGTTCTCTGTGTTCGCTAACTGAGAACATGCATATACTGTGGGTTGTGTGCAGATCACTGCACAATGTAACTGAGCACGCATGACTGCCTCCATGTGTTTGCATGTCCCATACGAAGGCAGAATCCAGAACAAACATCCAGATTGTGGGCAAGTTAGGCCAAAGGGCTTGTTTCCATGCTGTATCACACAATGACTCTGACCCTATGACTCTATGATGTAACTTCTTCAAAAATTGAAATATTGAAAAAAAATCTCAGGAACATTACTTTACTTAGACTTAGTTCCTCCCACACTGTTGAGTGCATTGGGCATCAAGCTTTCACCATTCTGTTAGGATATGTGCGACGTCTTCCACCCTTGATAGGCTTGCGTCCCGGGCTTCCAAATCCTTCTGGGATGTTTGCGTCCGTGTGAGTTTTGGTCGGCCTCTTTTCCTTCTTCCATCAGCTTGCCATGTCATTGCTATCTTAGGTGCAGGTTCTGGTGACATTCTGAGTACATGTCCTGCAGATTTCATCCTGCGTACCTCTATGTCCTGGCTGAGAGGCTTTGTTCCATTTCCCAGTAGATCTCCTCGTTTGTGATGTGGTCTTCAGGATCTTCCTCAAGCAGCGTTGCTGGAATGCATCCAATTTCTTTTTCATCTTCACGTTGATTGTCCATGTCTCATTGGCATAGATGGCTGTAGGATGGAACATTACCAGATATAAATTATGTCTGGTGACAAAACACTTGGCTGAAGCGTTACAGTTATTCTGGCTCCACTCTGTGGAGCCCAAACTCACTTTCCCTTAGGGATTACATAACGGAAGCATGGCAATGGGCAAATGTGGACAACGTATAAATTCCGTACTGACAGTACCCATAGTCAGGATCGAACCTGGATCTCTGACGCTGTAAGGCAGCAACTCTACCGCCGTGCTGCCCTCATCTTATCCTCAATGAAATTGTGTTGGTAACCAGTAATATCCGATTAATCCAATGAAGATATTTACCTAGTTTTTCTCCCGTAATAGATGCTAAAATTGATTTGAGGCTAACCCAATTTAACGGTATTTGCAAATAAAAATGTAAGAGCCATCTCTGCATAATTTATTATAGCAGAATAATGGCCCCATAGCAGAAGCGTCCACGTCACGGGGCTAGAAACTGGAAGTGTCCTGAGCTAATTCTGCTACTCCCGTCATCCATGGCGTCAAGTGATGGCTCCCACTGATTGTCGCCGGAATCCTGCGTCCTTTTCAGGACGGATGATGACAGCGAGGTCAACGTTTGTAACAAGATGGACACGAAAAGAAGAAGAAGCAGAATAATGAACTGTTCTGGAGAGAAAGAAAACAATCTCCAGTAACCCACAAGGCTACAAAACATATTTGAAATCCATAGCTGGGTTCAATGTTTTATTAAAGCAAAATACTGACACAAAGGATTACAAATCCTAACAATGGAACAATAGGAAAAAATCTGGTTGGCTTTTCACAAAATGATTAGGAGGAGAAGGTTTAAGCAATGCATCTGGAGATTGCTTTCCCTGATTCTTCATTAGCCTTTAATGTTCTTAGTTTTCTTAGTTGCAATTATAACTAATGAAATATTTGTGAAGTCAAATACTACATCTGTAAATAGAATCTGCTATTAGAGCCTTTTCTTGCAAACTTGAAATACCATGGAGCTTTTAAAAGGCAACATGAGGGGATATTATTACTTTAATTAATCAGTTTTTATTATAATTGCATCCATTCAATCATTAAGAAGGCTTGTGCTCGGAAGCACTCATGCTGGAGTTGCTGGTGAGAATAACTGTGGTGCAGGGAGGCAAAAACAAATTTGCAATGTCAGTATTGATAATATGTTGCGGAGAAAGAAATGTCCAAATCAATTGAGCCTCATCTGGGCAATTGGACAAATTCAGGCTTCCAGCAGGACTAGGCCGACTCCTGATAAATTTGCCCTTATTATCGCTATTGATGTTTGAATTTCTTCAGGTTGTTGTTACATGGGCACCAGGCAGCAACAGTGGTTCCACGACCTGCTTCAATCCATAATCTACACCTGTTAGTGCTTACCCTTGTTGCCTTCTGAGTATGTTTCAGCTAAAAGGTTAACAAAAGATTTGTCTGAGAAAACAGGCTAGCTCTTTACTCCTGCAGCAACAGATCAATGCAGAGTAAATAACCTTTTCTACCTTATTTCCCAGAGCACTATTGATCTCCGAGATTTTTTTTCCCCCTTCCTTTTTCCTTCAGCGCTCCTGTCTGCTAACCCCTGGGACTCTAACGATCGCCTCATATTGGACATGCTAACTGGCATATTATGACAGCTAGTGTTTTGTCACTCTGCGCATTGCTATATAAAAGTGTCTGCTCTGAGTCCCAGCCTCACGATTCGGCAACATGGCGAGGAAAATGTGAAAGACCACAATTTTTCTTTTTCTTTTCCTGCTGCTTCCTTTCCGCCATTAATTTCTTGGATCTCTTCCCAAACGCCGAACCGGGACCAACAGCGAATGTCGGGAAAGCGGCCCTTCACGGAGCACATTTCAATGTGTTTATTTGTAGGGTAAGTCTTCCTTCTAAGCCGGCAGTAAACCAAAAGAACCACTTATGGTTTTGATAGACATTGGTCGAGGGGTAGCAAGACATCACAAATGTTGTGCCCTCAATTATGACAGGAATCAGAACTCGAGTAGAATAATTGTTTTTTTTTAAAACTTTATAAGCTTTGTTTACCAAAATTAGAAGCAGGTAATTTTAAGATTCTAAGGGTGTACTTGATGTGCAATAGAAGAAATATTGGATATTTTGTGTGTATCCTCAATGCTGGTCTAATTTTATTGAACTGTAGCTATCATTTATACATCTCAGTTACACATTTGATGGTTAGCTAGCAAAACCATGCTGTTAAACCACAGTGTAGGCATCAATCTTATTGAATATTATCTGTTTATAAAGCACCGGACTTATCTCTCCTCAGCAGGATAATGTTGCTTCCATTTTATGATACAATATTTGAAATAGATATATTTACTCCACTTCATGATGCCTAACAAGGTAGAGGTGAAAACTATTTCAAAAAGAAACTCATTCTCAGGCATTTAGCAATACACACAGATGACATATTATTTTAGACATAATTCTGAAGATTTGTTTTACAATTTTATTTAAATGGATTCAAAATGACTGCACAATGAAAGGTTGCAGCAACAAGATACTGTTGATAATATTATGCTCTTAACAATGACAAAAGGTTAAAACATTACACAGAACTACACAAACGGTGAGTTTGATATATTCAGAGAAAAATGCTCAAAACTTTTTTTTCCCCACTTTTTATCTTCTTTGTATAATAAGCTGGTGCTATGATGTATTACTGTCAAAACTATTACTGGTAACAATCTGTAATGGCTGAGATTACTTGTCAAGCATTCGTTATCAAAGATTAAAATGATTTTAAAAATATTGTTCCGTTTTCAGTTCTAACATGTTAAACATAAAGTTCAAATTCTCGAGATTAACATTGTATATATCCCTTAAAAGAAAATAGACTTGCAAATACAGACCAACAGTTTAATCAAAATTTTATTGCAGGATTATTCCTACATTGTGGTATTTTGCACAAATCAAATTAAGTTTTCATAAATTACAGAAAATCTATTGTACAAGGGTTAGAAGAGTCTTTTGGGGAAAAGTGCTGTTTATTTTAGGTTTACGGTGAATTTTATATATGAAGTTGGCAATGTTTGGTATTTAGCCTGTTTCTAATCTATTCTGGCGCTGCCAAATCCAGAACAGTTTTAGATACATTTGCAAATCTGTGACGTGCATTTGAGAAGCATAGATGATGGTCAGGTTATCTCCTAGGACCTAGACCAAAGATGCTTCTGAGAAAGACAAGACTGTTTTAATTTCTCAAAGCTTGAAAGAAATGTCCGTCCACCTTGTCAATTGTGAACTAAATCTAAACTAAGCGGCAAAGAAATTACACAAAGATAGACGCAAAAAGCTGGAGTAACTCATCGGATCAGACAGCATCTCTGAGGAAAAGGAATAGGTGACGTTTCGGGTCGACACCCTTCTCCAGACTGAGAGTCAGGGGAAAGGGAAATGAGAGATATAGACGGTGAGATAGAGAGATATAGAACAAATGAATGAAAGATATGCAAAAGAGTAACAATGAAACAAGAAACAGGCCATTGTTGGCTGCGGGCTAGGTGAAAACAATGATGGGTTGGGGAGGGATGGAGAGAGAGCAGGGATGCAAGGGTTACTTGAAGTTAGAGATATCAATACTTATACCGCTGGGTTGTAAGTTGCCCAAGCAAAATATGAGGCGTTGTTTCTCCAATTTGCATTTGGCAAAATACATGAATGACTGAATCAAATAACAAGAAGGTAAAGAAGATAAAAGTGGAAATGGAATAAGGTTACTGCTGAACCGTTTACCACAATATTGATTTTCCCTTTCTTTTATTCCCGATGAGTATCTTTTTTCTCCTTGCTGTTAATGACTGATTACAGCCTTTCCCTTTATGATGACAACACCACTAATATTGTCAACACTTTGTCAATTGATCAATGCACTACAAAGTAATATTTGTTTCCCATGCCACTAAAAACATTGCCTCTAATTGAAAAACGATGGGACACTTCACAGGCGATACGACAAACTGCAGATGCTGCGATCTTGAGCAAAGCACAGAGTGCTGGAGGAACTCAGGGGTTTAGGCAGTCTGAAGAATGGTCCCGACCCGAATGGTCATCTGTCCATTCTCTTCACAGATGATGCCTGACCCGCTGAGTTCCTCCAGCATTATGTGTTGTACACGTTACAGGACATGTTTGATGTGTGGAGATATTGTCCTGTGACTTAGAGTCATAGAGAGTCGTAGAGTGATACAGTGGGGAAACAGGCCCGACTTGCCCAAGCTGGCCAACATGTCCCAGCTACACTAGTCCCACCTACCTGTGTTTGCCCCATATCCTTCCAAACCTGTCAAACCCATCATCTCCCGGAGAACTGTTCAGTCTGGGTGGATTCATGAAGTTTAAATTTCAAAAGAAATCCTGTCCTTTATTCTAGTTTAGGTTAGTTTAGAGATACAGCGTGGAAACAGGCCCTTCAGCCCACCCTTCTCCCCGTTACCTGGTCAGCGTGGACTCAGTGGGCCGAAGGGCCTGATTCCACGCTGGATCTCTAAACTAAGCTATAAAAGTGGGTACCTCTATGACCACAAGGGCACTTACAATCAGCTTTAGGTTCTGGCTGTTCCAACAATACCCACAACCTGTGGATGACTTTTTCAAAAAAACTTTAAATAAGGAATGAACTGTCTTGTTCAATTCTCTTCCATGTTGTCTTGAAGTTGCAATTTCTTACAGGGTATTTGGCATGTGGGCTTGTGGATTTATTGGCCGCTGTACAATTGGCCCTAATGTGTAGGGGGTGGATACGAAAGTGGGATTTCTGGTATAGTTTAATTACATTTAGAGATACAGCATGGAAACAGGCCATTCGGTCCACCGAGTCCACGAGGACCAACGATCGCCCGTACACTAGTTCCATCCTACACACGAGGGACCATTCACAGAAGCCAATTAACCTACAAACCTGCACGTCTTTGGCGTGTGGGAGGAAATCGGAGCACCCGAAGAAAACCCACGCAATGACAGGGAGAACGTACAAACTCCACACAGACAGCACCCGAGGTCAGGATTGAACCGGGGTCATTGGCGCTGCGAGGCAGCAGCTCCTCTGCTGCGGTCCCTGTGCCCTGTGGAGTTAACCTGGAGAAAACCCACGCGGTCACAGGGAGAACGTACACACTCTGTACAGACTCTGATGGCATAGAACTGGTGTGCATGGCTGCTCACTGGTTGGCATGGAGTCAGTGGGCCGAAGGGCCTGTTTCCATGTTGTATCTCTAAACTAAACTAAACTAAAGTAAAGTAAACTAATAGGAACAGCAATTAAAAGAAGAATCTGTGCGTGAGATGGCATCACAGTGGAATAGGCCTTGGTGTTCAGTAATTTAAACTGGCAAGATGAAATGAGGATTGATAGTAAGCGATGTTTAGTGTGGAGCTGAAACGTTCAACGTATGAGTGCATTAACTATTGTAGCCGTGCATCTAAAGGTTATACTACTTACAAGGAGACATAGGACTGTTGAATATACAATTTTTAATTCAACAGTGTCGTATTTGTATAAATTATTCAGATACAATAGCCAGAATACTGGGCTATTTCCTTCAGTTTCCCAGAATCACCTCAGTTAACTTTGCAAAAATTATGTTTGTGATATTTTGACTGGGGACTAATTTAGGTTTATAAGAAAATAACTACGTCTTAAAATTGGCAAGTTGGTGTGGACTCAAACCAAGAAAGATTACTATTATTGCCCCATAAAGATAAAACTATCCGGCTGATTTCAATTGATTGTAGTAACCTGGTGGTGGAAGTGGAATTTAACACCGTGACAACTTATTAACCATCCATTATTTAAATGTAATTATTGTTGAGGAGGTTTTCAAGACGGTGGCAAAAGTGAGAAAGCTCAAATATAAGCTATCAGTGCAGCAGACATTGCTCACATGGTGTATTACAGAAAGAAAGTCTGAAATGGGGACCAAAGGATTAGACAATTAGATAAGGGGGTGGACCTCATTGAAACTTACCGAATAGTTAAAGGCCTGGATAGAGTGGATGTGGAAAGGATGTTTCCACTCGCGGGAGAGTCTAGAACCAGAGGTCATAGCCTCAGAATTTAAGGATGTACCTTCAGGAAGGAGATGAGGTGGAATTTCTTCAGTCAGAGGGCGGTGAATCTGTGGAATTCTTTGCCACAGAAGGCTGTGGAGACCAAGTCAATAGATATTTTTAAGGCAGAGATAGATAGATTCTTGATTAATACGGGTGTCAGGGGTTATGGGGAGAAGGCAGGAGAATAGGGTTGAGAGGGAAAGATAGATCAGGCATGATTGACTGGCAGATAGACTTAATGGGCTGAATGGCCTAATTCTGTTCATATCACTTCTGGACTTATGAACAATAAGCTAAATGGAGACACAAGGAACAGCAGCTAGTGAAATCTTGATTAAAAGACAAAGTGCTGGAGTAACTCGGTGGGTCAGGCAGCATACTGTATGTGGAGGGAATGGATAGGCAAAGTTTCACTTTCTAATCCTTCTTGAAACAATAGTAAATAGTAATAGGATGGCACAGTGGCGCAGCGGTATAGTTGCCAGAGACCCGGGTTCGATCCTGACTACGGGTGCTGTCTGTACGGAGTTTGTACGTTCTCCCCGTGACCACGTGAGTTTTCTCCGAGATCTTCGGTTTCCTCTCACATCCCAAAGGCGTACAGGTTTGTAGGTTAATTGGCTTTTGTAAATTGTCCCGAGGGTGTAGGATAGTCTTGGTGTACGGCATGATCGCTGGTCGGCGTTGTGGCAATGGGAATTATAAAAAGTGAGGAGAATAACATGGAGAGATTAATGTAACAAAATGGGTACTTGAAACTCTGCACAGACTCTGTGGGCTGATGGGCCTCGCTCTGCAGATTTGGTGATGCCTGGTAAGATAGTGACATTTAAGAGACTATTGTTTTGGCACATGGATATGCAGGGAATGGAGGGATGTGGATCATGTGCAGGCAGATAAGAGTTGGTCTTGCCATCATGTTCGGCATGGACATTGTGGGCCGAAGGGCCTGTTCCTGTGCTGTTCTATTCTATGTTCTAACTCTATGATTAAATTATTTGATGACATCCAGTAGTCTGATATTACTGACATTTGTATATATTAGCCTATAATGGATTTGTTGTACTCAGTTAAAGAAGGGGTGGCACTGTGGCTCAGTTGCTGCCTCACAGCGGCAGGGACCCGGGTTCGATCCTGACCGCGGGTGCTGCCTGCACAGAGTTTGTACGTTTTCCCTGTGACCGCGTGGGTTTTCATCGGGTGCTCCGGTTTCCTCCCACATTCCAGAGACGTGCAAGTTTGTAGGTTAATTGGCTTCTGTAAATTATCCCCAGTGTGTACAATAGTGTTAAGTGTACGGGATGATGGCTGGTCAGCTCAGACTTGGTGGACCAAAGGGCCTGTTTCCACACTGCATCTCTAACTATAAAGCCCCTGTCCCACTTAGGAGACCTAAACAGCAACCTCTGGTGACCTTGCCCACCACCCAAAAAAAAAATCAAGGTCGAGGTGACCTGGAACCTCCTACCACCTCCCACCCATATGTTGAAAACCTTCCTCGACTGTGAAGAAAACCGGCTTCGACTAGACCTGTGACTAAAATATTATCGATTTTTAAAACGGCAACCGGTTTTAATCCTGATGAAAAAATAGCAGCAACCTAGATGAAGCCTCGACCACGCGGAAACCACTTTTGACCATTAGGGAGAGTGACCAAAACCTACGGTGACCTCATGGAAACCTTGGGTGGCGGGCAAGGTCACCAGAGGTTGCTGTTTAGGTCTCCTAAGTGGGACAGGGGTACTTTTGACTTTTGCACTATTACTGTCTATTTAAAAAAATATATACTGAACTTTTTTCGTAGTCTATTCTGTATTTTACAGAGTACTATATTTGCCAATCCATTGTGCTGCTGCAAGTAAGAATTTCATTGTTCTGTTTCTGGACACATGACGACTCTTGACTCATGACTACCTGTAACTAATGAGATCAAATCTCTACAGCTCGGCTGCAATTCATGAATAAATACGTTGAATCAATGGAAGCAACAGGAAGGTGTGAATTTTGTATTCGGTTAATTACTAATTCAATCCTAATCTGCTCCCTCTCTCACCATGTCTAACACCTTGTCACAGTTTACACAACTTGGTGGTCATGGTGGTGCAGCGGTAGAGTTGCTGCCTTACAGCGCTTGCAACGGTTCGATCCCGACTACAGGTGCTGTCTGTACGGAGTTTGTACGTTCTCCCCGTGACCTGCGTGAGTTTTCTCCAAGATCTTCGGTTTCCTCCTACACTCCAAAGATGTTCAGGTTTGTAGGCTAATAGGCTCGGTGTAAGTGTAAATTGTCCCTAGTGTGTGTCGGGTAGCGTTAGTGTGCGGGGATCGCTGGTCGGCACGGACTCGGTGGGCCGAAGGGCTTGTTTCCGCACTGTATCTCTAAACTAAATTAAACCATGCTAAACGAAAGCATCACTGAGATAGAATGTGAATGTTAAGCACATGCTCATAGTTTATAGCAAGGAGTCACACATGCACTATAAAAAGATCAATACACAGTCAAACAGTACAATCTGTCTCTTAGTTCACTCACAAGAAAGACTTAGATAACTCACATAAAACAGAAAGTTGATTACCTGGCTGATGGTATGTTATCATCCATTAAGTGTATCCTACTTCAATCTGTGATTTACGGCTCTCATCCGCTACAAACGTTAATCTTACGCAAAAGTATGTTTTTCATTTAAGATCATGATAAAATCATGAGAGGAATAGATGCACAGAGTCTCTTGCCCAGAGTAGGGGAATCGAGGACCGGAGGAAATACGTTTAAGGCGAAGGGGGAAAGATTTAATAGGAATCTGAGAGGTCACTTTTTCCACACAAAGGGTGATGGGTGTATGGAACAAGCTGCCAGAGAAGGTAGTTGAGGCTGGGACTATCCCAACGTTTCAGAAACAGTTAGACAGGTACATGGATAGTACAAGTTTGGAGGGATACGGATCAAATGTGGGCAGGTGTGACTAGTGTAGCTGGGACATGTTGGCCGGTGTGGGCAAGTTGAGCCAAAGGGCTTGTTTCCACGCTGTATCACTCTGTGATTTTATGACACTATCGACTTTCTATGTATATTTTGTTGAGTGGCTGTATACAACCAGTGTAATTAAAAAGGCATTAAATAACTCGTATATATAGGCTAGTCGTTATCCACGCACTATTTTCAGAGTGCTGTGTAATATATTTGCATAAATTCCTGGTTGTTGCAGTTTTAATCCAATCTATAATGTGTTTTAAATGGATTAACAATTGTATTTAAACAATGCTCAGGCTTTTATGAATAGGTGTTAACCAGATGGCAAGCACAATAAACCTGTTCATTTTTTAATATATTTGTATCTTTTTCAGGTTTATATGTTAATAGTATGTGGGATCGCAAATGCACATTGTAAACTTGCATGTAATAGTGCAGATTTTCCTGTGGTATGTGCATTGGCTTTGAGCAATTTTGGGCACAATATCTGAGGAAGGATGTGCTGGCCCTGGAGAGGGTCCAGAGGAGGTTTACAAGAATGATCCCAGGAATGAGTGGGTTAACCTGTGATGAGCGTTTGTCGGCACTGGGCCTGTACTCGCTGGAGTTTAGAAGAACGAGGGGAGGACCTCATTGAAACATACAGAATAGTGAAAGGCTTGGGTAGAGTGGATGCGGAGAGGATGTTTCAACTAGCTGGAGTCTAGGACCAGAAGTCATAGCCTGAGAATTAAAGGACATTCTTTCGGGAAAGAGACGAGGAGAATTTTCTTTAGTCCGAGGTTTTCTCCCACATTCCAAAGACGTACAGGTTTGTAGGTTAATTGTCTACTTGGTAAACATGTAAATCATCCCTTGTGTGTGTAGGACAATGTTAGTGTGCTGGGATCGCTGGTCGGTGCAGACTCGGTGGGCCGAAGGGCCTGTTTCTGCACTGTATCTCTACACTAAACTAAACTAAACAAAGGGCCGCTTTGTTTCTGGCGCCAACTTGTGTCCTTCAAGTGTCAATGTTTTTAACAGTACAGAGTCTTATCTTTGTCTTAGACAGACACAAAATGCTGGAGTAACTCAGCAGGATAGGGAGGATCTCTGGAGAGAAGGAATGGGTGACGTTTCAGGTCGAGACAATTCTCCATTCCATCTCTCCAGAGATGCTGCCTGTCCCGCTGAGTTGCTCCAGCATTTTGTGTCTATCCGAGGCGGGCGAGCCAGGCATGCTGTCGGGGATGTGTCCACGACTCACCTGGACCTTCTGTCTTATGTCGATATCTTCAGTGAAGGAACCTCTAATGGTGGGATGGACTGAAGAACTAGAGGAGCAAATGGATTGCAATGTGAGTTGTGCCAAGCTGTATATTCCTGTGAGTCTGTTGATCCTCTCACCAAAAAAAGACTTTAATTATGCTTCCACCTCTACAAAATTAAAATAAAAAGTGATTGGGACTTTTGGGATCTCTTGTGGAGGTTATGGGGCCAACAAGGTCTATCTATGGGGACAGTGCAGGAAATGGTGCTGAGGTGGAAGATCAGCCATCATCTTGATGAATGCAGAGCAGACCCGGGCCAAATCACTGCACTTGCTCCTATTGGTAATTGATTAAATGACACAGCGTGGCAACAGGCCGCCGAGTCCACTCCAACCATGGCTCACACTAACGAGTTCCGTCTTATCCCACTTCCACATCCACTCCCTACGCACTAAGTGGCAATTTACAGAGGGCCGATTAAGCTACAAACCCGCGCGGCTTTGGTGATGTGCGATGAAACCGGAGCACTCGGAGGAAACCCACACAGTCACAGGGAGAACGTGCAAACTCCATACAGGGGGCATCCGAGGTCAGCATCGAACACGTGGTCTCGGGCCCGGTAAGGCAGCAGCTCTCCCAGCAGCGTCACTGTGGCGACCCTTATGTTCCCGTGCTTTTAACAAAATAACCAAGTAAATAGATTTCAATAAATAGAGGCCAAATGAAAGAAATGATGCATTTGATGATAGCGACCGGCATAATTACAACCTGTTTGCTTCCATTACTTCACCTGAAAATATTCCAAATGTTTATCATGCTCTAAATAAAGAATTACTTCCTAATTGCTGTTCCAAATTTACTTTCCATTAATTTGCATTTATGTCCTGCAGTCCTATTAGTTAATTTGCTAATTATAAGATAATTTTTTTTTGCGGTCCCAGTGCTGAAGTGTTGAAAATGGTAGGCTTCGGGCTTTGGCTGAACGTAACCTGGAAGCACACAGCCTCGATATATCTCCTTAGGTACGTATGTTCAGCATTCAAGGTGAACTCTGAGTATGGATTAAGTCGATTGCTGAGAGCTCACCCCGGCTGGAAGAGGAGAGTGTCTTGTACAAGGGCTCAGGTTTAAACAGATGCTCCAAATTAACAATAAATGGGTCTGGTCCCATGAGCCAGAAAATCAGCTGGTGTGAAATTGGACTTGGCAGCACCCGTTTTCGGACACTACGAGCTCTCTTACAGCTCACAAATGGAATCTGAGTTGTGTGCAAGCACATCCGAAACGGGTTTCTGGAGGCGCCATTTTGGTGAAGCATTCGCAAACAGAAATAGAACCTCGGTTCGATCCTTACTATAGGTGCTGTCTGTATGGGGTTTGTACTTTCTCCTTGTGACTGCCTAGGGGGTGTGAGATTGCAACGTTCACGTGGTATGCCCTGTTTCGACAAATCGCGTGCGCAATCAAATAAGATCAAGTAGAACAAATTGTCTTGCAACTTTAGGCTGTGCACGCCATACGCAAGAAGAAGTGACTGCCTAGGTTGTCTCCAGGAGCTCTGGTTTCCTCCTGCAATCCAAAGTCATACAGGTTTATAGCTTATCAAAAATGTGGAAAATCGAAGGTAGACAAAAATGTGGAAAATCGAAGGTTGTCCAGCATCTGCAGTTCCTTCTTAAACAAAGGTTTATAATAATAATAATAATAATAATGGATGGGATTTATATAGCGCCTTTCTAATACTCAAGGCGCTTTACATCGCATTATTCATTCACTCCTCAGTCACACTCGGTGGTGGTGAGCTACTTCTGTAGCCACAGCTGCCCTGGGGCAGACTGACGGAAGCGTGGCTGCTAATCTGCGCCTACGGCCCCTCCGACCACCACCAATCACTCACACACATTCACACACATTCACACGCAGGCAAAGGTGGGTGAAGTGTCTTGCCCAAGGACACAACGACAGTATGCACTCCAAGCGGGATTCGAACCGGCTACCTTCCGGTTGCCAGCCGAACACTTAGCCCATTGCGCCATCTGTCGTCCCGATTATAGGTTAATTGGCTTCGGTAAAATTGTAAATTATCCCTCGTGTGTAAGTTAGTGCTAGTGTGCGGGAATCGTTGGTCGGTGTAGACTTGGTGGACCAAAGGGCCTGTTTCCACGCTGTATCTCCAAAGTCTAAAGTCTCCCTTTAGATAATTCCTAGTGTCAGAGAACAGTAACGTTAGCTGACCCTCAGACTGTGACATGTCTTCTGGACATGCCGCTGGTCATCATAATATTATAAAACATCAAGAGCAAAGTTCTGTAACAAAAACAATCCTGGTCCCAGGCATAAATAAAGTGTTTCAATGAAAATCTGATTCATAAAGCTCAGAATAAAAGATGATAGAAAAATAGATGACCATTCAGAATAAGGGGTAGGCCATTTAGGACTGAGATGAGGAAAAACTTTTTCACCCAGAGAGTTGTGAATCTGTGGAATTCTCTGCCACAGAATGCAGTGGAGGCCAATTCACTGGATGTTTTCACGAGAGAGTTAGATATAGCTCTTAAAGCCCTGTCCCACGGTACGAGTTCATTCCAAGAGCTCTCCCGAGTTTAAAAAAATTAAACTCGTGGTAAGCACGTAGAATGAACGTAGCGGGTACGTCGGAGCTCGGGGACGTCTCTTAGCGGCTCGTAACGCTAACGGCAGGCACTCGGGAAGACTCGCTAACGGCAGGTAAGCTCGGGAAGACTCGTGAAGATTTTTCAACATGTTGAAAAATGTCCACGAGAGCCCCGAGTACCGACGAGCGGCCTTTACCGTAAATCTCCAAGTTCGAATCAGGGCAAACTCGGGAGAGCTCTTGGAATGAACTCGCACCATGGGACAGGGCTATTAGGGCTAACGGAATCAAGAGATATGGGGAGAAAGCAGGAACGTGGGTAATGATTGTGGATGATCAGCCGTAATCATATTGAATGGCGGTGCTGGCTCGAAGGGCTGAATGGCCTACTCCTACTATTTGCTATGTTTCTATGGTTCTATATTTATAGTGAGCGGTGTCACAAGTACTTCAGCAACACCAATATCACTTTGATATTCCATTGACGCTTCCTCTTTTCTTTATTATAGGTATGGGCTTTGTAGTTGAATCCAGTTCAACAAATATGAGATTGGAAAGTGTGGTTCGCTTGTCGCATTTGCAAATAATACAAAAGAATGATTTACAATTATGTTTTTGCTGTTCACATTGTCAGGGTCTTCCGAAATCTTCACATTTTCATGTTCATAAGTGATAGGAGCAGAATTAGGCCATTTGACCCATCAAATCTTGGCTGATCTATCTCTCTCTCCTTACCCCATTCCCCTGCCTTCTCCCCATAACATTTGAATGAATGAATGCATAGGTTTATGAATGAATAAGTTTATTTGGTCAAGTATTCACATACAAGGAATTTGCCTTGGTGCTCCGCCCGCAAGTGACAACGTGACATACAGTGACAGTCAGGAATGACACATAAAACATTGGCTAATTAAATATGATTGTGATTGTGATTGTGATTATGATAACCACAATTTGACACCAGTCCTAATCACGAACCCATCAATGCCTTAAGTAAAGCCAATATCTTGGCCTCCACAGCCGTCTGAGGCAATAAATTCCATAGATTCGTCACCCTCTGGCTAAAGATATTCCTCCTCATCTCCATTCCAAAGATACGTCCTTTTATTCTGAGGCTGTGCCCTCTGGTCCTAGACTCTCCCATTACTTTAAACCCTCTCCACATCCAATCTAGGCCTTTCATTATTCGGTGGGTTTCAATGAGGACCCCCCTCGTCTTTCTTTACAGACAATGAAGTATCTTAATGATGGTGCATCTACTCCAATGTGGGGAAATTGTCCTCCAATTCGCAGATGGCAAGGCCACAGAGAAAGCAATTGCAAGATCGACCTCATAACATGAAGACACAAGATGCTGGAGCCTTGAGCAAAACACAACGTTCTGGAGGAACTCAGCGGGTCAGGCGACATCTTTGGAGGGAATGAACGGATGATGTTTTGGGTCGGGATTCTTCTTCAGACTCTTCTTCTTCCTCTGAAGAAGCCTCAAATCCCAAAACATCGCCTGTGCCCATTGTCTCTGAAGGGGGCAGTAGAGGCCGGTTCTCGGGATACTTTCAAGAGAGAGCTAGATAGGGCTCTTACAGATAGCGGAGTCAGGGAATATGGGGAGAAGGCAGGAATGGGGTACTGATTGGGGATGATCAGCCATGATCACATTGAATGGCGGTGCTGGCTCGAAGGCCAAATGGCCTACTCCTGCACCTATTGTCTATTGTCTATTGTCTATTAAGATGCTGCCTGACCCACTGAAACGCACTGAGTTCCTCCGATCACTATGTGTTTTGACCACATGATCTCCTTGAGTGGTGTTTGTTAAGGTTAGTCGCTCATTCCACTGAATATA
Source organism: Malacoraja senta (assembly GCA_038087875.1). Taxonomy (NCBI): domain Eukaryota; kingdom Metazoa; phylum Chordata; class Chondrichthyes; order Rajiformes; family Rajidae; genus Malacoraja; species Malacoraja senta. Next base: position 21,214,126 of record CM075989.1, read on the forward strand.
ACCACGATTCTTCTCATCAAAATTATGACTTGAGATGTTTCATATACAAATAATGACAAAGAAAGAATCTACACAAATCGCAATGGGATAACTGACCAGTTTGTAGATGGTGATGCTTCATAAGACTGACTTGATTCATCTATTGCATCTGCCTGATTAGGCCGGACCTTGTTCGACTTTCTTTCATCTGTGGACACACAAGATGCTGGAGCCTTGAGCAAAAACACAAAAAAATTTCATCTGACACGCAGTACCTCTGACTTCCATTATTCCCCTCATTTTCCCCCAGTTCTGTGCTGAAGATGACAAACAACAGACAACTAGTACAATTAATTATGTCTGCCCTGCCAAGAAATATGAATGAATGTATATGAATGAATTATGTATGTGAATGAATGTATAAATGTGTGCATATGTATATATATATATATATGAATGTACATGGATGGTGCATATGGATTAATGTATGTGTATATATGTGTGTGTGTGTGAATGTATATGAATGAATTAGTGTAAAAGCTTCTCCATGGATTGTCACCTTGTCGTGGTGGAGAAGCTTGTGTGGTCCTGACGTCCTGAGATCCTGAGAGCGATGCCGTCTGGAGCTATGCTCCTGGTAGGGCCACCCATGGCGGTAAGGTCGAGGGGGAGGACTCTGACAAAGAGCAATCCAACCAAGACCTCAACGGAGGAACAGGCGGAGGGCGATGGCTGACTTTAGTGGACCGTCACAACAGCTTGGAAGGCGGATGAAGGCTGCAGCAGAAAAGGGTCTCCGGTCGTCTTGGACTCCATGCCACTGGATCCTGACCCAGATCTGTCAAGGACCGTCGGGTGGCTGTCTGTGCACCAGTCTCCCCACGCACGCACAGGCGTCCTCCAACCGTGGAGACACCCATGGTCAGTCAAGACCGAAGGGGGCCTAAGAAGTGTAAAAATAAACAAATGATACATGTGAATGAATGTATATTGATGAATGTATTGTATATGTTTCAAGAGAGATGTTTCAAGAGAGAGCTAGATAGGGCTCTTAAAAATAGCGGCTTCAGGGGATATGGGGAGAAGGCAGGAACGGGGTACTGATTGGGGATGATCAGCCATGATCACATTGAATGGCGGTGCTGGCTCGAAGGGCCAAATGGGCTACTCCTGCACCTATTGTCTATTGTCTATTGTCTATATGCATCTATATGTGTGTGTGTATATATGAATGATGTATATGAATATATGTGCATGTATATATATATATATATATGTGTGTATATATGAATGATGTATATGAATGTATGTGCATGTATATATATATGAGTGTGTATATATGAATGATGTATATGAATGAATGGAATTGGATTTAGCAGCAGTTACAGGATGAGTGTCATTTTTCATTCTGCGTTAGGTTGGCGTAATTGTAACAATTGGCATCCTTTGTACAATAGCTCTTCAAATAACTTGCCATAATTATAGAAACTGGCACGGTTGTACAGTTGCTCTAGGTGACACAGCTGCTCCAATCCAAATTAAACCGTGGTTAGTCATGGCCTGACTCAGTCGGAACAAGAGCGATCATTAACAAAGGTAGGATCATTAAATGGGCACAGTTGGCGAGGTGGCAGCATCCCTGAAAACATCCACATCTGGCAGCAGTGAAAGGCAATGGCGAGGCCTACTGCTACGCCTGGTTTGTTCGACACAAATATTACATGTTGTCATCAGTAATATTGCATATTGTCAAGCTGGCATCCTTTATCCCGTGGGTGTTAGCAAAATAGGGGGAAAAAAATGCCGCGTAACTTCGTGTAATTGCGTTGGCATTCCAATAACTTTATAGGAAAGAAAGAAAGCAAGAATTACTGTATGTTAATGACCATATTTTCTGCCTACCTGACACCTAAATCTCCAATTTGTATTCTTTTTCGGGCTGTGATACGCTGAATATTGGCAATCTCCTGCATGGGATAATGCCATTCCTGGATATTTAATTACTACTTTTTCGACAATCCATATGCCACATAAATAATGCATAGCACCTTGTAAAGTAAATGAGTGCAGGATTTCGGTTAGTCATTTTTTGTTGTTGTAGTAAAATGGCATTTCCCTGGCCTTTCTGGAGGCTGCACATAAAGGCTACTAATGTGCACGAAGGAACCGCAGATGCTGGCTTAAACCGAAGGTAGACACTAAATGCTGGAGTAACTCAGCGGGACAGGTAGCATCTCTGGAGAAAAGGAATAGGTGAATAGACAGATGAAGGAGAAGTGTCTCGACCCGAAGCGTCACCCATTCCTTATCTCCAAAGATGCTGTCTGACCCGCTGAGTTACTCCAGCTTCTTGAGTCTATTGCGGGACAGGCAGCATCTCTGGAGAGAAGGAATGGGTGACGTTTCGGGTCGAGACCCTTCTTCAGACTGATGGCTACTAATGAATGGTATTTAGTTACAGCCTCCCCCCCTCCCCCCCCCACCACACACGCATGCTCCAGAAATTCTAATTTTGTACCAGAGAAGGGTTTAACTGTTGGGAAAAGCCTCTAGCCATGTTGACCTCTGAGGTGCCAGGGTGTCTGGTCTGAGGGCAGATGGCTTGATCCATCTGCAGGGATCCAACATAGCGGTGGCATATTACTGAAACTATTCTGGACCTTGGATAAGAAGTTATTGGCCTGTTGACAGGGAGCACCTGCTAACATCAAGCCTCCTCTGCATTCTTTACATTCGCGGCAGTAAAGGATTATTTTCAGTTGTGCGAAATGATCTCTGTGGCAGTAGGTGACCCCAGGGGTCATATGCGCTGTGTGTCTCTTTAGAAGTTAAATGATCCATTAGAAACAAGCCAGTCCTTGCAAAATGCGGCCAGTATTGACACAGCTGATCGCTTGGTGATGAGACTCTCTCTGTTAAAGAAACAATTAATAGCAAATTACATCCATCCCACTAATTAGCCGGCGAATCAAAGGAATGTAACCTTCTATGCTTGTACAATATTTATGATTTAAAATATATTGTTTTTGATGGCAATGGCATTCTTTTGTAAATGTTTAATGCAAGAAAAACTTAATAAATGTGCTGATATTATACGGTTGGCTACACGTCCTGATATTATTGAACGCGCAATTACACCATTCTGCTATTCATTTTTAATGTGTAGGAAGGAACTGCAGGTGCTAGGGTTTTTAAACCGAAAGGAGACACAAAAAGCTGGAGTAACTCAGCGGGCCAGACAGCATCTCTGGAGTAAAGGAATAGGTGAATAGACAGACGAGGGGGAAGGGTCTCGACCTGAAGCGTCACCCATTCCTTATCTCCAAAGATGCTGTCTGACCCGCTGAGTTACTCCAGCTTTTTGAGTCTATTCATTTTTAATGGTTGATAATAGGCAGATTTTCTTTTGTGTATGTGTGGGGGTGGGAAAGGGGTGCCGGAGGTAGTGGGCCAACGTCTGAAAGAGGCAGTGCTCTCAGAGGCAAGAAAATACTTGCACGCACTTGCACGACATTAATTGACATTGCCCCAAACAGGTCAAAATGTCATTCTCTCTCGACATCAGAGCACAACACTCAAGTCTATTCTGCCTTCAGGGATTTGAAATTAGATTCTAAATTAGGAAACAGTAGTGGTCCCCCTTTGCTTGGTTTATAATAGGTTATCTTATATAAGCTGGATGTCAAATCATATGTGGAATATTGGCATAGTTATTTCGCAACTCAGCACAGGTGTTTGGGGTTAGAGTATCCCATTTATAAATGTCTTTGCAAGCATTAACTGCTCATACTTAGAACAAAAGGAACGTCAGTGCCTAACAGCCGAGATTGCAGTTAATGAAATATGACCTAGTTCGGACCTGTATTTAAAGCATGCACACTCCAGAGTCATAGAGTCACAGTGTGATACAGTGTTGAATCAGGCCCTTCGGCCCAACTCGCCCACACCGGCCAACAATGTCCCAGCTACACTAATCCCACCTGCCCGCGTTTGACCCATATCTCTCTAAACCTGTCCTATCCATGTACCTGTCTGCTTCTTAAATGTTGGGATAGTTAGTCCCTGCCTCAACTACCTCCTCTGGCAACTTGTTCCATACACCCACCACCCTTTGTGTAAAAAGGTTGCCCCTAAGATTCTTATTAAATCTTATCCCCTTCACCTTAGCCCTTGCAAAATATGAAGGAAGGAACTGCAGATGCTGGTTTACACCGAAGATAGACACAAAATGCTGGAGTAACTCAGCGGGACAGGCAGCATCTCTGGAGAGAAGGAATGGGTGATGTTTCGGGTCAAGACCCTTCTTTAGACTGGAAAAGGGTCATGACCCGAAAACTTCACGCATTCCTTCTTTCCAGAGATGTCATAAGATCATAAGATCATGTGATAGGAGCAGAATTAGGCCATTCGGCCCATTGTCTACTCCATCATTCAATCATGTCTGATCTATCTCTCCCTTTTAACTACATTCTCCCGCCTACTCCCCATAACCTCTGACACCATACTAATCAACAAAAAACTATATTAAAAAAACGATTTTGTTCTCAGACACAGCAGTTAGATATTTGCTCAGATTTCTTATTGTGTTGACATGTCGCGGGGTGACACCTGTATGGCCGTGAGTCGTCGCCCAAAGAGTCGTACCCTTTTTCTGGTCGCCGCTGGATTTTCAACATGAAAAAATCGCGTATTTGGGACGGGCCCTTTAGTGTATTCCTGAATAACAACCTTGTATTGGGTCATGTGCGTCTATCAGGGCAACAAGCTAATGTCCTCCTCCTATTTCTCCTGAAGATTGACAAAATGCTGGAGTACCTCGGTGGGAAAACCCACGCGGTCACAGGGGGGAGGTAAAAAACTCCATACAGACAGCACCCGTAGTCAGGATCGAACACGTGACATTAATAAATCAATGCCAATAGAGGGAGAGCAAAGAGGTCTCCTCAATAAGAAACTGAGTGAATAACTATCTGTTATGTCCCAGAATAAAATAGTTTTTTTGAGTATAGAAGTTGGGAGGTCATGTTGCACTTGTGTAAGACATTGGTGAGACCGCATTTTGAGTATTGTGTTCAGTTCTGGAAACATGTTACAGGAAAGATATTGTCAAGCTTGAAAGGGTTCAGAGAAGATTTGGTGTGAGAACTGGAGAGTCTGAGCTATAGGGAGAGGTTGAGCAGGCTGGTTCTCTATTCCTTGGAGCGCAGGAGGATGAGGAGTGATCTTATAGAGGTGTATAAAATCATGAGAGGAATAGATCATGTAGGTACACAGAATCTCTTGCTCAGAGTAGGGGAATCGAGGACCAGAGGACATAGGATCAAGGTGAAGGAGAAAAGATTTAATAGGAACCTGAGGGGTAACTTTTTCACAGAATGGGTGGTGGGTGTATGATTCAATGACAATGGAATAGTAAGAAGAGTGATTTACTTGTAGGTCTGAAGAAGGGTCCCTACCCCAAATGTCACCCATCCTTTTTCTCCAGAGATGCTGCCTGACCCGTTGAGTTACTCCGGCATTTTGTGTCTATCTTTGGAATAAATCGGCATCTGCAGTTCCTTCCTACACAATAGGAAAAAGGCATTGGAGGAAAATGGAATAAGGCGTCTGCATTGATGCTACCTCCTGAATCCATGCAGAACTCACCGACTTCATCAACTTCACCACTAATTTGCTTCCGGCACTCAAATTCACCTGGACCATCTCCGACATCTCCCTACCGTTTCTAGATCTCACCGTCTCCATCACAGGAGACAGACTATCGACCAACATCTACTACAAACCTACTGACTCCCATAGCAATCTGGACTACAATTCTTGCTTCCTGTAAAGACTCTATCCCCTACTCCCAATTCCTCCGTCTACGCCGCATCTGCGCCCAGGATGAGGTGTTCCACACCCGGGCATCGGAGATGTCCTCATTCTTTAGGGAACGGGGGTTCCCCTCTTCTATTATAGATGAGGCTCTCACTAGGGTCTCCTCAATCTCCCGCAGCTCCGCTCTTACTCCCCCTCCCCCTATTCGTAACAAGGACAGAATTCCCCTTGCCCTCACCTTCCACCCCATCAGCCGTCGCATACAGCATGTAATCCTCCAACATTTTCACCACCTCCAATGGGATCCCACTACTGGCCACATCTTCCGATCTCCACCCCTTTCAGCTTTCTGCAGAGACTGTTCCCTTCGAAACTCCCTGGTCAACTCATCCCTTCCCACCCAAACCACCCCCTCCCCGGGTACTTCCCCCTGCAACCACAGGAGATGCAACACCTGTCCCTTTACCTCCCCCCTCGACTCCATCCAAGGACCCAAGCAGTCTTTCCAGGTGAGGCAGAGGTTCACTTGCACCTTCTCCAACCTCATCTATTGTACCCGCTGTTCCAGGTGTCAACTTCTCTCTACATCGACGAGACCAAGCGCAGGCTCGGCGATCGTTTCGCTGAACACCTCCGCTCAATCCGTCTTAACCTACCTGATCTCCCGGTGGCCCAGCACTTCAACTCCCCCTCCCATTCCCAATCCGACCTTTCTATCCTGGGCCTCCTCCATTGTCAGAGTGAGGCCCAGCGCAAATTGGAGGAACAGCACCTCATATTTCGCCTAGGTAGCTTACACCCAGTGGTATGAACCTTGACTTCTCTAACTTCAGATAGCCTTTGCTTTCCCTCTCCATCCCCTCCCCCTTCCCAGTTCTCCCACCAGTCCAACTGTCTCCGCCTACATTCTATCTTTGTCCCGCCCCCTCCCCTGACATCAGTCTGAGGAAGGATCTTGACCTGAAACATCACCCATTCCTTTTCTCCAGAGATGCTGCTTGACCCGCTGAGTTACTCCAGCATTTTGTGTCTACCTTGGAGGAAAATGTAGTGGCCGACATTGTGAAAAGCTACGAAAGGTTTAAGGCAAATGTTGCTGGACACTACATCATGAAGAATTAACAATCCTTCCCTGATGTCTGCAACCTCTAAACATCCAGAGATCATTGCCAAGGCTGTGAGGTTTGTCAGCCGCTGTAGTCCTTGCAGCGAGCCTGTCATACAGCGGAACGTGCATCTAATAAAAGTGCATCCACTGGCTTTTTGCATCGTTTCTTTTAAGGGCCTGCGCCAATTGACAATTTTTTTGGCGACTGCCAGCATCAGTGACTGACGTATCAGATCACTGAAAAATTTGCGGCGTGATACTGCGTGACGCGGCGTGGTGACGTGTTTTTTCAAGTGTCGCAACATTTTTGTTGTCGCTGCTGGATTTTGAAATGTTCAAAATCTTTTGGCGACACTGATATGACGCCGGCAGTCGCCGAAAAAATCGCCAAGTGGGACAGGCCCTTAAGGCCGTCTAGAATTCAGTTAGAGCTTGATAAACTGTTTGGTAACCTCTTCAGTGACTTCATTAGCATAATGCCAAAGGCTTTATCATTGTTGCATCCAAATAAAGAGAGATGTATTGCTAATGTCCTTGTTATAACATGTTGGAAAACAAATTGTATATATACAAACACACCTACACATATACACATACACACACACACACACACACACACACACACACACACACACACACACACACACACACACACACACACACACACACACACACACACACACACACACACACACATGCGTGCACACACACACACTCACATATATGTATACACTCTTCTTCAGACCTAAAGAACCTCCAGCCTGAAGAAAGGTCTCAACCCGTTCCTCCTCTCCAGAGATGCTGCCTGTCCCGCTGAGTTACCCCAGCATTTTGTGTCCACCTTCAATTTAAACCAGCATCTGCAGTTCATTCCTACCTATATAGGAAAGAACCAGCATCTGCAGTTCTTTCCTACCTATATAGGAATATTCTTTCCAACCGCGCCTTTGTGGTTGCAGCCCCTAGACTGTGTAACAGCATCCCCTTTCCCATCAGAACCGCCCCCTCCATCGACTCTTTTAAGTCAAGACTAAAGACTTATCTATAGTCCCAAGCCTTTCCTGACGTCCTCTGAGTGAGGGCTACATGTATATATGTATGTAGTTTGTTTGTTTATACTATTCTTATAACAAATGTAAAGCACTTTGGCCAACGAGAGTTGTTTTTTAAATGTGCTATATAAATAAATGTGACTTGACGACTATATACTCATATATATGAGTGTGTAAATACATATACAGACTTACTTATACACACACACACACATATTTATATATACAGTATATATGTGTATTATATATGTATACACACATGTACACATGCATATATATACACACGTATTTCTATGAGTGTAAGTATGTGTGTATATATATATACTTATACACATGCATATACTCATAGAGGTGTAAGTATATCCCTCCAAGCTGATCCCTGAAAGATTAGGTTCGGTTGATTGAGTAATCCATTGATATGATTGAGATACAAAGCAAAACAAAGGGCTGGATTTACAAAGGCGATTCTTACAGCCTCATGAGGGCAAGTCGATTCAAATGCACTTGTAATTGATCTGGATGTGTTTGATGATCACAGAATCAGTTTTATTCACTATTAGTGAATTCTCTTAGTACCATTAACGCACACCTTACGCAATTGATAATCTTGCACAACACCATATCTTACGGAATGAAATTAAAGGAAAATAATATAATATGGATATTTAGTTTTCTAAACAGAGGTTAATTTGATTTGAGCTCGTTCTGCTTTAGCCTCCGGGGTATGTAATGGTCATTGGTTGCAGTGAACACTCGCCCGGCAATCCTTATACTAATTGGACAGTAATGTATAGCGTTGGTCAGCAAATATCTCCTTATGCAGCTTTCTTCTGAGAGTAATCAACACACTTTAGAAGACACATAGGCCTCAGAGACCTGAAACAACCTTGGTGGTGCTAGCCTTTTAGTGGAGAGGACAGCTAATTTACAGCAGACAGTACTTAAGTGCAGCTGTACATTGCTGAAGTCTCCATTTAAAGACCCCCTAAATCATTAAGGCAGTGACTTGAATATTTAAGTACACGTTCGCCAAAATAATTTATTTGTGCATAAAATACAATTGCATGCTTCCTCTTGGCTTCATTTATATAATTCAATAAGTACAGTTGCAGCCTTTTGGCCATGGTTTGATTGGAACCTCTTGGTGACTGAAAACAAGAAATACGAGGAAATCTTATACATCTTAAGCAGATTAGTTTGGATTTGATTTGTATGAATGACTGATTACAACCGAGGACAGCATGATAGGGGTTTAACGGCGAGTCAGCTGAGTGTCTGTTAATCAATATATTGCTGTAGTCAACTAACATTTTCATAGATAATTAAAAGGGAGAATAATTGTAAGGGCTTACCTTGCCTAATCAATTCTGTTTCTCAGGCCTTTCTTTGTTTGGCGGTTCAATTCTCTTTTCCAATTCACTCCTGCAATTGGAAGCTTGCAATAAGATTAGCTGTGTTGAACAACCACCCAGATTGCAGGGATTATGGGCCAGTGGTGGGGCTAGTGTAGCTAGGACATGTGTAGGAAGGAACTGCAGATGCTGGTTTACACCGAAGATAGACACTAAATGGTGGAGTAGCCCAGCGGGTCAGGCAGCATCCCTGGATTGAAGGAATGGGTGACGTTTCGTGTCGAGACCCTTCTTCAGGAACGTTGGGCGGTATGGGCAAGTTGGGTCGAAGGGCCTGTTTCCACGTTGTATGACTCTATGACTCTAAAAGTCTGCAATAAACCATAACATAGGCAGATGGCACGTTGCAATGTATCATGCAATGTCATCAGTCTAACCCATAATCTAGGTTACATATTCAAAGAAGTAATAGGTGAGTTTTGTACATTGCAATTTTTTAGGTTGAGTATTGAATGTATACACCAATTTTGAAGAAGGGTTCCGACCCAAAATGCCTCCCATCCTTTTTCTCCAGGGATGCTGCTATTTCCCGTTGAGTTACTTAAGCACTTTTTTCTGTATCTTCGGTATGGGTGATCACGGTGGAGCAGCGGTAGAGTTGCTGCCTTACAGCGAATGCAGCGCCGGAGACCCGGGTTCGATCCTGACTACGGGTGCTGTCTGTACGGAGTTTATACGTTCTCCCCGTGACCTGCGTGGGTTTTCTCCGAGATCTTCGGTTTCCTCCCACACTCCAAAGACGTACAGGTTTGTAGGTTAATTGGCTTGGTAAATGTAAAAAATTGTCCCTTGTGTGTGTAGGCTAGTGTTAATGTGTGGGGATCGCTGGTCGGCACGGACCCGGTGGGCCGAAGAGACTGTTTCCGCGCTGTATCTCTAAACTAAACTAAACTAAACCAGAATCTGCAGTTCCTTTCTATAGACCAATTCGCAGATGTATAATTTGTATTTTAGCTTGAAATAATAGCAATGTTGTTTGTACATAAATCTGCATTAATGACAATAGACAATAAACAATAGGTGCAGGAGCAGGCCATTCGCCCCTTCGAGCCAGCACCGCCATACAGTGATCATGGCTGATCATTCCCAATCAGTACCTCGTTCCTGCCTTCTCCCCATATCACCTGACTCCGCTATCTTTAAGAGCCCTATCTAGCTCTCTCTTGAAAGCATCCAGAGAACCGGCCACCACTGCCTTCTGAAGCAGAGAATTCCACAGACTCACAACTCTCTGTTTTTTCACACAGAAGAGATTAATGGAGCTCTCACATTCTCTTATTCATTGAAGCTTTCTCATTAGGAGAGTCAGCCACACTATTGATATTTTGAAGATCGACACAAAAAGCCTGAGTAACTCAGCGGGTCAGGCAGCATCTCTGGAGAAAAGGAATGGGTGACGTTTCAGTTCGAGACCCTTCTTCAGACTGGTATGAAACTGGAATGTCATGGATAAGTTGAAGTTTTAGTTTTAGGGTTAATGTTACTTTAGTTTAGGTCAGTTTAGTTTATTGTCACGTCTACTGAGGTACAGTGAAAAGCTTTTGTTGTGTGCTAACCAGTCAGTGGAAAGACAATACATGATTACAACCGAACCATCCACAGTGTGTAGATATATGATAAGAGAATAACATTTGGTGTAAGAAGATTGGAAGGAAGATTGGGATTGTGAACATTAAGTGCAGTTTGGACAGAAGAGATTTGAGTTCAAACTGGTTCTTAACTCATCCTTGGTCATCCTTGATCTGGGCTGTGCCTTCATAACTCTGAAGAAATAGTATAGAAGGCCGCACGGTGGCGCAGCGGTAGAGTTGCTGCCTCACAGCGCCAGAGACCCGGGTTCCATCCTGACTACGGGTGCTGTCTGTACGGAGTTTGTACGTTCTCTCCGTGACCTGCGTGGGTTTTCTCCGGGTGCTCTGGTTTCCTCCCACACTCCAAAGACGTACAGGTTTGAAGATTAATTAGCTTGGTGTGAGTGTAAATTATCCCTGGATAATGTTAGTGTGCGGGGATCGCTGGTCGGCGCCTACTCGGTGTGGGCCGAAGGGCCTGTTTCCTTGCTGTATCTCTCAACTAAACTAAAACTAAACTAAACGGGCTGGTGGTTTCTCGTTCAGAACGATGCAAAATATGTTATTTCCAGTGAGAGTGGAAAATGAGCCGCATGCAACAGGTGCATTGGTTTGACACCGGAGACGGAAAATGTATGCAGCAACGCATGGGATGCATCTTATAATTGCAGTGACCCCGAGTCACCAGCTGGGATAAGCATGCTTCTATTTGACAACACTATGAGCATCGGAGAGCCTGCACATAAATCTGGTTTGAAAGAGGCTTCCCAGCTGTCAATGAGCAGAAGGCCATGGTTATATGTGTGTATCTCATAAACCTATTTATGTTGTAACACAAGTCTTCTTCTATATGCTAAGAGCTTTGGGAGATGATTATGGTGGCTACAGATTTTGATCTATAA
>CM075989.1:21226166-21367111 GCA_038087875.1 Malacoraja senta
CCTCACGACCATGAAGGCGACTGCCCGGTAACCACCCGTGAACATGTGGCGACCATGTGGCGACCGCAGAGTCTCCTGCAGTAGCCTAAGTGGGACTGGCCCATAAGCCATTATTACTTACCGGTTTGGAGGAGCTCTGCTCGCTCCAAACACCGGCACTTCGCTATGCGTCTGACGATATGACGCGTGTGCGGCTGGACGGGCTCTTCTTCACGTAGTCACTCACGTGACTCCGAAGTAAAATTACAGATTCTATGGAATTGTCTGCCTCAGAAGGCAGAGGAGGCCAATTCGTTGGATGTTTTCAAGAGAGAGTTAGATTTAGCTCTAAGGGCTAAGGAAATCAAGGGCTATTTGGAAAAAGCAGGAACGGGGAACTGATTCTAGATGGTCAGCCATGATCATATTGAATGGCGGTGCTGGCTCGAAGAGCCAAATGGCCTCCTCCTGCACCTGTTTTCTATGTTTCAATGGAAGGAAAGGGTACATTCACCTGGACATTGTGTACAGGTATTTTGTGGGGGGTTTTGTGCAGATTTCCCCCCCTTTTTCAGGTTAATTCGAGCATCTTGAGATCAAGGGATTCACACTTGGATTTGTCGGTCACCGTGTTCGCATGGCGATCGAGGATCGGCGCAGTATAGCGAGCAAGTCAAAATGTAGATCCGACCACTTATGGGAAAAATCGGGATCCATAAAGGTTTCATGTACTTTGTGTGAAATTCTGCATGCCGATAGGTGTCAGAGGTGATTGGAGTTTAGGAACTGCAGTGGATGAAAGAATTTCGGTTAAAACAGTCACTACAAAGTGTACCAGACTATTTGATACCATCCCAGGCATCTGAGACAATGCAAGAATACCTGGGATACTGGGAGCTCCGGGGAAAATATTCTCAAGGTACATATTGAAGAGTTGAAGCAAATATAAGGTAGAAGGTAATGTTAGAATTAAAAGGTAAGGAAGAAAATATTCTGAATGGTGGAAGATCAAAACAGGGACTGCTGCAAAAGCTCAGCAGGTTTAATTAAATTAAGATGTTAAGTTTAGAGATACAGCATGGAAACAGGCCCTTCAGCCCACCGAGTCCATGCAGACCACAATCGCACTATCACTATCCTACACACTAGGGACAATTTACAGAAGCCAATTAAACTGCAAACATGCACATCCTTGGAATGTGGGAGGAAACTGGAGCACTGTGATCCTGACTATGGGTGCTGTCTGTAGGGAGTTTGTACTTTCTCCCCGTGACCTGCGTGGGTTTTCTCTGGGTGAGAACCAGGGAAGAAAGCACCCCAATGATTCTTCCGAGGTAAGTTTACTTCAATTTAGTACAGTGCAACAACGTGGAAACAAGCCCTTCAGCCCACCAAGTTGTCGTCGACCAGCGATCACCCATACTACCCTAGTTCTATCCCACACACACAGTGGGGACAGTTCACAAGAGCCAATTAACCTCCAAACTTACACATCTTTGGAATGTGGTAGGAAACCCAGAGAAAACCCATGCAGTCACGGGGAGAACGTACAAACTCCGTACAGACAGCACCCGTAGTCGGGATCGAACCCGGGTCTCTGGCGCAGTGAGGCAGCAACTCTACCGCTGCACCATCATAAACTTAATCAATTTGGCAAGCTTTCTATGTTCCCCTGATTGGGCATTAAGGCTAAAAGAGGCACCTGATTAGAGAACCAAATGTGGATGAAGTCCAATTTCCAGGCAACAATCTGTTAAACAGCTTTCTCAGACTTCTTAATTGTGTTTGGTTCTCTAGTGTTGTTGCTATTTTTTGATCTGACTAATGTATGACATTCTGACTCAACTCACTGAGCAGCATAGACGGGAAATCAGCTCAGTGACGGGGATCAGGGAGGAGGCGTGAAAGGATGTCTTGGATGGGTCTGAAATGCAGAGTGGAGTTCCCCAGGGGTTGGTCCTTCAGACCTTGCTTTTTCTAAATGAAGTAGTGTGTCAAGGGCCTGTCCCACTTGCCGATTTTTTTCGGCAACTGCCGGCTTCATATCAGTGCCGCCAAAAGATTTTGAACATTTCAAAATCCAGCGGCGACAAAAATAATGTTGCGACACTTGAAAAAACATACGTCACCACCCCGCATCACGGCGCAAATTTTTCGGTGACCTGATATGTCAGTCAATGATGCTGGCAGTCGCCGAAAAAATTGCCAAGTGGGTCCTGTACAAGCTGCAATTTAGTAAGAAGATCTGAACAGGGTAGTTAGTTTAGTTTAGTTTAGTTTAGTTTAGTTTAGTTTAGAGATACAGCACAAAAACAAGCCCTTTGGCGTATTTATGTCTCGTCTTTCCGCTGACTGGTTGGCACGCGACAAAAAGCTTTTCACTCCATTTCAGTATCCGTGACAATAAACTAAACTAAACTAATCTAAACAGCACGGTGGCGCAGCGGTAGAGTTGCTACCTTACAGCACCAGAGCCCTGGGTTCGATCCCGACTACGGGTGCTGTCTGTACGGAGTTTGTACGTTCCCCCCGTGACCTGCGTGGGATTTATCCGAGATTTTCGGTTTCCTCCCACACTCAGGTTTGCAGGTTCACTGGCTTGGTATAAATGTAAATTGTCCTTCGTTGTTCCTAATGTGTGGAGCATACTGTTAATATGCGGGGATTGCTGGCCGGCACGGACTCGGTGGGCCGAAGGGCCTGTTTTCGTGCCGCATCTCTAAACTATCTCTAAACAAAACTAAACTAAACATTGCCGTTACAATCCAACAAATTTGGAAAATTCTCTTCGACCTCGGGATCTTCCGCCGCCCCGCGGTCAAATTGCTGCGTCGAGGCGGTCGAGGATTCCGATGTTGAAGCCCCCGCCGGGCGATGAAAGGCCCCGCGAACGGGCTGATTGAAGCCCCATGATTCGGGGCGGACGAAGCTGCTGTTGCTGGAGTTTGGAGTCGGTCACCAACCAGGTCAGCTCCCGATGTTAACGTCCACGGGGCGCACGGCTGAAGCCTCCAAAGCCTCGCACACGTGCGTGTGAGTGTGTGTGCATGCGCGCGGCGCTAAGAAACTGTGTCCCCCCCATGTTTTGATAGCGATTTCCGCCCCCTGCTCCAATCATCATATACAGATTATACATTACTTGTAACAAGGATGTATAGAGACACAGTGTAGAAAGGAACTGCAGATGCTGGTTTATACTGAAGATGGACAGAAAGTGCAAGAGTAACTCAGCGGGTCAGGCAGCATCTCAGTAGAAAAATATATGGGTGACGTTTCAGGTTGGGTCGGGTCTGAAGAAGGGTCTTGACCCGAAAGGTCACCCATCCTTTTTCTCCAGATATGCTGCCTGGTTATTGAGTTACTCCTGCACTTTGTGTCCATCTGCAAATAGACACACTTGTTTGTCTTTCTAATTTTGTTCATTATAGAGTCCCTGTGCCTGCATGTACTTCATAGTGGGTGAACCACAATCGACATATGTTCTTAAGTCACACCTATGATAATATCATTATGTTGCACACTCCTATTACAAAACATTCCGCGTTAATGAGATTAGGGGGCAGGCACACTGATTAACTGGATGCCTGAGTCCAATACTCAAGAATCTCGCTGTTAAATGTCATATATTTTGGAACCATAAAGAGAGCTCTTTGTTGGTCTCGTTTAGAGTTCAACAAGTTTCTTAAATCAAAGCCTAATGTCTACTACATCAATAAAAATTCTCATGCAAAGCAGCCCTTTAAATGCCTGGCTCATTTGCCTGCCATGCTTATTTCCATTTAGTATGTAAAGCTGCACATTTTCTTGAACTGTGCCTATAAAAACTGAGCCTGAAGACGGGCCCTGACCCCAAATGTCAAAAATTGTAAATTGTCCCGAGTGTGTCGTTTCGTGCTTGTGCATGGGGTGGTCGTTGGTCAGCGCGGACTCGGTGGGACAAATACCCTGTTTCCACGTTGTATCTCTAAAGTCACTTAGACAAATACTGTCAAGCTGATATTATTTTGCCTCGGTGACACTATTTGTTCCTGACTTTGTTAGTGAGTTTGTTTAATTTATTGTCACACGTACCGAGGTATCGAGGTTTTATTGCGTGCTAACCGGCCAGCGGAAAGACAAGACATGATTACAATCGAGCCATTCACAGTGTACAGATACATGATAAAGGAATAACGTGAATAATGTTTAGTGCAAGGTAAAGCCAGTAAAGTCCGATCAAAGATAGTCCGAGGGTCTCCAATGAGGTAGATAGCAGTTCAGGACCGCTCTCTAGTTGTTGGTGGGATGGTTCAGTTGCCTGATAACAGCTGGGCAGAAACTGTCCCTGAATCTGGAGGCGTGTGTTTACAGAATTCTGTACCTCTTGCCCGATGGGAGAGTGGAGAAGAGGGAGTGGCCGGGGTGCGACTCGTCCTTGATTACGCTGCTGGCCTTGCCAAACCTGATCACTGTATGCTACTCGTAGTAACTTAGTCATCAGCCACCAGGCTGTTCCCCCATCCCTGTCAATGAAGCTGGAGATCAACAACAGAATTTGCTTTCACTATCTCACTTCTCATCCTATTTTTACTTTAGTTTAGTTTTAGAGATACAGCATGGAAACGGGCCCTTCGGCCCACCGAGTCCGCACCGACCAGCGATCCCCGCACATCAACACTACCCTGCACACACCAGGGACAATTCTACATTTATACCAAGCCGATTGACCTACAAACCTGTACGTCTTTGGAGTGTGGGAGGAAACTGGAGCACCCGGAGAAAACCCACGCAGGTCACAGGGGGAACGTGCAAACTCCGTTCAGACAAGCACCTGTGTAGTCAGGATCGAACCCGGGTCTCTGGCACTGTGAGGCAGCAACTCTACCGCTGCGCCACTGTGCTGCCCACAGAGTACAGCTACGATAAGAGATTAACATTTAGCACAAGGTAAAGCCGCCTTCACTTTAACGTTTTTTTTGCGGTCCCCACCTGCTTTCTTCTCCGTAACTCCTTGCTTCTCTGCTCTGGTTGTTCGGCACGGAGTTATTTTCTCTTTTACTTTCAATGTTTCCCTTTCCCTCTGTGTTCCATTATGAGCATGCCAAAGTGAAATGAGTTAAATAATACATTTATGTTCAATGAAACAACAATAAAGCCACACAGATGTTATGAGATATACATGATTTTCACGGTTAGACTTGAGCAAGTGTTTGAAATAGTTCCATATCCTGCACAGCAGCAAATGTCAGTATTAATCTACTTTAATAAAATCACATTGGAATTGACTGCTCAATGTTACCTTTTGTTGATTTTGCGCTCGGAGTTTAACACTGACGGAGTTTTAAACTCTCTCTGTTATTCATCATGCCAATAATTCCTCTGAATTATATTTATCATCGGTTTAATTTATTCGCGACCGACAAATTTTTACCAATTGTCCAACGAAGGAAATTTAAAAGTGTCACTTTTTTATTCGAAGGAAAATACCTTTGGATTAGGGCTGACCTACACAGTTGGTAACGCTCTCTAAAAGAAATTGCCATTGATGGCAGCTGACAACTTAACATAAATAGCAGAGATGTTTATATAAACTGGAAAGTTAATTAATCGACTCAAACTTACTGTAGCCTGAAGGAAATACCAGTGTGTGTCTCCAGCTATGTAGGTCTTCAGCCACTAGTGCTATTGAGTCTGAGCTATCATTCTATAGTTGAAGCATAATGATTTTATTCTCAATATAACTAATATTCTGTAATGAAAGTTGAATGTTACTTTTTTATATGGTTCTTTGATGGTAGCGCCTCCTATGAGGAAGGACATTATAGCCATAGAGGGAGTGCAGAGAAGGTTCACCAGACTGATTCCTGGGATGTCAGGACTTTCATATGAAGAAAGACTGGATAGACTTGGCTTATACTCGCTAGAATTTAGGAGATTGAGAGGGGATCTTATAGAAACGTACAAAATTCTTATGGGGTTGGACAGGCTAGATGCAGGAAGATTGTTCCCGATGTTGGGGAAGTCCAGGACAAGGGGTCACAGCTTAAGGATAAGGGGGAAATCCTTTAAGACCGAGATGAGGAAAAACTTTTTCACACAGAGAGTGGTGAATCTCTGGAACTCTCTGCCACAGAGGGTAGTTGAGGCCAGTTCATTGGCTATATTTAAGAGGGAGTTAGATGTGGCCCTTGTGGCTAAAGGGAT
The DNA here is from genome assembly GCA_038087875.1 of Malacoraja senta. Classification (NCBI taxonomy): domain Eukaryota; kingdom Metazoa; phylum Chordata; class Chondrichthyes; order Rajiformes; family Rajidae; genus Malacoraja; species Malacoraja senta. The sequence continues at coordinate 21,232,329 of CM075989.1, forward strand.
CAGGGGGTATGGAGAGAAGGCAGGTACGGGATACTGAGTTGGATGATCAGCCATGATCATATTGAATGGCGGTGCAGGCTCGAAGGGCCGAATGGCCTACTCCTGCACCTATTTTCTATGTATCTATGTATCTATAGATCCCTTCGATGGTGGGGAGGTCAGTACCCATGATGGATCGGGCTATGTCCACCACTTTGTGTAGTGCCTTTCATACCTGGGCATTTGGATCAATATGCTCTCTACTGCACACCTGTAGAAGTCCAATATTCAACACACTGAATCTCCTCAATGTTTTAGTTTTAGAGGTACAACGTGGAAACAGGCCCTTCGGCCCACCAAGTCCACGCTGACCAGCAACCCGCCCCCATATACTAATTCTATCCTACGCACACTCGGGACAATTTACAGAAGCCAAATGGACCTGCAAACCTGCACGTCTTTGGAGTGTGGGTGGAAACCGGAGCACCCGGAGAAAACCCACGCGGTCACTGGGAGAATGTGTGCGGACAGCACCCCGTAGTCAGGATGGAACCCGGGTCTCTGGTGCTGTAAGGCATTAACTCTACCGCTGCACCACTGTGCCATGATCTGAGGAAGTAGAGGCATTGATCAGCTTTCTTTGTGATTGCATCAATGTGCTGAGCCCAGGACAGATCTTCAGAGAAGTTTACGCATACAGTTTACAGGATGTTCCTCCCTAGAAGCTATCTGTTCTGTGTTACAACAGTGACTTAGTCGTAGAAACATAAAAACATAGAAAATAGGTGCAGGAGTTGGCCATTCGGCCCTTCCAGCCAGCACCACCATTCTATATGATCATGGCTGATCATCCAAAATCAGTACCCCATTTCTGTCCCTGCGTTTGGCCCATATCCCTCCAAAGCCATCCTCTCCGTTCTCTCTGCAATGCGTAAGGGGTGCCTTAATTGTCACGCGACGTACCAGATAGGTGTAGGAAAGCTAAAAGCTATCCTTGTGTCTCGTTTAAGTTAATAGCACGTAAATACTAGACACTGGAAATAATGGATAAGAATATTGCTCCTCTGAAGTTGTCAGCTCGTGTGTTCTTGGTTATCACTTTATTTGGAATGTATCTTCAATCATTCTTGATTTCTTCCATAAAAACATATTTATCCTCATTATTGTCCCTTAAGGGAAGGGAGGAGGGGGACCTTCGCAGCTGCATGAACATTTATCGCAAGAACAATATGTCTGTGGTTTGCGGAAGAAATGTGGCCTTTTCAGCCCAAGTTCATGAGAGTGAATCATCTGAGCAGAAATTCAAACTGACGATAAAGGAAAGTTTAAGAAGAGTTCATATCTTTTTTTAAATTTAATTAAGGAACCGAATTACTTTTCTCACCCTTAAAGCATAGGATTTTTCCTCCTAATAGATAAATTTGACCAATTCACAACGAGTTGGTCTCCATTTGTCGTCTTTTTGGAATCATATGGTGCAACACAATTGTAAAAGCTAACTTGTGACTGGGCGAGGGATGGTCAAGATTATAAATAAGATCGCCTTACTTCTTATTTCTTTTTCTTCCTTTTTTTTCTTTTATTCTCTTTTTCCTATTTTCTACAATTTAACTTTCCTCTTTCACTCTCTATTTTTCTTCTCCACACACTATATATCTCACATTTTTCTATACTTCATCATCTAATTTCTTTTTCTTTTCTTCTTTATTATAATAAAAAAATAAGAAGCTGTACATAAAATGTATTATGAAAATATGATTGTATACAATTGTACTTCCTTCTAATAAAATTAAAATATTTAAAAAAAACAAAAAAACCCATAGGATTTAGAAAACTTATATATTTATGTTTGGCGCTGTGTTCATTTTAGACCTCTTGAAGCTATTTTAGCCTGGGTGTAATGTGCTGAGCGTTGTACGCTGTTGTGGTTCCTTGAGGCGGGGACCGTCACTTGAATTATCAGCTTTACTTTTTCCCAGTGAAATGTTATTAAGCTTTCAGAGGGACTTTTCCTCCTTTGAGTTATGACAGTAACTCTGGAGGTCTACATATTAAAGGCACGGATATGCTTGCTACATGGAAGTACACACACACACACGCACACACACACACACACACGCACACACACACACACACACACACACACACACACACACACACACACACACACACACACACACACACACACACACACACACACACATATTTTCTTGTCGGTTTATTTTGTAGCTCCAAGGCAGGTTTTCAGGGTAACAATAAGGGTGAGAGAAATCGAGGCAGAATTACGCAACCTTATCTTCAGTCAGTTCTGAGACCCACTTCTTCCTCCCGCTGAAATAAAACAGATCGCTGCTGCGTTGATTCACGACTGGGCAATTTTGCGGCACGCTCTCATTCAGTCTCAAGTCTACAGTGTTGTTCCTGTCCATTGGAATAACGTCACGCAAATAACTCGCCTATCTTTATGGGCGGCACGGTGGCGCAGCGGTAGAGTTGCCGCCTCACAGCACCCGAGACCCGGGTTCGATCCTGACTACGGGTGCTCTCTGTACGGAGTTTGTACGTTCTCCCCGTGAGCTGCGTGGGTTTTCACCGGGTGCTCCGGTTTCCTCCCACACTCCAAAGGCGTACAGGTTTGTAGGTTATTTTGGCTTCGGTAAAAAAAAAAGTAAACTGTTCATAATGTGTGTGTAGGGTGGTGCACAGGGATCGCTGGTCAGCCCGGACTCCGTGGGCCGAAGGGCCTGTTTCCGCGCTGTATCTCTAAACTAAACTAAACTAAATTTTACGCATTACCCAAACTGTGTAGAATGGAGTTGAAAGCTTAGAGCATGGCTGGGCTGTATGTTCCTCAGTGTTTTACAGGCACCCACCACTCTCTGCGTGAAAAACATGCACGCACATCTCCTTTGAACTTTGCCCCTCTTACCTTAAAGTTATGTCCTCTAGTCTTTGATATCTCACCCTGAGAAAAAGGTTCTGATTGTCTACCCTGTCTATGTCTCTCATAATTTTAGATATACTTCAATCAGGTCTCCCCTCAGCCTTCGATTCTCCAGAGAACTGAGGTTTGGCCAGCTTCTCCTTGTAGCTAGACAGAAAATGCTGGAGTAACTCAGCGGGTGAGGCAGCATTTATGGAGAGAAGGAATGGGCGACGTTTCGGGTCTATCTTCGGTTTAAACCAGCATCTGCAGTTGTTCCCTAACCATTATCTGTCGCACTGGCTCAGTTTTTCTCTCTCCACTCTACTTCATTCCCTGCATGTGAGCATGTGTGCCTATCTAAAAGTCTCTCAAATGCATCTATCGTATCTCCCTCCGACGCCACTCCTGGTAGCGCGTTCCAGGCACCCACCACCCTCTGGGTAACAAAACCTGTGGGCTGAAGGGCCTGTTTCCATGTTGTACAGTTCTATGTTCTATAATTAAGCCTTGGTTGGTGTGGGACTCCAAGAGTAGCAACGCTAGCCAATATGGTAGCGGCCCGTGAGTGTTCCTTACAAGCCCTGATGGTAAAGTCAGAGAGGTCAGGACATCAGTCTTTTATTGCAGATTCACCACGCATTTTCCCTGCTGGAATTAAAGCATCAGCCCCTGCGTAAAATTATTAATAATGCAAAATATTAAAAATCCCTCAATCTTTTCATCCCGAATCTTATCTAAACCAAAACTCCAGCTTTTTAAACTTTGGAAATTGCATACGGATTCAAGGTTAGTCATACATCACATCAGAGCAGAGCCTTTAATATTTATTAAATCATGAATAATGTTATTGTCGAGTTTCCTGATTAAAGAAAATTGCATCTGTATGTTATGATTTAATCTGCATCATTTTGTGGTTCAATCTATCCGACATTTTAATGGACAATTGTATTCATGAAAATCACCTCAGGTTCCTGAATATAGAGGGAGCTCTCCGTACACTTACTGATACGTTTCAGACAGTTCCCTTGTTCATGCTTTTTTATTTCTGTGTACAGACTGTTGGGGGGGGGGTGGGGGGGGTCACAGTCTTGCCCCGAATCACCCACACAACCCCTAACCACACTCCCCCTCCCGATGATATCACTGCAGGAGAAGATTTGCGCTAGACCACCGCTGCCAGGCTGGGTCCGGCCCAAAGTTTCTTCCACGTCTATTAATGCAAAATGGAAACAAGAGAGCGGGGCCTCTGGAGATCATGCCTGCGTCTCCCTTTGCGCCACAACCCCGGGGGCACAGTGGCGCAGCGTTAGAATTGCTGCCTCACAGCGCCAGAGACCCGGGTTCGATCCCAACTACGGGTGCTGTCTGTACAGAATTTGTACGTTCTCCCCGTGACCTGCGTGGGTTTTCTCCGAGATCTTCGGTTTCCTCCCGCACTCCAAAGGCGTACAGGATTGTAGGTTAATTGGCTTGGTATAAGTGTAAATTGTCCCTAGTGTGTGTAGGATAGTGTTAGTGTGCAGGGATCGCTGGTCGGCGCGGACTCGGTGGGCCGAAAGGGCCTGTTTCCGCGCTGTATCTCTAAAACTAAAAAACTAAAAACACTTGGACACGTCTATGAGTAGATTGGCACATGGATATGCTAGGAATGAAAGGGTAAGGAGTATGGTTAGGTAGATGAGTTTATTTTACCTTGGCATTAAGTTTGACATGGGCATTGAGGGCTGAAGGGCCTGTTGTTGTGTTGTTGTATTTTATATGTTTTGAGTTTTAGTTTTAGAGATACAGCATGGAAACAGGCCATTCGGCCCACCAACTCGCTGACCATCGATCGCCCGTTCTCACTTTATGCCACTTTTTTATCCACTCCAGACACATAATGTTACAGAGGCCAATCATGCACGTCTTCGTGATATAGGAGCACAGAGAGAAGGTGCAAACACCACACAGACAGCACCTGTGGTCACAATCGAACCAGGGTCTCTGGTGCTGTGAGGAAACAGCTCTACTAGCTCCACTGTGCCACCCTGAATGTTCGAGTTCTCTAGGACAGAGAAGCCACACTTGCTGATGAGAAGCATGTCTGCAAAAAATCAACCCTTTCCTCAAAGATAGACACGAAATGCTGGAGTGACTCAGCGGGTCAGGCTGCATCTCCGGAGAAAAGGAATAGTTGACGTGTTGGGTTGGGTCTCTACCCGAAATGTCACCTATTCCCTTTCTCCAGGGATACCGTCGGGGTGTATGAGAAGAAGGCAGGAGAATGGGGTTCGGAAGAAGAGATATATCAGCCATGACTGATTGGCGGAGTAGACCTGAAGGGCCGAATGGCCTAATTCTGCTCCTATCACTTATGAACTCGTGAACAAGCTTATGAACTATGCTGCCTGCCCCGGTGAGTTACTCCAGCATTTTGTGTCTATCTTCAGTGTAAACCAGCATCTGCAGTTCCTTCTTACACAACATTTTTCCTCCAAAGACTTATCATCTGCGCCATCTTGTAAGAATCGTCCCGAGACCGGCTTGGAGCCCACTCCAGCTACCATTTTATCTTTAATATTTCAAGTTGTACATAACGCAGTGTCACGAGATAATCAAATGTAGATTACAGCTGGGCGCCAATTGGAAATGCACTTTACAAGCGGCCTCACTTCCTCCCCGCAATGAATTGATACATTGAAGTAAAACAAAAAGGCATTTGTGAGCGTTTCAGTTGAAACACCAAACACCTATCAAAACAAAGAATGTGAAGGCTGAACAACTAATGGGATCTGGGTGGTTAGGGAGAGTGGGTTAATGTTAAGTTTCCAAGCTCCGAGCCCTTTAGGCATACACCTGGTGTCAGGTCATGTTACAATGGCACTCCCAAGTCTACAGGTCAGGACCTGGTTGCTGACAGAACCCGAACTCTCAGCATGCCTCCAAACCACTGCTGTAAGACAGGCCTGTCAAACCCTGCTCCGATTTTTACAATTGCGTTTCGCCTACATGCTGGCATCTTTTTTTTTCTCTAATTGTGGAGGTGCAGAGGCAGCTTTCTTTACACCTCTCGCTGAAGATAGGACCTGTATGAATATGGTCAGGATTGCTTGTCGAAGAGCGTTTAACGAACAACAAAAAACAACTCGGGTATATGTTCCAATCAGTCACTATCTTCTCTTGCAGTGACATTTATGGGAAATGTGTTCGGCAAAGTTTAGGGAGGGTTCAGCATTCCTGGCTGATTCCAGTCATTAACCATATCATTGCCGAATCCCCTCGCACGCTCGCAAAATGTCCGGGCAAACTGCATTTCACAAACAGGATAACAAGTGTTAGGGGGGTTATGGGGAAAAGGCAGGAGAATGGGGTTAGGAGGGAGAGATAGATCAGGCTTGATGGGCCGAATGGTCTAATTCTCCTCCTATCACTTATGGCCGTATGAACTTATGAACACAGCTAAATTAGTTTAGTATTCTTTGTTGTCACGTGTACCGAGGTACAGTGAAAACATTTGTTGTTGCGTGCTAACCAGCCAACGGAAAAACCTTACATGATTTCAATCAATCTGTCCACAGTGTACGGTTACAGGATAAAGGGAATAAGGTTTAGTGCAAGATAAAGTCCAGTAAAGTCAGATTAAATTAGTTGTTGATATTATTATTATTATTAGACATTAGTTAATGTCTGAAGAAGGGTCCTGACACAAAAGGTCTCCTCTCCATGCTCTCCAGAGATGCTGCCTGACCTGCTGAGTAACTGCAGCACTTTGTATCCGAACAGTGTTAGGGTGGCACGGTGGTGCAGTGGTAGAGTTGATGCCTTACAGCGCCAGAGACACGGGTTCGATCTTGACTACGGGTGCTTGTCTGTACAAAATTTGTACATTCCCCCCCGTGACCTGCGTGGGTTCTCTCCAGGATCCCCGGTTTCCTCCCACACTCCAAAGACGTACAAAAAGGTTTGTAGCTTAATTGGCTTGGTATAATTGTAAATTGTCCCTCGTGTGTGGGATAGTGTCATAGCCCTGTCCCACTGTCCGAGTTCATTCAAGAGTTCTCCCGAGTTTCCCCTGATTCGAACTCGGAGATTTACGGTAATGGCCGCTCGTAGGTACTCGGGGCTCTTGTGGACATTTATCAACATGTTGAAAATTTTTCATGAGTCTTCCCGAGCTTACCGCGTTTCCCGAGTACCTGCCGTTAGCGTTACGAGCCGCTAAGAGACGTCCCAGAGCTCCGACGTACCCGCTACGTACATTCTACGTGCTTACCACGAGTTTGATTTTTTTTAAAACTCGGGAGAGCTCTTGAATTAGCTCGTACAGTGGGACAGGGCTATAAGTGTGCGGGGATCGCTGGTCGGCGTGGACTCGAAGGACCTGTTTCCCTGCTGTATCCCCAAACTAAAACTAAATTAAAGAGTTAACTCTCTGTCACATGCTCTCATCTCACAATGCCTATTAAAGTTCATGTACTTCCCCATTTCTGAAATTCATTTCTACTGAACTCAATAAAACTAAACTTTGGAGCCTATATAAAACGCAGATACACACCATTGTAAACACACTTATTTAACACTTGTTAATGAAGGCAACTTTCTACATATATATAAAAACTTCCATCAAACATTAGTGGAAATTGGGATTTTCCCCAGAAAAGTTAGAAGGCGGAGTCCACATATTTGACGATTTAAGTGCGCTGCATGTTGGATTTTGTTTCCTGGAAGATGTGGATGGTTCAGAGATATAGCAGGCAAACAGGCCCTTCGGCCCATCTAGTCCCCGCCAGCCGACCACACTAGTTCTGCGTGTTATCCCACTTTCTCATCCACTCCCTACACACTAGGGACAACTTTACAGAGGACAATTAACTTACAACCCCGCACGCCTTTAGGACGTGGGAGGAAACTGGGGAATCCGGTGAGAACGTGCAAACTCCACACAGACAACACCCGGGGTCGGGATTGAACCTGGGCCTCTGGTGCTGTGAGGCAGTGGCTCTACCAGCTTGTACCACCTTCACCGCCTAGATGAAGGGAGGAGGAGCTCTGCAGAAGATGTTCTAGAGTGTCAGGTCAGACTGGTGATTATTTTATGACTGGCATTTTTAGCTAAATATAAGGTGACAATCATATCAACTCCAGCATGTGTATTGAAGCTTTTTAAATTGGCATTTTATTACAGAGTTGTGAGCAACATGTAACAAGTACAGGCAAATATGACTGCATTTCACACATGTATTGGTTTTGCTGGAAAGTATATAGATTGGCCAGGCACGGTGCCAAGGTGCACAGGGACCATTGAGAGCAATCAAAGCAGCTATCAGTTCAAGCCAGAAAGCTTTTCAACAGTATTCAGAGGAGTGCTGTTCAGTTCTGAGTGTTGGTCTTTGAGGGAACACAGCACAAATGTCCTCCTGATTCAATATTACTGATTGCATGTCGCGTTGACACCTTTCCCTCAGCAGACAATGAACCATTCTGCATTTCCTTATCAGCGTCTGCTTTGATCTGCCCTTTTCACACCTTACCCTTCCATATCTCTAGACTCCCTCTCCCCTGACTCTCAGTCGGAAGTAGGGTATTGACCCGAAACATCACCCATTCCTTCTCTCCAGAGATGCTGCCCATCCCGCTGAGTTACTCCAGCAATTTGTGTCTGTCTTCAGTGTAAACCAGCATCTGCAGTTCCTTCCTACGCAAAATAGAACTCACAGAACCTAGCGAGTTAAGTTATTAGGAGTGTTCCGTGAATTTTGCCTTCTCGTCCCTTGAGTTTGGAGATGAAGGGTGATCAGATCAAGGCACCTGAAATGTTAAAAGGATTTTTGAAAAGATTGGTAAAGGAGAAATCAAGAACAAGGGCCTTTTCCCTTGAAGCAAGAGGTTGGGAATTCTTAGGGGAGAGCAGGAAATTTACAGAGATTATGGAAAATGGAGGGTTCTCCTTCAAAGTAACGGCACATCCTCCAAGGTTGAATTGTTTGAGGGAGAAAGACATTAGAGATGCCACACTTGTCGCTTTACCTCCCCCCTTGACTCCATCCAAGGACCTAAACAGTCTTTTCAGGTACGACAGAGGTTCACCTGCACCTCCTCCAACCTCATCTATTGCATCTGCTGCTCTAGGTGTCAGCTGCTCTACATCGGTGAGACCAAGCGTAGGCTTGGCGATCGCTTCGCCCGACACCTCCGCTCGGTTCGCATTATCTAACCTGGTCTCCCGGTGGCTCAGCACTTCAACTCCCCCTCCCATTCCGTTCTGTCCTGGGCCTTCTCCATGGCCAGAGTGAGTCCCACCGTAAATTGGAGGAGCAGTACCTCATATTTTGCTTGGGTAGTCTACACCCCAGCGGTATGAACATTGACTTCTCCAATTTCAGGTAGTCCTTGCTTTCTCCCTCTTTCCCCTCCCCTTCCCAGCTCTCCCACTGCCTCCGCCTCTTCCTTTCTTCTTCCCGCCCCCCACACCCCCACATCAGTCTGAAGAAGGGTCTCCACCCGAAATGTCACCTATTCCTTCGCTCCATAGATGCTGCCTCACCCACTGAGTTTCTTCAGCATTTTTATTTACCTAGGAATTTTACCAGATAAGACACAAGTTCACACAAGTTGTAGGAGTAGAATTAGGCCATTTGGCCCATCGAGTCTACTCCGCCATTCAATCATGGCTGATCTCTGCCTCCTAATCCCATTCTCCTGCCTTCTCCCCATAACCCTTCACACCCGTTCTAATCAAGAATTTGTCTATCTCTGCCTTAAAAATATCCACCATCTTGGCCTCCACAGCCCTCTGTGGCAATGAGTTCCACAGATTAACTACCCTCTGACTGAAGACGTTCCTCCACCTCCTTTCTAAAATAGCGCCCTTTAATTCTGAGGTTATGACCTCTGGTCCTAGACTCTCCCACCAGTGGAAACATCCTCTCCACATCCACTCTATCTATGTCTTTCATTATTCTGTAAGTTTCAATGTGGTCCCCCCTCAACCTTCTAAACACCAGCGAGTAGCGGCCCAGTGCTGTCAAACGCTCATCATACGCTTACCCACTCATTCCTGGGATCGTTCTTGTAAACCTTCTCTGGACTCTTTCCAGAGCCAGCAAATCCTTCCCCAGATATGTTCCTAGGGATATAAAAGAAAGGTGAGAGAATGGATTGAGAAATAGAGGCCGCAGTCTATCTGAGTGGCATCATCAAGGACCCACACCATCTTGGCCACACACTCATCTCCCCGCTGCCTTCAGGTAGAAGGTACGGGAGCCTAAAATCTGCAATATCCAGGTTCAGGAACAGCCACTTCCCCACAGCCATCAGACTATTAAACTCAACTGAAACAAAAATCTGAACTTTAATAGCCTATTGCACTGTATCTGGTTATTTATGTGTGTATATATATATTTTATGGTATATGGGCACACTGATCAGTTCTGTATTTATTTATGCCTATAATATTCTGTTGTGCTGAAGCAAAGCAAGAATTCCATCGTCCTATCTGGGACACATGACAATAAACTCTCTTGAATCTTGAATCTCTTGACTCTCTTGAATCTTGAATCTTGGTAGGGCTTGCTCAGTGTGTCAAACAGGTTGTTCCTGTTTATATGTTCATAGCTCGAAGCCTACAAGGGTCATGTTTAAAATTTCACTCAGCAAAGCTTCAGGTCAAAATTATTTCAACAAAACTGTTCAGTTTATGTTTAGTTTAAAGATACAGCATGGAAAGAGGCCCTTCGGCCCACCAAGTCCGCACCGACCAGCGATCCCCGCACATTAACGCTATCCTACACACACTAGGGACAATTTTACCAAGCCAATTAACCTACAAACCTGCACAGCTTTGGAGTGCGGGAGATCCCGGAGAAAACCCACGCGTGGCAGGGAGAACGTACAAACTTCGTACAGACAGCACCCGTAGTCAGGATCGATCCGGGCCCCTGGCGCTGTAGGCAGCAACTCTACCGCTGTGCCACCGTGCCGCCCTAACTGACTATATTGTTCGGGAAGGGCCATATCACTTTCATACTTTATGTTGGGCTTTTAACTGATATAAAACCTTGCTTGTAACAAGTAGATTGACATAACTTTTAATCTCAGTCTGAAAGTACTTCGATGACAAGTTTTAACATGTTGCTTATTTGTAGATCACAATATTATTGTGTGGATCGGGGCCATTTCATGAAAGATTCCATCTAGAAAACATTTGCCCTGTTTCCAAGTTCCAGAAATATTAATATTCAGTTTCCTTGAAGAAGTATTTTGGATTTTTTTCAGTATTTGTAATTAAGTTACTTATTCCAATAAAACAGTCACTGATAATAATTTGCTTTTCAATAATGTGTGCAACGAGAGAAATAAAATGGACAAAGCATTTCGCAAAACGTGCTGAAAAGCAACATTTGACACTTGCCACATTAGGAGATAAGGGTTTGGTCAAAGAGATGTTTTTAAGGAGCTATCTAAAGATAAGTATCGATAGGGAATGTTTACATTTTTATATAGTTCCTTTGCAAACGATGACGGTATTATTTAGCTCTTTTTCAACAGTCACAAAGATTTGTGGTGAATGCATTTCTATCATTAACAAACAGCAGGATAGCACTGGTTTAAATAAAAGCTGGAAGGCATGGATGACAACCATAACAATGAACATTAAACTTTAATTATATGTCTTTTCTAAAATGATGATACATCCATTCAGTTAAAGTTGAATACATTTTACAGCGTAAGGAACATTAGACACCTTTTGTGATGTTTGCGTCGCATAGATAGTTAAAGTTTGGACCAATTCAAAATTGGTTGAGCAAAAAAGAAAAAAAATGATATAGAAATATTTCAATGTATGAGGAAGATCATTAATTCTTTCTCATCTTGTACACTGGTTAGTACCTCTTTACTGATCTAAAGTCAGCACTGGACACTGTGTAGGAAGGAACTGCAGATGCTGATATTACACCGAAGATAGACACAAAATGCTGGAGTAACTCAGCAGAACAGGCAGCATCTCTGGAGAGAAGGAACGGGCGACGTTTCGGGTCGAGACCCTTCTTCAGACTGAGAGTCAGGGGAGAGGGAACCGAGAGTATGAAAAGGTACGTGGAACAAATTAGTGAAAGATATGAATCGCAGAGGAAGGGTGCTGCAGAACTCTCGTCAGATGCCGTGAGTTTGAGGTGTTTGAATGCACTTTCTGTACAGCAGGCATTTCTGGAAGTAAAAGGCCTACAGGCTAGCTGCTATCCACCAGGGGGAGTAAGCCCCAAGCACACAACCTCTGTGTCTTGTCATGGTCTTCTCGATTAGCTATTTGTATATTTCCATTATGAAGCTCAAATATAATACTGGCAGCAGTTAATCTGAAGTCGAGAGTCTGGTACCACAATAGAAGTATCCTGTTTCCTGCTGTCCCTTATGCCCGATCTCTGGACAAAGGCATTCACCTGACGGATTTATGCATTTCCACAACACTGCGTAATTAACCCCTTGAGAAATATGGCAGCATCATGAACTGTAAATATCCAAGGTCAGGCTTTTTGTTGCTTACTCGATGGGCTGTGTAAACAACGGTCCGCGTTCTCTCTCCCTCGTCTTATAGGAGCACCAGGATTCGCAATTGAGGGCAAAACGGTTCTGTCTGCGCTGGAAAACATTTGAGTCATTTCAAAACTGCAGAGAAAATGAAATACTCATAGGGATAGGATTGTGACTACATATAGATCAAAGCATGGGCCTAGTAAGTTACACACATATTGTTATCTGTAGGTTCTGGAGCTTGGATTGTTTCCCAGTTTTATGTTTATTGAGGTGAAAGGCAAGATGGGGGGAACAAAAAACCCTGGTATTATCACGGGGACAGATTTTGTGATGGCTACCAAATTTGCCATTGATTGCCCAAATAAATGAGTTGCTTCATGAGAAACTCCACCACGGAAAGGGTTTTCAAGAAGGTTCTCATCTCTGGTCCATTGCCACAACTTTTGCCTTGCTGAAAACTACATTCACTTTGGAAAAGTCAGGCCACTTTCCCTGAGTTTGACCCCAGAACATCAGTCAGATAGATATAATAGACGGGGCTGTAGGTCATGCAGAGAGTCCAAGATTGGGATAACCATGATACCATTTAAAGCTGTGTTTACATTGGAATTTGTTTTACCTCATGATGTGGAAAATCTTTTAAAGTAGCTCACCGAGTCAGTACTGAAAAAAATATTTTTTCCCCCTCCGTATACTTGAAGGAAAAGTGATTTCCCACATCCCGTTAGGAATGTTGGACGGGTTTTGGGAGAACAGGTGGCTTCAACGCTAAACGTTAGTTCCAATGGAAATATTCCACTGTGGTGTTTTCACTACATTTTTGTCAACAACCTCGAGTGGAAGAACGTTCCTTTTCAACGGTCTCCCGCCTTACACGTAAAATATGCCGGAGTTTTTAGCTCCCCTTCCCACACCGCTCCTCTCCAGTCCCACCCCAGAGATTACGAGCAAATTCGTTAACTGTGCGCAGACCTCAGACAACTCTTCATTACTATCAGGATTACTATTCATTCTTCCCCCGCACAATTAAAGCAGGGAAAAATCTCCACCCTACTATAGTTACCCAACCAGATGCAATTAAATTTAAGGTAGCTCTTTCTTCTCAAAAACCCTTTCTGGCTTAAGTCCTCCCTCCACCACCTCCAGTTTAAATTCCATTTGGAATATTTTGGAGGACCAAGAAACCAAGAAACCAACAAGGATGATTTGACTGGGTAGCACGCAAAGATTTTCCCCGAATCTCGGTCCCCATAACAGTAATATAATATTATAATATTAATAATAATAAAGCAATAATTAGGTGGCAGAGTGGCACAGCGGTAGAGTTGCAGTCTTACAGTGCCAGAGACCCAGGTTCGATCCTGACTACGGGTGCTGTCCATACGGTATTTGTACGTTCTCCTTGTGACCATGTGGCTTTTCTCCGGGTGCTCCGGTTTCCTCCCACACTCCAAAGACGTACAGGTTTATAGGTTAATTGGCCTGGTATAATTGTAAATTGTCCCTAGTGTGTATAGGACAGTGCGAATGTGTGGTGATCGCTGGTCGGCACGGACTCGGTGGGCCGAAGGGCCTGTTTCCGCGCTGTATCTCTCGAAGCCACCAGTTCAGGCCAGCAAGAGTTAAATAATAAAATTACTTTCAAAAAAACGCAGAATGCTTCTCAACATGTAAACGGAGTTATCTTAAATTTTATAATCCTCTTTAAAAAGAAACAAGGGATGTATCATTGGAAATAAAATGTCTATTTATAACATCAGGTAATATAAAATGAGACTAAAAATAAAATGATGTGTTACTTTACGGTACTGGCAACATCTGAGGTGTGCAATTGAGAGTTTATGCATTATACCGTCTTCAAGTGATAATTAAGGACTTTTTGTAACTTTGTCGGCACCAGAATTGTGGTGACTCTTTGTGTGCTGCCTGGTGTAAGATTTTACCACACGGTATGTCAAAATAACGAATTTCACTGTGCGTTGGTACAAGCAACGATAAAGTATCTTTGAATAAAGTATCTTTGAATAAAGTATCTTTGAATAATCGAATTGAAGGATGGGCCAGTCGCACTTTATTTTTTCAATGCGTTGTTAGATACTTGGGACATGTTTGGCAACAGGTTTTCTCTCATATTCCTCTTGCTTCTTGGAGCACAGTTCCAATTCACAGCCGCCCTCCCCGCAGCACTTCAGACCCTTCCTCCTCAGCCAAGTTTCCCCAGAGGTCACACCAGTACACGGTGAGACTTGAAGCATATGCTGCAAACCCCTCAGATCTGCTGTCCTCATCATTTCTCAATGGGCGCACTTGACAACCAGTTACTCAGGACGGCTCTGGTCGTGGGGGCCCTGCTCTGTTCATCTGTACCACCACTGACACACACAAAAAAAAAGAGAATGCCTTCTATACTCTTGTCTGTGCCTCATGCAGGCGGTTTGAGGGGCTATTTAACAGAATGATCGCATGTTAGCAGTCTGGTTACCTCATAAATCTTAGTTACTCCTCACAAACCTCTCTTTCACTGTCCTCTCTCTCTCTCTCTCTCGCTAAAGCCAGGACTACGAGGAAGTTGATGGAGGAATGGGGTTCCCTGACCAGGGTTCTGGTCTCTATGAATTATTTTTGAGTGATTTCACAGCCGGCTGTATCAGTGGAAGTTCTGCTTTCTTTCATTGCCTCCATCTATAGCCAAACAGTGAGTCATTGTTTCACAGCAATGGATTAAGTATGCTGACTGTTGGATTGACAGATGCTTTATATTATCAGTGAGAGATAAACATTTCAAGTTAGGCAAGCTCATGTGAAAAAGATGTCACTGCCCCCAACTTTCTCAGCAAAGATATTTTTAGTAATGGTATTCAGATGGGCGCTTATAATATTTGTTAGAGAACAAATTTTCTCTGATTGTTATGACTCTGCTTTTCCTAAAAGGCTGCAGTGTCTTCCTTCTCACTGATCCTCAGAAAGGACAATCCAAAACTCCCTTTAACACATCGTCTGGCCTCTAGCCATTCCACACATGGTGCTCAGCTTGTCGGGGCTTTTGCATTTCACTCAAAAATCTCCCCCCCCTTGAATTTCACCTCACTATTTTACGATCCCTGTGACAAATCACAAGTGTGCTGGGCAGTGTTTACTTTTGCCGTTTGTAGGATTTACAATTTTACCCGCACTTTCAGCTGGGCGGTGGGACTTAAATAACATAAGTCAGGATCGCCAGCGTGAATCAGGTTACAAATCCCTACATGGTCACACTTGTAATTTTCAGGATTAACAAATTTAGCGCAGGTTTAAAAATTGAAGTATCAAATGGGACGAGTATTAACAGAGAACATGAACATCGGGATCATATTTTTTTTTTTTAGGGAATATATACAGGTTGATCAGAAATCACCACATCACTGGACAAGATGCAATATGAGAGCACAATCAATTCACAGAATAAATCCCGTTCTTTGATCTTTTGGACATCTCGACCGTTCCATCCCTACCGTTTAATACCGTTTGTCTTTTCACCAAAAGTCCATTTGTCCCTTTTCATCAGTCCGCAAAAGGAGCAAAATTAATTCTTCAATCAAAATTAGCAAGTAGGTACAAAAATGCTGGAGTAACTCAGCGGGACAGGCAGCATCTGTGGAGAGAAGTCGATTAGCAAGTGGATTTTATGCAGTGCTTGTTTCAGTGCAGTCCGCAGCTACTTTGAGTCCTTATTTGCCAACAACTTTATTTGCATTCCTTTTGAATTGTAACTTCTGACTCCTAAGTCATTTTCATTTTGCATTTACATTATAAGTGGAGGGAAGATTACTTTTACGAATCAGACACCAAACTCATTGATTCCATGAACTAAACCTTAGATTCAAAAGACATAGAACTTTAACCCCCCCCCCCCCCATCCACCAAACACCATCGGCCCCACCCCACTCCAGCCTCTGCCTAGATCTGACTTCTTGTCAATGGAAACTCATTATAATGAAAGGAATAGCGACTTATAAATGTTTGGTATCTCCAGTAAATCTGATAAACTAATAGTGTCGTAGAAAATCAGTAACTAGTTAATGTACTGTTTATTTCCAAGGCTAATTCACCAATGCAGGAAGTTGAGATTGACTAGTTTTCATATTCTCTGTCAGTGTTCAGGGTTTCACCCACTGAAGGTTCACCCCTTGCTTTAAAAGCCCTGGAAAAAAAGTCTCCCCAACTTGTTTTTCTCTCAGCCCAATCTGATAGTGACAGAGGATCCCAGATTTTGATTCCGACTTGCGTTTTTCGTTCTTAAACAAAATAAAATCTGTGCCTAATCCCCTAGAAGTCTCCTTGCTACTCTTAATATGTAAAGTTACCCACGCTGACCCTAAGGGCAACAAGCCTTCATTACCCTCGCTACGATTAAAGGCAAGAAAAACAATGTTATTTGATTTTAGTCTAAATTTCCATTGGTATCATCAAATTTATCAACCGCATCTTTCCACATTAAGCACTAGTTAAACATTTTAAAAGTGCATAGAATATGAAGTGATGGAATTTGCAGCTATTTACTTTCGAGCTCCAAAAATATTAACCTGCGCCTTAATTGTTAGAAAGCACTCTTTGCTTTCCTTCATGTATTTCCAGCTTTATCGCCACGAGTTTAAAAATATAAAAGCTTCACGCTGACCTTGATGTAACTTAGATGCCGGTATCATCTTGTGTTTTGTTTTATTTGATCGTCTATAGGTTTCTTTTTATACGTTTCTAAGCATATTTTTTTTAGCTTCAGAGCCCAGGCCTTGATGAAAAGTAGATGCTAAATTCAGTGGCTGGGCCACACCTAATTAGTAAAATGGGCTTTTCCATTCTTTCTTTGCCTCCTTCTTAAGCATCTAGTCTCCAGAGAAGCATCCAATCCCTCAGCTGGGCTGTTTTGAAAACATTCCTTTGAATGCCTCTCCCTAATTCACAGCTTTGTTTTTAAGCCTTTGTGTTTGACTGTTTGACCATATAACATTATACATCTGGTCTATAGCATGTTTGTAGTTTCCTCTCCCAGGGAACCTACGCATTCCTTCAACTCCTCCTGTGCAAATTCCAACTGATCGTGTAACATAAAGAGGCTAAAGTGGAGCCAAGGCGCAATGAGTGAAACATGAAAAGAGTTGAAAAGAATTCTTTCACTCCTCTTTTTTTCTCCCTCCCTCTCTCTCTCCCCACATTCTGCGCAACTTGGTGTCAACAGCAACAAGCCCAAATCATATAACTGTGGGAAAATGACATGTAGCTGAATGGGGGAACTCATTTAAATTCTCACTAGTAAACATTTCTTGGCCACTTAGTTAAAGCAGGCGACGCAAAATGTCCTGAGGTTTCATCCATTGCAGCAAGAGCATAATGCTGTAAGCGTCAGAGATCGGGTTAATTATGGGCAGGCTCCTTGTTTTGAGACCTTTTATATGTTTAGACGGCCAGTGCCTAGCTTAGAAATTAAAACCTCCTAAATAGCCCCTTGTAAGAGACGGCTGTGTACTGAAGCACTGGTATAGTCTGCTTCCACTCAGGCACAG
The DNA here is from genome assembly GCA_038087875.1 of Malacoraja senta. NCBI lineage: Eukaryota > Metazoa > Chordata > Chondrichthyes > Rajiformes > Rajidae > Malacoraja > Malacoraja senta. Next base: position 21,250,287 of record CM075989.1, read on the forward strand.
GGCTGGAACAGCCATGAAAGGTTAGTTCTTATATAATCCTCTTGAGGTGCAACTTGTCGAAGTGCAAAACCTGGTGCCCCTGTATGCGGTGTCAGTGGAGTATTTCTGTACCCTTTGACAATCACGGGATGTGTTTAGGCGCGGTGTTATTTTACTCGACTGCATGTAAGAAAATAATTTCACTAGTGCATTCATTTTAATTTAGTTTAGTTTATTGTCACGTGTACCGAGCGAGGTACAGTGAAAAGCTTTGCATGTGTGACGGATAGATACCCCACTGAGTTGCAACCATTAGTTGCTTATTTTACTAAATATTACTACAGTTTGGTCATCGTGACAGAATCTTGCAAGTGTCAATAAAAATTAATCAATAATTAAAATACATAAATTTATGCTGTATTTGTTTTTATATTCGAGGTATCCAGTCGGGCAATTAGAGTTTACGGTGAATTAGATTTCAATTGCGAGAGAAAAAAAAAAGATGATGGTTTGTCAAATTGCAAAGAAGGATTAATTTTTTTTTAATTCTTTGTATTTGCAGCCAAAACCCTTTGGAAGTGAGCGTTTCTGAGTGTTTCTAAAGGCAGCCACTAACTAAGACAGCAAGTGAAGCTGAGGGATTAGGTTGTCAAGCTTGGCTTGTCATCATCAAAAAGGGCTGCTGTTTGTTACATCTTCACAGGGTCTGGCCACTGCTCCGACTTTGAAAGAAGACATCCGCGACCTGCATTGATCATGTTGTCCTGCTTTTATACATTAGACGGCAGAGGGGCTGTAAAGCTAATCACATTTGTTGGGTATGAATCTCTCTAAAAGGGGGATTTCATGTGGAACCTCGAGGGTTAATGGAATGGATGGCTGCACATTCTAAGCGGGCGAGGAGGCTTCTTCTTCCAACTGGCTGTCAGAGGGCATAATAGCGGTGAATGGGCTGTGCTCTGAGACAATATCTATCAGTTTGTAGGCTCCCTTCAGCGCTGACAAGGAGGCCAAGATACACATCACCTACCCTGATATTGAAAACCCCCATTGTTTTCTCCCCTCACTTGTTCCTCCTGGTTTTGAATGAGGGTCTAGTTGGAGCTGATCTGCCCACTTTATCTCATTAGATGCATCAGATAGAACACATTGATGTTCACCGGTTGGATTTGAACAAGGGCTCTTGCTGGGAGGGGGCACATGGGGAGGGGTGGGGACTTTGGTGGGTTGCTTTTGTAGTGCAGAGTTGAATGTGGCCAACACTATTATCGTTTGCCCTTTGGTTACAAACTCATTGCTCCCGAGAATTTACCGGCAGAAACTTTGCATTGAGTAGAAGTGCCATAAAGTCATGTGCAGGAAGGAACTGCAGATGCTGGTTTACACCGAAGATAGGCACAAAAAGCTGGAGTAACTCAGTGGGACAGGCGGCATCTCTGGAGAGAAGGAATGGGTGATGTTTCGTGTCTGAAGAAGGGTCTCGACCCAAAACGTCACCCGTTCCTTCTCTCCAGAGATGCTGCCTGTCCCGCTGAGTTACTCCAGCTTTTTGTGTCTGTCTTTTGCCATGTCGCAGCTTTATAGGACATTAGTCAGGTCAGATTTGGAGTTTTACATGCAGTTATGGGGTTATGGGGAGAAGGTGGGAGAATGGGGTGAGGAGGGAGAGATAGATCAGCCATGGTTGAATGGTGGAGTAGATATTGATGGGCCGAATGGCATATTTTCTGCTCCTATCACTTATTAACTTATGAACTTATGAACTTGCAGTTCTGCCTGCCCCATTACGGAGAGGGTCAGGAAGTTTTGGAAAGAGGTGTACCAGAATGTTGCCTGGCTCAGAGGTGTTAGCTACAAGGAGAGGCTGGATGAACTTGGATTGTATTTTTCTGGAATGCCGGAGGTTGAGAGAAGAATTATGAGAGCCACAGATAGAGTAGACATACAGAACCTTTTTCCCAGGGTGGAAATGTCAAAGGTGAGAGGGCATAGCTTTAAGATGAGAAGGGCAAAGTTTAAAGGGGAAGTTTTTTTCCACAGAGGGTGGGTGGTGTGTGCATGGAACGCGGTGGTGAAGGCAGGGACAACAGTGGTGTTTAAGAGGCTTGTGGATAGGCAGATGGATAGACAGGGAAGAGAGAGGTATGGATCACCTACAGGCAGCTGAGATGGGTGAAACTTGGCATCAAATTCGGCATACTTCGACATCGTGGATAGAGAGCTTGTTCCTGTGTTGTACTTTTAGAAGTTCCATGTTCTATGTTCGATATTAAGGAATACATAGAATGAACCAAAGGCTCACGAACTTATGAACAACACTATATCTCCATATCCCAGCCATATCGTGTCTGTGTGAGGGGCCGCCAACACATCAAATGACCTTTTGAAGCACTTTGTAACTGCTGAACACACTGGAGCTTGAAGTCAGGAACTTGATGGAAATTTAAAAATAAATTGTGATTTTTCCCAGGAGTTTTATGAGTCCAAGTTCAATCAAACTTGTGGGGACAGCCTCCCATTCAAACAAAAGCTTAGATATGTTAAAAACATCAGCTAATACTATGTAGGATGCTTGCCACAATACATTATATGTTTTTTTGAGATTTTGTCCAGGAAAATCTTAAGCAAGAAGAATGGAAATATTATTTGGATCTATTTTTCCCTCTTAACGTCATTGTCCTGCCTTCATCCCCTAATCGCTGACACCCGTACCAATCTTCTTCTTCTTGCGTATGGCGTGCACAGCTTAAAGCTGTAGGACAACTTGTTCTATTTGATCTTATTTGATTGTGCACGCCAGGTTGATTGCATTTGTCGAAACAGGGAGGACCACGTGAAGGTTGCAATCTCCCACCCAACCCGTACCAATCAAGAATTTGACAATCTTGGCCTTAAAAATATCAATTGACTTGGACTCCACAGCCGTCCGTGGCATTGAGTTCCACAGATTCACCACCCGCTGACTAAAGAATTCCTGGACCATTTATTACTTACATTACATTTTGAATCATGGTGTCACGGTGGCGCAGCGGTAGAGTTGCTGCCTTACAGCCAATGCAGCGACAAAGACCCGGGTTCGATCCCGATTACGGGTGCTGTCTGTACGGAGTTTGTACGATCTCCCCGTGACCTGCGTGAGTTTTCTCCGAGATCTACGCTTTCCTCCCACACTCCAAAGACGTACAGGTTTGTAGGTTAATTGGCTTGGTAAATGTAAAAATTGTCCCTAGTGGGCGTAGGATAGTGTTACCGTGTGGGGATGGCTGGCCGGCGCGGACCCGGTGGGCCGAAGGGCCTGTTTCCGTGCTGTATCTCTAAACTAAACTAAACTAAACTCAAATGTTTCACGAATTTATCATTGAAAATTCAATGAGCATTAAAAGAGCAGAAAACTTTACACTTTAGACCTTAGAGACATAGAGTGGAAACAGGCCCTTCGGCCCATTGAATCCACGCCAACCAGCAATCACCCCAGCAATAGCCCTATCCTACACACTGAGGACAATTTTCATCTAATCCATACTAATTTAATTGAGTTTATTTACTGTCACGTGTACCGAGGTACAGTGAAATGCTTTAGTTGCGTGCTAGCTAGTCAACGGAAAGACAATACATGATTACAACTGAGGTGTGCAGATACATGATAAAGGGAATCACGTGAATAACCATTTGGTGCAAGATATATCAGCAAAGTCTGATCAAAGATAGTCCGAGGGTCTCCAATGAGGTAGATAGTAGTTCAGGACCGTTCTCTAGTTGTGGGAGGATGGTTCAATTGCCTGGTAACAGCTGGGAAGAAACAGTTCCTGAATCTGGAGGTGTGTGTTTTCACACTTCTGTACCTTTTGCCCGATGGGAGAGGGGAGTCCCTCGGACTCAAGGTCCCTCGGATCCCTGGCAGTGTCCGTCTCATCTGGCCAGAGCCCCTGTGATCCATCCCAGTACCTTTCATATCTTGCCAGTGCATCGCTGTTCTCTGCCAGTGTCTCTCTGAACTGTGCCAGTGCACAGCAAACTCACTACTTTTTTCCAGAAGTTAAACACAAAATGCTGGAGTAACTCAGCGGGACCGGCAGCATCTCTGGAGAGAAGGAATGGGTGACGTTTAGGGTCAAGACCATTCGTCCTTCCTACTCACTATTCTTTCCAGTTTTCTGATTTTATTATGTATTTTTCCTTTCTCTTCTCCTTCGCAAACATCTCTATTTTCCTTTCGAAGTCATCCATGGCTGTTCCATGCACCGCCTTGTAACCACTCTCCAGGTAAGGACATTCATCTGCAGAATTACTTATTGAACTTCTTTGTGATTATTTTCCATTTTGTGACCCCCTCGTTTTTTAAGTCTCTCTCACAGCGAGGTCAAATAGCTGGAGGCAAATGACATTGAGGTGAAATGTTGCAAAAGACTGCAAGTGTAAAAATGTGGACTTTTTGTAACAGTCACAAATCAATTACAAATGTCGATCATTCTTAAGGAAAGACGGGCATAATGGAATTATCACATTGCTGTAAAAACTAAAGAAGATGTTTTAAAAAGTTAGACCTCTCCAATTGACTTCTTCTCTTTGTGTTGAAGTTGTTCATTAGAATTGACCTGAAAGTCGCTATTTGGCATTCTTGGTGTTAAACATATGCATCTGGACCAATCTCAAAGACCTGTTTTGCTCTTCAACATATCTGTTCGACATAGAAATTCACTTTTCACATGTGTTTGCTCAGAAGTTTTAAAAAGTAATATATTAGCCTAGAATTTGGTCAACGGTTCTTTATTCGTCACATGTACCGAGGTACAGTGAAGTTCATTTTTGTGTACAGTTCAGTACAAGTATCACTGTACTTAAGCACAAAATGCCGGAGCGGGACAGGCAGCATCTCTGGATAGGAATGGGTGACGTTTTGGGTCAAGTCCCTTCAAGGGTCTTGACCCGAAACGTCACCCATTCCTTCCATCCAGAGATGCTGACTGTCCCGCTGAGTACTCCAGCATTTTGTGTCGATCTTCGATATCTGCAGTTCCTTCCCACAACAATACATACGCATTTTGATACATCGTAGGTAAGTGCAGGAAGAGAAATGTTCAAGGCCACAAGATAGGTTGGAAGATCGGGTGCACATTGAAGTTTATGGGATAGCATTGTTCAGTAGACTGAAAATTAACATGACATGCCTGGAAATTTCTATCTCTTCCAAGGAATGCATGACTTCCTTGCAAAAACAAAATAGTACTAATTAAATTAACCTTGCCAAAAGCTGTTCGTGAAAGATATGGTAGACTTCTATTTTGAAGGGACTTGCAATCTACTGCCTTCTGTACTAAAGCCATTAAGCAGCCTACACAACCACTCATATTATAATATCCCCACATACGAAAAAAATTAAGGAACTAAAAGAATGGACTGTAATTAATTTTTCAAATCATTTTACAGAAAGCAAGAAAGATTAAGATTGGGGCACAATAGTTAATGTAAGAGCTGAAAAGGTATTAGCAAATTTTAAAACATTCAAGTAATTAAAAAACATTTTTTTTTACTCTCTACAAAAAAACTCTGTTGTGATTTCATCACAACACAGATGGAATGATACCACAATTTTATTTTTCTCGGGTCAGAGAGGTTGTTCCACAGTAATTATCGTTAAGTACTCCATTGACAATTCATTAATAGCTCATTCATTGCGGCTTAATATTTTAAGTCGAGTTTACAGCAGGAATGGAACATAAGATGTTGAGGTTCACATCAAGTCATTGTTTCTGTGTTGGTTACACCATAGAAGACCATTGGTAAGTTCTTAGGCTCTGCTTTTGACTGTCGATGTACTTAAGTTGGCATGCGCTTTACAGGGCACTGCTTGTGAGTCTCAATAACTCCACCATCGTTTCGACTTGAAATAGTAGGCCATTAAGTGCCAACAATTACATTATCTAATTAAGCCGAAAGATAGAAAATTATTTTTCATTTGGTAAAGTAACTGCAAATCATGTAAGTAGTATTGTTGCAATAATTAGTCTGAACAGTTTAATGCAATCTTTTGTACGTCTTACATGACTTCTGAAGCAAATTCGCCAAATCTCTGTCAGTTTTATGCACAGCATATAATTAAGTTCAAATGGCATGATGAGATTTGCTGCTCCCTTGATTAGAAACAAGTTGTTAAAAAAAAAAATCAATGGATTAACCTTATTTTTTATAAAAGTTAATTAAAAAGGGAAACAGTCTTTTCACTTCTTTCTTTAGACTTTAGACTTTAGAGAAACGGTCGTTTCAGCCAACCGAGTCTACGCCGACCAGCGATCACCCCATACACTAGCACTGTCTACCCCACCCCATACACCAGTCAAAAAGGCACAACAGAGGATGTACTTCCTACGGCAGCTGAGGAAGCACAATCTGCCACAGAGGCAATGATGGTCCAATTCTACATGGCCGTCGTAGAGTCTGTCCTCACCTTCTCCATCATGGTCTGGTTTGGCTCAGCCACCAAGCACGACACCTGGAGCCTGCAGCGAATCGTCCGATCAGCAGAGAAGGTTATTGGCTGCAACCTTCCCTCCATTGATGAACTGTACACTGCAAGGGCCAGGAAGCGAGCGGGCAAGATCATCTCTGACCCCTCTCATCCTGGCCACAAACTCTTTGAATCACTTCCCTCTGGAAGGCGACTCCGGATTGTCAAAGCTGCCACAGCCAGACACAAAAACTGTTTTTATCCACGAGTAGTTGCTCTACTCAACAGCCTCCCTTTGATCTGGTATTTTGTTGGATCACATGCTTGATCAATGGTGTTTTATCATTAATGTTTTATTATTATTAATGTTTAGTGTTTTCTGAGTCATTCGTAACTGTCACTGTATGTCATGTTGTTACTTGTGGGCGGAGCACCAAGGCAAATTCCTTGTATGTGAATACTTGGCCAATAAACTTACTTACTTACTATCCTACCCTATAGAGACAATTACACTGTTGTAATCATGTATTGTCTTTCTGCTGACTGGTTAGCACGGAAAAAAAGCTTTTCACTGCACATCGTTACATGTGACAATAAATTAAACTCAAACTCACACCTGTATGTCTTTGGAGCACCCGGAGAAATCCCACATGGTCACAGGGAGAATGTACGAACTCTGTACAGACACCACCCGTAGTCGGGATTGAACCCAAGGTCTCTGGCTTCTTCTTCTTGCGTTTGAGGCAGCAGAAGTCTGCAGCAGGGTGATGCCATCCGGTTCGACATCCGTAGGTGCCCGCCCTACAAAGGGCGCACGCTCCGGGTTGGCGCCAAGCTGCGGCGCATGCTGCTGTCTCTGTTTGTTGTCGTTCGCCTGACTGAGGTGAGTTGACAGGACTCACCACGGGGAGGTCGACAACATGAGCCCCAGGTCTCTGGCAATGTAAGGCAGCAACTCTACCATTGTGTCACTGTGCCGACCGTTCTGGAGGAGTGTATCACAGATTCATCGAGTCGTACAGCACAGAAGCAGGACCTTCAGCCCAACTTATGAATGCCGACCAAAGTGCCCCATTTATACGTCCCATTTACCTCCACTTGGCCCATACCCTTCTAAACCATTTCTATCCATTTACCTGTCTAAGTGTCTTTTAAGTGTTTTGCTGAATGTGTTTTCTGGGTCAGCAGCAGGGAGGATTGTTAGCCATGTATTCTGAAAGTGGGAAGCGTTATATCAAACATTTATTACTGTTCAACGCAGTTAATAATTTGTAGATATAATGACAACAGTGTAGCACTTTGGGAACGATCAGACTGATCTTCTATTTCTCTGTCTACTTCTTGTAGTATGAACTTTCCACTTTAATGGAGCTGGTTGGAAATCACAGGTGTTTGTGTGAATGAAAGAGATTACACCTCCAGCAGTGTGAACACTGACTTCTCTAACATCAAGTAACCCTTGCTTTCCCCCTCTCTCCATCCCTCCCCTTCCCAGTTCTCCGACCAGTCTGACTGTCTCCGACTACATTGTATCGCTGTTTGTTTTGTTCTCAACTTCACCCAGCTAAAGGGCCTGTCCCACTTGGGCGACCTAATCCGCGAGTTTGCCCTCGACTCATACTCGCAGCATGGTCGACACGAGGTCGTAGGAGGTCTTCGTAACTCTCCTTCATGCTCGAGAGCGGTCTCCGCGTACTCGAGGCCTCAGCTAGGTCGCGGCGTTTTTTTCAACTTGTTAAAATAAACCCGCGAGTAAAAAAAGGTCGCCACGGAAAAAATCGATACTTTTTTTACTCATAGGTTTGGTCGTAGTAGGTCGTAGTAGGTCGGCATATTAGTCGTAGGTAATCGAGGGTAGTCGAAGGTAGTCGAAGGTAGTCGTAGATAGTCTTCAACATAGTCGAATAGAGGTCGAAGGGAGGTCGAAGGAGGTCGTCTTCACTCTCCACTATTCGGTGCCCAATTTTCCCGAAGTTAGTCGTAGTTAGTCTTCTACATAGTCGAAGGAGGTCTTCAACATGTCATTTTTTCAACCTCTTCTAAACTCGCCAATTAGGTCGTCCAAGTGGGACAGCCCCTTTACAATGGTCAATTCTACATTTTCCTTGATCGACATTCCCTTTGACCTATTTTCGCACTGGACACTTCCTTATCTATGTATCTCCCACTCCCCTGACATCGGTCTGAAGAAACGTCACCCATTCCTTCTCTCCAGAGATACTGCCTGTCCCACTGAGTTACTCCAGCACTTTGTGTCTATTTACAGCTAAAACCCTTTCTGCTAGAGAGAGCAAATCCATTTTGATTAAATGAAAAATGTGATTTTGTGTCATTAAGACTCCACTAAAAAAACATTGCTTTGAAGAACAGCCTCCGGAAAAGGAATGTCATTGGTATTTATGTAATTATGGAAAAATAAAAAAGTATTTTTGTATTTCTTTAAGTTTCCATCACAATTTAATTGTTGAAAGGCAGGCAATTCTTTCGTCTGCATTAATCCAGACTTTTGGATAGTTACAAAAAGCTGGAGTAACTCATCGGGACAGGCAGCATCTCTGGAGAGAAGGAATGGGTGACGTTTCGGGTCGAGACCCTTCTTCAGACAGATGTCAGGGGAGTGGGCAATACAGAGAAAAAATGTAGTCAGAGACAGTAAGACTGGTGGAAGAACTGGGAAGGGTGAGGAGGGGATGGAGGGAGAGGGCTACTTGAAGTTAGAGAAGTCAATGTTCGTACCGCTGGGGTGTAAGCTACCCAAGCAAAATATGAGGTGCTGTTCCTCCAATGTGCGCTGGGCCTCACTCTGACAATGGAGGAGGCCCAGGACAGAAAGGTGAGTGTGGGAATGGGAGGGGGAGTGTTTAGCAACCGGGATGTCAGGCGGGTTAAGTTGGACTGAGCGGAGGTGTTCAGCGAAACGATCGCCGAGCCTGCGCTTGGTCTCGCCGATATGCAGGAGTCCACACCTGGAACAGCGGATACAGTAGATGAGGTTGGAGGAGGTGCAAGTGAACCTCTGCCTCACCTTTTGGGTAGACACATGCAAAAACAGGGAACGGGGGGGGGATATGGATTACGTGCATGCAGATAAGGAATCAGCCAGGATCCAGGTACATGCGTGAACTGCCTACACTCACTCCCATGTCATATGTCCTGATGTTGAGTCATTTACACACCATTAAAATTGAAGTAAATCATTAAACAAAGTAAAGACCATTAATTTTTAAAAATACAAGCAACCTAATTAAAATGTGTAATAACTTTATGAATAATTAAAGATCACTAACAATAAATAATTGAAATAAAATAGCTTATCTTCTTCAAGCAAAACTAAGAGCTGGAGGAACTCAGTGGGTCAGGCAGCATCTGTGGAGGGAATGGACGGACAATGTTTTGAGTCGGGTAGGTTCTTCCTGTAGCATCTTCTGTCCATTCCCTCCACAGATGCTGCCTGACCCACTGAGTTCTCCATCACTTTGGTTTTTTTCCTCAAGGTTCCAGCATCTGCTATTTACAATACGATACAACACGATACGATAGAACTTTATTTATCGCAGGAGGGAAATTGATCTGCCAACAGTCATAAAAACACAAGATACATGAAACAAGAAATTAAAGTGACGAGTGGAAAGGATTGGGGATGTGCAAAGATTGGGGAGGGGGGGGGGGGAGTCAGTCTACCCCACGACAGAAGGGGGAGGCGTTGTACAGTTTGATAGCCACAGGGAAGAAGGATCTCTTGTTGCGATCTCTATCGGCGAGACCAAGCGCAGGCTCGACGACCGTTTCGCTGAACAACTCCGCTCAGTCCGCCTAAACCCTCCTGATCTCCCGGTTGCTCAACACTTTAACTCCCCCTCCCATTCCCACACTGTCCTGCATGTTGGTGTTCCTGCTTGCAGAATAACGGGCGGCACGGTGGCGCAGCGGTAGAATTGCTGCCTTACAGTGAATGCTGCGCCGGAGACTCGGGTTCGATCCCGACTACGGGTGCTGTCTGTTCGGAGTTTGTACGTTCTCCCCGTGACCTGCGTGGGTTTTCTCCAAGATCTTCGGTTTCCTCCCACACTCCAAAGACGCACAGGTTTGTAGGTTAATTGGCTCGGTAAATGTAAAAACTGTCCCTAGTGGGTGTAGGATGGTGTTAATGTGCGGGGATCGCTGGTCGGCGATCCCCGCACATTAACACCAGTAGAGTTGCTGCCGTACAGCACCAGAGATGTGGGATTGATCCTGACTACGGGTGCTGTCTGCACGGAGTTTGTACGTTCTCCCTGTGACAGCGTGGGTTTTCTCCGGGTGCTCTGGTTTCCTCCCACACTCAAAAGACGTGCAGGTTAATTGGCCCTCAGTAAATTGGCCCCAGGGTGTAGGATAATGCTAGTGTACGGGGTGATTGCTGGTCAGCGCGGACATGGTGAGCCGAAGGGCCTGTTTCCACGTTGTGTCTCTGAACTAAACCGACTCCACGCAGACCATTGATCACCCGTTCACACTAGTTTTATGTTACTCACCTTCTTATCCACTCTACACACAGAAGCCAATTAACCTACAAACCCGCGTGACATTGGGATGTGGAAGGAAACCGTAGCACTCGGAGGAAACCCATGTGGTCACAGGAAGAACATGCAAACTCCACACAAACAGCACCTGGCGCCATGAGTCAGTGGTTCTACCTGTCTCCACCGTGTCTCTGGCAAAAACAACATTATAGTTCCAATTTAAACAAGACAGTCAAAACGTTCTCAATCAAGGAGTATATAATACTAAAAATAAGGTAATATAAATGTATTAACTAGTCATAAATATGCCATTAATATGCTCAGTCTTTGAGGGATATTCTGATATGTTAAATTAATTGGTTTCAATGTTTGCGAACTGGCAAAGTGCGCAAGTTAGTGCAATTTCCTGCAATTCACGGGTAAAAATAATGCTGATAATATTATGTCTCCTGCACTATATTTCCTTCAGACATTCACATCCTATCTTGCAGTTCCTGTATTGTGGCTCGATTATGTTTCAAACCTACTGCGTCTCAACAACAAGCCACAGCAATAGTGAGAAAAGTTAAAACTTCTGACCTCATGTTATAACTCTAACTCTGCAGTTATTCTTCAGAATGGGGTTCACGTTATTGACATACATTTCTCAACCTTTATTTCCTGGTATAGGATAATATAATTTGAGTCACACAATTGGATCCCAGCCCAGTATTTCACTGTGAGCTATCCATTATTATGGTGTGTGTTTTTATTTCCATTTAGTTTAGTTTTAGTTTAGTTCAGTGATATATCGCGGAAACAGGCCCTTCGGTCCACCGAGTCCGTGCCGCACATTGTCCCCATCCTGCATACACGAGGGACATTTTTTATATTTATACCGAGCCAATAAACCTACAAATTTGTACGTCTTTGGAGTGTGGGAGGAAACCGAAGATCTCGGAGAAAACCCACGCAGGTCACGGGGAGAACGTACAAACTCCGTATAGACAGCACCCGTAGTCAGGATCGAACCCGGGTCTCTGGCTCTGGAAGTGCTGTAAGGCAGCAACTTGAAACCGTGATGCGTCCCAATAGGATGCTTTCTGGGGCGGCATCCCTGGAAATTGGTGAGAGTCATTTGAAACATGGCAAATTTAAAGGGCCTGTCCCACTTACGCGATTTTTTTCAACCTGTTGCAAAAACCAGCGGCGACCAGAAAAAGGTACGACTCTTTGGGCGACTACTCACGACCATACAGGCGTCACCCTGCGACATGTTGAACATTTTCGGGGACCTGCTGCGACTATGACGGGTGCCGGCAGTCACCAAAAGAATCGCGTAAGTGGGACGGGCCCTTTAGGCTTCTGAGGAAGTAGAGGTGTTGGTGCCAAAGATAGACACAAAATGCTGGAGTCACTCAGCGGGTCAGGCAGCACCCCTTGGAGAACAGGGACAGGCGACGTTTTGGGTCAGTGTTTTTAGTATTTGGTTTTAATGCTCAGCATGGAAACAGGCCCTTCGGCCCAGCAAGCCCGTGTCGACTAGCAATCACCCCGTACATTAACACTGTCTAACACACCAGTGACAATTTACAGAGGGCAAACTAAGCGACAAACTTGCACGTCTTTGGAATGTGGGAGGAAACCGGAGTACGAGGAGAAAACCCACACGGTCACGGGGAGAACATAGAAACTCGTACAGACAGCACCCCATTGTCAGGATCATACCCAAATATATGTTTTGAAATTTTGAAATGCATTTACTGATTGCAGGAGCTGGCAACTATTCTAAAGGGCCTGTCCCACTTACGTGTCGAAAATTGTTAAAAATTCAGCGGCAACCAGAAAGATGCAACGACTCTTTGGAGACCTCTCATGACCGTAGGAGACCTCTCACGACCATAAAGGCGACCCCTGGCGACATGTCGCGGGTGACGTCTCATGACCATAGGAGATCTCTCACGACCATGCAGCATGTGTGGTCGTGAGAGGTCTTGTATGATCGTGAGGGGTCGCCAAAGAGTCGTAGCGTCATTCTGGTAGCTGCTGACTTTTCAACATGTTCAAAATTTCGGCGACCTATCACGGGTGCCGGCAGTCGCCTGTAAAGGTCGCGTAAGTGGGACAGGCCCTTAAGGTGCAAACACTGTTGAGAAATATTGGCAGACCGAACAAATCCTTGTAGATAGGCACAAAATGCTGGAGTAACTCAGCCGGACAGGCAGCATCTCTGGAGAGAAGGAATGGGTGACGTTTTGGGTCGAGGCCCTTCTTCAGTCCTACACAGTTCAGTCTGAAGAAGGGTCTCGACCCGAGACCTGAAACCTCACCGATTCCTTCTCTACAGAGATGCTTCTTGTCCTGCTAAGTTACTCCAGCTTTTTGTGTCTTTCTTCGATTTAAACCAGCATCTGGGGTTCCTTCCAACCCAAATCCTTGTCGAGGCTCTTTTTCATGTGTTGACACAGGAATAAGGTCCAAACTCTCTTTTTCTCCGTCCTGGCGTTGTCCTCTACCGCTGCGCCACTGTGCCACCATATGTGTTGGTGTTTGCCATATTACCGATGAGGTTGTACCAGGTTAAATCGGTGATACTTCCTCCTCAGGACATGGAGCTCTCGACCATCTCCACATCCGCACCGTTGATGCTGTCTATGGAGTGTCCTTTATCCCACTTCCTGAAGCCGATGACCGGCCACTTTGTTTTGCTGACATTGAGGGAGAGATTGGCTCGTGAAATCCAGCGTTGATCGCTGCTGCTCCCACGATTTACTGCTGTAAGTGTCATCGGAGTGATTAAATAATTATTTCAACGGATGCAAACATCATTTTACAGTCTCCCCTTTCGCCCCTTTCCAACACACACGTTCTATTAAACCACTCGTCATCTCATTCAGCAACGGGATGTTCAACATTAAAGCTTTATTCAAGAATCCTGGAGCTAATTTAATTTTGAAATGCAACAAAAAAAAATATTCGCCTAAATAATTGTGTTGTGGTAGGAAAATTAAAATATATACCAATAGCAATAAAAATAAAGCTAATGAGGGTGGCACGGTGGTTCGGCGGTGGAGTTGCTGCCTCACGGCGCCAGAGACCCGGGTTCGATCATGACTACAGGTGCTGTCTGTACGGAGTTTGTACGTTCTCCCCATAACCTGTGTGGGTTTTCTCCAGGAGCTCCGGTTTCCTCCCACACTCCAAAGACGTACAGATTTGTAGGCTAAGTGGCCGGTAAAATTGTAAATTGTCCCTTGTGCGTGTAGGATAGTGTTAGTGTGCGGGGATCTTTGGTCGGCGTGGACTTGCTGGGCCGAAGGGCCTGTTTCTGCGCTGTATATCTAAACTAAACTAATTAGTAATGTATAGGAAGGAACTGCAGGTGCTGGTTTAAACGGAAGATAGACACAAAAAGCTGGAGTAACTCAGCAGGTCAAACCGCATCTCTGGAGAAAAGGAATAGGTGATGATTCGGGTTGAGAGGCCAGAGTAATACACGAAAGGACTAATTCATATGCCGAGTCCTACACAGATTTACTGTTGGATCAAACTGTTATTCAGAAACGCAATGGTAAAACAAATAATAATCACACTTATAACAAACATTCCAGCCTATCTTACGTTAACCTCGTGGGCAGAGATCAGGGCCTTATGTTTTAATCAGATCTGGGTCTACAATTAAAACTTTGGACATGATGGAACATTCATTATGGGCGTAAGCAGTTAGTTGGAACATAATTGAATTAAATTTCAAAAACATGCTTAAAATGCACTCGGACTTACGAACTGCTGCTCCACGTCTCCAGACCCAAGAATACAAAAGATTCATGTATGGTAATGTTCTTTTTTTTGTGGAGATAATCAGATTTCTTACACAGGTTAATTCATCTATGTTCCATTATATGTACAGAAGCCATTATCATTCAGAGCTTACACCTTGTTTGAATATGCATCTTTTGTAAGTCACTTTTTGTCAGAAATATCAATTAGTTCTTCTCATTCTACAAATCATTGTGATGGCATATCCTGGTGTCAGAGTGCATCAGTCTTCATTATCTCAATGGCTCCCCTTTACAGACGGAAAAAATATATATAAGACATTCCAGCAAACAAATCAAAATTATTTTTGGAGTTTTTTTCAGTACAGAATAAAAGATGTACTGAAGAAGGGTCTCGACCAGAAACGTCACCCATTCCTTCTCTCCAGAGATGCTGCCTGTCCTGCTGAGTTACTCCAGCTTATTGTGTCTATCTTTGTTTAAATCAACATCTGCAGTTCCTTCCGACACATAGAAGATGTGCAGTTTGGTTTGGCAGCCCATGTTACGTTGTGGATCATGCTTAAAGCAAAGATAGACACAAAATGCTGGAGTAACTCAGCGGGGAAGACAGGCAGCATCTCTGGAGAGAAGGAAAGGGTGACGTTTCGGGGCGAGACCCTTCTTCAAACTTAAAGCAATCCGGGTTCATCAAAGGGCATTAGTTATCAGCAAATTAATGTGGTAATTTCTGATTCCGTTCAGAGGCGGAGCAACGGTAGAGTTGCTGCCTCACAGAGCCAGAGACCCGGCTTCGATCCTGACTACGGGTGCAGTCTGCACAGAGTTTGTACATTCTCCCCGTGACCGCGTGGATTCTCCCAGTGTGCTCCGGTTTCCTCCCACGCTCCAAAGACGTGCAGGTTGGTAGCTTAATTCAGCTTCGGGAAAGATTGTAAGAGCGTGTAGGATAGTGCTAGTGTACGGGGTCGGCGGGGACTTGGTGGGCCGAAGGGCCTGTTTCAACGCTGTATCTCTAAACTAAATAAAAAACTATAAAACAAATTCCCCCCCCCCCAAATTCTTTTAAAAGAAACGGCATTAGATTATCTTTCCCCGAAACAGGAATTGTTACTCTCTCTGCACTGGTAATCCTCAAAGTCGGTAAATAATGATCACAAGGATTAGAGGCACCATTTAGCAGCAAATATAAGAAAGAGAAAGGAAAAACAACTCCACATCAGGAATCCACAGCAGAGCAGAGTATTATGAATTAGTATCTGTCAGTATTACAATGTGTATTAATAGTCACACCTCTTTTAATGAGTTTTGCATTGACAGCTGAGAGGAAATACAAGCCATCATCACTTTACTCATGTACACCCTTGATGGTAGAATCGGTCATAAATCTTCCGAACAGCACTCACCATAAATATGTATCACATACTGCATCTGTTTAAGATTCAGCATATAAATCAGGCTCGCAGAATGGCAATGAATCAGGGAGTCGTTGGGTGATTTGATAACAAATCGGCTCGGATCAGAGATGGGAATTTACTGCTCTTGTTTCCTAAGATAACGAATCGATCCGACAGATTAACGGCAACCTGTGGGCGTGGCGGCATCCGCGCGTCGGAGGGAGGTCCAGGCGTGCAGCGTGCAGGTGAGCTCGCTAACATCTGGGATTAAACAGCTGGACAGGATCATGTGATCGCAACAGATGCTGCCGTTGAATCCTGCCTGCGATTTTTTTTTACTATTCACCATACGCAAAAAAGGTTTGGACTTTAGAGACCAACCCTTCGGCCCGCCCTTTGTTAAGTCTTAAGCCTAAGTTACCAAGTGACAGCTGATGCAGTCACTTGGTCCTTCTGCAGTTGTACAGAGCACTAGTGAGACCACACCTGGAGTATTGTGTGCACTTTTGGTCCCCTAATTTGAGGAAGGACATTCTTGCTATTGAGGGAGTGCAGCGTAGGTTTACAAGGTTAATTCCCGGGATGGCGGGACTGTCATATGCTGAGAGAATGGAGCAGCTGGGCTTGTACACTCTGGAGTTTAGAAGGATGAGAGGGGTTCTCATTGAAACATATAAGAGTGTTAAGGGCTTGGACACACTAAAGGCAGGAAACATGTTCCTGATGTTGGGGGAGTCCAGAACCAGGGGCCACAGTTTAAGAATAAGGAGTAAGCTATTTAGAACGGAGACGAGGAAACACTTTTTCTCACAGAGAGTGGTGAGTCCGTGGAATTCTCTGCCTCAGAGGGCGGTGGAGGCAGGTTCTCTGGGTGTTTTCAAGAGAGAGCTAGATAGGGCTCTTAAAAATAGCGGAGTCAGGAGATATGGGGAGAAGGCAGGAACGGGGTACTGATTGGGGATGATCAGCCATGATCATATTGAATGGTGGTGCTGGCTCGAAGGGCCAAATGGCCTACTCCTGCACCTATTGTCTATTGTCTATTGTCTATTGACAGTTGCCAACACGTTAGACAGTGCACCTCTCCACTGGGCTTTATCTTCGGACTTTTCAGTTTTGATTTGCCTGCATTACAGTGTGGAGAGTTGTATCTCTTCGCCCTTCCTGCTCAGACTTGATAGGATCCGCTTTTATCGAATTCAGTTTAGTTTAGAAATGCAGCATGGAAACAAGCCCTTTGGCCCATCAAGTCCACACCAGCCGTCGATCACCCGTTCGCCCGTTCTGAAGAAGGGTCTCGACCTGAAATGTCATCCATTCCTTTTCACCAGAGTCGCTGCCTGATCCGCTGAGTTACTCCAGCTTTTTGTGCCTACCCGTTCCACACTAGTTCTGCTATTCCACTTCCTCGTCCACTCCCAACACACTTGGGGGCAAATTACAGAAGGCCGATGAACTTACAAACCCGCACGTCTTTGTGATGCGGGAGGAAACCGGAGCTCCCGGAGGAAACCCACGCAGTCACAGGGAGAACGTGCAAACTCCACACAGAGCCGAGATCACGATCGAACCCGGGTCTCTGGCGCTGTACGGCAGCAATTCTGCCGTCTCTACCAGCTGTGCCACTGTACCACCATGAATTAAGATTCTCAACTGTGAAGAACAAAAGGAAAACAGCTGTTGTTAATTATTTGCTGTTAATTCTTTTCTTACTCACTTTAATGTTTTCAAATATTTCTTCACATTCTAATATTCCTTTAACTATTAGTCAGTGTGTTCTGTTGTTATTTGGGAGCAATTATAATAATTTTTAAGTATCAACTATTTTTGCAAAGCATAATAAAAATCAAACAGTCTTTGATTGGAAACATAGATCATAGATCACGGTGGCGCAGCGGTAGAGTTGCTGCCTCACAGCGCCAGAGACCCGGGTTCAATCCTGACTACGGGTGCTGTCTGTACAGAGTTTGCATGTTCTCCCCGTGACCCGTGTGATTTTTCTCCGGGATCTCCGGTTTCCTCCCACCCTCCAAAGACGTGCAGGTTTGTAGGTTAATTGACTTGGTATAATTGTAAATTGTCCCTAGTGTTTGTAGGATAGTGTTAGTGTGCGGGGATCGCTGGTCGGTGCGGACTCAGTGGGCAATGGGCCTGTTTGCACACTGTATCTCTAAACTAAACTAAACTAAACTAAACTAAAGAGTGCAATACAGGAACAGGTCCATTGGTCCACAATACCAGTGCTGAACGTGATGCCTCTTGTCTGTTTGTACATCAGCGATATCCCTCTATCCTCCCATGTTGTTGACCTCTGGTAAAGACACTCACTGCCTAGGCAGCAGCATCCGGTGATAAAACTGATCCTTACAGGGAAATGCAAAGTCAATGGACAATAGACAATAGACAATAGGTGCAGGAGTAGGCCATTCGGCCCTTCGAGCCAGCACCGCCATTCAATGTGATCATGGCTGATCATCCCCAATCAGTACCCCGTTCCTGCCTTCTCCCCATACCCCCTGACTCTGCTATTTTTAAGAGCCCTATCTAGCTCTCTCTTGAAAGCATCCAAAGAACCTGCCTCCACCGCCCTCTAGGGCAGAGAATTCCACAGACTCACCACTCTCTGTAAGAAAAAGTGTTTCCTCGTCTCCGTTCTAAATGGCTTACTCCTTATTCTTAAACTCTGGCCCCTGGTTCTGGACTCCCCCAACATCGGGAACATGTTTCCTGCCTCTAGCGTGTCCAAACCCTTATCAATCTTATATGTCTCAATGAGATCCCCTCTCATCCTTCTAAACTCCAGAGTCCACACGCCAGTTTATGTTGGGTCAGTAAATCAGCACCATCTTCCGTGTCTGGTTGGTGAGACATTTTGGTGTTTCAGATTTCAAGCAGAAATGACAGAGGAACCACGACAGACACAAAGTGTTGGAATAGCTCAGCGGGACAGGCAGCACATCTGGAGAGAAGGAAAGGGTTTCGTTTCAGGTCGGGACCCTTCTTGAGAATGAAAGTAGAGGGGAGGGAACGGTTTTAATTATGGTCCCGAATCAAAACGTTGTGCATCTTTTTTCTCCAGAGATGCTGCCAGATCCACTGAGTTACTCCAGCACTTTGAGTCTAGCTTTGGTATAAACCAGCAAATCTGCAGTTCTTTGTTTCTACAGAGGAACTATGTTTGTGTTTGAACATTGAACATCGCAGCATAGGAACGGGCTCTACTGCCCACATGATGCCAAGATCCTCCTTTTTCTTGCATGTGGCGTGCACAGCCTAAAGTTGTAGGACAACTTGTTCTATTTGATCTTATTTGATTGTGCACGTTGGGTTGATTGCATTCGTCGAAACAAGGCGGACCACGTGAAGGTCGCAATCTCCCCACCCCATGCCAAGCTAAACTAATCTCATTCAGCCTATAGATGATCCACATCCCTCCATCCCCTCATGAACACTCTTGATGCTAGATTATGGTCTCAGGGTGTCACTCAGGGTGTCACTCAGGGTGTCACTCAGGGTGTCACTCAGGGTGTCACTCAGGGTGTCACTCAGGGTGTCACTCAGGGTGTCACTCAGGGTGTCACTCAGCTCCCTCCTCGCGTTTTCAACCTTTGGAAGCTTTTTTGACCCTCTGTTGTACAGGAATTCATTTGTACACCCATCCCATTGACCGTATTGGTTTCATAAGGTCAAAGGTGATAGGAGTAGAATTAGGCCATTCGGCCCATCAAGTCTACTCCGCCATTCAATCATGGCTGAGCTATCTCTCTCTCCCAACCCCATTCTCCTGCCTGCTCCCCATAACCTCTGACACCTATACTAACCACAAATCTATCTATCTCTGCCTTGTTGGGTGAGGGATAGATGATAACGAGTTATACAGATGTAATTATGGTCCTAGTCCTTACCCCCCTTAGTCTAGTTCAGTAAAACACCGAGTCAAGCACCGGATCACTATTCTTTATTATTTCCAACAATAACGAACTCCCTATACAATACCTAACCACCGCGGGTCCGATCCTTGTCTCTGCTCGTTCAAGCACTTCAGCCTCGTGCAAGCAGAAACCTCCAAAAGGTTACGCAGTCCCAAGCGCCCCTCCAGAAGATCGATCTCGATCCTCGTGGGGTCCACTCTTTATAGGTCATCGGACCCTGTGGCGCGGAACTGGATGGGGGTGGTAGCCCCTACAAACCAATCACAAATATCGATTACATTATACTGTTATTGACAGTTCCCTAACCCAAGTACCCCATTACAATGTTTCTGCAGAAGCTTCTGGAAGGAAGTTAGTTAACCAAGGTAATGCAACATTTCCCCAGGTTGTATAAACAATTCAAACAAAGTTTCACACTTCAGTCTATCATCAAACAGCCGCACAAACACCCTGCAACATTATTAACAGTATTTACAACTCCCCCATATTTGGCCAATCCTGACCATGCATCTGCAACACCTCTGAGCTCCTCCGCAAAGCCTTCGTGAATTTTAACAAAGGAAAGGACATCTGGAACTCACCTTGTCAACCTGGGGTCCAGACTTTATGGAACCGACTCACAGCTTGTAACTTCTCACAGAAAGAGACCAAGCAGGCCATGCAAATGCAAAGGTCCTCCATTTTATAATACCTCAAATTTGGCCAATATTAACACAGACAGTGGAACTAGCCAGGACTACACTGAAACTAGTGCAACGACTGGGGTGGGGGAGGGACGGGGAGAGAGGGGATACAAGGGTTACTTGAAGTTGAAGAAATCAATATTCATACCGCTGGGGTGCAAGCTGCCCAAGTGAAATATCAGGTGCTGTTCCTCAAATTTACATTTGACCTCACTCTGACAATGGAGGAGGCCCAGGACAGAAAGGTCAGTGTGGGAATGGGAGGGGGAATTAAAGTGTTTGGCAACCGGGAGACCATCCCCAATCATGTGTGTATGAAAACCTCTCGATTATCCCTTGAAACCGCACCATTGATTGATTGATTGATTAATTACTTGATTTAAATAATCTACATGGACACAGACCCTTCGGCCCAGTGAGTCCACACTGACCACCCATCTCACGTTCACACTAGTTCTATGTAATCCCTCTTTCTCATCCGCACCCTACACACTGGGAACCGTTTACAGAGGCCAATTAATCAAACCTACAAATGTGTATCATTGTTGAAAAATTGTTTTCATATACAGTATGTCCATTCTGGTTGTCAGATATTCTATGTTGGATGCTTTGATGAAACTGTAAATGCTCTGATACCGTCCACAACCAGGCGATGAATCCTTTCCTAGTAGCTGTCCGAGGTTCCATTCGCATTTACCCTATGAACTTCTAACCATCTTAAGGGCCTGTCCCACTTGGCGATTTTTTCGGTGACTGCCGGCGCATATCAGTGTCGCCAAAAGATTTTGAACATTTCAAAATCCAGCGGCGACAAAAAAAATGTTGCGACACTTGAAAAAACACCGCGCGTCATACGTCATCACGCCGCACCACGCCGCACCACGCCGCAAATTTTTCGGTGACCTGTCAATGATGCCGGCAGTCGCCGATAAAATCGCCAAGTGGTACAGGCCCTTAACTGTCCATTCCAGTCTCTAAAGGTTTGCCCATTTAAATCTCTGCTGTGTCCCATCAGCTTCTGAGACCTCAGCCATACTTATTGCAAGGATCCTCACCAGAAACATCTTGCGTCCATTCCTTCCACAGATGCTGCCTGACCAGCTGAGTTCCCCAACATCTTTTTATGCTCAACCATTCAACTTACTGTAACTCCACTCTTCCCATCTCAAAACTGTAGTTTATTTTGGAAATACGGAGTGGAAACAGGCCATTCGGCCCACCCACACTGACCAACGATCACCCCGTACACAATAGTTCTATCCTACAGACTAGGGACAATTTACAGAAGCCAGTAAACCTATAAACCTGGCAGACACCAAATGCTGGAGTAAGTCAGTGGGACAGGCAGCGTCTTTGGAGAGAAGGAATGGGTGACGTATCGGGTCGAGACCCTTCTTCAGTCTGCTGCCTCACCTGCTGAGTTACTCCAGCATTTTGTGTCTACCTTCGATTTAAACCAGCATCTGCAGTTCTTTCTTACACAACCTATAAACCTGTATGTCTTTGGAATGTCGGGGGGGGAAACTGGAGCACGCGGAGAAAACCCACGCAGGTCACAGGGAGAATGTACAAAGTCCGTACAGACAGCACCCGTAGTCAGGATCGAACCGGGTCTCTGGCGCTGTATGGCAGCAACTCTACCGCTGCGCCAACGTGCTGTCCCCTGCATTCGGTAAACTATTTTGTGCATTGCACATAAGGAACTGCAGATGCTGGTTTACAAAAATAAAAGACCCAAAGTGCTGGAAGAACTGAGTGGTCAGGCAGCATGTCTGGAGAACATGGATAGGTGACGTTTCGGGTCAAGACCCTTCTTCAGTGACCATAGTGGAGGGGAGAAGGCTGGAAGAGAACCTGTTTCATCTTGGGCACGTAAGAGTTAAATTATCGAAGCATTCTGCGCAGTGGAGTTGCAAGCGTCTGTGATTGTGCGGTGCAGATGGTGTTTTATGCTTCCCTGACAAGGAGTTATGACAGCTGAAAGTTTTAGGATATCATTTACAGTAAAGGACAGCGTTAGTGGGAAAGAAATGCGAGAGAGGAAATGGCATGCAGGGATATTAAATCCACAAACTTTGTCACTGCTGCCGGTGACAAACATCTTCACTGCTCCTTGAAGCGCCTATTTTCACATGCTGGCTCAACGTCGGGCCTTGTGTGTAGCGCTCAGCTTTCCTAACAATGGCGGTTCTGGCCCAGATAGTAAGTGGCGCTGACACAATGCACGGCCTTTGGCATCAGTTTATCCATTTTCCCACTCAAAATTAGCAAATGTTCACAATAGTAAAACACAGCACCAACTGATCTTGATGAATATCATTTATCACCATTTTACTTTGCTGAGCCACATGGAGAGAACAAAGAAGGGCCCAGCGCGGAATAGTTTTGGCGCCCTTTATGTGGTGGCTGTTTGCATACCTTGGTCATGCAGGCAAAGAATTTCACTGTGACTTGTCACGTCTGACAATAAAATATTCATTCAGTCATTCATTCATTCACAAGTGTTGGAGTAAATCAATAGGTCAGGCAGCATCTCAGGAGGACATGGACAGGCGACGTTTGGAGTTGGGACACTTCTTCAGACTTGACTTGGAGAGGTGACGTTTTGGGTCAGGACCCTTCTTCACACTCTGAAGAAAGGGTCCCAACCCGATTAGGTCCTTCGGCCCACAACGCCTGTGAAATGATGATCCAATCTCAACTGCCTGCACATGATCCATATCCTGCCCACTCCCCGCAAATCCACATGTTTATCCATAATTCAGATTCATATCTGATACGTATTTGTTTCTGGAACTTCAGATATTGAGGGGAGACCAGGTAGTAGTAAATAAAATTATGTGAGGCATAGAAAAGGTAGACAGTCAGAACCTTTTTCCCAGGGTGGAAATGTCCAATACTAGAGGGCATAGCTATAAGATGGCCCCATAGCAGAAGCGTCCATGTCGCGGGGCTGGAAACTGGAAGTATCCTGAGCTAATTCTGCTACGACCATCATCCATGGCGACAAGTGATGGCTCCCACTGATTGTTGCCGGAGGCTTGCGTTCTTTTCAGGACGGACGATGACAGCGAGGTCAACATTTGAACAAGATGGACACGAAAAGAAGAAGAGGCTATAAGATGAGGCGGAAAGTTTAATGGAGATGTTCGGGGTAAGTTGTTTTTACACAGAGGGTGGTGGGGGCCTGGAACACACTGCCAGGGGTGGTGGGGGCCTGGAACACACTGCCAGGGGTGGTGGGGGAGGTGGATACGATAGTGGCGTTTAAGAGGGGTTTAGATAGGCACATGGCAGTGCAGGGAATAGAGGGATATGGATCCGTTTGAGCTTATGGCATCATGTTCGGTACAAACATTGTGGGCCAAATGGCCCATTCCAGTCCTGCAACATTCTACGTTCAATGTTCTATGGCCCACAAGGTCGCCTGTCCATGTCCTCCAGAGGTTGCTGCCTCTCCTGCTAAATTACTCCAGAACTTTGTGGTTTGTTCATTTCAGCATCTGCTGTTCCTTGTGTCTCAAGAAAATACTTGGCCCACATTGGAGTCTGGACAAGGTCCTATTTCCTCAATTTGCTGATAATTTTATATAAAGATTCCCAGTTACATCTTCAACTGCCACGAGTTATTCCCCATGTGTAGGAAGGAACTGCAGATGATGGCTTAAACCGAAGATAGACACAAAAAGCTGGAATAACTCAGCAGGACAGGCAGCATCTCTGGAGAGAAGGAATGGGTGACGTTTCAGGTCGAGACCAAAAGGGTCTATTATTTTTGTGTCTATCATATTATTCCCTCTTCTCTAATACCATACTATTACATTTCCCACTAAATAAGTCCTGTTTTTATTAAACAATTTCCCATCCTAATAGGTCGATTTGTAGCAAGTTGAAGCCAAGAATTAGTTGGAATCATATGAGAAGTCATCGCACCTGGAATTAGAACTGGTCGACTTTTGTTTCCCTGTGTATCAGGGTTGGCACTAATGCCACATGTTCACTCAGTAAATATCGTGCACAATCTGAAATCTCGGACCGGAACAGACTACAATCATTAAAGGCTTCGCTTGTAACGTTCTCCAATCAATTCAAGAAATGATAAACTAATCAAAAAAGAATTGTGAAACAAAGATCCAGAGTCAGATAAAAAATAAACAAAGCTTGTGAAGAACAGCCAAAAGGGGAAATCAAAGTAAAAGAGCCTTAATATTAGCCAGGCAGAAAATCAATATTCATTTACAATTTTGATAGAAGTTATGTGTGTTATTACTTGTGTTTTGGCTTTACTTTTGAAGTTTTCCTTGTTGAGTTAAGGGCCAGTCCCACTTTCACGACCTAATTCACGACCTTTTTTACTCGTGGACATTTTTCATCAGGCTAGAAAAGACGTCCCGACCTACTTGATGCCACGAGTCCCTACGACTAGCATCACAGCCTGTTACGACCTACCTACGACCTCATATGGCCTCCTACGACCTTGTGACGACCATGCTGCGAGTATGAGTCAAAGGCAAACTCGGCAGAGGTCGTGAATTAGGTCGTGAAAGTGGGACTGGCCCTTAAGGAGAATCACACGGCAGTGAAATAAGGCTGGAGAAACGTTCACTGTTACTCCAGTTGCGTGGGGCGGCACGGTGGCGCAGCGCTAGAGTTGCTGCCTTGCAGTGCCAGAGACCCGGGTTCGATCCTGACTACGGGTGCTGTCTGCACGGCCTTTGTACCTTCTCAGTTCTGTTGATTGTCACGTGTATCGAGGTACAGTGAAAAGCTCTTGTTGCGAGCTAACCAGCCGGCGGAAAGACAACTGCGTGGGTCTCCTCTGGTTTTCTCCCACACCACAAAGATGTGCAGTGTTGTAGGTTAATTGGCTTGGTAAACCTGTACGCATTGTCTCCAGTGTGTGTCATAGTGTGTGAGAATCGTTGGTCGGCACGGACACAGTGGGCCAAAGGGCCTGTTTCCGTGCTGTAAATCTAAAAGCTAAACTAAACTAAAATACTCCAGTCAATCAACTAATATCTCTGATATGCTGAAATGCAGTTTTCACCATGAGCACTGTTCTTCAACTCGAAACTTAGTGGCTCTGAAATTGGCTTTTTAACTCACAAATACCTCACGTGGTTCTTTTCTTCTGCAATATTTGGCCTGGGATGGTGGTGGAAGCAAGAGTAAAGGGTTAAAAGTAAAAACAAGTTTTGAAAAAGGCACAAAGTGCTGGAATAACTCAGTAGGCCAGGCAGCATCTCTGGAGAACATGGACAGGTGACTTTTCAGGTCCTGCCCCAAAATATCACATATCCATATCGCCAGAAATGCTGCCTGACCTGTTGAGTCACCCCAGCACTTAGTTTCATTTTGTGTAAACCAGAAACTGCAGTTTGTACTTCCCACGTCAAGGGTTAACAGTGTTTCATTGTCATACGTAGCGACAAAGGAAGATTGGCATTCTAACTGGCACCTGCCTAACAGGCCCGAGTGTTGGAAAAATGCTATTATACCAACACTCAAAATGTGGATTGGTAATATGTTGGAAACTGCCCACTTGGAAGAAATGAGACTCCTCCTAATAGTCAAACAAGACCAATTCTTAACGAGTTGGTCGGCATTTATTGATTTTTTGGATTCATGTGGTGCAACAGTATCGTAAAATTAAAAATTCTGGGTTTGGGCGAAAAATGATCAAGAATATAAAAACGCATCGACTTGTGGCGAGGGAGGATCTCCTTTCTGCTTCACCTTCTTACTTATTTCTTTTCTTTACTTCACATTCACTAGACTTTCCTTTACTCTTTACTACTTCTTTCTTTCTCATTTCTTTCACACAAAAAAAAAGGGGAATTTGTACAAAGAATGTTATGATAACTTTGGGAACCTGTAAAAAGGTACCATCAAAATGTAATGTACTTACTTCTAATAAATAAAATATAAAAAAAATAAAAAATAAAAAATAACAGGCCCGAAAGCAAAATACACACAGATAATGTATAATAATCAAACAAACAATAAGTTAATAACCTCAATACTAGTGCAAAAAGACCACAGAAGTCCTAATGCAATCAAAGCCAGTCCATAGATCACAGTTGAGGTTAGTTTTGTGGAGTGTTCAAGAGCCTGATGGTTGTTGGGAAGAAGCTATTCTTGAACCTGATGGTCATGATTTTCACACATGATAGTGGCAATGAAGAGGCTTTTAGATAGGCATGTGTTAGAAGGAACTGCAGATGCTGGTTTAAACCGAAGATAGACACAAAAAGCTGAAGAAGGGTCACGACCCGAAGCGTCACCCGTTCCTTCTCTCCAGAGATGCTGCCTGTCCCACTGAGTTACTCCAGCTTTTTGTGTCAATCTTTTAGATAGTCACATGGGTGTGCAGGGAATGGAGGGTTATGAGGGGATTAGTATAAAAGTTGGCATTATATTCGACATGGATGTTGTGGGCTGAAGGGCCTGTTCATGTCCTTGTTCTATGGAGACAGAACAAATAGCAGATTAATTTCTTTCATCATAGGGTGGTGAATCTGTGGAATTCATTGCCATAGAAGGCTGTCGAGGCCAAGTCAGTGAATATATTTAAGGCAGAGATAGATAGATTCTTTATTAGTACGGGTGTTAGAGGTTATGGGGAGAAGGCAGGAGAATGGGGTTAGGACACACAAACACGCACACGCAAACACACGTACACAAACACACACACACATGCACACAAACATACACACAAGTGCACACACACACAGAGATGCACACATATATAAAAACACACACACACACAAACACCCACACTTGCACGCACTAATGCACACATATAGACACACACACACAAACACCCACACTTCACGCATAAACACACACATATACACATATACACACATACACGCACACATACACACTCACACACACAGGAGCTTTAAAGAAAGCTTGGAAAAAGCCACGGTTGTCAGGGGTTATAGGGAGAAGGCAGGCGATAGGAGGCAGGGATAGATCAGCCATGATTGAATGGCGGAGTAGACTTGATGGGCCGAATGGCCTAACTCTGCTCCTATCACTTATGATCTTATGATCTCATGCAGTTTTACAAAAAAAAATACAAAGGACTGGAGTAACTCAGCTTTGAAGTAACACGCAGGCAGCCTTTGGGGTTCGGAGTCTTCTTCAGACTGAAGAAAGGTCCTGACCTGACACGTCGTCTATCTGAGTCACGCCAGCGATGCTGTTCTATATAGAAATACAGCAGTGTTTAGCCACTAATCGTTCCCTAAAATTCAATCAGATATCACATGAAAAAATAATGGCTATGTGATTGAATTTCTGGCCCGCTGTCCTTGTGAAACAACATTTGAAATCATGTTGAACTGGTTGCCATTCCAAACAATGCCTAAAAAGGCATCAGTGATTCAAACCCAATGCCCACGACTCCGTGGGCGGCCAGCGGTAGAGCTGCTGCCTTACAGAGCTTGCAGCGCCAGAAACCCAGGTTCGATCCTGACTGCGGGCGCTGTCTGTACGGAGTTTCTACGTTCTCCCCGTGACCTGCCTGGGATTTCTCCGACACCTTCGATTTCTGCCCACACTCTAAAGACTTACAGGTTTGTAGGTAAATTGGCTTGGTGTACGTGTAAATTGTCCCTCGTGTGTGTGTGTGTGTGTGTGTAGGGTAGTGTTAATGTGCGGGGATTGCTGGTTGGCGCAGATTCAGTGGGCCGAAGGGCCTGTTTCCGCGCTGTATCTCTAAACTAAACTAAACAGGACTCTATAATTGGGAATGTTTGCTGCATGACTACCAGGTAAGTTGTTATAGATATTCCAACGTCTCAAAATAATGTAAAGATTGATGTTATAATAAAAGGAATAGCTCATTAGATTTTCACCAAGTTTCATGTTTCAGGAGTAATTAAACCACCGTATTGATACAAGGGTAGCTTGCAACGTTGGTGAATTCTACTAATAGTTATATTGTCCATTATTACTGCACCATAGTAATTTAAATCAGGAGCGAGCAAATATTACTCAGTTTTGCTGTCTGGTGAAAGGAATAGTCTCTGGAGTGTGTAGGCCACTGTTTGTTTCATAAAACACCAAGAGGCTGCAGGCACTAGGGTCTACCTTCAATGTCTAGACATTTGTGACCTCCTCACATTTTCTCGGAAGGTATTGTTTGCATTCCGTAATCGCTATCTCTAATTTTACCTTGCAAAGCTCCTGCACATTCACATTTATCGTCAGTCCTGCTGGCAATCGGGCCCGCGCTGAGCTCTCGTGTCTCTTTAATTGAGTGCTACAGTGGACATTACTCTGCCTGGGCCTGTGTTTATAACACCACCGCCTGTCACTAACCAGGTTAGTGTTGACTACCTTCTGAAAGTCAGTTCCAGCCTGAAGTTTAAGGTGAGTATTGCAGGACGAAGATAGACCCAAAATGCTGGAGTAACTCAGCGGGCCAGGCGGCGTCTCTGGAGAGAAGGAATGGGTGACGTTTCGGGTCGAGACCCTCCTTCAGACCGAGTCAGGGGAGAGGGAGATACAGAGATAAGGAAGTGTCAGGTGTGAACACGAGACAAAGGGGATGAAGATCAAGGAAAATGTTGAATAGATCATTGTTAGTCGGGAGAAGGTAACAGGAAAGCAAACTGAGTTAAAATGTAAACGTGGACAGTCAGACTAGTCAGAGAACTGGGAATGGGGAGGGGATGGAGAGAGAGGGAAAGCAAGGGTTACTTGATGTTAGTGAAGTCAATGTTCATACCACTGGGGTGTAAGCTGCCCAAGCGAAATACAAGGTGTTGTTCCTCCAATTTACACTGGGCCTCAATCTGACAGTGGAGGAGGCCCAGGATAGAAAGGTCAATGTGGGAATGGGAGGGGGAGTGTTTGGCAACTGGGAGATCAGGTAGGTTTAGGCGGACTGAGCGGAGGCATTCAGCGATCGCAGGTTGAATTCATTTTAGGTTCTTGTTTTATTTTTTTCACGCCCCGTAAACATTCCTGCCGTGCAGTGCGAGGCCACAGGTCAGCGTGCATGTGCTCAGGCAAGGTGCTGTTCCAGCTGCCTTTCATATACAAATCAATAGCTAATATCAGCACATTCCCCTGCCACAGCCTCTTTTTAATCCCAGTATCTGTTGTGGATGCAATTAGTGATTGATAGTGCAAGACATATTAGCTAAGCAAGTGGCAAAGATCAAAATGCTAGCAATGAACAATGAGGTTTCTGGCTCAGAGCACCAGCGGTTTCAACACCGATCTATATCACCATGCCTGCATTGTCAATAAGTGTTCATTATTAGCTTTGTTCTAATATCTTTGTCCATACATGTCTGCCACTCCATTCTACATTAAACACTTCCTCAGTGCACATATCAATTCCACCCAGTTTCTTCTGCAATGTTTTAATTCAAAACTCTGCTAACATTATCGCACCTGATATTTGGAATTTATTCCTTGAATGACATACACACGAACATACACATGTGAAGCATGTGTGCATTCACACACGTGTGTGTGTGTGTGTGTGTGTGTGTGTGTGTGTGTGTGTGTGTGTGTGTGTGTGTGTGTGCGTGCGCGCGAGCACCCACACACACTCACACACAAGCACACACACACACACACGCACACATGCACACACACACACACACACACACACACACACACACATACACACACACACACACTCACACACAAGCACACACACAAGCACACATACACACAAACACACACCCACACGCACACACACACACACACACACACCCACACTCACACACATGCACACACACACACACACACACACCCACACTCACACACATGCACACACACACACACACACACCCACACTCACACACATGCACACACACACACATGCACACACACATACACACACACACACACCCACACACACACAATCACACACAAGCACACACACACACACACACACACACGCACACATGCACACACATATACACACACACACATGCACACATGCACACACATACACACACACACACACACACGCACGCACACACACACACACACACATGCACACACATACACACCCACACACATACACTCACACACAAGCACACACACACACACACACACGCACACACGCACACATGCACACACATACACACACAAGCACACACACACACACACACACACACACACACACACACACACACACGCACACACACACATGCACACACACATTCATACGCACACACAAGCACACACACACGCACACACACACATGCGCAGGAGCTTTAGAGAATGCTTGGAAATGAAGAAACATCAATTAGCATATTCTAAATTTCATAAAGCTGGCGAAATATGTTTTACAATATTTTTTAAATGTTACTCACTTTCAGCCATTCTAGAGTTAATGTGGAATATGAGACTTTAATCAACCAATAAAGAAAGCCTCTCATCAAAAGAAAAAAAATCACTTGTGAGAAATGTAATTTACTTTATATGACCCGCTATTGATTAGTCTATGTCTGTTACACAAATATCACAGGAATTATTGATCGTAAAACCTTGAAGATAATAGCTATACTGAGGAAAAATAATTATGCTCACTGTGTGGTCAAATGCACACAATGTTAGCAATACCAGCACATTATCAAATATATTAATCACCCTTCTGTGTCGTAAGGCCACAGAAATCACATCAGGGTTATCTACTGACTTTTCTTAAGCAAATAATATTTTTGGTTTCTTGCGAAGGATGGTTTTGAAACAAGAATAAGATCGAAAGGAGAAATAAGAGGATGGATTGTGCCCGAGCGTCTTTTATCATGGTGCAATTTTTTTTAATCTGGTGAAACTCCTGGAATCAGGTAGAATTGAAGGCGTAGATTTTATGCTTTAGGCAATTAAGCAGCCCAAATGAGCAAAAGAATTGCAAATGGTCTTTGAATAAACAATTTTAAACAGTAATGTATTGCATCATAGCAATAAAAAGTTTCAATTCAACCACCTCAATCCATCAAAGCAATTAGAAAGATTTAGTACATCATGAATTAATATATATGGATATCATTTACATCCATGTCAGGTGTTTGACTACGAGCTTTTATCATTTGAATATCATCATATTTGGGTTTCACATGAATAAACACTTTACTGTACAAGGGGCCCAATTTGCATATTCTTAAAGAATTGTTTTAACCTCTCGTGGGCTGGCTTTAAATATAGTATTGATGTGGAATTAAATGCTAAATTGCATTAGGATTTATCTTTTAAAAAATGCCTTCTTTGAAAACAATCGTGCAATACATTTATTGTTCTTACAATCTCGCCATTTAAAAAATATAATTCCAACAAAACAAAATTACTAAAGGCGATTGGTTTTAATAATATTTGACGTAGATGTTGTTTTTGAAAATTCCGTTACTTTGAACTGAAAGCATTCTCGTTGAGCTCAATTCTAACGGCTAACTAATAGCTAAAATAATCCGGATGGTATTTTGAATAAAAAAGGAGTGAGTTGTCTTAAATCTGTAGGTTATAATAGATGTGTTAATAAGATAAATTATTGATGC
The DNA here is from genome assembly GCA_038087875.1 of Malacoraja senta. Lineage (NCBI taxonomy): Eukaryota > Metazoa > Chordata > Chondrichthyes > Rajiformes > Rajidae > Malacoraja > Malacoraja senta. The sequence goes on from CM075989.1 coordinate 21,282,514, forward strand.
ATTCTTTTCCCCATTCAAAATATTGCAGGCTTTAATTTTCTTCTGACAGATTTGCTGCATTGTGTCTTACACCTGCTTATTCACTGGCAGAGAGAACAGTTAGGCTACTTGGGACTCTGCAGGAGTATTTGGCTATGATTAATTGCCTTGTCTTGTGAATGGAGAGTCCCGAACAGCATGATTCTGTGCATATGTAAATACAAGGCACTTTAATATCTCACTGCAAAACTGAGATTAACGAAATGACTTAACAAGGAGATTGAGTTTCCTTCAGTGTTCCTGTTAGGTAAACTACTTAAAATGTGTTTACAGCATTCCCTGCAAATGTGCAGCCGGCTTTCTAGACAGTTGCCGTTCTTTATCAAGATATATTTAACAGAGCAACATGCGACTAAAGAAAGGCATGCTTGTAGATTCCCCTATTTAAGTGGCGTTGGTGTGTTCGTGAATTCTCGATATACATGCAATATTACAGAAGGTCAATAAAGGGCAACTTTTAAAAATGAGCATTCGGGCAGATTGCAAATTGATTAGCCCGGATCAGTAAAAGGAGAAAATTGCAGTTATGATCTAAAGCAGGCACTGGAGCTCAGCTCTTGAAACCAAAAGCAATTTTTTTTCAAAAATTTAAAACGCAATGTTTTTTGAATTGAAGAAGCAAGTGGAAAAGATGATTTTTTTTTGTTTGAAGTAGAACAGCCTGTGGAAACATGAACGTATAGATAAAATAAGAGATTCTTTAAACACGTCGGGGATTGTCATGTGCTTATGCAAAGACTGAACTATTCTGCATCCAATGAAATCTTCAAGGATCAGCCTATATTCCCCAGACACTGTGTGTTGACATTTAGAGATATAATGATTAATGAATAGTGCCGTCAGTTAATCGTGACCTGTATCTGATTATTAATTGATCAGCTGGTCAACCATTATAACTGCTGGGGCAAATTAATTCAAAAGGTATAACCAATATTACAAAGGTCATTTGGAACTAGTTAAACACAATTGAAAGTTTTTTTTTTAAAGTTGCATTTACATAATACATCACAATGATTCTTAACCGATTCACGCTTGATTAGTGAACTCCAAGAAAGTCCTTCATTTCACCCCTGAAATAAGAAAGGTCACACCGAAACAAATGGTTAACGTTAAAACAGTTAATGTATCATTCTGAAAGTTATTTTGCTTTATCATATTTATTTAAATTGCAGCGTATGAGAGTGGATATATCTTACTCTGATTTTTTGGACTGTCTGAAACTGGCATATATGTCGCTGACTTAGTTCAGTTTAGTTTAGAGATACAGCGCAGAAACAGGCCCTTCGGCCCACCGAGTCCGCGCCGACCAGCGATCCCCGCACACTAACACTATCCTACACACACAAGGGACAATTTACAATTTTACACAAGCCAATTAACCTACAAACCTGTACGTCTTTGGTGTGTGGGAGGAAACCGGAGCACCCGGAGAAAACCCACGCGGTCACGGGGAGAACGTACAAACTCCATTCCGACAGCACCGATCACAGTCAGGATGGAACCCGGGTCTCTGGCGCTGTAAAGCAGCGACTCTCCCGCTGCGCCACCGTTGAGCCTGACTTATGGAACCGCGTTGAGTTTTGTTCCTGTTTTTTGGCGTAGTGCGTGAGAAAGTTCAAATATTAACATTTAAGTAATAAGTAACTCTACTACTTTTTTTTAACTCATTAAGATGCCAAGTAATGTGCAGATTAGACGCAGATCCTAGTGGGAGATGTTAGGAGGAGATTCAAGGAACTGCAGATGCTGGAATCTTGATAAAAACGCAAAGTGCGGGAGGAATTCAGTGGGTCAGGCAGCATACTTTGCAGGTACTGTCGCATTGTTTAAGACACATTTTGACAGGTACATGGATAGAATAGGTTTAGAGGGATATGGGGCAAACACAGGCAGGTGGGACTGGTGTAGATAGGACATGTTGGTCGGTGTGGGCAAGTGGGGTTGAAGGGCCTGTTTCCATGCTGTACCACTCTATGACTATGATTCTACCTGTGGAGGGGATGGACACAATGTTTTGAACATGGCCCGGTTTGAAGATGGTCCTGACTCCATGCGTCAGCTGCCTATTGCGTCCACACATGCTGCCTGACCACTGCCATCCACCAGCAATTTAAGATTTTGAGATGTTAGCACCTTTTGTCCAAATTTTACCGACACTGCATGATTTGTGTGGAATTCGTTGCCACAGAAGGCTGTGGAGGCCAATCTGGAGGCGAGAGAAGGCCAGAACCAGGGTCGGCATCAGATGACCTCAGGAAGGGTGGAGCCCACAATGACCCATGGTTGGTATCAAGATGATTTTCTCTTTTATTCTGTGGATTGCGTTTTAATGGGTGATGTAGGACATGAAGATGGCCACGGACATCTCCAGTGTGAGACCAGTCTGTTAAATTGTGACAGGAAACCTCTGGGAATTTTCCGTTGGCACGGTAACTCGTTTCGCTCGAGGTGGCCTCTGATAATGATCGGTGGTCATTAACTTGACAAACACTTTTGCAGCCCTCAAAAACTTTATTTGAGTTTTAAACCCTAAAGCCCCCTCGCTGCTTTCATTTTGTGATGAGATGTCAAGGTGGTTATTTGGTTTCCGCAGCTGCCGAGGTTTATATAGGAAGGGTTTTGCTCTTTCATTTGCACCATGTTTGCTGAGCTCGACTGTCAAAGCAGGCGGGACATGGTGCGAAAGGTTTCATTTGTACCAAACTCACACCTCCTTTTAGGAGTCTCGGTAAATAAACTGTGTTGCCCAGCCGCTGTTAGTGAATGTGACGCATCTGTACAGACGTACAATTTGCAACACCATTGTTGCCTTTGCAACAAAGCCTTTGCCCTTGAAGCCTCCTTATTAACACACCCCTTCTCCACGTAATGACGCCAGGTGATTTCTCACTGCACATACATGGCCAACAGACACACACAGCAGCACGGTGGCAAAGCAGTAGTAGAGCTACTGCCTCACAGCGCCAGAGACCCGGGTTCGATCCCAACTTCGGGAGCAGTCTTTGTGGAGTTTGTACCTTCTCCCCGTGGCCTGCGAGGGTTTTCTCCGACATCCTCCCACACTCCAAAGACGTACAGGTTTGTAGGATAATTGGATTGGTATGAATGTAAAATTGTCCCTAGTGTGTGTAGGATAGTGTTCGTGTGTGGGGATCGCTGGTCGAGGCGGATTACGGTGGTTTTCCAGAATGTGGGCGGAGATATCATGGGCAGTAAAACCTGAATCAGAGTAATATTGGGAAATGTTGCCAGACAGATATTCAGAGAGTGGTGAGTCTGTGGAATTCTCTGCCTCAGAGGGTGGTGGAGGCCGGTTCTCTGGATGCTTTCAAGAGAGAGTTAGATAGGGCTCTTAAAAATAGTGGTCAGGGGATATGGGGAGAAGGCAGGAACGGGGTACTGATTGGGGATGATCAGCCATGATCACATTAAATGGCGGTGCTGGCTCGAAGGGCCGAATGCCCTACTCCTGCACCGATTGTCTATTGTCTATTGTTTCCGCGCTGTATCTCTAAACTAAATTAAACACGACATATACCAGACACAAGACCATGACAATTGGTGTAGACAATTGTTGCAGCAATAAGTCTGGTCTAATCAGATCACTTGCTCTTGGCGAGTGTTATCTGAAGTTGGCCTTAAATATTTGCAGGGACAGTGATAGGATTTATTGTATTCACTGTCCAGTATTCTTCGATCTTTTCAGACACTGTTCACCTTGGATTTGTAGCCAAGTTTATATTCCTTAAAATAGACACAAAATACTTGATTAACTCAGCGGGTCAGGCAGCATCTCTGGAGGAAATGAATAAGTGATGTTTCGGTTGAGACCCTTCTTCAAACTCAAATTAGCTTTGTTTAGTGTAGAGATACAACACGGAAACAGGCCCTTCGGCCCACCAAGTCCGTGCCGAACAGCGATCCCAGCACACTAACAGTATCCTACACACACTAGGGACAATTTACAATTTTACCAACCTACAAACCTACAAACCTGCACGTCTTTGGAGTATGGGAGGAAACTGGAGATCCTGGGCAGCATCTCTGGATTGAAGGAATGGGTGACGTTTCGGGTCGAGAACCTTGTCCAGAATGTGCACAGAGATATCATGGGCAGTAAAACCTGAATCAGAGAAATTATGGGGAAATGTTGCCAGACAGATATACAACATTTATGGAATTAAATAATAGTAAGACTGCCAAGCACTAGTTCTTCTTCTTTCGTGTCCTTATGCTATATAGCGGCTCGCCACTGCTGTGCACATCGTTGCGCTATTGCCGTGTTAAGTCCAAGGTCTGCAGTAGTACATGGATTATCCAGCAATGGGCATTGCAGTAGGTGTTGCATTTTATGGGTCTGTGTGCCACAGTCACAGGTTGTTGTACCCTCGATGTAGATTGCCAAGCACTAGACTAGGGAAAAGACTGAGAGATACACGAGGAACTGCAGTTGGTGGAATCCTGAGCAAATCACAAAGTGCTGGAGGAACTCAGCAGGTCCGGCGGCATTGGTGGTGAGAGTGCACAGGCAGGGCTTTTGGGTCAGGACTCTTCTTCAGACAATAAAAGAAAAACAATATTTTCTAATAGTTTCAAACTAACAAAACTAATTGTGGCAGCAATGGTGTAGCTGCATCATACAGTTTTGTTCTTCCCTGCAACCAACAGGCTATTAATCACTAGCACCTCCAAATAGGATCTGAATGATACAGACTTGGGGACATTATTTTTGACTATGCACTAATATATTATGTATTTATTAGTCTCTTTATAAATACACGCACACATATATGGGTGTGTGTGTATATATGTATATGTGTGTATACACACACACCCTGCACACACACATATGCACGCACACATATATGGGTGTGTGTGTATATATATATTAGTGTGTATACACACACACCCTGCACACACACACACACACACACACACACCACACACACACACACACACACACACACACACACACACACACACACACACACACACACACACACACACACATATATATATATATATATATATATATGTGTGTTGCAGGAAGTATGCCGGTTTAATCCGAAGATAGACACAAAATGGCGGAAACTAGTCCCTTTTTTGCATATCTTTAATTAATTTGTTCTACAACTCTCTATATCGCCGTCTATATCTCTCGTTTCTCTCTCCCCTGACTCTCAGTCTGAAGAAGAGTCTCGACCCGAACCGTCACCTTATTCCTTCTCTCCTGAGATGCTGCCTGACCTGCTGAGTTACTCCAGTTTTGTGGCTATTTCACGATACCAGAAAAGTGAGTTTACATTTAAGCACTGGGATATGAATACTTGCTTATTATAAATAAATGAAGGAAATAGGATCTTCATCCTCTCATACTAATTCAAAGAAAATTATGTTAAACAGAATAGACAGTGATGAAACTGGCCATTCGGCCCCACTTTAGCATGCTGGCTTTAAATCCTACCTGAGTCTCTTTCTGTCCATTTTGGCCAACCATCCTCATAATGGAGGCACAGGAGACAGCAGGTGCTGTAATCTGAGGGGTAACTTTTTCACACACAGGGTGACGGATATATGGAATGAACTGCCAGAGGAGGAACTGTGTGTAGTTTTGGTCTCCTAATTTGAGGAAGGACATTCTCGCTATTGAGAGAGTGCAGCGTAGGTTCACCAGGTTAATTCCCAGGACTGACATATAATGAAAGAATGGATCAACTGCGCTTGTATTCACTGGAATTTAGAAGCATGAGAGGGAATCGTATAGAGACATATACAATTCTTAAGGGATTGGACAGGCTTGATGCAGGAAAGATTCTCCCAATGTTGGCGGAGTTCAGAACCAGGGGGACAGTTTCAGAATAAGGGGTAGGCCAATTAGGACTGAGATGAGGAAAAACCTTTTTCACCCAGAGAATTGTGAATCTGTGGAATTCCCTGCCACAGAAGGCAACGGAGGCAAATTCACTTGATGTTTTCAAGAGAGAGTTGGATGTAGCTCTTAGGGTTAAAGGAATCAAGGGATATGGGGAGAAAGCAGGAACGGGGTACTGATTTTGGATGATCAGCCATGATCATACTGAATGGCGGTGCTGGCTCGAAGGGCTGAATGGCCTACTCCTGCACCTATTTTCTATGTTTCTATGTTTCTATGAACCATAACAACATGTACAAGACGTTTGGGCAGGTATGTGGATAGGAAAGTTTTGGAGGGATTGGTGAGACTAGCAGGTGGGACTAGTGTAGATGGGGAATGTTGGTCGGCATGTGCAAGTTGGATTGAGATACTAGTTTCCATGATGCATGACTCTATGACTATGACTATAACACAAACTGCTGGAGGAACTGACTGATGGGCTGGGTTGCTGCAGCAGATTGTATTTTGCTCCATTTGATTAACTATATATTCCCTTCTCCTTCACACGGTCATTTAACCTTGCATTGAATTTGTCTGTATACAGGCCATGCTACACACAAAGTGCTGGAGTAACTCAGCGGGTCAGGCGGCATCACTTGAGGACATGGATAGACGACGTTTTGGGTCGGAATCCTTGTGGTTTCAGTTATAGAGATAATGCGTGAAAACAGGCCCATCAGCCCACCGAGTCGGTGCCGACCATTGCTCACCCCTGTACACAAGCGCGATCCTACTACACACACTAGGGATAATTTACAATTTTACCAAAGCCAAGTAAAGTACAAACCTGTACATCTTTCGAGCGTGGGAGGAAGCTGGAGCGTGCGGAGAAAACTCACGCGGTCACAGGGAGAACGTACAAACTCCATGCAGACAGCACCCATAGTCAGGATCTACCGCTGCGCCACTGTTCCACCCACGTCTAATTGTGTGTTGCTATGGATTTGTAACCTCTGACCTGATTCACTTTTATGCTTTTTAAGTGATTCTTCAGACCCTTCTACCCGTCCCTGCTAACAAGTGAATCAGAGTGAGGAATTATTTGAACCCTCTATTACATTTAATTATGCTTAATTGTGCACAGAATTCCAGTTAATGCTTCCTCCCAAACTGAAGTGAGCAAATTAATTTCATCAGTTATACTTTTGTGATATTCCTATTATGTTATATGGATACATTTCATAGTGTATGATCTTAATTTGTGTTTGCTGGAAATGGAAAAGATATCAGACTTCCAATACGTGGAATAAATGTACAATCCGTATGCTCAACCAGGGCCGGATTTACGTATAGGCTTCACAAGCTTAAGCTTAGGGCCTCGAGATCTAGGGGGGCATCGGCAGGGCCAGATTTATCTATAGGCTTAATAGGCTGAAGCCTAGGGCCTCAAAATCTAGGGGGCCGCCGGCCAATGTGTTTTTTCCCAGAGTGAAAAAAATCCCGAGAAAAAAATAAATTGGAGCGCTATCAGCGTTTCCACTTTGACGGAAATTACCTGAAATTCTGGTTTCAGCCCGCTGGAAGTTTTGGGGGAAAAAATTGCCAACATCCGCTCCTGCGCAGTTGGGGGAAGCCGGTGACGCAGTAGCGACGCAAAATGACGCTGTGTCTCTCGCGTGCGCAGTGGGCCCTGGCGGGTTCAGATCGCCATTTGCACTCCACACAATCACCTCGATGCCTCGTGTCTACCAAAGATCCCAGGTGTCTACTCCAGGTAAGTAGTGGAATATTGCGTTGCGGGAGTGCCCGTTTCTCCGGGCCGGGGGGGGGGGGGCCTACGGTGTCTGCGGCGCGGAGTCGGAGCCTCGCTGTGTGGGAGGGCGAGAGAGGGGGGGATGTGAGAGGGGGAAAGGGGGGGTTGAGGGGGAGAGAGAGGGAGGGGAGAGAGAGAGAGAGGGGGAGAGAGAGGGGAGGGGGGGGAGGGGGAGAGAAAGATGGGGAGGGAGAGAGAGGTGGAGGGAGAGGGAGGGGGAAGGAGGAGGGGGAGAGGGAAAGGGGGATTATCAGGATCGATCCAGGGTCTCTGGCACTGTAAGGCAGCAACTCTACCGCTGCGCCACTGTTCCACCCACGTCTAATCGTGTGTTGCTATGGATTTGTAACCTCTGACCAGAGATTGCAAAATTAAGGTAGGTATAAGAGCAATTATATTTTCTCCTCCATATGAATAATATCAAACAATTTGAACTGCTTTCTTTTCCTTGATAACAAAACTGAAAAATATGTATTCCATAGTTTGCGACTTTCATTTTGCATCATATTTTAATGTGCACACACTAACACAGCCGAACAGTAACAGGCAATCAAATCAACACACAAAACATTTTCTTAAAAAAGGTTTTATTTACTGCAAAAACTTACAGTATTTTATTTGCAGTGTTTTCATGCTCCTTTATAACATTTTACAGTACAACTTGATTATTAAAACAAGGCCAGCTTCAATTCTTGATTAAAAAAATGTATATAACAATGACCCCAATCATCCCATTCCAACCTCTCATTCCTCATGACTCAACCAAAATTATTTCTGAAATATTGGTCATAAATTTGGTGCAAAAATGCTCCAAAATAAGGCTCAGAATGCACCAGAGAGCATATAAAACCCCAGAGCTTCCAGGGCCCTTAAGCGGGCCCTGGACCCCGGCCGCAATGGTCTTTGAGCTTCGCGCTTGTGATATGCGCTGCATGCACTTATTTCACATTAATTTTGCATAATCCTGCCATGCCACCACCTTTTTGAAAAGCTTCGTACCGACCTGGTGTTTAATATTTTTGACACTGCCATAGGCTTTTCTTACATATGCTGTCACAATGCACTGTCGTCTCTAAACAACACTTCAGTAATTTTCCTTGCCCTCCATTTCAGCATAATAGTGTTTTTAAGCCGATAACTCAACACCAGCACAGGCAGTAAATAAAAAGCGCAGCTTTCCAGCCCTTATCTCATTGGCTACGCTCGGCTGCACATCGGTGTCAATCTGGTGACTCTTCCATCTTCCTCTCATGGTGGGGGTGGGGGATGGGAGGGGCCTCACAAGTGGAATAGCCTAGGGCCTCTCTTCATCTAAATCCGGCCCTGTGCTCAACCCTGTCTCACACCTGTGTTTAAGAAGGAACTGCAGATGCTGGATCAGTCTGAAGAAGGGTTTCGGCTGAAACGTTGCATATTTCCTTCGCTCCATAGATGCTGCTGCACCCGCTGAGTTTCTCCAGCATTTTGTGTACCCTGTCTCACACCTTTTTTGTGTACCCTTCCGTTCTTATCTCTGGCCTTTGTTCCAACCATCTGCTTATCAGACGTCCCCCTGGCCTGCAACGCTTTGTCCGGCCACATTCCTCCTCCAGATTTCTTCTCCACCCTCCACCCCCCTCCCACACACAATCAGTTTCGACCCAAAACATCAACCTGTCCATGTTCTCCAGAGATGCTGCCTGACCCGCTGAGTGACTCCAGCTCAATTACATTGACTTTATGTGTGAAGGTCTCACTCGGTCTATTTCATACGCATGTTAAACAGAAGATCATGGGACGATTCCATTAACGTTCCCACTAAATACGTTAAATCGACCACCACCTACACTAATCCGACGGTAATCAATAGGATTGCACCAGGGTTCAGCGTGCTGGGATGTGCTGGGTATTTTCTGGTGTGACTTTAATAATGTGTGAAATCGCCATTTAGCAAGGGTGTAAGAAAACAGTTGGAACTGTCCACTCGCGTTATAGACTCGGAAGGATTGCACTTGTCAGAGGAGCGTAAACGTGAAAATAAACCATTATTTCGCGCAGGGAACTGGAAGCTCGCGTAAAACTTGAGCTGTAAATACCCCACATCTGAATTACTTCAACAGTAAAATGCGGCGTTGTCTGTAATTTGGGATTTTCGTGCGTTCTTGGTAAGTATTCCGAGCACAAGTAAATCATCCCCGAATCTTCTTTGCCTTTTATATATTGGATTCCTTTATCTGTGGTTTTCTCTGTCTCTTCCCCTCTGTCACACGCTATCTCCCCAGGTGTCTGGAAGAGATGCATAATTTAAACACACCTTAATCTGCCGTGGCATTCCCATTTGGTCGGGAGGCAAAACTACACTTTATGATGTCAGTTTTTCTCTCTAAAGGTCAATGGCAGTATTCCGAGACGCACTTATGATCAACGTCATTCACAGAACGTTTTTCTAAATGCCCTCTCACATGTGCTACACAAGTGACAGCGAATAACCTTCACCAAGTGCTCCCCTCTGAATTACACTTCCTACAACCTTCGACTGCCTTTAGATTATCAACTTTTAATAAGTGCAATTCTGACTTGACAATATATCGCCCGGTTCCGCTAAAGAGGAGCCTCGATACGGCCGTTACAACAGAAGAATAGAAGCCCTCTTCCTTTGTCCTCTGACAATTTACACAGGTACCAAACGTGGTAACAGAACTCGGCTGGAAAGAACAGGCAGCACCTCCCGCTGAGAAGGAATGGGTGACGATTCGGTTCGAGAGTTTAGTTTAGTTTGGAGATTCAGTGTGCAAACAGGCCCTTCGGCCCACCAGGTCCATGCCGTCCAGAGATACCTGCACATTAACACTCCCCTACACACACTAGGGACAATTTACAATGTTAACAACTCCAATTAAGCTACAAACCTGTAGGTCTTTGGAGTGTGGGGAGGAAACGAGAGCATCCGGAGAAAACCTATTCACAGAGGAAGGTACAAACTCCGTACAGACGGAACCAGTAGTCAGGATTAAACCCGTGTCTCTGGCGCTGTGAGGCAGCAACCCTACCGCTGCGCCAACATGTTCATCCAACATTTTACGTTTTAATTATGAGGCTTTGTTTGCTAAGTAAGACACCGAGCTCCAGAGCACACTAAAATGCAACTTTGTGGATGAGATTATATGTTTAGTTTTAGTTTAGAGATACAGCGGGAAAACAGGCCTTTCGGCCCACCGCGTCTGCGCCGACCAGCGATCCCCGCACATTAACACCATCCCACCCATGCCAGGGATAATTTCCAATTTTACAAAGCCTACAAACCTGTACGTCTTTTTTTTGTTTATCTGTGGTTTAAACCAGCATCTGCAGTTCCTTCCAACAGACATACACATATAAGCACCTATAATTATACTGCTTCACCCAGTGTAATGGTTAATTTTCTCAGTGAGGTAATGGACTATTAAGATCCTTCATTTATTTCTGTATGGCATTTATACGTGTAGATTTTCACTGTGCATCTCATGCCTGAACAAATCAGATGGATTTCTGAGTAAGAAGGGGCCGTGACATTAAGACCAAGCATTGGCTTTCAATTGCGACTGGCATTGACTCAGGAAATGGTTTAATGGTGGCTGCGACACCATGAGATATGTACCCAACGGCTCCACTGATTGTTAGTCATTTTCACCTCGCGATCATCGGTTCGGGAGAACCAAACGTCCGCACCCCTTGGCAACTCAAGTGAGGTAACAATCGCTGAATGAACCCAATGTTGGGCAAGTCCAGAACCAGGGGCCACAGTCTTAGAACAAAGGGGAGGCCATTTAAGACTGTGGTGAGAAAAAACGTTTTCACCCAGAGAGTTGTGAATTTGTGGAATTCCCTGCCACAGAGGGCAGTGGAGGCCAAATCACTGGATGGATTTAAGAGAGAGTTAGATAGAGCTCTAGGGGCTAGTGGAGTCAAGGGATATGGGGAGAAGGCAGGCACGGGTTATTGATTGGGGACGATCAGCCATGATCACAATGAATGGCGGTGCTGGCTCGAAGGGCCGAATGGCCACATCCTGTTTCTATGTTTCTATGTAACCCAAGGCCCCTGACTCTCGGCCTGAGGAAGGGTCTCATCCTGAAACCTCACCCATTCCTTCTCTCCAGAGATGCTGTCCGTCCCGCCGAGTTACTCCAGCATTTTGCGTCTATCTTTGGCGCAGAGTAAATGCGGGGTGTGAATGCAGTGAATTTGGAGAAATTGATAAAGATGCCCGTGAACCTTAAAAGGTAATTAGAGCTTGGTTTAAGGAAAGATCAGTATATCAATAGCGTAATCACAATAGACCAATTATCGTAAATTACTATTGAAGTAAACGTAACGTGTACTGATTGGAAGTTGCGATGCCCAGACTGTTAAAAGCATACAATCATCTCCCCATGAGTGGCAAGCGAGCTTTGTTTAATGATAGGTGTGAACACATCTGAGTATGACATTATTGAATGTATAGAGAATGTGTGAAGGGTTTGTGCTCTGTTTTTGTTTTGTATACATTTTTTCTATTCTGAATAAAGTTCATATTTGAAATAAATCAAAATTTCCCTCGGTGATCAAGTTACTTGTACCCAATGTACTTGTCAGCTTTGTAGGTGAACGCAATTACCACAGCTAATAACAGCGACATCATAACATTGTAGTGCTTTTAGTTTAATTTAGTTTAGTGTAATTTAGAGATACAGCACGGAAACAGGCCCTTCAGCCTACACAGTTCGCACTAAAGGCCCTGTCCCACTTTCCCGAGTTACTCACGAATTCTCCCGAGTTTTCCCCTTGATTCGAACTCGGAGAATTACCGTAATAGCCGTTCGTAGGTACTCGGGGCTATTTATTTTACTCGTGGACATTTTTCAACATGTTGAAAAAACGTCCCGACTTACCTGATGCCCCAAGTTCCTACGGCTGGGATTACGAGCCGCTACGAAACATCTACGGAGTCCTACGGCCTCCTACACTCGCTACGGACATTCCCCGACATTCCCCGAGTTCGAATCAAGGGGAAAACTCGGGAGAGTTCGTTAGTAACTCGGGAAAGTGGGACAGGGCCTTAACCAGCGATCCCCGCACATTGGCACTGTCCCATACACACTAGGGACAATTTACATTTATACCAAGCCCATCAACCTACAAAACTGTACATTTTTCGAGTGTGGGAGGAAACCGAAGATCTCAGAGAAAACCCGTGCGGTCATGGGGAGAACGTACAAACTCCGTACAGACAGCACCCGTAGTCGGGATCGAACCCGGGTTTCCGGCGCAGTAAGCGCTGTAAGGCAGCAACTTTACCGCTGCACCACCGTGCCGCCCTGCGTGTGAAATGTTGTACAACATCCCAAAATTCATAACAAGAGATTCCAAATGCTCCATGGATAGTTGTATCTGGCAATTCTCAAAATTCAGAAGAAATCGCCACAGCTGGTAGAGCTGCTGCCTCACGGCACCGGGGACCTAGGTTTGATTCTGCCCTTGGGTGCTGTTGTGTAGTGTTTGCACATTCTCCCTGTGACTGTGTGGGTTTCCTCCGGGTGCTCTGGTTTCATAAGGTCATAAGGCAATAGTGATAGGAGCACAATTAGGCCATTTGGCCCATCTAGTCTACTCCGTCATTCAATCGTGGCTGATCTATCTCTCCCTCCTAATGCTTTCATTGCACAGGTGAAGTTACTTGATGCACCAAGTGTGTTCATTTTATTTCTTCCATTTAATTAATAGAGATGTCCTTTATGTTTTGCCAAACCAGACAAACCCTTTCCCTTTAAAGCAAATAGGATAAATTGTCAGACATTTAAATACTGTTGATAGCCAAATAATAGTCAATAGACAATCTGTGCAGGAGTAGGCCATTCGGCCCTTCGAGCCAGCACCGCCATTCAATGTGATCATGGCTGATCATCCACAATCAGTACCCCATTCCTGCTTTCTCTCCATATCCCTTAACTCCGCTATCCTAAGAGCTCTATCTAACTATCTAATATTGGATCACGTTGAATTTCAAGAGTGTGAGATATAGCTCTTAAGGTTAACGGAATCAATGGATGCGGGGAGAAAGCAGGAACAGAGACAGGGTATTGATTTAGAATGATCAGCCGTGATCATATTGAAGGGCCGAATGGCCTACTCCTGCACCTATTTTCTATGTTGTATAATTTCTAACATTTTCAAAAGCTGCAGAATAAAGTTTTTAAAAAAAACTTCATGCGGGGCAAACAATGCCTTTTTAAAGGACATCAGATGACATGCAACTCAATCTTCGAGCAAATAAAAAAGGCATCAATTCACAACAAGGAATGATGTAGGGTGCTGAAGCTACTAAAATTACCAGTATGTAATAGGGTCTGGGCCCAAAGTGACAACCATTTTCTTTTATATTTATCATGTCTTCATGGTAGCAGCCATGCCCTAGCAATTACACCAGTACTCACTGTCCTGTTGCCTTTTAGAATTTATGACAGATCCATTATTAGGAAATTGGACTGAAATGGGTATAGTGGTATGGCTTTTTCAGAACGGTACAATAGCCTCCTAGATTATGTGGATGACAGCTTTGTCAGCTTCAAAACAAGCCGTGAAGTAGTTTGATATCATTAGTTCTATTTTCTTAATGGGCATCTGCTTCCACTGCCTGCTAGTGTAATATATTTCCAAGACAGCAACTCAGGTCAATTCAGCGAGATTGAAGCCTTCCGCTAATAACGCAGGATGTTATCATTACCCCAAACACAACATTAATTAAAGCGAACTTTAGTTATGGAATGTGCAATTAGTCTCAGGTCATGGATAACAATTTCATAATATAAATTGAAATAAAAATGTTCCCTGATAAAAACAATCAAAATCCATATAAAGTTATTACTCTTCCATCCAAAGACTTGCACCTCCACATTCTCCTCTTTGTCGTATTATTGTTAATTATATCTACAAGCATAATTACACAATGTATTATTTAAGTCCTGGGTGTTCAAGGAAAGTAGCAGCAACTGATAATTGACTGATAATTGATCATAGATCACAAATCATTAATAATTAAGGGAAATAATGAATACTTAATTCAGAAAATGACCCAATGTAAATGGGATTAGTAAAAGAATCACAATTGCCTTAGGCTTGACAGGTTCCAGTTTGTCTCAGCATAGAGTGTAGTTATTTTCATCATCGTTACCAATCACCGGCTTATAACTGTGGTTGGGTTTAAAGGATCAATGGGGATAGTCCGCCCTTATCCATACCCTCTCATATGCTTTCTTCTTCTCAAACTGCAACGCCACCTCGTAGATTGTTGTGGAGTGCGGAAAAACAATTATGATCGCTATTTCTTTCATGTCCTCATGACAGAAGAAATAGTTTAGTTTAGAGATAGAGCGTGGAAACAGGCCCTTCGGCCCACAGAGTCCACACCGACCATGCGATCCCCGCACACCCACACTATCCTACACACACTAGGGACAATTTACACTTATACCAAGCCTATTAACCTACAAACCTGCACGTCTTTGGAGTGTGGGAGGAAACCGAAGATCTCGGAGAAAACCCACGGGGAGAACATACAAACTCCGTGCACAGAGCACCCGTAGTCGGGATCGAACCCGGGTCTCCGGCGCTGCAAGCGCTGTAAGGCAGCGACTCTACCGCTGCGCCACCGTGCCGCCCAGTGTGAAGAGGTAAGGTAAGATGTGACATGTCGGGCTGGCTGTTGTTTCCAACGCTGACAGTTTCACACAACAGGCCTGTTAGACTCCAATTGCATGAAGACGTTCACAAGTATACGTATCTTGGCATGTAGATTGCAGGTTGGCTCTCTGACACCCTCTCATTATAGATTTCTGCTTTACAGCAGTGTTCATTTGAAGTAAGCACATAATTCTTGTTCAGCTGATAATCAGAAGACAGGTTGTGTTTGTTCCCCTCTCCCTCTCTCCAGATCCTTCTGAGTCGCGAGTCTCTTTAGTCAGTGAGGAACTGCGAGGCAACACACTGCGACACAACTCTCTCTTATCGGCAAGACTGTTGACAGAGTGTAAAATGTCACGGCTGCGCTGGGACAAGTTATGTCCAAGAATGTGAATACATAATTTAGAGAGTGCACGCTCTGGCTGGAAGAAGAACAGATTCCTGATGGAAGTGTATTAAATCGTGAGATAAGTTAGTCAGCCATAACCTTTTTTCTCCAGAGTGGAAATGTCAAAGAGTATAGGGCGTAGCGTTAAGGTGAGCGGGACAAAGTTTAAAGGAGCATGTTTTTTTTGCACAGATAATGGTGAGTGTGACAATATTTCTGGGAACACGCTGCCTGGGGTGGTGGTGGAGGCAGATGCGATGGTGATATTTAACAGGCTTTTAGATGTATACTAGACCAAGTGCAGACCCGTCGGGTCTGGTCCCCGAACGTGCTTCAGCGTCTTGACGGCATAGACAGCGTCTGGACGGCCGTACGCAGCGTCTCGACGTCGTATGCAGCGTCTTGATGGCGTACGCAGCGTGTTGATGGCGTAGGCGGCGTACGCCGTCAAGACGCTGCGTACGACGTTGAGATGCGGCGTACGGCCGTCGAGACGCTGCGTACGCCCTCAATGGGGCTGCGGGCCTACAGGCCGTTGACGCGCCGGCTCTATCACGCTGGCTGAAGGCAAAGATGGGTTGTTCCGCCGCTGCTTTTCGGCGTCCTCGGACAGAGGACGGCGAAAAGCAGCGGTGGAAGAGCCGATGTTTGGCTTGAGCCAGCGTTAGAGAGCCGGCCCGGGGGGGGGGGGGGGGTGGTGGTGGTGGAGAGCTGGGCGGCAGCTGCAAAAATCGCCAGCGAAAGAATAAAAATGTCGCCGTTTTTGGAGCAGAGCCGGGCGGCAGCAGCCATTATGGTGGCTGGCCAGAAGGAGGCGACAAAATGAGTGAGTGGAGGGGGGGGGGGGATGCATTTTATTTAAAAATGTGTACATAAAAATGGCTAAATCTAATAAGGAGTGTGTTAGGGTATGTAAAAGTGTAATGTCTAGTGAAATGGAAAAAATCTCGGAGTTTTCACGTGTGGTTTTGGTGGACCAAGGAATCAAAGGCCAAATCTGACAGACAGACAGACAGACAGACAGACAGACAGACAGACAGACAGACACACAGACACACAGACACACAGACACACAGACACACAGACACACAGACACAAGCACACACACACACACACACACACACACACACACACACACACACACACACACACACACACACACACACACACACACACACACACACACACACATTTTTAAAAGTATAATATAGATAGATAGATATATATGCAGAAAATGGAGGGATATGACTCATGTACAGGCAGATGAGATTAGTTTATTTTGGCATTATGTTCAGCATTGAGATTGTGGGCTGAAGGGCCTGTTCTTGTGCTGTACTTTTCTATATTAAATGTTAATGAATAGAATGTGTAGGTAGGAAATGCTGATGCTGGTTTACACCGAAGATAGACTCAAAGTGCTGGAATAACTCAAGGAGACAGGCAGCATCTCCGGATGTATTCAAGAATTTTATGTTTCTATAAGTTTGCCTCTCATCCTTCTAAATTCCAGTGCATACAAGCCCAGTCGACCCATTCTTTCATCATATGTCAGTCCCGCCAGAGCAGGAATTCACCTGGTGAACCTACGCTGCACTCCCGCAATTGCAATTGACCAAAGGCTAGTGCTCCTCATTTGAAACACAGCATGAACATTTGCCTCAAGTAGCTGCTGAGAAATGTTGGACACAAGGAACTGTAGATGCTGAAATATAGAGTAAAACCCAAAGTGCTGGAGTAACTCATTGATTCTGGCAGCATCTGTGGAGGTGAATTGACAGCCAACGTTCTGGGTTGTTAGTAAACACAACTTAGAAAGGTTAAGTATGTGGGTATAAATGATGCTGGGGCATCTTTTGGAACTTAGTAAAATGCAGAATAAGAATTGATAGTTCAAAATACAAGAAGAAAAGTTCAAGTCTATTCACACTCCACTGCGATTGTTGACCCGAAACGATTACAAATTATTGCAACCCGAAACGTCGCACATCCACTCCCTCCACTGATGTCACCTGACCCGCTGAGTTACTCCAGCACTAGCCAAGAAATGTTAAGTGGCTTTGTCAAACGCTCTATATTTTTTTGGACCAGAGTCTGACTTTGTGCTGTGTTTTACCACCACTGATGAATTTTCCTTACTTGCATTCTTTATTTGCAAATCAAACATTCCTGACGTTTTTGTTCCTTTAAACATAGATTTGACCTCCAGCCACTTGGTCATTTTTTTTCCTGGAATTATAATCAGCTTGGGTTTCCCGTATGAACTCAGTGAGTAAGACTCATAGTTCATTGTTTTGTGCTTCTCCAAGCCAATTCTTTCTGGTTT
Source organism: Malacoraja senta (assembly GCA_038087875.1). Taxonomy (NCBI): domain Eukaryota; kingdom Metazoa; phylum Chordata; class Chondrichthyes; order Rajiformes; family Rajidae; genus Malacoraja; species Malacoraja senta. Next base: position 21,300,608 of record CM075989.1, read on the forward strand.
CTCGCCGTTGATCGGAGGCATCTGCGCAAGTTCACATTTTGTGAACCCTTTTCCAAGTTGTCTAAGTAAGAGTTTAATAAAATCTTTTATTGGAAACAAATGGAAACTTAGAGATAAGGAATCTCTGAGGCGAGTGTGTGCAGCTGTTGACATTGCAGGGAGATATAACCGATGAGGAAGTGCCTATTTTTCTAGGCTTGACGTGAATGATGGTTAGGGAAGGGGTGTATATTTATGTAAGGGTGAAGATGGGAGTTTAAGGGGCTGAATATTGCTGAGAGAACGGCGTTTGCATTCAGCACAACACAAAAGATGGAAATGAAGTAACTTCCTTGTAAAAGAGCTCCCGACAGAATAATTTCAATTCAGAGAGGCTGCCTTGGGCACAGATGAGGGTTGACTCGAAAAATAGGAAATGATAGAGTCAACTTGTCAGGCTGCTTAGTCAGAAACAAAACGGCAAAGTGTCCTTGGGAGGGTAGACTGTATATCTTTCAGAAACGATAAACAATTTATCTGGACCCACATAAATAATCATCGAGACAAACTCACGATAAAACCCGGCAAGAAAATAATGCTTCAAACATTGAAGAGAATGGATGCACTAATTAAAAATGAAGATTGATTATTTTAAAGTTTCACTTTACATTTTACAAATCAGATTACATTTTAGTAAAGTGTTTAACTGTTAAAGTGACACGTCACATAGATTTATTATTTCAACGTAGTTTTGCTGTATTAAATAATAGTTTGTACAAGAATGCTACCTTCCACAAATTAATTCTGTTCCATGTGCCGCTTCTAAATTAAAATAGTAAGAATAGTTATTTTTTTAAATTTTATTTTGAAGTTTCACTTTATATTTTACAAATCAGATTCCATTTTAGTAAAGTGTTCTAAATCGACCTGTTACATAGATTTACTAATTTAACATAATTTGTAGTTTGCTGTATTAAATAATAGTTTATACTAGAGAGCTACCTTTTAAGAATTAGATCTGTTTCATATGCCCATTCTAAATTAAAATAGTAAGAATAGTTACTTTTTAATTTTTAAATATTGATCTTTTAAATCAATTAAAAATGAGGGCATACACAGAGAGGTGATATACAATGTAATTAATGCATAACTTCAAATCTGCAAGATTTGTCTATGATATTTAATTTGTAGGTTAATTGGCTTCTGGACATTGTCCCTAGTGTATAGGATAGAACTAGTGTACTAAGATCACTGGTCAGTGCGGACTGAGTGGGCCAAAGGGTCAGGTTTCACTCTGTATCTCTAAACTAAACTAAACTAAACTAAACTAAACTGTTATCTATCCTTCTGATTCTGTATCCAGAAGGCAATAAAAGGAAATAGTCTGAATATTCTTGTACATAAATCTGACTTAGTCAATGCTTTCTCCCACTGGATGCAAACTTCGGTCTGGAAAGACTTGGATGCCTCAAGAGTGCGTAATGATTGTCACAAAATGCTGGAGTGACTCAGCGGGACAGTCAGCATCTCTGGAGAGAAAGAATGGGTGATGTTTCAACTCGAGGCCCTTCTTCAGACTCCAATGACAGTCACTTGTCTTCTGTGTTCTGAGTGGAATCTGTGAGCTACTTCAGAACCCTATGGCCAGCTGAAATGGAAATGGAAGCAGCAGTCTGAAGAAGGGTCCTGACCAACAAATGTCATCGGTCGCTTTCCCTCTGCAGATGGTGCCCTGGCCTGCTGAGTTCCTCCAGCAGTTTGTGTTGTGCTGAAGGTTCCAGCATCTGCAGTGTCTTCTAATTCCATGGACACGTCAGCTATCGCTCTGGGGACGTTTCTTGGCAGTTTCTTCTCTAATCACCAGCACTCCTTAAAAGGAGCAATCTGTTGTCAGTCTTAACAATTGCTCTGCAATAGAGTAAACCCTCGTTATTATGGACCCCTTTATAATGGATTTTGGTTATAATGGACAGACCTTCTGCCCTTTACCACCAGGTCAGGCTGCTGATGCCATCCCAGGACAGTAGGACTCTACTCCTTGGAGCGCAGGAGGACGAGGGGTGATCTTATAGAGGTTTAAAAAATCAAAAGGATAGATCAGGTAGACGCACCAAACCTCTTGCCCAGAGTAGGGGAATCAGGAACCAGAAGACATGAGTTTAAGGTGAGGGGGGAAATATTTAATAAGAACCCGAGGGGTATATTTCTTACACACAGGTGTTGGGTGTCTGGAACGAGCTGCCAGAGGAGAGGTACTCAGGTACTATTGCAACGTTTAAGAAAAATTTAGGCAGGTACATGGATAGGAAAAGTTCAGAGGGCTATGGGCCAGGTGGGACTAGTGTAGACGGGACATGTTGGTCAGTGTGGGCAAGTTGGGCCGAAGGGCCTGTTTCCACGCTGTAAGACTATGGGTCAATAAACTAAGCCTCTCACCCTGACATAGAAACATAGAAACATAGAAAATAGGTGCAGGAGTAGGCCATTTGGCCCTTCGAGCCTGCACCACCATTCAATATGATCATGGCTGATCATCCAACTCAGTATCCTGTGCCTGCCTTCTCTCCATACCCCCTGATCCCTTTAGCCACAAGGGACACATCTAACTCCCTCTTAAATATAGCCAATGAACTGGCCTCAACTACCTTCTGTAGGCCTCAACTACTTTCTGACTAACTATTTGTCCGGACAGTGATGCTTTGCAAGCAGTTAATAAAATAGGCTATCAAAGCACATTACAGAGGAGGGCCCAAGCCAACCTGACATAATTTGAGGTTGTGTTGGATGATAGGCCGGGTTACCTATTCCTGCTCGGTAAGATTCTATATAATCACAGTCTTTCATAATAAAATATCAAGTTTCTTTTTATAAAATCCACCATTGATTTTCTCAACTAAATTATAAGAAAGGATCATTTTAACAATTGATTAAAAAAAAATTAGGATAAAATAAATATTTTAGAGGCAGCGCGATGGCGCAGCAGTAGAGTTGCTGCTTTACGCCGCTTGAGACCCAGGTTCGATCCTGACCACGGGTGCCGTCTGTCCGGAGTTTGTATGTTATCCCCGTGACCTGCGTGGGTTTTCTCCGAGTGCTCCAGTTTCCTCCCACATACCAAAGAGGTACAGATTTGTAGGTTAAATGGCTTGGGTAAAAAATGGTGAGTTGTCCCTAGATATAGCGTGTAGTATAGTGTTGGTGTACGGGAATCACTGGCTGGCGCGGACTCGGTGGGCTGAAGGGCCTGTTTCCGTGCTGTATCTTTAAACTAAACTAAAAAAACGAAACTAGCATGTTGTTTAAGAAGGAACTGCAGATGCTGGAAAATGGAAGGTAGACAAAAGTGCTGGAGAAACTCAGCGGGTGCAGCAGCATCCATGGAGCGAAGGTAATAGGCAACGTTTTTCGGGCCGAAACCCTTCTTCAGAAACTAGCACAATGCAGAAGAATGTTGATAAAATATGTTGTTTTGGTTTGTGTAGAGCATTTTGTCACGTTAGAGTATATGCCGTGATCCTGGTAGAATTCTGGTGAATAAGTTCATAAGTAATAGGAGCAGAATTAGGCCATTCGGCCCATCAAGTCTACTCTGCCATTCAGTCAAGGCTGATCCACAATATCTCTCCCTCCTAACCCCATTCTCCTGCCTTCTCTCCGTAACCCCTGATACCAGTTGTTGAAAGCCTCCAGACGTCGGATGATCTTTCCCCTCCGATGCTGAGTACTTCGCGACGCTGTCCTCCCACCTTATCTCCCTGCACGTTCAAGGCTTCTGCAGGTCGACCATAAACGCAGCACGCTGCTTCCTGAATGCAAAAGCTCATTAAAGCCCTTCTCTTTCCAATTAAAAAGTTCAGAATGTTAATTAACAAAGGCAGATATAATACAGTAAAGTTTGCTTATCAATTGGCTGGTGTTTACTTTCTGTGTCACTTTCACAGAACAAGTGAACACACACCTTTCATGTTTACACCAGAAGGGGAATTTTGTCTATTTTTCCCTGTTTTCTCTCGTTTATGAGTGTTTTACATCCAACGGCTGGCGCTGATAGAAAGAGTGACCTTTAAGCTTGTTGATTAATAGCATGATCTGTTTTCCCTTTTTCACTGTTTAAAATTACCATCCATTATAAATGTGGGATGACTATGTGGCATTAGCCCTTTTAGCAGTCACAGGATTATAAAATATACACTTGCACAGTAAGCAATTTTAACAATCTGCACAGTCATTCGTCTTTTTAATGAGTCTTGTTTACAGCTCTCTGCGATCTACATCGTCACTCTTCCTATTTACATCTTAGCCCCTTTAATTAATGGGGAACTGTAAGAATAGGAATTTTTAAAAATAAATTCTGATTAATATGGAGAGCGGGAGGTTGGAGGAGGTGGTGGTGGTGGGGGGGGGGGGGGAGAGTTATTATAACCTGTAACGTTTCCTTGTGAAAGCTTTGTTCCTTTGTTCTTTATTAGATGCAGTAAATTAGCTACACTGAATTACTGTGACAAAAGACTCCTTCATATTATGGCTTACCACCTACTGTAAGGGCAAGACCTCAAAGTTAGGTCTCTATTAGGAAAAATCAGGACAAATAAATCTCAGTGTTGTGTCTAAGAGGAACTGCACTTCTTGCCACCAGATATTAAGGAGGTTGGTCACCACTTATTTTTTACACTAATATACTTTTCAGCCATTAAAATGCGCATCATTTTTAAAAGCAGGTGGGATAAGGTGTTGTTAACTTTCCTGCGTGAGTAGGAAGGCTCCTCGTTGAAAATGGGAAGTGCAATTAATTGCTGATAAATTAGCATCGCACCCAATCTCTTTTGCAGCAAATCCATCATTTTCATTAAAATTGTAATTTCAGACCAACTTTAAAAAATTGCAACTTTAAATCAGAGCGGTTCGTAGAATGGCGAGCCTGGCGTGCACAATGAGATGTGAGGCATTCCAAACTAATTAAGGATCAAATCTCGCAGAAAAGGCACAGAATGCTGGAGTAACTCTTGGGGCTAGGCAGCGTCTCTGGAGAACGTGGATAGGTGACGTTTCTGTACAGGATCCTGACCCGAAACGTCACCTATCCATGTTCTCCAGAGATGCTGCCTGGCCCATTGAGTTACTCCAGCATTTTATGTCTTTCTTTGGTAACCAGCATCTGCAGTTCATTGTTGATGAAGAATAACATTTCCTTTGGTCGTGATCAGCCATATTGAAGCAAAATATTAGTTAAGTATTTCACAATACAAGCCACACATGTGGGTAGCCTCCACATCCTTCCAGTAATGAGGATGACCAGAACTGCACACAATACTCCAAATGTGGCCTAACCAAACTATAAAGCTGCAACATGACATGGTTCAGTTTAGAGATACAGCACGGAAACAGGCTCTCCCTCCCAGGCCCACCGAGTCTGTACCAACCAGCGATCCCCGCACATGAACACTATCCTACACACACGAGGGACAATTTTACATTTATACCAAGTGTGGGTTTTCTCCGGGATCTTCAGTTTCCTCCCACACTATAAAGACATACAGGTTTGTGGGTTAATTGGATTGTAAGTTGTCCCTGGCTTGTTGGCTAGTGTTAGTGTGCGGGATATCGCTGGTCGGCGCGGACTCGGTGGGCCTAAGGACCTGTTTCTCGTCGTATCTCTAAATTAAACTAAACTAAAAAACTGTTCAAATGCGAGGTGGTAAAATATAAAAAAACACATTTGGTTTTAAAAGCAAAATAATAAAAATGCCGAGCAACTGATGGGAATATGAATGCCTGTGGTGTGTTACAGGTAATGTGAGCTGGTCCAGCAATGGAATCATTATTAGAGTAGTCGGCACCTTTGTATTGCAGCATGGTAAATCAAGCTTGCTCCATATCACCATGCACTGGCTCTGTGTCAACCACTTGGGTGAAGATTCAGCTGTTGCTGCTTCAGAGGGTTTAGGAGCCATTTATGTTTAGGCTAACTACTCTTGGCATATTATACTATTTTGTCTAGATATATCTTGCAGTATTTGGACACTTGGGGGTGGTCATTAGATGCACAGAGTGGTGTATAGATATGGGCATAGTGGACAGGGAGTGGCAGACTAGACACGGAAGAAGAGCATACAGTTCTCACCAGACCAGGGACAGAACATCCACTCTATCCAGCTCGACAACTTGCATGCAGAATAAGAAAAACCTGGGTACGTCCATCTCTTTATTTGTACAACTACTTCAATAGACAACTAATTAAACTGGATATAACGACTGGAAGATCTGTGCCATTAGGTCTGCGTAAGGTCACTCCAACTGACCCGTGTAGTAATGGCAACTGGATAAGAGGACACTGGAAAGATCGGAAATTTGCCAAGGACTTACAAAGAGTTTGTGCTCAAACAATTCTACCCATTTGGATAAGATCAGATAAAAGTACTTAACATCCGTTGCACTCTGAGTGGGAGTTAACAATTTCTGGTGAAGATGCACAAGAGAAAGTTGGAAAGGAAAGATAAAGTGAATTCAATGTGAATTGGATCCTTTGACTCATTTTAAGTGACATTGCCATTTCTGGTGCAATTGGCTGTAATGGAACCAAAAACACTGGACATTATATCCTCTTATATTACTAGGATCAAATATTATTATGGCCTGGAGAGAGTGGATGTGGAGAGGATGGTTCCACTATTGGGAGAGTCTAGGACCAGAGGTCACAGCCTCAGAATTAAAGGACGTTCCTTTAGGAAGGAGATGAGGAGGAATTTCTTTAGTCAGAGGGTGGTGAATCTGTGGAATTCATTACCGCAGAAGACAATGGGATCTCCAGAGAGTGCAGCTGGTACATTAATAACAGAATGAAATGAAACGTTGAATAAATATTTTGCATCAGACCTTCACAGTGTAAAACACTGCTAGCAGCCAAATGGATAATTTCAAATAAACATGGGAGAGAAGGTGCATGAATCCCAATTATGGGGGATGATGTATTTTGGAAAGCCAGGGGGCTGGCTAATGGCAAGCACGTCACCAGGACCCAATGGACTGCATGATCGGGCTTTAATGGAAGTGGCTGCAGAGAGAGTACGGAGGGTTAAGAACATGGAGAGATTTGAAAAGAAAGGTTAAAGGTTTGAGGAACAAAAAAGTTGACACGATAGACTACACATGCTGGAATCTTGGCCAAAACACCCTTGCAAATTTGTGAACATGGACAGGATGTTTCCACCAGTGAGGACGTCTTGGACCAGAGGACATAGCCTCAGAACAAATGGACGTACCTCCAGAAAGGAGATGTGGAGGAGTTTCTTTAGTCAGAGGGTGGTGAATCTGTGGAATTCACTGCCACAGACGGCGGTGGAGGCCAAGTCAGTGGATATTTTTAAGGCAGAGATTCATGATTCTTACTGGTGTCAGAGGTTATGGGGAGAAGGCAGGTGAATGGGGTTAGGATTAAGTTGTAGATCAACACGATTGAATGGCGGGGTAGACTTGATGGGCCGAATGGCCTAACTCTACTCCTATCACTTATGATCTTAAATATTGGACAATCAATATTGGACGATGGAGACTCAAGAAGGGTCTCGACCCGAAACGTCACCCATTCCTTCTCGCCAGAGTTGCTGCCAGTCCCGCTGAGTTACTCCAGCATTTTGTGTCTCTCTCCGATGAATCTGTTGTCCAATTGTTACCTCATTTAATTTTAGCCTCATTTAATGCCAGTTTATTTTATTTGTGTTTGGTTGCCAACATGTGGACTTTTCCCAACTGGCACCAAAGAGGTCAGAAAATGGAGTTGGCACAAAGCCAGATGGAGTTCCAAAGGAGCAGAAGTCCAGAGCATTTTCTGCAGCCAAGTGATACAACAGATGGCTGGGAGCAAAGGAACCCAGAACAGATACATTTATTTGGTTGAAGGCACAAAGTGCTGGGGTAATTCAATGGGTCAGGCAGCATCTCTGGAGAGCATGCATAGGTGGCAATTTGGGTGAGGACTCTTGTGTCACCCATGACTTTGAGTCCTGAAAAGCGCTATATAAATAAAATTTATTATTATTATTATTATTATCCATGTTCTCCAGAGATGCTGCCTGGCGCGTTGAGTTACTCCTGCACTTTGCGTCTTCTTTTGTAAACAGCATCTGCAGTTCCTTGTTTCTAACTTTATTTGGTTTATAGGAGTGAGAAATCTCAACAAGACTATGTTTTCATTAGTTTAGGTTTGTTTAGTTTTAGTTTACTTTTATTGTCATGAGGTACAGTGAAAAGCGCGCTTTCCAGTCAGCGGAAAGACAATACAGGATTACAATCGAGCCATTTACAGTGTAGAGATACATGATGAGGGAATATGTTTTAGTGCAAGGTAAAGCCAGCAAAGTCAGTTGAAGGATAGTCCAAGGGTCACCAATGAGGTAGATAGTAGTTCAGGACCGCTCTCTGGTTGTGGTAGGATGGTTCAGTTGCCTGTTAACAGCTGGGAGGAAACTGTCCCTGAATCTGGAGGTGTGCGTCTTCCCTCTTCTGTACCTTTTGCTTGATGGGAGAGGGGGGGAAGAGGGAGTGGTGGGGAGGTGGGCAGGGTTGGGGGGTGGTTTGGCTTTAAAAGTCTTGCTACAGCCATTCACATTTCTGTAACATTTCAATGTAGTAAAAGCTTCCCCAGATACATTTGTCAGAGGGTTCCTAAGCCTTTAGCATTAACATTGAGGCAGATATGGAGTTCTAAAGGGCCTGTCCCACTTACGCGTTGTTTTTCGGCGACTTGCCAGCCCCTGTCATAGTCGCTGCTGGTCGCCAAAATGTTTTTACATTTTGAAAATCTAGTGGCGACCAGAAAAAGGTACAACTCTTTGGGTGACTACTCACGGCCAGAATATGCAGTCACAGAGAGAACGTGCAAACTCCACACGGAGAGCATAGGAGGTCAGCTGGAGTTGTGTAGCAGCAGCACCATATATTTCATTGGCCAGCGGTCTAATGTCTGAAAAGCAAAATGTAGGCAACCTTAAATGAAAGGCAATAAAATGATGAGTGATACTTTACAGCAAGATATGGATTACCTCAGCTGAGAGAAGGAAATGGCATTAATAACTGCATGGAGAACACTAAAAATCAATAAAATTAGCTGAGCCAGAGGAACTGAGAGGAAACCATTCAAAGCTAACACAAATTTAGTATCTTTACTTAGCTCATCTCCTTCAATGAATGCTTCCCCACATTAGCAGCTGCAGTGAAATATAGTGAATAAAGCTCGTGAGGGAAAGTTATGATTTGCTGGATCTTTGGAGATACGCGGTGGAAACAGGCCATTCGGCCCACTGAGTCCATGCTGACCAGCGGTCACCCCGCACTATCCTATACACGAGGGGCAATTTACAATTTACACAAGCCAATTAACCTACAAACCTTGTGTTAAAGAAGGAACTGCAGATGCTGGAAAATCGAAGGTACACAAAAGTGCTGGAGAAACTCAGCGGGTGCAGCAGCATCTATGGAGCAAAGGAAATAGGCAACGTTTCGGGCCGAAACCCTTCATAACCTACAAACCTGTCCGTCTTTGGAGTGTGGGAGGAAACCGAAGATCTCGGAGAAAACCCACGCCAGGTCACGGGGAGAACGTACGAACTCCGTACAGACAAGCGCCCGTAGTCAGGATCAAACCTGGGTCTCTGGCGCTGTGAGGCAGCAACTCTACCGCTGCACCACCGTGCCAGCCTATTAATTAATGGTTATTAATTATTCATAGATAATAATTCATGCAACAATATTAACAACTTACCATAATAAAGCTTTTGAGATATCTGCCTGTGTTCCGTTCAATGCAATTGCCTGGAAGTAAGATTGGAACCCAAGCTTAGTGAATCCTGTTAAAACAGCATGAAAACATTGACAATTTTACAGGCTAATCAATGATTTGATTTAAGCATACAATTATATGATTTCAAAGAGAGTAATTTATACCTGTTCACATGTTAATAGATGCAAGTTGTTTATTAATCCAAGTTTTTCTTATTTACGGCTTTTTATGCGTCCCAATGGGTAACTTAATTAAGATGTTAAACATGGCACTGTGATTGCAGAATGGTCATGAATAACACTTATTTTGAATGTTTGCCAGAACTAAATATTATTTAAGGACGGAATTGTAGTTATGAATTGGTGCTTTCTGCCTTTCTCATTGTTTGGTTTGCAAACGGTGAAGGAAACAAAGAGATGTGGGTGACACAATGTGTTATGTGGGTCCCCTTCCACTTCTGAAAGCTGGTGGCAAAACAATTAGCAAAAAAGATATAATTCTGGGTATCTTAGAATTCACCCCCTGTTGTAGGTGCAATCTACAACGTAGGCATGCAGGTGCAGCAGGCAGTGAAGAAAGCGAATGGTATGTTAGCTTTCATAGCAAAAGGATTTGAGTATAGGAGCAGGGAGGTTCTACTGCAGTTGTACAGGGTCTTGGTGAGACCACACCTGGAGTATTGTGTACAGTTTTTGTCTCCAAATCTGAGGAAGGACATTATTGCCATAGAGGGAGTGCAGAGAAGGTTCACCAGACTGATTCCTGGGATGTCAGGATTGTCTTATGAAGAAAGACTGGATAGACTTGGTTTATACTCTCTAGAATTTAGGAGATTGAGAGGGGATCTTATAGAAACTTACAAAATTCTTAAGGGGTTGGACAGGCTAGATGCAGGAAGATTGCTCCCGATGTTGGGGAAGTCCAGGACAAGGGGTCACAGCTTAAGGATAAGGGGGAAATCCTTTAAAACCGAGATGAGAAGAACTTTTTTCACACAGAGAGTGGTGAATCTCTGGAACTCTCCGCCACAGAGGGTAGTCGAGGCCAGTTCATTGGCTATATTTAAGAGGGAGTTAGATGTGGCCATTGTGGCTAAAGGGATCACAGGGTATGGAGAGAAGGCAGGTACGGGATACTGAGTTGGATGATCAGCCATGATCATATTGAATGGCGGTGCAGGCTCGAAGGGCCGAATGGCCTACTCCTGCACCTAATTTCTATGTATCTATGTTTCTATATAACGGCAGTGGTAAATTGCTTCCAAAATCCAATTCCATTGACTTCAGTGGATAGGCAATTTTGAAATAGAATACTATAGATCGACACAAAATGTTGGAGTAACTCAGCGGGTCAGACAGCATCTCTGGAGAAAAGGAATAGGTGACGTTTCAGGTCGAGACCCTTCTTAAGAAGTCTGAAGTTGAGTTTAAACCAGCATCTGCAGTTCCTTCCTACACATAGAATACTATTTGTGAATTCAGTGCAACTGGAAACGAATTTCTCACCAATGGTATTTTTTAAGACCGTAAAACCAACCCATTGTCTGCCTTATAATATTATTACATAAATTTAAATAGTAAAATAGAAAGAGATATTAAATATAGACAACAAGTGCTGGAGTAACTCGGCGGGTCAGGCAGGATCTCTGGAGAAAAAGGATGGGTGACGTTTCAGGTCGGGACCCTTCTTCAGACTTCAGTGATGACGTCCAGAGATGCTGCCTGACCCGCTGAGTTTACTCCAGTGCTTTGAATCTATCGCTGGTATAAACCAGCATCTGCAGTTCCTTGTTCCTTGTGTGGGTCTCTGATGATGCTGGCTGCCTTTTTGAGGGGGCGACTCCGGTAAATCCCTTCGATGGTGGGGAGGTCAGAGCCGTTGATGGACTGGGCAGTGGTCACAACTTTTTGCAGTCTTCTTCGCTCCTGGGCGTTCAAGTTGCCAAACCCGGCCGTGATGTGACCAGTCAATATGTTCTCTGCTGCACACTTGAAGGAGTTCAAGAGAATCCCCTCTGACATATCAAATCTCCGTAATCTTCTCAGGAAGTAGAGGCGTTGATGCGATTTCTTTATAATTGCATCAGTGGGCTGGGTCCGGAAAAGATCTTCGGAAATATGAGCGCCCAGGAATTTGGAGTGTTTGAATCTCTCCGCCATCGTCCCTTTGATATAAACATGATTGTGGGTCCTCAACCTTCCTTTTCCAAAGTCCACCATCAGTTCATTGGTCTTACTGACATTGAGAGCCAGGTTGTTGTGCTGGCACCATTTGGTCAATCGGTCGATCTCACTTCTATACTCTGACAATATTCTTATATAAAGGAGGGGGCATAAACAAAATGTTAGATTAAAATCTGCAGAGATCACAGGGCATCCGATGAATAGAATGTGTTATGAAGTGATCGGTAGAATATTGGGTGAGTTCATTTGCAGCTTCCAGGGGGAATGGAATGCCGATTCAAAACCGCAGTTCCTTGTGTCTACATAACCCGAGACATCAACTACCCATGTGTAGGAAGGAACTGCAGATGCTGGTTTAAACCGAAGATAGACACAATAAGCAGGAGTAACTCAGAGGGACGGGCAGCATCTAGTCTGAAGAAAGTTCTCGATCCAAAACGTCACCCATTCCTTCTCTCCAGAGATGCTGCCTGTCCCGCTGAGTTACTCCATATCATCAATATCCATGCCCTCCACAGTTGCTGCCTGAACCACTTCAGTACTTTGTGTTTTGCTCGAGACTCCAGCATTTGCAGATCCTTGCGTCTTTGGAAGTCGATAGAAATTTGCAAAGACATATCAATAGATCAAGCAAGTTAAGAGTCAAGAGTAATTAATTGTCTTATGTACCGGCAACAGAACAACGAAACCCTTGCTTGCCACAACATTACTACCCCATTAGGGCACCAACACACATTAAGTATACAATAATCAATAAAACAATCAATTAATACTCAGTAATACTAGGTAACCAGCAATAAACATGGGTATGTTTATTGCTGAGGATTGTGCTAGCGATGGATTTGAAGGGTTCAGATCAATTCTGGTACAGAGGAAGCTATTAAACATTTCAATTAACATTGGAGAATGGAAAGGAAGTTCTACCATAGGAAAACACCACTGTTTTGTTGGAACTTGAATCTACAGTCAGAAATGTTAACTCTCAACAGAGGCTGTGTGACCCGCTGTGTACTTCCAGCAAGATAGACACAAAATGCTGGAGTAACTCAGCGGATCAGGCAACATCTCTGGCGATCTCGAGGACCAGAGGACATAGGTTTAAGATGAGGGGGGAAATATTTAATCGGAATCTGAGGGATGACTTTTTCACACAAAGGGTGGTGAGGTGTACGGAACAAGCTGCCAGAGGAGGTAGTTGAGGCTGGGACTATCCCAACGTTTAAGAAACAGTTATACAGGCGCATGGATAGGACGGGTTTGGAGGGATGTGGGCCAAACCCGGGCAGGTGGGACTAGTCTAGCTGGGAAATGTTGGCCGGAGTGGACAAGTTGGGCCAAAGTGCCTGTTTCCACACTGTATCACTCTATGACACTAAAATAAATAGGTGACGTTTCGGGTCGAGACCCTTCATCAGATTTCCACCAGTTCTTTTTTGATTTTATGTCTTGCAAATAATCCCTGGTCTGCAGTATGGAATGCAGCGTTGATGGAGGGCAACGCAGCGATGTCAACAGATATAGGTTTGGAGGCAGAGCTTAACATACCTATAGCAATACACCAGAGGCGGCTCAGTGGCACAGATGGTAGAGCTGCTGCCTCACAGCGCCAGAGACCCGGGTTCAATCCCGATCTCGGATGCTGCCTGTGTGGAGTTTGCATGTTCTTCCCGTGACCACTTGGGTTTCCCCCGGGTGTTCCGGTTTCCTCTCACACCCTAAAGACCTGCTGGTTTTTATGTGCATTCTTAACCACTCCTCATTTCTGTTTGTTGGCGTTTTTGTTGGTTTTCTTCTTTCCGCCTTGCTTTTCTCGGCCCACTTCTAACCGTGATTGATTACAGATTTCTGGCTCCGACTCAACACATCTACGAAGTGATAAGATCTGAAAGCAAAAGCACATTCATACCGTTCGATGCCAAGCAATTTAAAGTTGGCATCCGTCTTTCAGATCAGCGATCTCTCTTTGTGGTGTTTCTGGATGTTGCAACAACACAACAAAAACACTCCCAAAAACAAGCTCTTACTAAATGAAAGGAGGTTTATAACTCCTTAAAAAGGGAATCAAACGGTCTTGTTTTGCTGGCTGCTCTAATTAAAATATTTTTATCAGATGAATTTTGTACATAACTTCAAAGGGAATGGAAAGGTGGGTTTAATTTCAAAGGTCCCGCACAAAATTTGGCAGAATTATTTCTTTGCATTAATATTGCACTTGGAAGTGATGTCCTTTAGTTAGAGCACAGCTGGAGGACTTCAAACTGCTGCCAAACCAGTTCTTAAGTGATCTCATTGGTACCCAATCCTACCAGGTCTTATTGGTCTGAAGAAGGGTTTTGGCCCGAAACGTTGCCTATTTCCTTTGCTCCATAGATGCTGCCTCACCCGCTGAGTTTCTCCAGCACTTTTGTCTACCTTCAATTTTCCAGCATCTGCAGTTCCTTCTTAAACTTAGTCAAGTCAAGTCAAGTGAGTTTATTGTCATGTGTCCCTGGTAGGACAATGAAATTCTTGCTTTGCTTGAGCACAACAGAACATAGTAGGCATTTACTACAAGGCATTCTATAAATATATACACAATGGTCAATATACTGATAAAGTGTGCAAATATTTGCAAATATTACACCTTATTGGTGTAATATTGTAATATTGGGGGTGAATTTTAATTTTGAAAAATATTAAAGATTTGCTGGTATATGGGGCGCATAAGCTTGCATTGACAGAATAGCTTCAACATTTTTGTTCACTATTTAACACTTTAACAGCTTTCACAGCGTAAGAATAAGGGGCAGGCCATTTAGGAATGGGATGAGAAAAAACGTTTTTACCTGGTGAGTTGTGAATCTGTGGAATTCTCTGCCACAGAGGGCAGTGGAGGCCAATTCACTGGATGTTTTCAAGAGAGATAGTTAGATTTAGCTCTTAGGGCTAACGGAATCAAGGTGATATGGGGAGAACGCAGGAACGGGGTACTGATTTTGGATGTTCAGCCTCGAAGGGCCGAATGGCCTACTCCTGCACCTATTTTCTAAATATCTATGTAACATGACATAATATCCTAAATGCTTCAGTGAACTATAATCATCCCTGTTATCCATTAGATAATTAGTGTACACGGCATATCAAGTAGTACACAAAATAGTGTTTACTTACCTGGAGGAGTTCTGCTCCAACAACACCCAAAACGTCAGCGGCATGGTGGCACAGTGTTAGAGTTAAAGTGCCAGAGACCCCGGTTCAATCTTGACTACGGGTGCTGTCTGTATGGAGTTTGTACGTTCCCCCCGTGAACTCGTGGGTTTTCCCCGGGTGCTGCGGTCTCCTCCCACACTCCAAAGTCGTGCAGGTTTGTAGGTTAATTGGCTTCAGTAAGGATTATAAATTGTCCCTAGTGTGTAGGATACTGCTAGTATTCGGGGATCGCTGGTCGGTGGGCCAAAGGGCCTGTTTCCACAATGTATCTCTAAACTTAACCGAACTAAACTAAACTAAACTAAAATGAAGAGGGGTCTTGACCCGAAATGTCACCTATTCCTTTTCTCCAGAGATGCTTTGACCCGCTAAGTTACTTCAATATTTTGTGTCTATCTTTGGTTTAAACCAGCATCTGCAGTTTCTTCCTAAACTAAAGTTTAGGTCAAGATAGATACTAAAAGCTGGAGTACCTCAGCGGGACAGGCAGCATCTCTGGAGAGCAGGGATGGGTGGCGTTTGGAGTCGAGAGCCTTCTTACGTTTAGCTCATTTGGAAGAAAGTAGTCTGACCTCATCCACCACCCACCACCGTGGCTGCAGTCTATGCCACTGACAAAATACTGCAGTCTTGAGCAACTTTTTCCAGTCTGGAACGAAGATACAAGTTGTACCATCAAGAAGATGAACGGGCAGAGGAGCAGAGGACCTTGCAATCTCCCCTCCAAGGAGCCTGAGAATCATTTCCTCCAGCTTCAAGAACAGCCTGTCTTCCAAAAAACCATCAAAGCCTTGAATCAGCCTGCAACCCTCTGACCTACTTCAGCAGAGGTCTGCTGGGGCCTTTTTTATAGGGTCCACGATGTTCCTAGGCTTGCAATATTCTGCCTTGGTTACCTCATGCAGCCAAACATTTATTATATGATTGTTTCTTTTATTTATTTGCTGAGTTGTTGTGTTAAAGTGCCCCTAAAGCTGCAGCGTGGAAGAATTTCATTGTTCTGTCCATGGCACATATACTGTATCATTAAAAACTGAAGTGAACGAGACTAAACTTAACTAAACTAAACTAAACTAAACTAAACTAAACTAAAGTGAAATAAAAACTAAACTAAGGGCACATTTATAGAAAGGAGGTGTGGAGGAGTTTCTTTAGTCAGAGGGTGGAGAATCCAGTTATTCTAGTCCACATGGTATGAAGTTGTTAATAAGTTCATGCGGTAGGAGCAGAATTAGGCCATTCGGCCAATTAAGTCTACTCCGCCATTCAATCATGGCTGATCTATCCCTCCATCCTAACCCCAATCTCCTGCCTTCTCCCCATAACCTCTGACACCCGTACTAATTAAAAATCTATCTATCTCTGCCTTAAAAATATCCATTGACTTGGCCTCCGCAGCATTCTGTGGCAAAGAATTCCACACCCTCTGATAAAAAATATGTTCTCGTCTCCTTCCTAAAGAAATGTCCTTTAAATCTGAAGTTGCTGCTGCTTCATGTGATGCCACTGATTCCATTAGCAACCCACAGCTGGAAAACATCCACACTCCAAATTTCCTCCCACACTCCAAAGATGCGCAGGTTTGTAGGTTAATTGGCTTCCGTAAATTGCCTTTAGTATGTAGGATAGAACTAGTGTCCAGGTGATCGCTGGTCGGTGCGGTCTCGATGACCCTTCCTTGGTCATCTGTTGCCGACCCAGTCCTGGCCTTTGCCGACCTCTAGTTCCCTCCACTCTACATTCAGTCTGAAGAAGGGTTCTGACCCAAAACATCACCCATCCTTTTTCTCCAGAGATGCTGCCCGACCCGCTGAGTTACTCCAGCATTATGTGTCTATCTTTGGTATAAACTAGCATCTGCAATTCCTTTCTACACAGGTTTGCAGGTTAAATGGCTTCTGCAAATTGCCTCGAGTGTATATCCGTGGATTGTCACCTTGTTGTGGTGGAGAAGCTTGTGTGGTCCTGAGATCCTGAGATCCTGAGAGCGATGTCGTCTGGAGCTATTCTCCCAGTAGGGCCACCCATGGCGGTATGGCCAATCCAACCAAGACCTCAACGGTGGAACAGGCAGAGGATGACGGGTGACCTTAGTGGAGCGTCACTACGGCTAGGAAGGCGGATGAAGGCTGCAGCAGAAAAGGGTCTCCGGTCGTCTTGGACTCCATGCCACTGGATCCTGACCCAGATCTGTCAAGGACCGTGGGGTGGCTGTACGTGCACCAGTCTCCCCACGTTAAACAAAGTCACGCAAAGACGTCCTCCATATAGGCAATAGCCACCCTGGAGACACCCATGGTCAGCCATGACCAAAGGGGGCCTAAAAAGTAGGGTGCAAAAGTGGGATAACAGAACTAGTGTACGAATGATGGAATCGATGGGCCGAAGGGCCTATTTCCACCCTGTATCTCTAAACTAAAATAATGTATTGTACCTTTCATCAACGGTTTTGTTAGAGAAATTAGTGTTCTAATAAGTCTGTTGGCACACATTTGTTCACTTCTCATTAACGCTTTGTTTTGATTATGTTTAATTTAAAACTTCTTTTAATTATCTTTCAGGAAGCAATCTATCACTGCATACCTTACCATAAACCTTTATGATCTTAAAGGGCACAGGAATTGACCTCTCACTCATCAACCTTCACAACTCAGCTGGTAGATGGTAAAGATAATAATTCCAGCAAGATGACGTCTGAAGCCACAATGGTTACAGGAGTGTTTTTTTTTAAAATAAAATAAACTGAATATAAGGAGAGAGAATGGACGAAAACAGGGGGTTAGTATGTGTAAAAAAAAGCAGACAATGTATCAAAAACCCTTTCAAAAATGTGTAGAGCACAGCTGATATTTTCTCTAAAAAATAATATTATGGCTCCATAGCTACGATAATAATCAGAATCATTGTACGATAAGTATTGTGTATGTTCTATTTTATCGGATTTTGTTCAAAATGGAAATTGTTTAGACAATAGACAATAGGTGCAGGAGTGGGCCATTCGGCCCTTCGAGCCAGCACCGCCATTCAATGTGATCATCGCTGATCATCAACAATCAGTACCCCGTTCCTGCCTTCTCCCCATATCCCCTGAGGGCAGAATTCACTAAAGTTTCTTGCTATCCAAAGTTTAACAATGTTCATGAAACACCACAAACATCCACAGACACCAGTGGTGGAGGCAGATATGAGAGAGGCATTTAAGAGGCTTTTGAATAGGCATGTGGATATGCAGGGAATGGGGAGATATGGATAGATGTCTTGCATCAGTCTTCACGGTGGAAGACACCAGCAATATGCCTGAAATTCAAAAAAAAAATCTTGATTAGTACGGGGGTCAGGGGTTATGGGGAGAAGGCAGGGGAATGGGGTTTGGATGGAGAATTAGATCAGCCATGATTGAATGGCAGAATAGACCTGATGGGATGAATGGCCTAATTCTGCTCCTACCACTTATAAACATATGAATGTGTGGGCTGAGGAGGTTAATTTAACTTGGCATTATGTTCAGCGTGGTTATGGTAGAGAAAAATGCTGGAGAAACTCAGCGGGACAGGCAGCATCTATGGAGAGAAGGAATAGGCGACGTTTCGGATCGAGACCCTTCTTCAGCGTGGTTATGGTGGGCCAAAGGGCCTGGTCCTGTGTTGTACGTTGTATCTACTACGTTCTACGGTGTAAGCTCATCAGCAAAGCTCCAGTCATGTTATGGTACATAAACCACAGTGGGCAGAGCAGTGGCACAACCAGCAGAGTGGCTTCTTCACAGCCCTAGCGATCCCCAACATGACCCATGTGCAGTGTGAACTATCTCCCCATGACCACATGATCCAAGTCACTTTAGTTGAGTTTAGTTTAGAGATACAGTACAAAAACAGGCATCAATACGGTGGTTTAATTACTCCTGAAACATTAAACTTGGTGAAAATCGAATGAGTTATTCCTTTTATTATAACATCAATTTTGACATTATTTTAGGACGTTGGAATAACTATAACAATTTACCTGGTAGTCATGCAACATACATTCCCAATTATAGAGTCTAGTTTAGTTTAGTTTAGAAATACAGCGCGGAAACAGGCCCTTCGGCACACTGAGTCCGCGCCGACCAGCGATCCCCGCACACTAACACTACCTCACACACTGTAGGAACAATTTACACTTACACCAAGCCAATTAACCTACAAACTTGTAGGTCTTTGGGAGGAAACCGAAGACCTCAGAGAAAACCCACGCAGGTGACGGGGAGAAGATACAAACTCCGTTTTAAACCCGGGTCTCTGGCGCTGCAAGTGCTTTCAGGCAGCAACTCTACCGCTGTGTCACTGTGCCGTCCCTCAAGCCTCTGAAGGGAATCGATGGGAATGTGAAAAAAATAAAATGGAGACTGGAACTGCAGGCACTGGAATCTTGAGCGAAACACAAAGTGCTGGAGTTACTCAGCAGGTCAGGCAGCATCTGTGGAGGACATAGATAGTTGACGTTTTGTCTAAGACCCTTCTTCAGACTGATTTGAAGGAGGTGGGAGAAAACTGGAAGGGAAGAGAACCCAGCTCACTTGCTGCTTTCTCTTCCCTCCTACAATCAGTCTGAACAAACATCCCAACCTCAGATGTTGCCTGTCCACGTTCATAAGTCAATAAGTTATTGGAGCATAATTAGGCCAGTCGGTTCATTAAGTCTCTTCCGCCATTCAATCATGGCTGATCTATCTTTCCCTCTCAATCCCATTCTGCTTTCTCCCCGTAACCCCTTGCTAATCGAGAACCTGCCAATCTCCGCCTTAAAAATATCAAATGTCTTGGCCTCCACAGCCTTCTGTGGCAACGAATTCCACAGATTCACCACCCTCTGACTACATAAATTCCTCCTCATTTCCTTTCTAAAGGTGTGTCCTTTTATTCTGAGACGATGTCCTCTGGTCCTAGTGGAAACATCCTCCCACTAGTGGAAACATCCTCTCCACATCCACCCTATCCAGGCCGATAACTATTCGGTAAGTATCAATGAGGCCCCCGCTCATCCTCCTTCTAAGCTCCAGCGAGTACAGGCCCAGTGCATTGCAGGCCCATGTTCTCCAGAGATGCTGCCTGACCCGCTGAGTTACTCCAGCCATTTATGCTGTTTTTTAGCTCAAGGTTCCAGCATCTGCAGTCTCTTGTCTCAACTGTTGACACACCTTAGTCAGGCTAGCCACAAATGAGGCTGCAACACTGGCATTTTGCTGAACAAAGTCAAACTAATTATGTGAGGTGAATAATTGGACAATCCTTGATCTTCCATTTTAGTTCATTCAATTATACAGCAGAAAGGAAACTGTCTTTACAAGTATTTCTGAAATTGCAGCCTTGTCCCAGCTCCCAGCGAAAAGTTGGATTGATTGTCCATTAGTTACTACTTTAAAGATCAGTGCAGTCAATTTAAAAGAAATGCATGAAGCTGCCCCGTGGAAGCACCTGCCCTGTTAAAATTTAAAGAACAAAGTTTAATTGATTATCAATTCATTATCACTTTACAAGTCAGAACAGTAATCGAGGGCTACAACAAATCACTTTGGATACACTTGCAACACAAATCAGCTCAGATATGCTGGGAGATAAATGGATAAACACATATACTTTCTCTTTAAGGTGTGGCAATTAGGCTATCGATTTTGAACAATGTCTTCTAAATTATGCAATGGGCTTCATCTTATGTTTTAATTAACTTGACAGTGTATAAAATCAATCATCAGATGCCAACACACTGTGCGACTCCGTTAAGAAATCTGAAGGTACACATTTTAAAGCGTCGATCTTTATTCAAAGGAATTTTGGGGGAAAAAAACCTTGTTTAGCTTCTGACTGGTCACACACAAAAAAATAATGTCCCGACTGCTTTGAGTGTTCTGTGGAACAGCTGGGCCTTGTCTGTGGTTGAAAGAAAAACTTTGGTTCTCCCCAGATCCTCAAAGCGTGTACGTTGTAAATTAAGCACAAGTGATATGTTTGAGAACATTTACACAAAAAGGCTGCTGTTATGTGCTAGATTTTAACATTACTAATATGGCATTAATAATGGCAAGCGCTACATAGCACTAGGCTGAGCGTGTGGAAACCTTACAGTTACAAGATATCCTTCAGTTCAGCTGGATGTAATTTTAGCAGAGCAGATGTGATTTTGGGAGCCTTGATCTTATAATTGATTACTGATGTTCGAGTCCTGTCTCATGCACCGCCCCCACACCCCCTCCCTGCAGTAAAGAGGTTTGCAGTTTATTTGTGGTACTTTCCTGAAAGCCATCCTGTGACCTGTAAATTTCCCAGCTGTTAGCCAGATGCCAGGGAGATGAATAACATGAATATTCCAAAGACTTCTCGAAGAAACGGAGAGGAAATCGTCCTTTATTTAAAAGTCCTGCTTCTCATTGGGACCCTTATATCAGCCCAATGACATTTCCAACACTGGGTATTCTTTAATGCACATGTTGCATTAGTCAGTCCAAGTGCAGTTGAGAGGCCCAGAACTTAACCAGAGGACATAGGTTTAAGGTGGGGGGGGAGAGATTTAATAGGAACCTGAGGGGTAACCTTGTTCACACTACGAGCGGTGGATGCATGGAAACAGCTGCCGGAGGAGGTAGTTGAGCCAGGTTTATTATTGCAACGCATAAGAAACATTTAAGATGGATACAAAATGCTGGAGTAAGTCAACGGGACAGGCAGAAGCTCTGGAGAGAAGGAATGGGTGACGTTTCTGATCGAGACCCATCTTCAGTCTGAAGTTGGGTCTCGACCCGAAAAGTCACCCGTTCCTTCTCTCCAGAGATGCTGCCTGTCCCGCTGAATTACTCCAACATTTTGTGTCTATCTTTGGTGTAAACCAGCATCTGCAGTTCCTTCCTACACATATGAGAAACATTTAGACAGGTACATGGATAGGACAGGTTTAGAGGGATACGGGTCAAATGCTGACTAGTGTAGATGGGACATGTTGGACGATGTGGGCAAGTTGGGCCAAGGGGCCTGTTTCCCCGCTGTTTGACCCTCTGACTCTATAACTAGGATGATAAACTCAAAATAAGGTGTTACCGTTCAGAGAGGGGAAGAAATGTATTTGTATTCAGACTGAAGAAGGGTCTCGACCCGAAACGTCACCCATTCCTTCTCTCCAGAGATGCTGCCTGCCCCGCTGAGTTACTCCAGCATTTTGTGTCTACCTTCGGTTAAAACCAGCATCTGCAGTTCCCTCTTAAAAGCCCTGTCCCACGGTACGAGTTCATTCCAAGAGCTCTCCCGAGTTTGCCCTGATTCGAACTCGGAGATTTACGGTAATGGCCGCTCGTCGGTACTCGGGGCTCTCGTGGACATTTTTCAACATGTTGAAAAATCTTCACGAGTCTTCCCGAACTTACCTGCCGTTAGCGAGTCTTCCCGAGTACCTGCCGTTAGCGTTACGAGCCGCTAAGAGACGTCCCCGAGCTCCGACGTACCCGCTACGTTCATTCTCCGTGCTTACCACGAGTTTGATTTTTTTTTAAACTCGTGAGAGCTCTTGGAATGAACTCGTACCGTGGGACAGGGCTTTAACACATTTCCTCCTAACTTCTACACTCAGACTGAGGGATCTCAGAGATGCAGATAAATCTGAATGTGGTAAGTACCAAGATGTCACCCAGAGAAAGTCATCGTCTAAGGCCCTCCACAACTGCTCCTGCCCAATGGCCAAAGAGCTACTCCCAATAACATTATGTGGATTCCATCCACAGAGGTACAAACTCTACTACAATATAAAAACAGGGATATAATGCTGAGGCTTTATAAGGCACTGGTCAGACCGCATTTGGAGTCGAGCTGAACTTTTTTTTCCTTGTTTATTATACTGTTTAGAGAGTACTGCGTTTACATATTCTCTTGTGCTGCTGCATGGAAGAACTTAATGATTCTACCTGGGACATTTGACAATAAAACACTCTTGACTCTTAAGTATTGTGAACAGTTTTGGGTCCCATATCTGGGGAAGGATGTGCTGGCATTCACGAGGGCCCAGAGGAGGTTTAGGAGAATGATCGCAGGAATGACTGGGTTAACACAAGATGAGCGTTTGACGGCACTGGGCCTGTACTCGCTGGAGTTTAAAAGAATGAGGGAGGACCTCATTGAAACTTACCGAATAATGAAAGGCCCGGATAGAGTGAATGTGGATCGGATGTTTCCACTAATGGGAGAGTCTAGGACCAGAGACCACAGCCTCAGAATAATAGGACGTACCTTTAGAAAGGACTTGAGGAGGAATTTCTTTAGTCGGATGGTGGTGAATTTGTGGAATTCATTGCCACAGACGTCTATCGAGGCCAAGTCAATGGCCATTTTTAAGGTGTAATTTAAAGGGTGTTCTTAATTAGCAAGGTTGTCATCGAATATGGGAGGAAGGCAGGAGAATGGAATTAATTGCCACAGAAGGCTGTGGGGGCCAAGTCAATGGATGTTTTTAAGGTGGAGATTGACTAATTCTTGATTAGGAAAGGTGTGAAGGGTCGTGGGGAGGAGAATGGGGCTGAGAGGGAAAGATAGATCAGCCGAGATTGAAAGGCGGAGTAGACCTGATGGGCCGAATGGCCTAAATCTGCCCCTAGAACTTAGGAACTGCACATCTGCTTCAAGCGAAATGCGGGGTGTGACATCTACCCCCTCACTTCATCATGTAACGACACCGCTTCAGAGAAACTGTGGGACATCCTTTCAAATTCACCTTGCCAACACTGCAAGCGGCCAACACACTGTCTGTGACAGGTATCATCCTTAGAAAGTGAGTGGTGAGAATGGACCTGTAATCCTACCTCTTCACTCCAAGATTGCATTAGTTATATCATTTCATCTCCTTGTCATTCCCATATTTATAATGGTGTTTTAATAGCTGCAAAGTACCACTATTATTCCAGGACTAATGTTAGTTTTTATTCATCTGCCTCTTTTGATGTGATGTAAGAATATATCATATTAAATATCATTATATGTTAATTCATTATGTGTTGTTTCTTTTCAAGAAAAACCTTGAAATTATGGTAATATGTGACGAGGGTAAGTTAATGAAATCATAAAAATGTAATGAACATACTGATCTTGCATCACTATAATTGTATGAAGGGTTCCAGGGCCATCTTCATATTAATTTGCAGCAAGCTCGCGTTCATGATGTATGACTCATTTTACGGAGACTGAAGCAACTTTGCCGCTTAAGCAGGGTGCAGCTCGTGTACAAGGTTACTCAAGATGTAAATGCCACACTGAAGAATGGATTTACTTATCCTGTGTAATCTTGACAATGGATCAGGGGGGTCCAGCGGAAGCAGAGCACTTGTCATCGTTCTAAGGAGAGAAGCTGCCCTCGCCACTATAAAGGTGCACAAGATCATGGGAGGAACAGATCAGGTAAATGGGACTGCGCTTGCGAGAGAGGTTGAGCAGGCTAGGGCTTTATTCCTTGGAGCGCAGGAGGATGAGGGGTGATTTTATAGAGGTGGACAAAAAGCATGAGAGGAATAGATCGTTTCAGGGTCGAGGTCCTTTTCAAGGGTCGCAACTCGAAACGTCACCTATTCCTTCGCTCCATAGATGCTGCCTCACCCGCTGAGTTTCTCCAGCATTTTTGTCTACCTTCGATTTTTCCAGCATCTGCAGTACTTTCTTAAACAGAGGAATAGATCGGATAAACGCACAGAGACTTTTGCCCAGAGTAGGGGAATCGAGAACCAGGGGACATAGGTTGTTCATAGGCTTGATTGTGATCATGCGTTGTCTTTCCGCTGACTGGATAGCACGCAACAACAGCTTTTCACTGGACCTCAGTACACGTGACAATAATGAATTAAACTAAACTAAACCATAGGTTTAAAGTGAGCGAGGAAAGATTTAATAGCAATCTAAGGGGTAACTTTTTCACACAAAGGGTGCTGGGTGTAAGGAACGAGCTACCGGAGAAGGTAGTTGAGGCAGGTACTATCGAAATGTCTAAGAAACATTTAGATAAGTGTTAATTATACCCAGATTAGAGAGGCTAGGACTCTAAAATTGAGTAAAGGGTTCAGGGCTGCTAGGCCATTTGGTCAATTTGAAAGTGCTTTCTGTAGAAATTGGACAAGCTGCAGAACGGTGCCAGTTTGTCTAGAGCCTCGATCTGAGCTGCAGTAAGAGAATGGGAACATCTGCAGACCTTGACAATTAGGTGCAAAATGCATAGAATGGATTGGATGAATGCAAACCAGACATACACCTTGTAAATAATTGTAAATAATGTTGCAAAGCTTTACTTTGCTGAATGTTGATTGGATGAGGTATTGAGCCTTGTCTGGTTTTCTTGCATATCAGCGCAAATGTTGCGATGTTCGTTTCCTCTGAGAAACACTGTTTGAATACAATGTATTAGCCACTGTATTATTGGGTTAGGGAAATGTCTGTCATGTATGGGGTTAATCGATATCTGTAATTGGATTGTAAAGAGACCACCCCCATGTGGTTCGGCCCCTTGAGGTCCGGGGACCTATAAAAGTCGCTGCCACGTGGTCCTGCGTCGATCTTCTGGGAGAGCGCTTGGGACTGCGTGACCTTCTGGAGTGTCTCTGTTTGAGCGAGGCCAAGAGGGCTTGATCAGGCAGATACAAGGATCGAACCCGCGGTGGTTAGGTATAGTAGTTGAACTGTAATTATGTTTTGTCAAAATAAAGGTGAATTGTGCAAGTGCTTGATTCAGTGGTTTTTGACTGAAACTACACTGGGGGGAAGCTTACAACGAGCTATTTACATAGGTACATGGATAGGATAGGTTTAAAGGGATATGGGACAAATGTAGGCAGGTGGGACTAGTGTAGGTCTTCCAATGTATAGATCTCTCATTCTCCGACCTTGCCTAGGATATAGGTGCCCAGGAGTGCGATGGCTTTCATAAGGCAATGGTACTCTTGAAGCCATTTGTGGAGTGTGTTGGTGTTGAGTTTTGCACCACCAATGTATGGGTTCACAGAAGAGTGTACGGCAACTGGAACATCCATCCAACGAGCGGAAAATGTCCAAAGGCCAAGCAAAGAGCGGCACGGTGGCGCAGCGGTAGATTTGCTGCCTTACGGCGCCAGAGACCCTGGTTCGAATCTGACTACGAGCCCTGTCTTTGGGGACTTTGTACATTCTCCCCATGACCTGCGTGGGTTTTCTCCGGGAGCTTCGGTTTCCTCTCACACTCCAAAGGCGTACAGGTTTGTTGGTTAATAGGCTTCAGTTTAAAAAAATTGTAAAATTGTCTCTAGTGTGCAGGATACTGCTGGTGTACGGGGATCGCTGGTCAGTGCAGACACAGTGGGCCAAAGGGCCTGTTCCCCACTGTATCACTAAACTAAACTAAACTAAACTAAACTAAACTAAACAGAACTACCTGAGATTCAATGAATACCTGAAGAGTCCTTGAAAAAGACCACATGACATTAAAATATATTACATAAGCAAAAGATGGTCTCAGATATCTTCATGGACCAAATTTCACAACTGCCCCATCACCTTCTGAACAGAGAGGGGTCCCGACCTGAAACGTCACCTATCTATTCCTGCCACGGATGTTGCCTGACCCGCTGAGTTACTCCAACACTTTGCATTTTGCTCAAGATTCCAGCATCTGCAGTTCCGAGTGTCACCTTTGAACGTGAGTCGGTTTGAGCTGATGTGACCTGAAAAGTTTGTTGTATACAAACTTGCAACAATGCCTCCAATGAGCTGTAGACTATCATGCCTCATTATTTCCTCGTGTCCCATCATGTATTCTCACCCACCTTCCACAGATATAGAAATGTTTCCTCTCGCTGTGTTTACTAACTGTGGGGAGTCACTCAAAGTAAAATATTAATTTATCAAGACATATCCATTGCTGAAGATTGACACTAGGCAATAGGTGCAAGAGTAGGCCATTCGGCCCTTTGAGCCAGCACCACCATTCACTGTGATCATGGCTGATCATCCACATTCAGTACCCCGTTCCTGCCTTCTCACCATATCCTCTGACTCCGCTATCTTTAAGAGCCCTATCTAACTCTCTCTTGAAAGCATCCAGAGAATCGGCCTCCACTGCCTTCTGCGGCAGAGAATTCCACAGATTCGCAACTCTCTGGGTGAAAAAGTTTTTCCTCATCTCCGTTCCAAATGGCCAACACCTTATTCTTAAGCAGTGGCCCCTGGTTCTGGACTCCCCAACATCTGGAACATGTTTCCTGCCATCGATTCAGAATCAATAACTTTTAATGAAACATCAATAAGCAAAAATGACGCCTGTTCTTTCTCTCATCGTTAACCTTTGCAAGTTACTAATATCCATACTGAACACAGATGGATTGTCCATTAGATTTTTCTTGTGACATTTCACCACCTTTTTAATGTTTTAAAATGAGTGGAAGTGAGAATGCTGAGTCTCAGATTCTCGATGAATTATAATAAATCAAAGATAAAAATGATTTTAATTGTACCCCACAGAAGACAGAAGAGAGGAATGGCATTGTACTTGTTTTATAAGTGGTCACTGATTGATAATTATTAACTTAGGAGTCTTCTTTGGAGATAATTACGCACTTTTGAGGCTGAAATATGTTGTCCTGAATTTGGGGGTTAGTTGCACAGGGACAGTAATGCCCATTCACCTTGCTCACATCTTCCCACAATGTCTTCAGTGTTTTTTGTACCAGAGATTTTGCTCTAATCGGACATCTGAACCAATGTGCACTCCCAGTGGCTGCCAATGAGAAGGTCAAAGGAACAGCCAGTCCATCAGACAGACACAAAATGCTGGCGTAACTCAGCCGGGACAGGCAGCAACTCTGGGCAGAAGGAATGGCAAAGGGTCTCGACTCAAAAAATGTCACCCACTCCTTCTCTTCGGAGATGCTGCCTGTCCCGCTGAGTTGCTCCACATTTTGCGTCTATCTTCCGATTAAACCAGCATCTGCAGTTCCTTCCCACACACTCAATTCATCAATCTGAAGCATCAATTGGGCAGCACAATGGTGCAGCAGTTGCTGCCTCACAGCATCAGAGATCCGGGTTCGATCTTGACTATGGGTACTGGCAGTGTGTGGAGTTCGTACCTTCTCCCTGTGACTGACAATAGACAATAGACAATAGACAATAGGCAATAGACAATAGACAATAGGTGCAGGAGTAGGCGATTTGGGCCTCCGAGCCAGCACCGCCATTCAATGTGATCATGGCTGATCATCCCCAATCAGTACCCCGTTCCTGCCTTCTCCCCATATCCCCTGACTCCGCTATTTTTAAGAGCCCTATCTAGCTCCCTCTTGAAAGCATTCAAAGAACCTGCCTCCACCGCCCTCTGAGGGTGACTGTGTGGGTTTTCTCCGGGAGCTCCGGTTTCCTCCCACACTCCGAAGACATGCAGGTTTGTAGGCTAATTGGCTTGTTAAAATTGTAGATTGTCCCTCGTGTGTGTAGGATAGCGTTAATGTGCGGGACTCGCTGGTCGGCATGGACTCGGTGGGCCGAAGGGCCTGTTTCCGTGCTGTATCTCTAAAACTAAACTAAGCTAAACTAAACTAGTGTACAGGTGATCAGTGGTCGACGTGGACTCGGTGGGACAAAGGGCCTATTTCCACGCTGTTTCTCTAAAACTAAACTAAACTAGGAATTTAATCATTCCATTGTCGGTACGCATGGCAATGAAAAACTCTTGTATCTCGAAGAGAGCCAATTAAAACAAGCTGAAAGAACATAGGTTCATAAATATTGGACAAATTCATTGCTCACTGCTATATAATATTTTCCAAAGAAACACGGGATTGTCCGTCGTGAATCTAACAAATTATGAAAAAACAATTGGAAATCTTCTGAAGCAGTTTAAGCAGAATTGTTTAGTGACATTTTTCTGGAAGACTTACTGCCGTATGTCAGTATGTTGTGGCATACCACAGGCCCAGATCTATCTTGACAGAAGAGGAATGTGTGACTGAATGATTTGTTGTTGGTTGTGTGACTGCTTTGGTTGCTCTAATCATGCTGTCAGTGTTAGAGCAGTCAATGACAAATGGCAACGTTGGAAAAATCAGACCAAATATAAGTGAAAACTCAAATTAGCTGGAGGGCATTTTGTTTTCTTTTACACGGAGTATGGGAAGTAACTAGCATGGTGGCACAGTTGATAGAGCTGCTGGCTCGCAGCGCCAGGGACCAGGGTTGGATCCAGATCTCGGGTGCTGTCTCTGTGGAGTTTGTACGTTCTTCCAGTGACCGCGTGGGTTTCCTCCGGGTGCTCCGATTTCCTCCCACATCCCACAGATGTGCAGATTTATAGGTTAATTGGGCCTCAATAAAATTACCCCTAATGTGTATTGAGTGCATGAGACAGTGGGATAATATAGAGTGAATGTGAACGGGTGGTTGATGGTCAGTATGGACTCGGTGGGCCAAAGGGCCTGTATCCATGCTGTATCTCTACATTAAAATAAACTAAAGTAACAGCTTCATTTCTCAACCTTTTTAGCTGTACACATCAGTGTCCACTTTCCCTTTTAGATTTGTTTTTACAATCCTTTCTTCTAATACTTAAATGTATTGATAATTCATGGGGTTGCATATCAAAAGGCAACTTAATTGAAAAGTTCTGCAATCGATAATTTTGCTCATTTATATGCAAAATAGTATTATATTTCTATGAGAATAATAATAGATAATTTTCTCAATAATGAGAAAAAAATTATAACCCTGAATGAGTTTTTTCCATGAAGATAAAACAGAATGCTACAAGGTAGACACAAAATGCTGGAGTAACTCAGCGGGACAGGCAGCATCTCTGGAGGAAAGGAATGGGTGACGTATTGGGTCACCAGCATTTTGTCCAGCATTTTGTGTCTATCTTTGGTTTAAAATAGCGTCTGTAGTTCCTTCCTACACTGAATGCTACAAAGGTTCTCTGCTCTTTATGAATGAATGAATGAATAAGTTTATTGGCCAAGTATTCACATACAAGGAATTTTCCTTGGTGCTCTGCCCTCAAGTGACAACATGATAAACAGTGACAGTTAGGAATGACACAAAAAACATTAAACATTAATAATAATTATGAAGACACACTATAGTAGCAAACTGGTTTAAATCTCAAGCAGAATCATGGAAGGCTGTACTCTACCAGCATTGTATAATGAGCTACCAATTAAACTTGCACCATCTAGTCACAGGAAACTCCTCAGCAAAGAGCAAGATTCATCTGCAGGAAGTGTTTCTGTCCATGGGGTTTGATGCACTAAGGGCGAGGAAGGACAAGTTCATCAAAGGTATCTCTTCCTTCCTGCTTGTGACTGATTACTCCTGATGTATTTTTGGATCGCGGATAGTTAGGTCGATAACAGCCACACAAAAAAAATGCAGGAGTAACTCAGCAGGACAGGCAGCATCTCTGGAGAGAAGGAATAGGTGACGTTTCGGGTCGAGACCCTTCTTCGGACTGAGAGTCAGGGGGGAGGGAAACAAGAGATTTCGATGGCGATGTAGAGAGGTGTAGAACAAATGGAAGAAAGATGTGCAACAAAAATAAAACAATGATCAAGGAAACGGTCCATTGTTAACTAAAACGAGTTCCAGCCAATGAGACTCATCAACATGACATTGAAACTGGCATAATGATTAGGGAGGGGGAGGGACAGAGAGGGAGGGGATGCAAGGGCTATTTGAAGTTAGAGAAATCACAATTCATACCGCTGGGTTGTAAGCTCAATGTATAAGACACTTTGGTTTCAAGGTATAAGATCTTTACCCAGGGCCTGACTTCATCCAGAGATCACCCAGTGAATATAGACACAAAATGCAGGAGTAACTCAGTGGGACAGGCAGCATCTCTGGAGAGAAGGAATGGGTGACGTTTCGAGTCGAGACCCTTCTTCAGACTTCACCCAATGAGGCTCCAATATCATCGATATGAATAAATTTGGACAAAATCCCCTCAACCATTGGAGCTCACTGGATTTGATTTGATTTGATTCAATTTTATTGTCATTGTCCATAGTGCAAGTACTGAGACAACAAAATGCTTTTTTCCCATACAGCCATACGAATAAAATAAATAAATAAAAGCACAGAACACGTTATCAAAGTTGAACAGCGGTATCAAAGTTTCCCACTGTGAGGGAAGGCACCAAAGTTCAGTCAACCTCCACGTTGATGTTCTTTGATGCTCTTTGATGTTCACCCGTGGTCGGGGCCTCCCGAGCCCCCCGCAGTCACTGCTATGGGCGGCCCGATGTTCAGGCCCTCTCGCCGGGATGATGGAACTCCGACGTCAGAACGGAAGAACAACCTCAGCGGCTTGGACCTCCGAATCGGACACTTCCTACCTGAGTCCGCGGCTCCCGAAGTCTACAGGCCGAGCTGGGCGGAGATTCAACGCTGGCGGCCCTCGGCAAAGGGTCCAAGGACTCCGCGCTGGGAGCTCTGCAAACCACAGCTCCGCGATGTTGATGCAGCAGGTCCAACACTACGGAACTTCAAACGGCGATCCCAGGTGAGGCATCGCCCGCTCCGCGATGTATCCAGTGCTGCGCCGCCGCTGCTGAAGCTCTGGTCCGCTCCCCAGGCAGGAAAGGCCACGCCAATCCAGTTGGTAGGCCGCGAGGAGGGGGGGCGAGGGCGCGACTCGGAGAATAGTCGCATCCTCGCCAGGAAGTGACTGAAAAACGGTTTCCCCCTTACCTTACCCTCCTCCCCCACATAAGATACTGAAAAAAATCCTCCAAAACATAATTTAAACAAACTAAAAATAAAAAAAGATAGAAAAACAAACAGACTGTAGGCAGAGGCAGCCATCTTGCAGCCCCCTGGATGTACAAAATGCTACAAAAGCACGGATAAAGGGTACATTGGAATGCCCACATTTCCAAGCGGGGCAACGTGGTCCCATGTGAATGAGAGCATTTCACCGCGCTGGCTTTAGCCTGCTCAAGACCGGTGGACTTGAAATGGTAATGAAGAGATCTACAAAGCTGCAATAGGCCATTGGAAATGTGAACACTCCAGTCAGTGTAGGATAAGATTGTGGAGGTCAGGACATCGTGACACCGCTCCCAGCAGCCATGAGGCAGCTCTGTAGGACTTTGGTCAGACCGCATATGCAGCATTGCGTGCAGTTCTGGTCGCCCCTGTTACAGGAAAGATGTGGAGGCTTTGGAGAGGCTGCAGAGGAAGTTTACCAGAAATAGACTCAAGCTGCTGGATAACTCAGCGATTCAGGCAACATCTCCGGAGACAAAGGACAGGTTGAGACATCAGCATCTGCAGATCTTAGTTTCTACATTGAGGTTTACCAGAAAGCTGCCCGGATTAGAGGGCTTCAGCTACAGGGAGAGGATGGAGAGACTTGGATTGTTTTCTCTGCAACATCAGAGGTGGAGGGGAGATTTGATAGATTAATATAAAATAATGAGAGGCATAGATAGGGTAGACAGTCAGAACCTTTTCCCCATGATGGGAATGTCCAACACTAGAGGGCGCAGCTATAAGGTGAGAGCGGGAGGGTTTAATGGAGATTTGCGGGGCAAGTTTCATACACAGAGAGTGTTGGGTGCCTGGAACACATTGCCAGGGGTGGTGGTGGAGGCAGATACGATAGTGGTGTTTAAGAGGCTTTTGGACAGGCACATGGAAGTGCAGGGAATAGAGGGATATGGATCATGTACAGGCGGACAAGATCAGTTTAACTTAGCAGCATGTTCGGCACAAACATTGTGGGCCGAAGGGCCTGTTCCTGTGCTGTACTGTTCTATGATCTGTCTTCATGCAGCACACATTTACACCTCATTGCTGGCTATATTTGTGTACACTTTGTAGTTAGTTAAATAAAGCACCAACTCCAAAGGGAACAGTCACGACATAATTATTTTCCAATTGATTGAATTGCATAAGTTATATGGAACACTGATAGAGCAGAATGAGGAAATATTGTTTAACGCATTAGCCTAAGGTAAGGAGTTGGTGCTTAACATTCTATGACATAAGGATGTAAATCTGTTGGAAATTCTCCGATGAAACTTGTTCTTAACTGCCAGGTGATTTACTGTGCCTTTGTAAGCATAATTCTCTTATGTTTCTGAACAGAAGCACAATGCACCTAATACCCTCGGCCAATTAGAATTTTAATGTTTAGCTGTGGTCTCTTCCTAAAAACGTATTACCAAATGAAGTCCTTAAAAACCACTGCTGCGGGCTTTTACCAATTATGGCATTAAATAAAATCTGCACCATAATTATTCCGACAAAGTATGAATTTAACTTAATCCTTTCTTTCCTAATGTATGAAATCATTTCTGCAAGCTATCGATCATGATGTGGCAATGAAAGGCATGTCTCAGTAAGGCTAGGACGTGATCTAATAATTGCAAACTAGAGCAAACTTGGGGCGCAGCGGTAGAGCTGCAGCCTCACAGCGCCAGAGACGCGGGTTCGATTCTGACCATGGGTGGTGTCTGTACGGAGTTTGTACGTTCTCCCCGTGACCACTGTGGGTTTTCTCTCCGAGATCTTCGGTTTCCTCCCACACGCCAAAGACGTACAAGTTTGCAGGTTAATCGGCTCGGTACAAATGTACAATTGTCCCTAGTGTGGGCAAGGTAGTTTTAATGTGCGGGGATCGCTGGTCGGCGCGGACTCGGTGGGACGAAGGGCTTGTTTCCGCGCTGTATCTCTAGACTAAACTAGACTAAACTAGAACTACAGCAAGTAAAAACTAAAAGGTACACAAAAATGCTGGAGAAACTCAGCGGGTGCAGCAGCATCTATGGAGCGAAGGAAATAGGCAACGTTTCGGGCCGAACCCCTTCTTCAGACGTAAAAACTAAACTAAAATTAAACTAAACTAAAGATCAGCAGAATCGAACTTTCGACAACTTTTCTCAACTATAATTTATGAGAACCCCAGTTTTTGAGATGGGCGCACTGTGACAAACTGTTTTTTGTAAAGTTTCAGATGTTAAATTTTAGCCCCAGCAGAGCATGGGAAATGCATGCTGACCACCAATGATAAGATTTGTATCATGTTTCGTGAACTCCAACAGTTGCTTTGTATTGCAGCAGGCAAGTTGAGGATTTATACTTGTGAAGTTAAGGATCAAATCCTTCCACGAGGCTTTGACCCGCGGAGGTTATCAATTCCACACCCTATTTTTTCCTCTTTCTCTGCAGAGCCAATTGTTTGCCAATCTGAAATTCTTTGCTTGAATTGTGAGAATTTGGTTCGGATCAGGTAACGACAGCCCAGGATGTGCTTTGCAGCCTTTGACAATTTGTCTCTTTTATTCTGTTGACAATATTTGCTGAATATAATATTCTGAAGCCTGTGAACTGTGAATAGAATCTGATAACTGTAAAATATGACCCAAGCAAGGGAAGGAAAAGGAACTCGCGATGGAGCATTGTTTTGCCCGTTTGAAATAAATGAAGCAGAACGGAAACAAGATTTGGATATCCAATTAATTAATTACCTCAGGTTAAAAGGAGTTGACCCTTGGAGTTGAACTGGTAACAATAACAAGCCACATTATTGCACACACACAATGGTTGCACAATCTAACTTTTTTTGCTTCTTGAGCAAAACTTACAGGGTGGGGGGGGGGTCTCATAAATTATAGTTCCCAGAAGCTGAGCAAGGTTTCAGACTGCAATCTTATTCAACCCTGGGCAACCAACACTAGCGAGAAACAGTCAATTGTTCCAACGCGGGGTTTTACTTGCAGAAGGGTTTTTCCAAGAGTTTTCAGGAAACAGGACCCCTCACTGAAAACTATTTATCTTATTCCGCCTTGCCAGAACATTAAAAGGGAATGTGAATTTCAGCTGGGCTCAACCTCACCATGGAGCATGTTTCAGAATTAGAGTAAAGGGGTATGAATAAATTTGAAAGAATTTTATTTTTTTCCATTTATTTAAAAATACATAATTGTATTCAAGTATTTAAATAAGGTCATAAGGTCATAAGGGAAAGGAGTAGGATTAGGCCATTCAGCCCAATCAAGACAACTCCGCCTATCTCGCCTTCCTAACCCCATTCTCCTGCCTTCTCCCCATAACCTCTGACACCCGTACTTATAGCCCTGTCCCACGGTACGAGTTCATTCCAAGAGCTCTCCCGAGTTTGCCCTGATTCGAACTCGGAGATTTACGGCAAAGGCCGCTCGTCGGTACTCGGGGCTCTCGTGGGCATTTTTCATCATGTTGAAAAATCTTCACGAGTCTTCCCGTGCTTACCTGCCGTTAGCGAGTCTTCCCGAGTACCTGCCGTTAGCGCTAAGAGACGTCCCCGAGCTCCGACGTACCCGCTACGTTCATTCTCCGTGCTTACCACGAGTTTGATTTTTTTTAAACTCGGGAGAGCTCTTGGAATGAACTCGTACCATGGGACAGGGCTTTAACCAAGAATCTATCTATCTCCGCCTTAAAAATATCCACTGACTTGGCCTCCAGAGTCTTCTGTGGCAAAGAATTCCACAGATTCACCACCCTCTGACTAAAGATGTTTCTCCTTCCTAAAAGAACGTCCTTTAATTTGAGGGTGCAGCGTTAATTGCAGCATAGGTGTCTCCCCTTTAAGGATAACGTTCATCTGTGTTACATGAAACTGGTAAACTCTGGAAAAATGTGCAGGAAGGAACTGCAGATGCTGGTTTGTATCGAAGATAGACACAACATGCTGGAGTAACTCAGCGGATCAGGCAGCATCTCTGGAGAAAAGGAGTAGATGATGTTTTGGGTCGAGACCCTTCTTTAGACCTGTGTAGGAAATGTCACCTGTTTCTTTCCCCCAGAGATGCTGCCTGACCTGTTGAGTTACTCCTGCATTTTGTGTCTAAACTCTGGAAGAATTCAAGTCAGTCAGCATCCATAGAGAAATATGTGTTTAATGTTATTCTTCACTCTTCAGAAGTGGAAAAGGTTTCATGGAATAGCTGGATTAAACCAAATACAAGACACGGGAGCTAGTTTGTGACTTCAGGAAGCGTGATGGAATACATGCCCCAATCAGCATTGATGGAGCGTAAATGGGTGAAAGCTTCAAGTTCCTTGGTTTAATATTACCAATGATCTGTCGTGGACCAACCACATTGATGCGACAGCCAAGAAGGCTCTACTCTCTGAAGAGACTGAGAAAAAATCATCCCTCTGAAGTGGATAATCTCACCCTTCGCCACATTGTCCCTCATCTGCCAACTTCTTGCCCACTCACTTAGTCATGGTGTCACGGTAGCGCAGCGGTAGAGTTGCTGCCTTCACAACAAATGCAGCACTGGAGACCCGGGTTCGATCCCGATTACGGGTGCTTGTCTGTACAGAGTTTGCACGTTCTCCCCGTGACCTGCGTGGGTTTTCTCCGAGATCTTCGCTTTCCTCCCACACTCTAAATACGTGCAGGTTTGTAGGTTAATTGGCTTGGCAAATGTAAAATTAAAAAATAATTTAAAAAATTGTCCCCAGTGGGTGTAGGATAGTGTTAGTGTACGGGGATCGCTGGTCGGCGCGGACCCGGTGGGCCGAAGGGCCTGTTTCCGCGCTGTATCTCTAAACTAAACTAAACCCACCTTCCCCCTGTGTCCTACTAACCCAGTTATCTACTGTATGCAAGGTCAATAATGGGTCCATCAACATCTGCTCCGTAATAGCAAAAGTGGTGAATAAAGGCCCATCTTTAGCTGTAGAAGTTAAACAAGTTATTTATTTCCAGCTTTGTCTGTTTTCATTTCAGATTTACAATTTTACCCATTCTTTTCTTTATATCTTTGAATCATTTGCCAGGTTACAGGGCGGCACGGTGGCGCTGGGGTAGAGCTACTGTCTTACAGCGTCAGGGACACGAGTTCGATCCCGACTAAGGGTGCTGTCTGTACGTTGTACGTTCTCCCCGTGACCTGCATGGGTTTCTTCAAGATCTTCGGTTTCCTCCCACACTCCAAAGGTTTGTAGGTTCATTGGCATAAAAGTAAAAAACCTGTCCCTAGTGTGTGTAGGGTAGTGTGAATGTGCGGGGATCGCTGGTCGGTGTGGACTCGGTGGGGCAAAGGGCCTGTTTCCTCGCTGTATTTCTAAACTACCTCCCGCATTCTTATAAAAGGCAGGGGATGTCCATTTGTGGATTCAGCTGTCTTCTATGAATGCATTTGTTTTCCTTAGTGTTCGACACATAAGCTGTTTCCTTTCACGTGATCAAGGCTCACTTGCCCAAATCCCTCATCTTCATCATCTCAGTTAAAGCCATCTTTGAAGTTTTCTGGATCATCCCAGGCCTTTCTGGGAAGTTAACAAAAACACAGAGGTCTCATGAGTCCTAACACTCCTTTCCTAATCATGGCGACAGTGGTGATTTCCGTTTTGCCTGGTGATAGGCAGGATCAGGTGCCTTCTCATATATAACAGGAACGGTTAAACCCACGTTCTTTCAACATCCATCACTCACGACAGGATGCGGATATTTCTGGCACTTATTCCAGCCTCAATCAACAATTTCTTTGTTTTATGCCAACTCTGTTGGAACTGTCTTTCTGAAGTCATCCAGAACGATGTGCCATTCTACATTTCCTTGAGCATCGTCCCCTTTGATCTGTTTTTTCACACCTTACCCTTCCATATCTCTATCTCTCCCTCTCCCCTGATACTCAGTCTGAAGAAGGGTCTTGACCCGAAACGTCACCCAATCCTTCTCTCCAGAGTTCTATAGTTTGTTGTTATTATAGTGTCGGTCTATACTATGTACCAATATGCTTGCATCTAGCCCTTTCTTTAACTAACATTCTATCTATTTCACAGCTAACAATGAACCATTCCCTTGATCATCTTTATATTTACACATATTTTTCATTCATTTGTTATATATCTCTTATCTCTTAATATCACTGGCTATATCTCTTGTTTCACTTTCCTCTGACTCCTTGTCTAAAGAAGGGTCTCGACCCAAAACGTCACCCGTTCCTTCTCTCCAGAGATGCTGCCTGACCCGCTGAGTTACTCCAGCATTTTGTGTCTCTCTTCGGTGTAAACCAGCATCTGCGGTTCCTTCCTAAAGAAGGCATTTGGTGTGCTCACCTTCATTGATCGGGTCATTGACTACAAGCATCAACAATCATGTTGATTGGAATTATTCAGGACTTCCCCAACTTCTCTGACTTCAAGTAACCCTTGCATCCCCTCTCTGTCTATTCCCTCCCCCACACTAGTTGTCATACTAGTTTCACTGTCGTACTGTTGAGTTTTACCGTCTACATAACTCATTATCACTGACCCCTCCCCCACAGTCAACAATGGACCATTGTGGGCTCCACGTTTCCTTGACCGCCGTTGCTTTTTGCATATGATTAGGCTGCATTTTGGGCTATTGTGTCGGAAGGAACTGCAGATGCTGGTTTTCACTGACGATAGAAACAAAAAGCTGGAGTAACTCAGCGGGACAGGCAGCGTCTCTGGAGAAAAGGAATAGGTGACATTTCAGGTCGAGACCTTTCTTCAGACTGACAGTCAGGGGAGAGGGAAATGAGAGGTATGGAAGCTACATAGAACAAATGAATGAAACAATGCAAAAAGCAACGTTGACCAAGGAAAGGTGGAGCCCGCAATGAGCCAGGGTGGGGGTGGGACGGAGAGAGAGAGGGGAAGCAAGTGTTACTTGAAGTTAGAGAAATCAATATTCATACCGCTGGGTTATAAACTGGGGCAGTTTGGCCAAGTGGGAATTGGCAGGTTCTTGATTAGTGCGGGTGTCAAAAGATTATGGGGAGAAGGCAGGAGAATGGGGTTGAGAGGGAAAGATAGATCAGCCATGATGAAATGGTGGAGTAGACTTGCTGGGCCGAATGGCCTAATTCTGCTACTATGACTTATGAAACGCCACCTATCCATTCTATCCACAGTGATGCTGCCTGACCGGCTGAGTCACTCCAGCACTAGGTGCACAGAATCTTTTACCCAGAGTGGGGGAATCAAGGATCAGAGGACATAGGTTCAAGGTGAAGGGGAAAAGATTTAACAGGAATCTGAGGGGTAACCTTTTCACACAAAGGGTGGTGGGTGTATGGAACAAGCTGCCAGAGAAGATAGTTGAGGCTGGGACTATCCCAATGTTTAAGAAACAGTTAAACTGGTACATGGGATAGGACAGGTTTTGGAGGGATATGGACCAAAGGCAGGCAGTTTTAGAGATACAACGAGAAAACAGGACCTTCGGCCCACCGAGTCCACACCGATCAGCGATCCCCGCACATTAACACTATCCTACACACACTAGGGAAAATTTACATATACACCAAGCCAATTAACCTACAATCCTGTACGTCTTTGAAGTGTGGGAGGAAACCGAAGATCTCTGAGAAAACCCAGTGTTTAAGAAGGAACTGCAGATGCTGGAAAATCAAAGGTAGACAAAAATACTGGAGAAACTCAGCGGGTGCAGCAGCATCTATGGAGCGAAGGAAATAGGCAACGTTTCGGGCCGAAACCCTTCTTCAGAAGCACGAAAAGTTGCCTATTTCCTTCGCTCCATAGATGCTGCTGCACCCGCTGAGTTTCTCCAGCATTTTTGTCTACCTCTGAGAAAACCCATGTGGCCATGGAGAGAACGTACAAACTCCGTACAGACGGCAACCGTAGTTGGGATCGAACCCGGGTCTCCGGCGCTGCGAACGCTGTAAGGCAGCAACTCGACCGCTGCGCCACCGTGCCGCCCTGTGGCTGGGACAAGTTGGCCGGTGCGGACAAGTTGGGCCGAAGGGCCTGTTTCAAGGCTGTATCACTCCATGACTTTGTGTTGACCAAGAGTTAACTTGGCAGGCTGCCGTCAGGTCAGGGCTGATCAATTTTTGACTTAAGCGGTCATTTAATCTGCCTGACTCTGTTCTGCGAGGGGGGGGGGGGGTTGCGTTAAGGCAGCGTGCCGTGGAGCCCAGCCAAGTGTGTGAGCGTACCCACCAAGAAGGCCCGTTCTGCAGCCCATCATTCTTTCTGCCCTTTCACAAAGAATATCAAGCGTGCAGTGTGGTTGTCAAGTCGTTCTGCTGGAATTATAGTGGTCACAAATCAATACGCAAAATCCCAACTTGACTCAATCCTTGTCCAGAAAGGTATCCGTTTCCATAAGGTCTCACATCTTACACCCCCCCCCCCCCCCACCACCCTTTGAAGTTACGTATAAATTGTTGTCGTTCTCAGTCATAAGACTACATTCGAGAAATCTTTATCTTTCCCCAGAGCTTAAGGTTCTTTGGAGTCGGGTAGGCACACCCTTCCAACAAGTGTTCATGCTGCATTTTAAATTATGGTGTTAGTGATCATTACCACATTAGCCACAAATTATTGTCAACATACATATGGGAAAATGCCTATTGAAGCCAAGTTAGGGGAGTGAATCCATCTTTTTCATGGGCAACGTAATCTTTTAATCAGCAATCTCTTTATAACATTTACAAGTTCTGCGAACCTTGAAACCTCTTTGAAGTGGTCAGACTTTAACCCCTTCAAATTGTACATTCAAACTGCTGGAGGAAGATAGGACATATACAACGGTACAGCAGCAGGAACAGGCCCTTCGGCCCACAATGTCTGTGCTGAAGACCAAATCTTTTGTTCTTGTGTCGAGTGGGAAAGATAGGTTCAAGAAGAAACTGCAGAGGCTGGAGAATCGAAGGTAGACAAAAATGCTGGGGAAACTCAGCGGGTGCGGCAGCATCTATGGAGCGAAGGAAATAGGCAACGTTTCGGGCCGAAACGTTGCCTATTTCCTTCGCTCCATAGATGCTGCCGCACCCGCTGAGTTTCTCCAGCATTTTTTGTCTAAGTGTGAAAGATACATCTTCTAGATGCGCAGGGACCCAATCCTCACTGATGTGACCCTGGGGTCACCGGGTGTTTCGGGTCTCACAACATCAGACACCCTCGCCCAGGCGACCCAGCCGGGGTTGATCAGGCCCCGACTTGCATCCCAGCAGCAACCGCCCACGGATCAGCCCTCTTTATCCAAAGCCACCTAGTGGCTTTCTCTGCGGCTTCGCTTGCGGATTGAATGGCCCTCTTCTTTGCCAGCCCCGTAATGCCCAACTGGTTGAGGGCTTTGCAGAAGTTAAAAAGTAATGTATTTGATTACGATCATGATACAAAACCAAACCGTGGTAACACATCCCCCCCACCATAGTACAAAATCCCCAAACTATCAAAATGTTATCTTAGAGAAACATGTAAGGATCTTATAAATTTATAAAAGGACTGGACAAGCTAGATGCAGGAAAAATGTTCCCAATGTTGGGCGAGTCCTGAACCAGGGGCCACAGTCTTAGAATAAAGGGGAGGTCATTTAAAAGTGAGGTGAGAAAAAACCTTTTCACCCAGAGAGTTGTGAATTTATGGAATTCCTTGCCACAGAGGGCAGTGGAGGCCAAGTCACTGGATGGATTTAAGAGAGAGTTAGATAGAGCTCTAGGGGCTAGTGGAGTCAAGGGATATGGGGAGAAGGCAGGCACGGGTTATTTATTGATAGGGGACGATCAGCCATGATCACATTGAATGGCGGTGCTGGCTCGAAGGGCCGAATGGCCTCCTCCTGAACCTATTTTCTATGTTTCTATGTTCCCAAACAACTCTGTTACAATCATTACAAATATATTAAGTAACTACTATACAACGATTTCCCTCTCTAACATCACCTGGGCGCGGACGTAATCCCGGTAAAGGCGCAAGCATCCGGCTCGGGCAAAGCCCTCTTCCGCCTGGAGCCATGACTCGCGGATGGCCAGCTTGGTCAGGCCTAGGAGCAACCCAACCAGGACATCTTCAGCCCTGCCCACTCGCTAGATCCCGTCACCAGTCCTTCGGTCGCTGACATTAGAGCCGCTCCTCCCCCTACCGACCCGAGGTTGAGTGGCGGTGATCCTTGCCCTCCAGACCTTGGCTACAAGGGACGCTCTACTGGTCCCGAAGACCAATTCTTATTTGCCTGCACATAATCCTTATCCTTCCAATCCCTGCATATCCATGTGTCTGTCTAATAGCCCCATAATGCCACTATCCTATCCATTACCACCCTTGGCAATGCCATCCAGGCAACACCACCCTCTGTGTGAAAAACATGCCTTGCACATCTCCTTCAAACTTTCTCCCTCGTTCCTTAAAGCTACGCCCTCTAGTCTTTGATGTTTTAATGCTTGAATAACGGTTCTGACAGCCTACTCTATCTATGCCCTCCGTAAATTTATATACTTCACTCATAATCTTATCCACCTTACAGACAGGCAATGTTTGACTTGAGACTTTAGAGACACAGGGTGGATCCACTCCCACCAGTGATCACCCGTTCACTAGCATTGTCCTACACACTAGGGACATTTATTTTACAATTTTATCAAAGCCGATGAACCAACAAACCCTTACATCTTTGGAGTGTAGGGGGAAACCGGAGCACCCTGACAAACCCCACACGGTCGCTGGGACAATGTCCAATCTCCGTACAGACAGCGGCCATAGTCAGGATCAAACCTGGGTCTCCGGCGCTCTAAAGCAGCAACTCTACCGCTGCGCCGCCGTGCCCCCCCCCTGTTTTGAGCCATTTTTCAGTCTGAAGACCCGACCTGAAACCTTGCCTGCCCCTTCCCCTCCACAGATGCTGCCTGATCCGCTGAGTTCATGAGTCATAAATATATTCCGCCTAATTAGTCCCCATTAGTCTAATCCACCATTCAATCATGTCTTTGATCTATCTCTCCTTCCTAGCCCCGTTCTCCTGCCTTCTCCCCATAACCCCCTGACACCCCACACTAATCAAGTACTTCCAGAGGTTTGTTTATTTTAGCTCATGATTTCGGCATCTGCGGTTTCCCGTTTGTCTCCATTTAACCCCTTGAAATGCTGCCGATGAAAAAGAAAATCTCTCTCCGGAGACTCTGCCGCGCTGTTGTTTATTTACAGGCCGGCTTCACGAGTGACCGGCTAATTAGCGCTGCGACTTTAATAACTCACTGACAGGCTTTGAGTGCAGGTGAAGAGAAGGGAAATAGTTAAACGCCTTTAAAATGTCCGTGTTGAAGCGATGCAAGAAGGCAAATTGATCAGATGGCAAGAGGATGAGAGAAGGCACATAATAATTGCCAGGTTTTATTTCCTAATAGGCAAGGAAACAATAATTCCAATGCCACTGATACAATTTGATTAAATTGGCTTTGATGGTTTAGGGAGAAGTAATATGATTAAATGTCTAACAGCATGCTTTCTGGTTTGTGATGGACAGGTTGGTTTACAGAGTTTTGAACCCTGAGTTGGGACCAGCCTTAATGTCACAAAGCCTAATCCCTTTACAGCCTGTCATACCTCACGGAAAAGGTTCCTCTTATTAATTTTGCCGACTAGCACTCACTTAGCATTTGCTTTCCAGATAATTGACAGCAAAGGTGACGTGCGGTGGAGGGGACATTGTAAATCTGAAATAATTTCAAAATTGCCTGACTCTCGAATTGTTGGATAAGCATATATATGTAAAAATATCTTTATTAGGGCTGACAGGAACAGCAAATGTCATCTGAGTATTTCATAATGTACCAGACAAGATTAATTTTGTCTCCGATTGTCAAGAGATTCAGTATTTTGTTGCTTCGTCTGACAGGTTCATTCACATGGGCCCA
Organism: Malacoraja senta; assembly: GCA_038087875.1. Taxonomy (NCBI): domain Eukaryota; kingdom Metazoa; phylum Chordata; class Chondrichthyes; order Rajiformes; family Rajidae; genus Malacoraja; species Malacoraja senta. The sequence goes on from CM075989.1 coordinate 21,344,379, forward strand.
TGTAAATTTTGGACAATTTGGTTTGTATTATTTATGAGTCAGCCATGCTATCGGTAAAAGGTCAAGTACGTACCAATCCACTTTCTTTCCTTATCAAAAATCAACTCGAAACTAGTAGGCGATTAAATAATTCTTTTTGGGCCATTTTATTTCCCCCTTAATGTTTCACTTACAAGATATGAGTAATTACCGAGACACATGAAGCATACAATGGATTTAGTTCTCAGGTACTCTTGGACTGGGATTGGATTGACGACAACTGGGTTATTACCTCTGGAACGTCAGAGATTGAGGGCTGACCTGATCAAAGTACAATATTTAAAATTATGAGATGCGGTAGACAGCCAGAACCTTTACATCAGGGTGGAAGTATCAAAGACTAGAGGTCATCGTTTTAAGGTGAGAAGGGCAAAGTTTAAAGGAGATGTGTGGAGCAAGTTTATTTTCACACAGAGGGTGGTGGGTGCCTGGAACGAGCTGCCAGAGGTGGTGGTGGAGGCAGATACGATAGTGGCGTTTAAGAGGCTTTTGGATAGGAACATGGATATGCAGGGAATGGAGGGATACGGATCATGTGCAGGCAGAGGAGATTAGTATATCTTGGCATCATGTTCGGCACCGATATTGTGGACTAAAGGGCCTGTTTCTGTGCTGTGCTGTTTTCTGTAGTCTTGGAAAACTGAAGAAGTTATATGCGTTTTATTTGTTGTAGAGTCTGAAGAAATTTAGTTTAGAGATACAACGTTGAAACAGGCCCTTCGGCCCACCGAGTCCGCGCTGACTAACAATAGCACATGCACTAGTTTTATCCTACACACTAGGGACAATTTACAGAACCCAATTAACCTGTACGTCTTTGGAATGTGGGAGGAAACCAGAGATCCCGGAGAAAACCTCCACGGTCACGGGGAGAATGTACAAACTCTGTACAGACAGCACCGGCAGTCAGGATCGAACCTGGGTCTCTGGTGCTGTAAGGCAGCAACTCTACCGTTGCGCCACCACTGTGTAAGGCTTCTTACAGGTTACAATTTTCTTCCACTACCCTCTCTTTAGATCAGCGTTTCTCAACCTTTTCACCCTTGCGGAACCCTTGAAATAAATTTCATGTGTCAGGGAACCCCTACATAAAAATTATTATATACCTTCATTAACCTCTTTCTTTCTCTTTCATAAACTTAAAGTTCATAAGCAAACATAATATATTTTTCTGATAACAGGTTTAAGCAAAAAATAATTTATGTTTTTCTCAAGTTTATTGACAATGCAAAAAAAATCAACCATATCTGTAAACGCAGCTGCTGTCCACTGACCACTATAGGCCGTTTTACGCTGGCCCCATATAGATGTCGCTAAATATATTCCCTATGATTATTATATTTTTAAGTAATATAACAGGTTGAAGACTTTATTATAATACCCAAGAATTTTCCTAGAATATGCCGTACGTGTATAATAAAACAACGAATGTGAAATTAAACACAAAAATTGCTCAAAAATGCATTTACATATGATTAGCCTATTTATCACTATTTTTCTCGGAACCCCTGGTGACCTCTCGCGGAACCCTAGTGTTCCGGGGAACCCCGGTTGAGAAACGCTGCTTTAGATGGTAGGTTAAACACTGAAATCTATCGCTGGTGATACATTTCTTCGTTTAACACGTGACTGATCGGAAATGCACACTTGCATTTGCAATAAGTATGTTGTTTACTCACTACACCAAGCAACTTGATTGGAACAAAGATGGGAAGTATTTACGTTAAAGTGCTTCAAACCAACCTCAAAGTCTGAAGGTTCAGCGGAAAGTAAGCAAGCCACAAAAAAAGGAAGGACAAGGGTAATGTGGTGATAAGGATGTAATAGAGAACAATAAGGGTGCACCATTGTTTGGATGGCAATGCAGTGTGGTCAGACTCCTGTGGCAGTCTAATTTATAAAACCAGCCTGAGCGGTGCTTGGGAAAGTTTGCACACAATGTCAAATGGTACATAGATACATAGATACATAGAAAATAGGTGCAGGAGTAGGCCATTCGGCCCTTCGAGCCTGCACCGCCATTCAATATGATCATGGCTGATCATCCAACTCAGTATCCCGTACCTGCTTTCTCTCCATACCCCCTGATCCCTTTAGCCACAAGGGCCACATCTAACTCCCTCTTAAATATAGCCAATGAACTGGCCTCAACTACCCTCTGTGGCAGAGAGTTCCAGAGATTCACCACTCTCTGTGTGAAAAAGTTTTTCCTCATCTCGGTCTTAAAGGATTTCCCCCTTATCTTTAAGCTGTGACCCCTTGTCCTGGACTTCCCCAACATCGGGAACAATCTTCCTGCATCTAGCCTGTCCAACCCCATAAGAATTTTGTACGTGACCTAAAGGGCCTGTCCCACTTGGGCGACCTAATCCGCGAGTTTTCCCTCGACTCATACTCGCAGCATGGTCGACACGAGGTCGTAGGAGGTCTTTGTAACTCTCCTTCATGCTCGAGAGTGGTCTCCGTGTACTCGAGGCCTCAGCTAGGTCGCGGCGTTTTATTCAATATGTTAAAAAATGCCCGCGAGTAAAAAACGGTCGCCATTGAAAAAATAGATACTTTTTTTACTCGTAGGTTTAGTCGTAGTAGGTCGGCATGTTAGTCGTAGGTAATCGAGGGTAGTTGAAGGTAATCAAAGGTAGTCATAGATAGTCGAAGGGAGGTCGAAGGAGGTCGTCTTCACTCTCCACTATTCGGTGCCCAATTTTCCCGAAGTTAGTCGTAGATAGTCGTAGCTGGTCTTCAACATAGTCGAAGGAGGTCTTCAACGTCATTTTTTCAAACTCTCCTAAACTCTTCTAAACTCGCCAATTAGGTCGCCCAAGTGGGACAGCCCCTTAACATTGTGACAACGTCTTCTAACTCGCTGAGTGAAAAGTCTCAGTAAAAATGATGATCTTAAGATGAAATGTCTTAAAATTAAAATCTTGAGAGTAAGGGGCTGTCACACCTGGCGAATTTGCTGGCATCATATCAGTGTCGCCAAAAGATTTTGAACATTTCAAAATCCAGCGGCGGCAAAACAAATGTTGCGACACTTGAAAAAATCACCGCGCGTCAATACGTCATCACGCCGCATCACGCCGCATCACGCCGCCTATTTTTCGGTGACCTGATACGTCAGCCAATGATGCCAGCAGTCACCGAAAAAATCGCCAAGTGGGACAGGCCCTTTAAATATCACCAGCAACTTATCCTGGACCAGCCACTTGGAAGCTGTGGCCAAGAAAGCACTACTTCCTTAGAAGGCTGAGGAGGTTCGGCAAGTCCCCGACAACCCTCGCCATTTTATCGGGATGCATCACAGCGCGGTTTGAGGAACGGCTCCATCCAAGACCGCAGGGAATTGCAGAGACAACATAAACTAACCGACACGTGACAGTAACTGAACCAGAGTTGTTGGAATATGAACCATTCAACGAAAGAAGTGGATTCACGAAATAGCAGGTGACGTGATAAAATAAGACAAATAAAAATGTATTTGCTTACCATCACACTTACAATTGCGTAAATGTTGCCTTTTGCCGCCCTGTGTAGTTATTATTTTTCACATATATTGGGAAACCATGAAGTAAATAAAGCTGGTTTTCAAATGATGCACTTGGCTCCAAACCAACACAGTCAGACTGATAAAATAGGAATGTACTTGATCATTGGGTGATAAGGGACTGTGGTGTGATATAAATAGATGTTGCACAAGAGACCATGTACAGAGCACATGATTCACGTTATAGTACAATTAGGCCATTCGGCCCATCGCAACTACTCCGCCATTCAATTATGGCTGATCTCTGCCTCCTAATCCCATTTTCCTGCCTTCTCCCCATAACCCTTGACACCGATTCTAATCAGGAAACTGTCTATTTCTGCCTTAAAAATATCCACTGACTTGGCCCCCACAGCCTTCTGTGGCAATGGGTTCCACAGATTAACTACCCTCTGACTAAAGAAGTTCCTCCTCACCTCCTTTGTAAAGGAGCGCCCTTTAATTCTGAGGCTATGTAGCAATGTTACAACATTTTGAGATTTAAAAAATCAAGTCTGTAATTTATCCCATCAGATAAAGCGTAAAAAGAAGTTTAATTTGACACCTAATTCACTTTCATATCTTCAGTATTAATAAATTTATGGCTATTTTCATACTCGGAAATTAGCATCTTGTTCCCTATTGCTTTTCTATTGACTTAACACAAAAGCTGTGATCCAGGACAGTCAAAAGCCCATAACTTTCTTAAAGATTAAGAGAACTGAAAGAAATGTTCAGTTATTATAGATTGAAGCATTCTGAAACAAATATGAAACAATCTTACTTAGATGACATGAAATTAAAGCATATAATTAGTTAGTTACCTAATTGTAGCTAATTACAAAATTCAATTACTAGATCTAAACATCTATCAATTTCTTAAGAATAGATTAACATTTTTAAATAGCCTAAGTGTCCAAATAACATTCACACAAGAATTCACAATATAACATAATTTTTAAATCTCATTGTCATGGATTTATAGGCCAAATGGAAGGAATTTAATGTTTAATACCTGTAAATTAATGGCCATTTAAATCATCTTGCGAGTGGGTTTTTCTGGAACGCGATCATTTGGAACGTTGCGGTTGCGGTGAATTTAAACCCGTATCGGCATGAAAAATACTGCCGGTTCGTTCGGGGGGGAAAAATCACCGTTTCGCAACTTAAAATGTGAATTAAAGGCATCTTAAAGAGCACTTTTATACATAAAATAAACGGTTTTCCTTTACCTGTCCCGTGCGTGAAATCCGTCCCCGTTGTCGGCGTTGACGGCTTTAGAAGCTGATTTTAAAATAACTCCAGCGCTGAACTTGTTGGGCAATTAAAAAAAAAAATACACAAGAACGCCCGTCGGAACGATTCTTCAGCAAACGCTTGCAATCCAAAGAAATATAATACAGGACAAGGTAGGAGAAATCCGCGTTTTAAACCCGCCCCCCCCCCTCAAAGGCGCCAAAATCGCGCACACGGCCAGTGGCAGAATTGCAGCGCCGCTGAAGGTAAGTATTGTAACATACCTAGGCTATGACCTCTGGTCCTAGACTCTCCCACCAGTGGACACATCCTTTCCACATCCACTCTATCTGTGCCTTTTATTATTCTGTAAGTTTCAGAATAAGGTCATAAGGTCATAAGGTCCTAAGGAATAGGACTAGAATTAGGCAATTCGGCCCATCAAGTGTACTCCGCCATTCAATCACGGCTGATCTATCTCTCCCTCCAAATCCCATTCTCCTGCCTTCTCCCCATAACCTCTGACACCCGCACCAATCAAGAATGGGGAGCTCTAAGAGCTTAGTGGGACTGGATGAAGGGGCCAAAGTTGTGGAAAGACATGAAAACAAGGATGAGGATCTGGGATGAGGCATCCATGGGTTTAGAGTCATAGAATCATACAGTATGCAAACAGGCCCTTTGGCCCAACTTGCCCATGCCGACCACCATGCCCCATCTAAGATAGTCCCATGTGCCCGAATTTGGTCCATATCCCTATAAACCCTTCCTGTCCCATCTACCTGTCTAATTGTTTCTTAAACGTTGCAATAGTCCCTGCCTCAACTACCTCCTCTGTCAGCTCGTTCCTCATACCTGAAGAATCCCAGTGAATCTGGAGAAGAGTCGACACAAGGAACTGTGGATGCTGACTTACACAAAAGGAGCAACTCAGCGGGTCAGGCAGCATCTCTGGAGAACATGGATGGGTGACGTTTTGGGTCGGGAGCCTTCTTTACGTTGATTAAAGGGGGGGGGGTGGTAGAGAACTGGAAGAGAGATGGTAAGGGAGAAGCTGGAAGAAGGGAAAGGCAGGACAGTGTGGCATGTCCAGTCTCTGGTGGACAGTCTAGTCTCTGGCCCAAATATCCTGCTTGTAGTGTCGTTTTATGTGACCCATCGTTAGCACTTGGCTTGTATATTCTGCACATTCTGTGATAAAACCTAAAATTCCATTAGTTATTTAACAACCTTATCGGCCTATCTTTAATGTCCCATGAACTTGTGTACCACAAATCCCCTCCGGCCTTTGCATTCTTTGGAATTCCACTTCCAATCAGATGGTAACTATTCATGTTTTTTTATTAAAATAAAATGCATAGTTCTCTATGTGCAGAAAGTCATTTAGTTCGACCACTTTCCAGTCCATTCTCATTATGCCAACAAAAGCTCCACAAAGTGCCTTCATATCATTTATTATCTTCATATCATTTATTATCGTGGTGTCATTGAATGCAATTACTTGTTGCAAGTGACTCATTTCTAATGGGCCTGTCCCACTTAGGCGACTCTTTAGGCGACTGCCAGGGACTAGTTTTAATGGAATTCACCTACGACATCTGGTGACAACCTACGACAGCACCTACGACAAACCTACGACAACCTACGAGAGCAAAAATTGTCACCAATGTCGCCGAAAATTTACCAACATATTTAAAATTTTGCGGCAGTCGCTTGTAGTCGCCCGAAAAATCGCCTGAGTGGGACAGGCCCATAAGTATTTTTGTGCTCGATAAAAACTTGATTGGAAAACACCTTGGTAGCAATATTTTGTTGTGCTGCCTGGGATATATGACAATAAAACTTGTCTTGACTCTTCTCTTGAAGTCAGCAAGTGTGCAAAAGGGATTGACCAGGATTTAACCTGGGCTTGCAGACTTGAGTTACAGGGAGAAGTTGGGTAGGCAGGGAGTCTTCTCTTTGGAGTACATGAGAGGAATAGATCAGGTTGGTGCACAGAGTCTCTTGCCCAGAGTAGGGGAATCGAGAACCAGAGGACATAGGTTCAAGGTGAAGGGGAAAAGATTTAATAGGAATCTGAGGGGTAACTTTTTCACACAAAGGGTGGTGGGTGTATGGAACAAGCTGCCAGAGAAGGTGGTTCTAAGATAGGTGGGGCTGTGGATAATGAAGTAGATTTTCAAAGTCTACAGAGAGATTTATGCCGGTTGGAAGAGTGGGCTGAAAGATGGCAGATGGAGTTTAATGCTGATAAGTGTGAGGTGCTACATCTTGGCAGGACAAATCAAAATAGGATGTACATGGTAAATGGTAGGGAATTGAAGAATGCAGGTGAACAGAGGGATCTTGGAATAACTGTGCACAGTTCCCTGAAAGTGGAATCTCATGTAGATTGGGTGGTAAAGAAAGCTTTTGGTGTGCTGGCTTTTATAAATCAGAGCATTGAGTATAGAAGTTGGGATGTAATGTTAAAATTGTACAAGGCATTGGTGAGGCCAATTCTGGAGTATGGTGTACAATTTTGGTCGCCTAATTATAGGAAGGATGTCAACAAAATAGAGAGAGTACAGAGGAGATTTACTAGAATGTTGCCTGGGTTTCAACAACTAAGTTACAGAGAAAGGTTGAACAAGTTAGGGCTTTATTCTTTGGAGCGCAGAAGGTTAAGGGGGGGACTTGATAGAGGTCTTTAAAATGATGAGAGGGATAGACAGAGTTGACGTGGATAAGCTTTTCCCACTGAGAGTAGGGAAGATTCAAACAAGGGGACATGACTTGAGAATTAAGGGACAGAAGTTTAGGGGTAACATGAGGGGGAACTTCTTTACTCAGAGAGTGGTGGCTGTGTGGAATGAGCTTCCAGTGAAGGTGGTGGAGGCAGGTTCGTTTTTATCATTTAAAAATAAATTGGATAGTTATATGGACGGGAAAGGAATGGAGGGTTATGGTCTGAGCGCAGGTATATGGGACTAGGGGAGAATACGTGTTCGGCACGGACTAGAAGGGTCGAGATGGCCTGTTTCCGTGCTGTAATTGTTATATGGTTATATTATATGGTTATATGGTGGTTGAGACTGGGACTATCCCAACGTTTAAGAAATAGCGTGACAGTGAACAGCACACACGCGTCTGGTGAGGGTTCTCCCAGAGTTCTGATTAACTACCAGGGCACACCCCTCAACCCAGTGATGCCTTCTTCCCGCCAAACACAGTCACTCTGCCAGTCCTAGTGCCGCGGGTTCGCTCAGTAAGTGGCCTAACCACCAGGTGGCGCCACAAAGAAACAGTTAGACAGGTACATGGATAGGACAGGTTTGGAGGGATGTGGACCAAACGCAGGCAGGTGGGACTGGTGTATCTGGGACCTGTTGGCCGGTGTGGAAAAGTTGGGCTGAAGGGCCTGTTTCCACACTGCACCACTCTATGAGGCTGAGGGGTGGTCTTATTGAAGTGTACACTATCATGAGGACTCGTGGTGATGTTAACGCTCACAGTCTTGTGCCTAGTATAGAGGATTCTAAAACTAGAGGGCATAAACTTGAGGTGAGAGCATGGGATGATTTAAGAGGAACATTTTTTAAACCCAGAGAATAGTCCCTGTTTCGAATAGGTTGCCAGAGGAGGCTTTTAAAGCAGATATGATTACGATTTTAAAAAGGCACTTTGACAGCTATATTGAAAGGAAGGTAGACACAAGAAGCTGGAGTAACTCAGCGGGACAGGCAGCATCTCCGGAGAGAAGGAATGGGCGACATTTTGGGTCAAGACACTTCTTCAGACCCTTCTTCAGTTTAACCAGCACCTGCAGTCCCTTCCTACACATCTGATGAGGAAGAGTTTCGTGAACAATGGGGCCTATGACTTGAAGCTAGCTCTCATCACCATTCTATTTTACTCCAAGTTAAAATAGTTCTAATGGGTTCTTTTTTTTTGTGGACAAAAAGGTTCCCGAACAAATGACCAATAAACATATGTTCAATGTGTCAGGCCCACCACTGATTTTCCAGAAACTGGTGGTCCGGCACCTCCAATAATCCAGACAAAATTACGAGAGCGCACTTCCTCCGGAAAGTCCCCCCCAAAATGTGGCGCCTAGGCTGGGTAAGGCGGCCGGTCTGGACCGCATCGGGTTTTCAGTACCGATCGACGGGTTGAATTTGCCCCCCCTGAGGCCAGGGCTCTGGAACTCTGTTCCCACAGCCGGCGTCCAAGGCCGACTTTGCGGGCCCGTAACTCTGCCACCCCTCCCCAAGGGTGCGGGAAAGCCGGAGGTGGACCTGTGGTGACATTTAACAACAAGAGGTGCCAGTTCACCAAGGTAGCTCCGAGTCTAAGACTGTGTAGTCACAACTCATAATAATTCATTGATCAACTCCTAATGGAATGGCTGAGACTTTCTTCAATTGTAGAGCAAGCTCTGGTTGGATTGATACTACGAAGACAAATACAGCCCTGTCTGGCTGTACCATGGCTCAGGTACAGCAGACAATTCTCTTTCAGGCTTAACCCTCCGGTTTCAGTGGCAATGATAGAAAGTTCCTTTCTGCAAACACTCCAGGATGAAATGATAACAAGATTACAAGTAAAGCCTATCTTTACCGCTTCCACAGCCCCTGTCAGACAGCGCAAGGTAAATTACAGTGCAGGCTAGAAAAGTATTGATCATGCTCTCGCTCCTTGCATGATGAGATCATACAACCCAGGGTGAAAAGAACTTCACAGGGGATAAGTGCAGTAATCTCAGGGAAGTTTATTTTAACTACTAGGGTTAAATGAGTTCAACAGGCAAGGACTTATAAACTCTTCACAGAGCAACCAATAGCATGGTGCACATTTATTACTGATCCATCTGGCGATAAGAAGGCAAGTGAGTTGTAAGTGCCATCATAGTGGCAGGTCGCAGAAATCCAGCCCTGTAAAAATAGAACACATGTTTTGCATTACAAATTGATTCAGATGGTTTGTGCTTCCAGCGTGACTCAGGGCAGGACCATGCAAGGAAAGAGATCTACCTGAGGAATATAGACATAAAATGCTGGAGTAACTCAGCGGGACAGGCAGCATCTCTGGAGAATAGGAATGGGTGACGTTTCGGGTCGAGACCCTTCTTCAGGTCTCGACCCCAAACGTCACCCATTCCTTCTCTCCAGAGATGCTGCCTGTCCCGCTGAGTTACTCCAGCTTTTTGTGTCTATCTTCGGTTTAAACCAGCATCTCAATCAATCAATCAAGCCACTTTATTCATCCCCAAGGGGCAATTTAAAAGGGCGCATTACAGTAGCATCCAGCATCTGCAGTTCCTTCCTACCTTAAGAATATATTCTAATTGAGATTGTTTTGACATACATTTTAAATATATATGATGGTGTCTGTACGGAGTTTGTACATTCTGCCCTTGACCTGCGTGGGTTTTCTCCGGGTGCTCCGGTTTCCTCCCACACTCCAAAGACGTACAGGTTTGTAGGCTTGTGTTTAAGAAGGAACTGCAGATGCTGTAAAGTCGTAGGTAGACAAAAATGCTGGAGGAACTCAGCGGGTGCAGCAGCATCTATGGAGCAAGGGAAATAGGCAACGTTTCGGGCTGAAACGTTGCCTATTTCCCTCGCTCCATAGATGCTGCCTCACCCACTGAATTTCTCCAGCATTTTTGTCCACCGACATTAAAGAAAAGCAGCTTAAATCTGTCCCAACCCTAGTAGGTTGGCGCGGTGTCAGTGCAGGTTGCTCATCAGACCACTTTCTTCAGACCAACTCCTCTTCAGACCATGTTCCTCAACCCGAAACGTCACCTATTCCTTCTCTCCAGTGATGCTGTCTGACCTGCGGAGTTACTCCAGCATTTTGTGTCTCCCGTGATGTGTTATATGCGGAGGTGTGACCAGTGGTTTGCATTGAGCGAGGGAAAAAACACAGTCAGATGTGGACATGCCGAACTTCCTGAGTCTCTTGAGGAAGTAGAGGCGTTGATGTGCTTTTTGGCCTTCGCTTCCAGGCGGTTGTTCTCATTAAAATCTTGTTCCCATTAGTTATTATTTTGCTAAAATTGAATATGAAAACATGAATAAGTTAAATATTGTATTAAACATGACCTTGTGCATACTTATGGATGTAATAAATGTATTTAATTGGGCTTGATGGTGATCAATATACTGGGAGTTTGAACAATACTCATGTAAAAACAAAATATCCAGTTGGTGGAAGTGTTGCCTGTAAAGATATCCCAGAACTGGGAAAGTGGATTGAGAACTTGTTTACCCAGAGTCAGTGGAAACCAAGATAACAGGTTAATAAAATGGATGCAACCGATCGCGTTGTCAAGGGAAACAAAAGCGAAGAGCCCGGCTCAAAAATAATAATTTAACTCTAGATTTTGTTGGACTTTGCGTCTTATTTGGGATGGCACAGTGGCACAGCTGATAGCTCTGTAGCCTCACAGCACCAGAGACCCCGGTTCGATCCCGATCTCGGGTGCTGTCTGTGTGGAGTTTGCCCATTCTCCTCATGACCGTGTGGGTTTTCTCCGGGTGTTTAGAGATACAGCGTGGAAACAGGCTCTTCGGCCCACCGAGTCCACGCTGACCAGCGATCACTGCACGCGAACACTATCCTACACACACACGAGGGAACAATTTACAATTACGCCAAGCCAATTAACCTACAAATCTGTACGTCTTTGGAATGTGGGAGGATCACGGAGAAAACCCACACAGGTCACAGGGAGAACGTACAAACTCCGTACAGACAGCACACGTAGTCAGGTGGTCTGGTTTCCTCCCACATCCCAAAGACGTGCAGCTCTGTAGGTTAATTGGCCTCAATAAAATTGTCTTAGTGTGTGGGGAGTGGTTGTGAAAGTGTAGGGCTAGACTGAATGGTTGATCGATTGTCAGCGGGGAGTCGATGGGCTGAAGGGCCCGTTTCCACGCTGTATCTTTCTCTCAATGAATCTCGAGGACCATCACATTCGCCCGTGAACAAAACGCTATGGTTTGTCGTTATTCATGCGTAAACTACCAACTAGGTTATGCATCCTGTAATTGTGAAAGGAATTATTATCTGTGGAATGAACACAAACTCCACACATTAAGGGTCAGCTTTTTCGAATCATCGAACACAATCTTGGAACCATTGCGGTGTCAAAAGCAGGAGGCATCTGCTCTGGATTAGCCATGCAGCCTCGCTATCCTGCAAAGTTTGATTGCTTTGGAACAAAAACAGAAATTTCCCAACTTTCACCTTTTGTAGAAATGCAGCTTGTGGTTGAATATCTTCTCTCGGGAATTAAATTGATTGAGGACATTGCCCACCCAAATTGTTGCGCACCATGGTCTCTTCCCTTTGCTAGTCCCTTGGATCCACCACCCACACATGTTGTTGTCCTCCACCATTTCATCCCCCCCCCCCCCAACTCCACTCAATTTAACCGCTGTGTTTAGTTTAGAGATGCAACAGGCCCTTCGGCCCACCGAGTCCGCACCGCCCACCGATCCCCGCACATTGACATACTAGGGACAATTTACAATTTACACTTACATCAGCCGATTGACCTACCGACCTGTGCGTCTTTGGAGTGTGGGAGGAAACCCACGCGGGTCACGGGGAGAACGTACAAACTCCATACAGGCAGCACCCGCAGTCGGGATCGGACCCGGGTCTCGGGCACGGCAAGCGTTGTAAGGCAGCAACTCTACCGTTGCGCCACCGTGCCACTCTGCGGTGAAATGATAGAGAGCCTTACCCTGGCATGGATACACAAAGAGTAACATGCTCTGAGAACAATGAGTCTCTCCCCTCCCCTCCCCTCCCCTAGCCTCTACCTCTTTGCAATCTCTCCCCTGATCACACGGTCAATTCCACCTGCCTCCACACCGGGGCATTCCTTGTCATTGCCAACATTATTATCCAACCCCGACCCCCTTACTCTCCTTAGTTAATCATTTTGATGGGAGCGGCACGGTGACGCAGCGGTAGAGTTGCTGCCTGACATCACCTGAGACCCGGGGTTCGATCCTGACTACGGGTGCTGTCGGCGTGGAGTTTGTACGTTCTCCCCGTGACCCGCGTGGGTTTTATCTCCGGTTTCCTCCCACACTCTAAAGACGTTCACGTTTGTAGGCTAATTGGCTTGGTAAAATTATAAACTGTCCCTAGTGTGTGTGGGATAGTGTTCGTGTGCGGGGATCGCTGGTCGGCGCGGACACGGTGGGCTGAAGGGCCTGTTTCTGCGCTGTATCTCTAAACTAAACTAAACTAAACTAAATATGGAAAGGAGGTATTCAGCCCATCAGGTCCCAGTGGGCCCATTCTTCTTTTCCATTTAGTCCCGTCATGTTTTCCGATCTGCCCATTAAATACTTATTTGCCAATTATCTACACAAGGGGATAATTAACAGTTGCAAATTAACAACAGCAGATCTTTGGGATGTGGGAGGAAGCGAACTATGGTGCAATGTCACTAATTACTGTGTCTCAGTGTGTTACTCCTTCAGCATACATCCCATGGTAAAGCCCTTTATCATTTCACTTCCATCTGCACCTTGACATCCTCCTTCCTCTCTCTCTCTCTCTCTCTCTCTCTCTCTCTCTCTCTCTCCCTCTCCCTCTCGTTCTCTCTCTCTCTTTCTCCCTCCCTCCCTCCCTCTCTCTCTCTCTCCATCCCCCTCCCTCTCTCTCTTTCTCTCTCTCTCCCTCTCCCTCTCCCTCCCTCGTTCTCTTTCTCTTTCTCCCTCTCCCTCCCCCTCTCCCTCCCCCTCTCCCTCTCCTTCTATTTCTCTCTCTCCCTCTCTCTCTCTCCCTCCCTCTCCCTCTTTCTCTCTCTCTCTCTCTCTCTCCCTCTCTCACTTTCTCTCTCTCTCTCTCTTTCTCCCTCTCCCTCTCTTTCTCTTTCTCTTTCTCCCTCTCCCTCTCCCTCTCTCCCTCCCTCTCCCTCTCCCTCTCTCTCTCTCTCCCTCTCTCTCTCTCCCTCTTCCTCTCTCCCTCTCCCTCCCTCTCCCCCTCTCCCTCTCTCTCTCGCTCCCTGTCCCCATCCAGCCCCCCCCCTTTATTGTTGGGAAGGTGATGTTATGTTCTAGCTGCACAAGACGTTGCTGAGGCCGCATTTGGAATATTGTCTTCAGTTTTGGACACCCTGCTACAGACGTTAAGCTGGAAAGGGTGCAAAGAAGATTTACGATGATGTTGGCAGAAGTTGAGGACCTGAGGTTTAAGGAGAGCATGGGCAGGACAGGGAGGAGGCTTATGGACAGCATGCCTGATGCTTCTCTCCTGTACAAGAGTGTGGTTTAAGTCAAATAGCAACACAGCCGTGCCTGTTACAGTTTTACGTAGACCCTCATGGAACCTTTCCCTTTCAGTTAAACTTCCAGGATTTGCTTTCCTTTTTGCCACTTCACCTTGCAGTATTTCATGGCCAATTCTCAGCTTGAAGTCCAAGCTGGGACATGATATCAATCTAAAAATCAGTAGAAGATTTAAAAATCGCTAGTCCCCATTTTCCTTGAACAGCACAAGGGTGGCACGGTGGCGCAGCGGTAGAGTTGCTGCCTTACAGCGCTTACAGCACCAGAAACACGGGTTCGATCCCAACTACGGGTGCTTTCTGTACAGAGTTTGTACGCTCTCCCCGTGACCGCGTGGGTTTTCTCCGAGATCTTCGGGGTTTCCTCCCACACTCCAAAGAGGTACAGGTTTGTAAGTTAATTGGCTTTGATATCAATGTAAAATGTCCCAATCTGTGTCGGATAGTGTTAGTGTGCAGGGATCGCTGGTCAGCGTGGCCTCGTTGGGCTGAAGGGCCTGGTTCCACGCTGTATCTGTAAAAAAAACTAAAGTACAGCACAGGAACAGGCCTTTCAGCCTGCAATGACTAGGCCGGGCACGATGACAAGTTAAACTAATATCCTCTGGATGCAGCTGATCCATATCCCTCCATTCCACACATATCCATGTGACTATCTCAAAGCCTCCTAGATGCCACTGTTGTATCTGCCTCCTCCACCACCACCACCCCTGACAGTGCATTCCAGGCATCTACCACTCTCTGTGTAAAAAAAAAACACTTGCCCCATGCATCTCCTTTAGATTTTGCCCCTCTCACCATAAGGTTACGTCCTCCAGCCTTTGACATGTCCGCTCTGGGATGAAGGCTGTCTATCCATGTCAAAGGTTTATATACTTCTGTCACAGAAATCAATTGAGGACTCGGACTTATGGAGAGCGAGACTTTATCACGTGATATCACGGAGGAACCGCCCCGGGAGACAGTTCATAGAAACATAGAAAAATAAGTGCAGGAGTAGACCATTCGGCCCTTCGAGCCATTCAATATGATCATGGCTAATCATCTAAAATCAGTTCCTACTTTCTCCCCATATCCCTTGATTCCGTTAGCCCTAAGAGCTAAATCTAACTCTCTCTTGAAAACATCCAGTGAATTGGCCTCCACTGCCTTCTGTGGCCAATTAACTTACTTAAGAATACAGGCGTCTTTATGTGTATGTGACGACTAGCCCAGAGCTGAGTTCTGTAGATTAGTCAGGGGTTGTGATTTGAATAAGACTACTAGTCAGTGAAGGTAGACAAAAGTGCTGGAGAAACTCAGTGGGTGCGGCAGCATCTATGGAGCGAAGGAAATAGGCAACGTTTCGGGCCGAAACCCTTCTTCAGTGAGTTGTGCTTTGATTAAAACTGCCTAAATGATATTACTCAGACCCATACACAGACGCTGTTGGTTTTGCAGCTAACAAGAATCACAAGTGTTTTATTGTCATATGTCCCGGATGGGACAATGAAATTCTTACTTGCTGCAGCACAACAGAATATGTAAACATTGTACATAACGGGGAAGAGAAAAAAAAGAAAAAGTTCAATAAATAACAAATATAGTGCAATAATAATATAGTCTTTTGTAGTTCAGAGCTCATAGCTTATTCATTGTGTTTAATAGCCTGATGGCTGCAGGGAAGAAGCTGTTCCTGAGCCTGGACGTTACAGTCTTCAGGCTCCTGTACTTACTTCCTGATGGCAGTGGTGAGATGAGTGTGTGGCCAGGATGGTGTGGGGTCTTTGATGACGTTGGCTGCCTTTTTGAGGCAGCGACTACGATAGATCCCATCGACGGTGGGGAGGGCAAAGACGGTGATGGACTGGGCAGTGGTCACAACTTTTTGTCGTCATTTTCGCTCCTGGACGTTCAAGTTGCCGAACCAGGCCACGATGCAACCAGTCAGAATGCTCGCTACCGTGCACCTGTAGAAGTTTAGGGGAATCCTCTTCGACATGCCGAATCTCCGTAATCTTCTCAGGAAGTAGAGTCGCTGATGTGCCTTCTTTATAATTGCATCGGTGTGCTGGGTCCAGGAAAGATCTTCGGAGATATGCACGACCAGGAATTTGTAGTTATTGACCCTCTCCACCATCGTCCCGTTGATCTGAACACGATTGTGGGTCCTCATCCTTCCCCTACTAAAGTCCACAATCAGTTCCTTGGTCTTACTGATGTTGAGAGCCAGGTTGTTGTGCTGGCACCATTTGGTCAGTCGGTAATAACAACACATGCAAAGAAACAGATATCTGTATACAATGCTCAATTATTCGGCGTAGGCTTTCATAAATTCTCTCACAACGTCTATCAGGTCTCCCCTCAGCCTCCGATGCTCCAAAGAAAACAATCCAACACTGTCCAACCCCTCCTTGCAGTTAATGCCCTCTAACCCATTCTAGTAAACCCACTTCTGCACCCTCTCCAAAGTCTCCACATGAAACTGCCTTCCTGCAATGGGGCGAGCAGAACTGCATGCATTATTCTAAAGAAGTCTGCAGATGGGTCTCGTCCTGAAACGTCACCCACTACTTCTCTCCAGAGATGTCTCCAGCTGCCTGTCCTGCTGAGTTTAGTTTTTTGTTTAGTTTAGAGATACAGTGCGGAAACAGGCCCTTCAGCCCACCGAGTCAGCGCCAGCCAGCAATTCCCGCATTTTAACGCTATCCTACACACACTAGGGACAATTTACACCTACGCCAAGCCGGTTAACCTACTTACCTGCACGTCTTTGGAGTGTGGGAGGAAACCGAAGATCTCGGAGAAAATCCGCACAGGTCACGGGGAGAACGTGTAAACTCCGTACAGACAGCACCCGAAGTCAGGATCGAACCCGGGTCTCTGGCGCTGCAAGGCAGGAACTCCACTGCTGCGCCACCATGGCTGCCCTCCAGCATTTAGCGTCTATCTTCGATTAAACCAGTTCTTTCATACACGTCCTGCGCAATGTGGCCTAAACAAACCCTTGTAACTTTCCATCCTCACTTCTTGACTCTTCTGCTCAATGCCGCGGCCAATGAAGGCAAGCATACCATATGCCGTCCTCACCCAATCTATCTAGTTGTGTTGCCACTTTCAGGGAGTTGCCACTTAAAGGGGCCTGTCCCAGTTGGCAAATTTGCCGGCATCATATCAGCATCGCCAACAAATTTTGAACATTTCAAAATCCAGCGGCGACAAGAAAAATGTCGCGACACTTGAAAAAACACCGCGCGTCAATACGCCATCACGCCGCGTATTTTTCGGTGACCTGATACGTCAGTCAATGATGCTGGCAGTCGCCGAAAAAATGGGCAAGTGGGACAGGCCCTTTATGGACTTGGGCAACAAGATCAATACTGTTAGGAGACTTGCCATTAACTGCATACATTCCCCTTACATTTGACCACCTGGCACATCAGAGCATGGAAGGAACGGTTAAAGAGAAGCTTTGTAGGTCTGGTGTCACTCTGCTCTCAGGCCCTGACAACATCCTGGCTCATGGATATAACCACCCTAACACCACCCACAAGGTCTTGTTACAAAACATTCGCTGGAAGCTGAACAAAGTGCTTGAAATCCATTACTTATCCCCAGGAGCAGTGTGTGTCATCCACACTTGCAGCAAAGGCTACAGCAGCTGGAAATACAGTATGAAACTCAGAAGGCAGTTCTGACATATGATGAAAGAATGGGTCGACTGGGCTTGTGTTCAATGCAATTTAGAAGGAAGAGAGGGGCTCTTATAGAAACATATAAAATTCCTAAGGGGTTGGACAGGCTAGATGCAGGAAAAATGATGATGAGGGAGTCCAGAACCAGGGGTCACATTCCCGATGATGAGGGAGTCCAGAACCAGGGGTCACAGTTTAAGAATAAGGGGTCGGCCATTTAGGACTGAGATGAGGAAAAACTTTTTCAACCTGAGCGTTGTGAATCTGTGGGATTCTCTGCCACAGAAGACAGTGGAGGCCAATTCACTGAATGTTTTCAAGAGAGATTTAGATGTAGCTCCTAAGGCTAAAGGAATCAAGAGATATGGGGAGAAAGCAGGAACGGGGTACTGATTTTAGATGTTCAGCCATGATCATATTGAATGGCGGTGCTGGCTCAAAGGGCTGAATGGCCTACTCCTGCACTGATTTTCTATGTTTCTATGTTTCTATGAATTAAAGGTTCTTCAATGCTAAATAGAAAGTTGTGCTCCAATACATTTTTAATGGAAGCATCCGAAGGCAGCGCAGCTGGTAACGCCAATGCCTCGTAGCGCCAGAGACCCGGGTTTGATCCTGACCTTGGCTGCTGTCTATATGGAGTTTGCATGGGTGTGCTCCAGGTGCTCCGGTTTCTTCCCACATGCCAAAGGCATGCGTGTTTGCAGGTTAATTGGCCCTTGGTAAACTAGCCCGAGCGGATGAGAAAGTGGGATAACATAGAACTAGTGTGAAAGCTACAAACTTGTACGTCTTTGGAGTGCGGGAGAAAACCGAAGATCTCGGAGAAATCCCACGCAGGTCGCGGGGAGAACGTACAAACTCCGTACAGACAAGCACCCGTAATCGGGATCGAACCCGGGTCTCCAGCGCTGCATTTGTTGTGAAGGCAGCAACTCTACCGCTGCGCCACCGTGACCGCCATGCGTAAGTGAGTGGGCAAGAAGTTGGCAGATGAGGGACAATGTGGCAAAGGGTGAGATTATCCACTTCAGAGGGATGATTTTTTTCTCAGTCTCTTCAGAGAGTAGAGACATTGGTGTCGTATCAATGTTATTGGTCCACGACAGATCATTGGTAAGAAGAGTCAAGAGCCAAACTAACCGAAAGGGTGGGATACCTACAAGCAAACTCACTGAAAGGCCACTCTGCCGAAAAGGCAAATAACGGACATGATGTCACCAGGGGGGTAGGACTTGTCAGCGATTGGTCCAGACCCCCACATCCATCACATCACTGGCTGGTGGAGACGGGAGGGTGGGGGTCATTTTCCCACACAAGCCATAGGTGAGTGGGGACTCTGAACCCGAGCACCAAGTTGTAAGTTGTCGAAGGAGCGCATCCCTCGGGACAGCCCCCGCTCTCCCACGGCCACGGCCGCCCTCCGCCTCGTCTCCCCCGTGCAGCCGCACTGTGACGGGCTGTGTGTCGGCAGCGCCGGGTGGAGCAGAGGTGAAAGATCAGCACCTACCAACAATGAAGGCACGATGAAACCAGCTGCCGCAAGCCCGTCCCACAGGACGGGGTCGGCATTAAAACTCAAATAAGAGTTACTGATTTAAAAACGAAAATGTTGCATGTATAAATAGTTCTTACATTCAGGAACCTGGTTAATTAAGTGGGGGGATGGATAGCGGGGGCGGCGATGGCGATGCCAGGGTCGCCCCAGAAACACCTCCAGCAATGAGCTGGATCTAACCGCTGTCAAAGAGCACCTACCGCCTCTGACCAACTTGCAGCAGCAACGCCAGGATGGTGTGGGTCTTTGATGATTTTGGCTGCCTTTTTGAGGCAGCGACTCCCATAATATTAAAAGCAAGGAACTTGAAGCTCTCACCCATTTCCGCTCCATCAATGCCGATTGGGGCATGTACTCCATCACGCTCTCTGAAGTCAATAACCAGTTCCTGGGTCTTGTATTTGGTTTAATCCAGCTATTTCATGAAATCCAATTTCTAGGCGAATAAATTTAAAATATACTTCATGCAATTTACAAACAAACCAATGCCGTGCAAAGACATGTTCACAAATATTTTATGAAATGTCACCCTTAGACAACATTCCCCTCTGCGTAGAAACAAAAGCGCACCGCGGTGGCGCAGCGGTAGAGTTGCTGCCTTACAGCGCTTTACTGCACCAGATTCCCGGGTTCGATCCCGATTACGGGTGCTGCCTGTGCGGAGTTTGTACGTTCTCCCCGCGACCTGCGTGGGTTCTCTCCTGGTAGTCCGGTTTCCTCCCACGCTCCAAAGACGTACAGGAATGTAGGCTCATTGGCCTGATATAAATGTGAATTGTCCCTAGTGTGTGTTGGATGGGGATATTGTGCGGGGATCGCTGGTCGGCGCGGACTCGGTGGGCCAAAGGGCCTGTTTCCGCGCTGTATCTCTAAGAACAAAAAAAACCTAAAAGGCCAATGTCCTGAAAAGCGCTATATAAATAAAATGTGTTATTATTATTAATGTGGATGTGGCTGAATTGTCAATTTGAGCTGCAGATGGGACATGCTTAGTATCGGAAGCAGATGCCCGGGAATTATCATACGTTTAAGACAAGGTCGATGGCAAAGCTGCAAGAACTGCAAGGACCAGCAATGTCCGGATCACAAGCAAAGAGTCCTTGGCTGAGATCCATGAAACGTCGGAGTCCTGATACTGTACAATTAGGTAATGTTAGCTGACATGGAGTTTGCACTGTGGCATGTGATTAACCAACATGGAAGGGGGGTGGGGGGGGCAGTACTGTAAACTGCTGAGCAAGTTTGTTTTCGATACAAGGTCGACTCTCCTGGGGTTACCAACTGTGGCCTGCTGGAGATAAGTACTAAGTCTCTGCCGGATCCCAGGCATTGCAGAAACATGGTTTTGCAGTCCATGTCATTTTTATCTACAGCAGGAGTTTCAAAGACATCGTTCCCCAACCTCAACATCTTGATATTGATAAGCCCTTTTGTTTAAAAGAAGACATTTGCCAGAAATTAAAAAGCGAGACATGTTACTATATAGTTTAGAGACACAGTGTGGAAGCAAACCCTTTGGCCCACCGCTGGCCTTAAACGTGGCTCCATCATTACCTGCTTGAGAGCACCCCTTCACTCGTTCCTGAACTGTGGCCGTGCAGTCATGAACTTGTCGATATAAGCACCGGTGGCCGTCAGCCATTGCTCGTGGTGTCTCCCTGTTGATTGATCTGAGTGCTTGATTTCTTATTTGACTTTGGCCTTGCTGAAGTGAGTTATGCATTAATTCCACGTTTGAGAGATATCCATGCACAGCTTGCCAAGCATATCCTTGAAGGTACCCCACCCACACTACAGTACTCAGCCAAGAGCATTGGGAGTACCAGACTCTTATCTATTATTTGCTTAAGTCAGCACTTTGTATTAGTTTGGCCGCTGAAACAGTCCCGCTGCAAGGAGCATAAAATGATGTATTATTTGTGCTTTTAAATGCCAACCGTCTGCGGTTTTTTCGTCTTTTATTGTTATTTTGAGTGTGTTTTAAAAGTTTGTGTAAATGTTCTCCAGTTTGTTTCATGTGGGGGGTGGGGGATGGGGTCGGGGGAAACTTTTTTTCAATCTCCTACCTTGCCGGAGATGCGATTGTTTTCCGTGTCGCATCTCTGGTCGCTCTGCGGCCTAACATCTTGGAGCTGGAGGCCTCGCTCAGGACTGAACATCGGAGCCGATCCCTTGCCTGGGATCGCTCCAACCGCGGCCTGCGGACTTTACCATCGAGAGCTCGCAGTCTCGGGAGAGGCCAAGTCGGGAGCTCTAACAACGCAGAGGGTTTCGACCAGCCCCGACCCAGGATCCGATCGCCGGCACGGGGGGAGCTGAGGTTCCCCCCGGATGCAGGAGCTGGTCGCCCCCGATGCGGAGGGCCCAAACGCCGCCGGCTACAGGAGTCAAGATCGTCCCGTCAACGGACGGCTCGAGGCCCCCAACCGTGGGAGAACAAAGAAGGGAAGAGATTGAACTATTTTTTGCCTTCCGTCACAGTGAGGAAAGTGGAGGAGTCACTGTGGTGGATGTTTATGTTAAAATGTATTTTGTGTGTCCCATTGCTTTTTATTTGTATGACTGACTTGGCAAACGAAGTATTAATGTATTGTATTGTTTAATGTACATAATAGAGGTGAGTCATACACCACGGAAACAGGCCCTTCAGCCCAACTTTCAGCCATTCGGCCCATCAAGTCTACTCCGCCATTCAATCATGGCTGATCTAGCTCTCCATCCTAACCCCATTCTCGTGCCTTCTCACCATAGTTTAGTTTAAAGATACAGTGTGAAAACAGTCCCTTCGGCCCACCGAGTCCGCGCCGGCCAGCGATCGGCCATTCACACACTAGTTTAGTTTAGAGATACAGCGCGGAAACAGGCCCTTCGGCCCAGCGAGTCCGTGCTGACCAACGATCCCCGCACGTTAACACTATCCTACACACACGAGGGACAATTTACATGTATACCAAGCCAATTAACCTACAAACCTATACGTTTTTGGAGTGCAGGAGGAAATTGAAGATCTCGGGGAAAACCCACTCGGGCCACGGGGAGAACGTACAAACTCCGTACAGACAGCACCCGTAGTCAGGATCGAACCCGGGTCTCTGGCGCTGCAAGCGCTGTAAGGCAGTGCTGTGCCACAGTCCTGTACTTTTCTATGTTTTATGCTTCATACCCAATTCTAATAACAAAACAGCCATCAAGTTACACCTGGCGGTATTATGTCGTTCAGCGCAATAAATGCTGATGAATAAATAATCGCACTTGCTTAATGTAATGTGAGGTTTCACCAGGTTACACTGCGGGAGGTTTGGAGATTTAGAGTCTTGCTTGGCCATCGTGTGATCATCGCCTAATCAGCCAAATTAAACCACGAGTTACACAATCCTTATTTCTTTACGAACTGTTTAAATG
>CM075989.1:21367311-21474811 GCA_038087875.1 Malacoraja senta
TGGAACACAAAGTACTGGAGGACCAAAGTGTAAATGATCCACTTAGCACAGTGGCACACAGCAGTAGAGTTGCTGCCTCATGGCACCAGAGACCAGGGTTCAATCCTGATCACGGGTTCTGTCTGTACCGAGTTTGTGTGTCCTCCCCGTGACCGCATGAGTTTCCTCCGGGTGCTCCGGTTTCATCCCACGTTCCAAAGACGTGTGAAAGTTTGTACGTTAATTGGCTTCTGTAAATTGTCCCTAATGTGTAAGATCGAACTGATGCACGGGGTGATCGCTGGTTGGCGCGGGCGCGGTGGGCCCGAGGGCCTGTTTCCACGCTGTATCTCTAAACTAAACCAAACTCAACTCAACGAATCTCTCACCAGGTATTGTCAATCCCCACTTCTTTTCCAGCTTCATTCCTCCCTCACACAATCAGTCTGAAGACGGGGTCCCGACCCGAACCGTCGCCCGTCCATGTCCTCCAGTGATTCTGCCTGACTCGCTGAGCTACTCCAACACTTTGTGTTTTGCTCAAGAGAAAAATAACATAATCTTGAAATCATTGCAACAGGCTAATTGTCATTCAAAGAGAGAAACCACTTTAAAGACTGCACGGTGGCGCAGCGGTAGAGTTGCTGCCTCACAGCGCCACGGATCCAGGTTTGATCCTGACTAGAATTAGAATGCTATTTATTGTCATTCAAACCTAGGCTTGAACGAAATATCGTTACTACAGTTTTTATTTTATTTTTTTTATTTTTTTTTTCACATGACAAAAAACCCCAAGACCCACACTTAACACAGTTTACATAAACATCCATCACAGTGAGTCTCCAACACTTCCTCACTGTGATGGAGGTGTTGGAGACTCACTACGAGATCCATCTGTACGTTCTCCCAGTGACCGTATGGGTTTTCTCAGTGTGCGCCGGTTTCCTCCCACACGTACAGGCTTGTAGGTTAATTGACATTGGTAAAAAATTGTAAATTGTCCCTAATGTGTAGGATAGTGCTAGTGTACGGGATCGCTGGTCGGTGCGGACTCGGTGGGCCGAAGGGCCTGTTTCCAAAGCTGTATGTCTGAACTAAAGTAAATGGGCTGCAGCTAATTATTATTCAAAGTGAGAAACTACTTCAAAGACTTAACTAGCGAACGGCTATTATGCACAAATGCTGGAGTAACTCACCGGGACAGGCAGCATCGCTGGAGAGACGTTTCGGGTCTGAGGAAGGGTCTCGACCCCGAAACGTCACCCATTCCTTCTCTCCAGAGTTGCTGCCTGTCCCGGTGAGTTACTCCAGCATTATTTGTCTATCTTCGGTTTAAACCAGCATCTGCAGTTCCTTTCTGCACAAAGACCATTATACACTATTTTGCCAAGTTAAGGGCACACTGAATAATTTTGTGCCTTCAATCAACCAGCCCAAACTGTAATTCCAAAAGAACGGTACATATGTGGTCCATTATTGCCGTTCAACTACACTTTAAATCACTTTAAAAACACTCTAAGCGGCAGGCCAATTAGTTGGGAGAGAGGAGGAAACTGCAAAGATTTTTTTGCCAGAGATGTTAACAGTACTGTGAAACAAGGTAATTTTATTTTATTAGTGTGGGAGTATATATTAATCAGCTGCCAACATGTGTGATTTCCTAAAGCACAAAGCATCAACAATAATAGCAATTGCAACCTATGGGTACAATTTTAATACACAAATTACAGGTAAAGTAAGTGTAACAAGAGGTAATGAACACTGATGATCAGTGAGACTGGCCAGATATTTGTCTGGGCAATTCACCTTGGCCAAGCTAATGATAACATCACAGGCCATGCATTGTACGCGCTCTCCACTGCTCGATCTTTAGGGTGTGACTTTATGATCTTTGCAAATACAAAAAAAAGGTCATAAAAAAGGCATCTAATGATGAGACATCATTCAGCTGGAAAGAGTGCTGAGAGAAAGTTTGAGGAGACCTTATGATGGAAGATTTACCAGGACTCGAGGACCTGAGCTATTGGAGAGGTTGAGCAGGCTAGCACTTAGTCCTTAGAGCGCTGAAGGCTGAGACGTGATCATATGGAGGGGGGGGGGAGGGTCACGAGGGGAATAAACAGAGTGGATACACAGAGTGTTTTACCCAAGGTAGAGGACTAGAGTGCATAGTTTTAAGGTGAGAGGGGAAAGATTTAATAGAAGCTTGAAGGGTAACGATTTCATTCTGAGGGTGGTGGGTACATGGAACGAACTGCCGGAGGAGTTAGTTGAGGCAAGTTTTAGAACAGCGTTTAAAAGACACTGGTATATGGATAGGGAAGATTTAGAGGGCTATTGGCCAAACGTGGGGAAAAGAGACTAACTTAGATGGTTAGCATTGATGAGTTGGGCAGAAGGGCCAGGTTCCATGTTGTATGAATCCATGGAGTAACTCAGTGGGTCAGGCAGCATCTCTGGAGAACATGGATAGATGACATTTTACATCGGAACACTTCTCCAAATCAGGAGAAGGGTCCCAACTCAAAACATCACTTATCCATCTTCTCCAGAGAAGCTGTCTGACCCACTAAGTTACTCCAGCACTTTGTGTTATTTTTTTTGTAAACCAGCATCTGCAGTTCCTTCCGTCTCCACGATTCTATGAGTCGATGATTCTAATATCTTCTGCGCAGTCTGTTCCAGACTCAAAGCTCAGTATAATGGAATAATTTCCTTCACCATCCAGAGCCGATCAAATTGGATCTGCATGTCTAGGAAGGAACTGCAGATACTGGTTTACAACAAAGATAGACTCAAAGTGCTGGAGTAACTCAGCAGGTCAGGCAGCATCTAGGAAGAAAAGGAATAGGTTATGTTTCAACGGAGACCCTTCTTCAGATTGGAGAAGGGTCTTGTGCTGAAACGTCACCTATTCCTTTTTCTCCAGAGATGCTGCCTGACCCGCTGAGTTACTTTGAGTCTAAATTGGATCTGTGTGTCGGAGTTGCTGGCCATTTGATCAGCCCACGCCAGGTAGCAGCATAGGACCCATTTGACACAGAACAACACGGCTGTTGGAGTTGCTGCCTCACAGCACCAGAGACCCGTGTTCACTCTTGACCTCGGGCGCTGTCTGTGTGGAGTTTGCATGTTCTCACTGTGACCTCCTCAGTTTCCTCCGGCTGCTCCGGTTTCCTCCACATCCCAAAGACGTGCAGATTTGTTCTTAAGTCATAGGTGCAGAATGAGCCCAGTTCAGTTTAGTTTATTATTGTCACGTGTACCAAGGTACAGACACAGAATAAGGGGAATGATGTTTAGTGCAAGATAAGTTCCATGAAAGGGCGGCACAGTGGTGCAGTGGAAGAGTTGCTGCCTCACAGCGCCGGAGACCCGGGTTCGATCCCGACTGCAGGTGCTGTCTGTACGGAGTCTGTACCTTCTCCCCGTAACCTGCATGGCTTTTCTCCGAGATCTTCGTTTTCCTCCCACACTCCAAAGACATACAGGTTTGTAGGTTAACTGGCTTGGTATAAATGTAAATTGTCTCCAGTGTGCGTCGGATAGTGTTAGTGTGCGGGGATCGCTGGTCGGCGCGGACTCGGTGGGCCGAAGGGCCTGTTTCCGCGCTGTATCTCTAAACTAAACTAAACTAAACCAAAGTCCAATTAAAGACAGTCCGAGGGTCTCCAAGGAGGTAGACGGGAGGTCAGGACCGCTCACTAGTTGGCGATAGGATGGTTCAGTTGCCTGATAACAGCTGGGCAGACATGGCCACTGAATCTGGAGCTGTGCGTTTACAAACCACTGTTCTCTGGGTGCCATGGATAGAGTTCCTTTAAGATCTAACTCATTTGCTCAAAGCAATGCTGAAGCAGCAGCTCGGAGCTTTGCAAGCAGCTGTTGACAGGAACCCTACTTTAGTGTTCCAGATGGATTTTTTTTACAACAATCCAATATTTTCTGTCATCCTTGTCACTTGGTCTGGCTGCTGCTGTTATTCCAAGTTACAGATTATTAACTTAATTTAAATTCCGCAGCTACTTTGGAGGGATATAAACTCCACGACTGCTCTGGTAGTTTAAACGCCATGTTACCACTGATGATTGCATGGCGGAGTAGACGATGGGCCGAACGGCCTCATTCTACTCCGATGACCTTATGACCTTATTCTGCTGCTTTGAAATATTGTCTTGCACTCAGCTAAGACAGCCCAACTAACTTAATGCAGAATACTTCAAGCTCCCAAATAGTTGGAAGGGAGGAATAGTTCATTTTGGCCAGAGTTATTAGCAACACTGCAAAACAAGGTCATTTTATTTTATTAGTGTATGACCACATATTAATCGGCTGCCAAATCATTAAATTTGCTAAAGCAAGGAGCATCAATAATAATAGAAATTGCCTGAAGAAGGAATCCGACCTGAAACGTCGCCTATCCATGTTCTCCAGAGATGCGGCCTCACCCGCTGAGTTACTCCAGCACTCTGTAAAACGTCACCTATCCATGTTCCGGCAGCATCTATGGAGCGAAGGAAATAGGCAACGTTTCGGCCCGAAACCCTTCCGGGTTTCGGCCCGAAACGTTGCCTATTTCCTTCAGGGTTTCGGCCCGAAAGGTTGCCCATTTCCTTCGCTCCACAGATGCTGCCTGACCCGCTGAGTTACTCCAGCACTCTGTGAAACGTCACCTATCCATGTTCTCCACAGATGCTGCCTGACCTGCTAAGTTACTCCAGCACTCTGTGAAACGTCACCTATCCATGTTCCCCACAGATGCTGCCTGACCCGCTGAGTTACTCCAGCACTTTGTGCCCTTTTGTGTAAAGCTGCATAACAATCTTGCCCCGCACACCCCCTTCAAACTTTGCTTCTGCCACCTTGAAGCTATGCCCTCTAGTATTGGGCATGTTTACATGTTAAATCGGGTAGATGCACAGAGCCTCTTGCCCAGAGTAGGGGAATCGAGGGCCAGAGGACATAGGTTCAAGGTGAAGAGGAAAATATTTAATGGGAATCTGAGGGGTAATTTTTTTCACACAAAGGGTGGTGGGTGTATGGAACAAGCTGCCAGAGGAGGTAGTTGAGGCTGGGACTATCCCATAATTTATGAAGCAGTTAGGCAGGTACACGGATAGGTCAGGTTTGGAGGGATATGGACCAAATGGGTCTAGTGTGGCTGGGACATGTTGGCTGGTTTGGGCAAGTTGAACCGAAGGGCCTGTTTCCGCACTGCATCACTCTATGAATCTATGTTGCAGTTATATCAGACGTTGGTGAGGCCACATTGTGTTCAGTATTGGTCACCATGTTGTAGGAAAGATGCCGTCAAGCTTGAATGTGCTCAGAGCAGATTACCAGAATGTTGGCAGGACACGAGGGACTGAGGTACAGGGCGAGGTTGCGTAGGCTGGGACTATATTCATTGGAGCGCGGTAGGATGAGAGGTGATCTTATAGAGGTGTACAAAATCCTGAGAGGAATAGATCGGGTAGACGAACTTAGCCCAGAGTAGGGGAATCGAGAACCATAGGACATAGTTTTAAGGTGAGGGGGGTAAGATTTAATAGGAACCTGAGGGCTAACTTTTTTTTACACAAAGTGTGGTGGGTGCATGGAACGAGCTGCCGGAGGAAGTAGTTGAGGCAGGTAGGAGGCCAGAGACCCGGGTTCAATCCTGACGTGTGGTTTTCTGTACAGAGTTGGTACGTTCTCTCCGTGACCTGTGTGGGTTTTCTCCAGGAGCTCCGGTTGCCTCCCACGCTAAGTTATCCCTAGTGCATGTAAGGGTAGTGTGAGTGTGCGGGGATCGCTGGTCGGCGCGGACTCGGTGACGGGCCGAAGGGCCTGTTTCCGCGCTGTATCTCTAAACTGAACTAAACTAATGTTGAAAAAAAGGGGATAAACAGAAGATTAAAAAGGCTGTGAGGAAGAAGACCCCGACACAGAATGCAAATCTCAAGAGGAGAAAATGGGTGATTTGTAGTCACAACACCATGGTGCCTCATTAGTTTGAACTCGACACAAAGATTTATACTTGAAGTTGATTATACCATTTGGCAGAGCGTGCAGTTATCGGCATGCTGCGACTGAGGCTTTTCCAGAATAACCGGTGTTTCGTAAGTATTGCAACCAGAACTCACCGACTCAGCCCTCTCTCCAAACCCCACACCGACCGTAATTGGCCTTAATATTTAAAGGTGCAATTGGCACAGAGGCTGCACCAGAGAGCACCGAGACTCAAATCAGATTCTGAATTATACAAGGAGTGCGGATTAAAGGTCAAATTGTGTGGGTCACGACTATTACAGGTCAGGGAGAGGGTTTTTTTTTTTTTTACAAGGGCTGTTGAAACGTGGTAAATATATCCATTTACAATCAGCTTCGACACAGATTAATCAACTTGACAATCTAGGACATTGTCAAACACACAGAAGCCATTTACACCGCAGTTGCTCTATCTGATTCCCTGCAGAACATGCTGTGAATCCGCCTCTGGAAGTTAGCGAGATAAAAAAACTGTCAGTGACATTCATCAGGGAACTTGTAGAAGATAAAACAATGTACACAGAACTCATAATTCTTCTTCCCAGCGATGATGCCTCAAGTTTGTTACTGTGGTAACAGCACCCATTTCTTCATCTCTATTGATTTTTCTCTTAATCCTTATGTTCCTCTTTTGTTCCGTCTGTCTGTCTTTTATTTCTCTCTTCCCTTCTTGATGCCTCCTGTATTTTCTCACCCCCACCCCCTCCCCTCCCCCCCCCTTGCCCTCCCCGAGTCTGCGACTGCGACTTTCACCGACCTCAGTCGACACGCTCCTCTCTACTCAAGGTTCTCCAGGTGACTTTATCCAATGACCTCCCGACATCAATTGGCACGCTTGACATGACTGACAACAAGCTAATTGTTTCGTGAACTGCCGATATTGATTTTAGTTTTGCGTGGAGCCGAACAAAGGGGAAAAAAATTCTTTATGTTAAGAGAAGGGAGACAAAAATGCTGGAGAAACTCAGCGGGTGAGGCAGCATCTATGGAGCAAAGGAAATAGGCGAAAGGGTCTCGACCCTAAACGTCGCCTATTCCTTCGCTCCATAGATGCTGCCTCACCCGCTGAGTTTCTCCAGCATTTTTGTCTACCTTCGATTTTTCCAGCACCTGCAGTTCTTTGGGAAACATTTATGTCAAGAGAAATGAGTTGCAGGCTGTACTGCTATCTACTGTCTGAAGGAGGGTCTCGACCCGAAACGTCACCCGTTCCTTCTCTCCAGAGATGCTGCCTGTCCCGCCGAGTTACTCCAGCATTTTGTCTCGACCTTCAGCTGTAATAATCTCTCTTTCATGATCCTATGCGACACTCTCCTTCCTGTGTTAAGCGCATTGAACTTATTTCACAAGAGTGATGAAGTGTTGATTTAAAACTTAATTTTATTTTGTATTGGTATTCTGCTCTGGTCTGCTGTAAAACCAGCAATTATTAATTGGGCTATTTTTTCATTGCAATAAATGGCCATGCATCATGTTAGTAACGTATTGGTCTCCTTTGCAACAATGCAATAATTACAAAAAGTACTGATCAGTAAATCATCAGTCATAATCAACTTTTTTCAAGACTTTTATTGACCAGCCAGTGAAATAACTCAACATGATGGACCCAGCATTTATATTTAAGTATAAATAGGGCAAGATAAAGCTACCGGTGATAGAATGATCAGAGCAATGGTTATATTAGTTCTGACAAAATGCCAGAGGAGGAATGTATGTCTTTCTACTGTGTTATGCTGTTATTATTATTGAGACATAGCTCCCATTTGGGCTTGAATGTGGTCAATGTAACAATTAAAGACACAAGGAACTGCATGAGGTAATCTTGAACAAAGCACAATGTTAATGAGCAGAATTAGGCCATTCGGCCCATCAAGTCTCTGCCATTCAATCACCTCAGCGCAGTTGGCACATTCTTAGTGAAAGCTTGCTTTAGTGTGCGTTACACATATTGTACACAGTCTTACCCATGCCCATGTGAATATCACAGGACTGATGCCTACATCAATGAACATGTTGTGCATTGGCGGAAAAATCGTGAGTTCGCGACGTACAGTACAACAAAAGTGATGGGAGCAGAATTAGGCCATTCGGCCCATCAAGTCTATTCCGCCCTACAATCATGGCTGATCTATCTTTCCCTCTCAACCCCATTCTCCTGACTTCTCCCCATAACCCCTGACACCCTTACTAATTATGATTCTATCTATCTCTGCCTTAAAAATATCCATTGACTTTGCCTCCACAGCCTTCTGTGGCAATGAATTCCACAGATTCTCTGATAAAAGAAAATCCTCCTCATCTCCTTCGTAAAGGAACATCCTTTTCTTCTAAGGCTATGACCTTTGGTCCTAGACTCTCCCACTACTGGAAACATCCTCTCCGCATCCACTCTATCCAGGCCTTTCACTATTCGGTAAGTTTCAATGAGGTCCCCCTCAACCTTCCAAACCCCAGTGAGTAGAGGGCCAGTGCCTTCAAACGCTCATCATATGTTAACCCATTCATCCCTGGGATCATTCTCGTAAACCTCCTCTGGACCCTCTCCAGCACCAGCACATCCTTCCGCAGATATACCCAGTCTGAAGAGGGGTCTCAACCCGAAATATCACCTATCCATGTTCTCCATGGATGCTGCCTGACCCGCTGAGTTACTCCAGCACATTGCAAAGCACAACATACTGGATGGATTAACTCAGTGGGTCAAGCAGCATCTGTGGAGGAAATGGACTGGTAGTGTTTTGGGTCAGGACCCTTCTTCAGCCACAGATGGCTGTGGAGGCCAAGTCACTAAGTATTTTTAAAGCAGAGATTGATGGATTCTTGTTAAGTACGGGCGCCAAAGGTTATGGGGAGCAGGCAGGAGAATGGGGTTGAGAGAGAAAAATTGATCCGCCATGATTGAATGGCAGAGTAGATTGGATGGGCTGAATGGCCTAATTCTATTCCTATGTGTAATGGTCTTCAGATTGAAGAAGGGTCACAACCTGAAACCTCACACATCCATTTCCGTTACAGATGCTGCCTGACTCACGGAATCACCCCAGCACTTTGTGCTTCGCTAATGTAAGGATTATCTGTTTTTTTATTGGGAATCCATTCAGTTGCAGAGATGGGAGAAAGTTTCAGTCCGTTAAGGAATCTTGGGGTGATAAATATCTGGAGCAACAGAATACCGTGGAATCACTTTGAAATTTATAATTTCCGACAACATTAGGAATTTGTTACATTGCAAAGTGATGAGCTTTTACAAATATAATTTAGTTGGGTTTAGTTTGGAGATACAGTGTGGAAACCACCGTGTCCGCGCAGACCTGCGATCCACGCACACTAACATTATCCTACATACACTAGGGACAATTTACATTTGATGCCAAGCCAATTAACCTACAAGCCTGTACGTCTTTGGAGTGTGGGAGGAAACCGGAGCTTCCCGGAGAAAACCCACACAGCTCACGTGGAGAACATACAAACTCCGTACAGACAGCACCCGTAGTCAGGATCGAACCAGGGTCTCTGGTGTTGTGGGGCAATAAACGTATTATTTTGTAGTCTTATTCTCTTCTGTGAAAAATCTATTTGCTGCGCTTGCAACTGATGAGTCCATGTTCATAAGTGATAGGAGCAGAATTAGGCCATTCAGCCCATCAAGTCTACTCCACCATTCAATCATGGCTGATGTATCTCTCCCTCCTGACTCCATTCTCCTGCCTTCTCCTCATTACCCCTGACACCCGCACTGATCAACGAGTTCTGTGACATGAAGATCTATTTGGCTAATTCAGCAACACTTTAAATGAAAGGTTTTTGTCAAAATACAAACAATCTCCGGTGAAACTTTTACCAGGTACAGCACTGGGTCAGCCAATGAGATGGTTTGTCTTTCTCCAGAAGTTGTGCTTTTATTGGAACTGCTATAGGCTGTGATGATTAAAGAAAACCTTTTTGACTTCATTCGAAATAGTCCCATCAAGTAGAATTCAATACAGTGCAGAATAGAAAGTGTAGATGTAAACATAAGGGTATTTCACATCGCTCGAGTCTCTGGAGGGGTTGGTTGCCAAGCAGCAGTTAAGGGTCCGTGGCCTTTCCACAGTCTGTGGAAAACTTAATGGCCCGGAGTTTAAGGTAAAAATAACCATTGGCCCCCACTATTATTAAAGTAACAATTGGACAAGGTCTATCGGTGACCCCAACTTTGCAATTAAACGCAGATATCAAGACATTCCTGCACAGCTTGCCACCCTGACAAAAGGCCTGGATAGATGTGGATGTGGAGAGGATGTTTCCACTAGTGTGAGAGTCTAGGATCAGAGGGCGCAGCCTCAGAATAAAAGGGATGTACCTTTAGAAAGCAGACACGGTGGGCCGAAGGGCCTGTTTCCACGCTGCATCTCCGAAACCAAAACGAAACCTAAAGCCTATATTACATTGCACTTTGCACACTCTCAAGGAGCCACAATGTGCAGGATTCTCACTAAAGGAATGAGTCTGTGGAATTCTCTGCCTCAGAAGGCAGTGGAGGCCAATTCCCTGGATGCTTGCAAGAGAGAGTTGGACAGAGCTCTTAAAGATAGCGGAGTCAGGGGATATGGGGAGAAGGCAGGAATGGGGTACTGAGTGTGGATGATCAGCCATGATCACAGTGAATGGCGGTGCTGTCTCGAAGGGCACATTGTCTATTGTCTATTCCCAGATGAAATGAAGACCGGTTTGGCCGTCAAAATTGCATCTGTTGAAATTGGCAGCACATTTGCATGGTTAAGTAGTCGTAGTAATTATAGTCATAGTATAATTATACATTGAAAGGAGATATTCCAAGCCATTGTATGGGCAAGATACTTCCCAAACTTTGTACCTGCATTGTCCCATGATTTTCCACCATTAGTAGAGTCATAGAATCATTGAGTGATACAGTGTGGAAACAGGCCCTTTGGCCCAACTTGCCCACACCAACCAACATGTCCCAGCTACACTAGTCCCACCTGCCTGTGCTTGGTCCATATCCCTCCAAACCTGTCCTATCCATATACCTGTCCAACTGCTTCTTAAACATTGGGATAGTCCCAGCCTCAACTACCTCCTCTGGCAGCTTGTTCCACACACCCACCACCCTTTGTGTGAAAAAGTTATCCCTCAGATTCCTATTAAATCTTTTCCTCTTCACCTTGGACCCAGTCCTCTGGTCATCTAAATTATATTGATCTTATCCTATCAATAATAATGACAGTGGATCCATGATAGTCCTCTGGATGGTGAGGCACCTCACTGTCCATTTGGACTGAGGAAGTCTGTGTTATTTTGCTACTATCTGTATCCTGTGGAAACATAGATACCATATTGTGCCATTTAGTTTTGTTTAGTTTAGTTTAGTTTAGAGATACAGCGCGGACACAGGCCCTTCGGCCCACCGAGTCCGCACCAACCAACGAACCCCGCACAATAACACCACCCTACACCCACTAGGGACAATTTACACACACACCAAGCCAATCAACCTTTAAACCTGTACGTCTTTGGAGTGTGGGAGGAAACCGAAGATCTCGGAGAAAACCCACGCGGTCACGGGGAGAACGTACAAACTCCGTGCAGACAACGCCCGTAGTCGGGATCGAACCTGGGTCTCTTGCGCTGCACGCGTAGTAAGGCAACCACTCTACCGCTACGCCACCGTGGCCGCCCAAGTGCCCAATCTGAGTGCATGCATTATTAAATCTCGCTGAATAACACACTTTTGTGCAAAACTATGCTGGATGGCCAAAGATCTGTGTATTAGATCCATGGCTAAGTTAGACAGTCAGAACTTTTTTTTCCACCCAAGGTGGAGACGTCAAAAGCTAAAGACCAAATGAATATAGAACAAATGAATGAATAATTTTTTGCATATCTTTCATTCATCTGTCCTACATCTCTCTACGTCACCATCTATATCTCTCGTCTCCCTTTCCTCTGACTCAGTCTGAAGATCGACCCGAAGCGTCGCCCATTCCTTCTCTCCAGAGATGCTGCCCATTCCCGCTGGGTTACTCCAGCATTTCGTGTCTATCTACACCAACCGTATATATTTTTCTGTTCAAGAAGGAACTGCAGATGCTGGAAAATCGAAGGTAGACAAAAGTGCTGGAGAAACTCAGCGGGTGCTGTCGCACCCGCTGAGTTTCTCCAGCACTTTTGTCTACCTTATATATTTTTCTGGTCCCTTAACACTTGGATTTATCTGCTCAAGGTCAAATTTCTCCCCCTATCCCCACAATATACATAAACAGAAAAACTGCAAAGTGGATTTCTTGTTTGTATTGTTTACTGTCCTGCCTCGAAAGAAAATCCCATAGCTGTCAATTGGTTTTTGTTAAGTTCTCCCCAATAAAAGGCATCAGGCGGGATTTATTAGGCACTCAAGGCACACATTTAGTTTTTCGCCAGTTATTAAGTGAAAATCAATACAAAGCAAGAAAATGGAAGTTGTACAGCTGTTAGTGTGCTGTTGTTTCCCAGATATTATGTCAGCTGTCTCATAGATTCATGGCGATCTCAAGCTGCAGGAGAGAACTTTTGCTTACATTGCAAGACCAAAGTGGGGTTATTCATTAGCGAGGCGACGTGCCAGATAGATTTCCGCAGCTCCGTCCATTTGTCTTCAAAATGCTGGGTTCTAGAGAAAAGGAACACTGGTAAAATGTGATATCGATGTCAGTTTTATGTATCTCGATTGCGATTTATCGGTGGCTCTTTCTGCAGACCTTTCTATTTTTTTTTTTAAAGAAAAACACTTCACATGAAAAAGATATCTGCACCCTCATCTCAGGATCCTCTCCACCGCTGTTTATTTTGCCAGATTTATAGCCAAACTGGAGACTGAACCAGTGTGTGTGTGTGTGTGTGTGTGTGTGTGTGTGTGTGTGTGTGTGTTAAAAACATCAATTCCATGCAGAAGCAACCAAGTTGCTCAGTGTATGATATTGGAGACTTTTGGCTATCCAGATATAATGATCCCACCCAATTGCTTTGAACATTAACTGCAATAAAAGTTTGATGTTTGGCTTACTTTTAAGGGTTGTTTCCTTAGGTAACATTTCAAAGCCAGCTGACAACAACCACCCCCCCCCTACCCCCCCCACCGCCACCTCTACAAGTCCAAGGTCAATTATAATCGCAAACTAGAGATATCTTTAAATCAGAGAAGCATTCTGCACGGAAAGAGAGCCATTGGCACAACTTGTCCAAGCCAATCTAGATCTCTCATCTAGGCTAGTCCCATTTGATTGATTGAAAGATACAACATTGTATCGGCCCATCCAGTCCACACAAGATGGCGTAGCGGTAGAGTTGCTGCCTTCCAGCACCAGAGACCCGGGTTTGATCCTGACTGCAGGTGCTGCCTGTACGGAGTTTGTACATTCTCCCCGTGACCTGCGTGGGTTTTCTTTGGGAGCTTCGGTTTACTCCCGCTCTCCAAAGACGTACAGGTTTGTAGATTAATTGGCTTGGTAAATGTTTGTACTTGGTGGGCCAAAGGACCTGTTTCCGTGCTGTATCTCTAAACTAAACTAAACTAAACGAACAATTATGAGCTCAATGGAGAGCACGACAAGGCTCAAAGGCCTCTGGCCTGCTCGAGTTTTGGCCAATTGTCTCATTGCTGCTTTGAATGCCTCCGTCAATTGTCTCAGACTTGGGTTGTGACGGTTGAGGGCATTAATGATTATTTTACCAACAAATGTCTTCATTCAAATCTGAGCATGTCCACGTTTCAACATATATCTTTTAATCTCTGGAAGATAGAGGCAAGACGTTAACCTGCATAATTAACTCCAGTTGAATGCGGTAATTAAATAAACCTTCAAAAACAGACATTGGGCGGCATGGTAGGGCAGCGGTAGAGTTGCTGCCTTACAGCGCCAGAGGCCCGGGTTCGATCCTGACTACGGGTGCTGTCTGTACGGAGTTTGTACGTTCTCCCTGTGACCGCGTGGGTTTTCTCCGGGTGCTAAAAACCTGGTTTCCTCCCACACTCATAGACATATAGGTTTGTAGGTTGATTGGCTTTGGTAAATTGTCTCCAATGTGTAGGGTAGTGCCAGAGTATGAGGTGATCGCTGGTCGGAACGGACTCAGTGGGCCGAAGGGCCTGTTTCTCTGAAGTCTAACTATATTCAGTTCTCAGTAAATACCATTGAACCTGTGCTGGTCTCCATCAGTGTTAGTGTTGTATAAAAACAGCTAAGTGAACAGGGGGCAGCTGGTGTTCATTTATTAGATATCAGCTACAGAAAACAACACAGCTTTTAAAAAAAATATTTTGGAAAACATTCTCATGGTCGTATAAAATCCGATTATGGGCATATTTTCATTTGATTTCAGTTCCCCTAGTGGGCTTACACTTCGCTCTCCTCACCTCTCGATTATCTTTGCAAGTAAATACAAGTGAAATGTTTTATATTCCACGCTGGTGTACTCTGTTGAGCTAGAGTTGCTCCAGGTACAATGTAAACCCCAGCAATTCTTCTGCAAGGCAAGAACCTGATGATGGATCGACTTGGGACCTGGCTGGAGATGAGCACTGAAGGCGAAGGTGATAAAAGCATCGTGAGAAAAGGAAACTTAGATGAGTCAGTCCTGCCTCCTCACGCTTGCTCAACAAATCCAAACCAGACCAAAGCTCAATGCTAAAATAATCAGAGAGATTTCGTTTTTTTAGACTGAAGAATGTTCTCGAAACCGAAACGTCACCCATTCCTCCTATCCAGAGATGCTGCCTGTTACTCCAGCATTTTGCGTCTATCTTCGGCATCAGCCAGCACCTGCAGTTCCTTCCCACACAAGTTTAGTTTTTGTAGTTTAGTTTAGGTTAGAGATACAGCGCGGAAACAGGCCCTTCGGCCCACCGAGTCCGTGCCGACCAGCGACCCCCACACAGTTCTGTCAAAGAATCACATGTAGTCTGCAGTTTTCCTTCACTTAGAAGCGGTCAGAAATGTGAGCTTGAGTTGAGTTTATTGTCACGTGTAGCGAGGTACAGGGAAAGGGTTATTGTTGCGGCTATCCCGTCAGTGAAAAGACAAGACATGATTACAATCCAGCCATTACGGTGTATAGATACGTGACATGGGAGTAACATGTAGTGCAAGGTAAAGCAAGGAAAGTTCGAACAAGGATAGTCTGAGGTAGATAGTAGTTCAGCACTGCTCTCTGGTTGTGGTAGGATGATTCAGTTGCCTGATAACAGCTGGGAAGAAACTGTCCCTCAGATTCAGATTCAGATTCAGATTCAACTTTATTGTCATTGTGCAGTGTACAGTACAGAGACAACGAAATGCAGTTAGCATCTCCCTAGAAGAGCGACATAAATATGAGCAGTAAATAAATAAATCTAATCTAATAAATCCTGGTGGGAGGAGTGTCCGGGGGGGGGGGGGGTGATTGGCAGTCACCGAGGTACAGTGTTGAGTAGTGTAACCGCCGCAGGGAAGAAGCTGTTCCTGGACCTGCTGGTCCGGCAACGGAGAGACCTGTAGCGCCTCCCGGATGGTAGGAGGGTAAACAGTCTGTGGTTGGGGTGAGAGCAGTCCTTGGCGATGCTGAGCGCCCTTCGCAGACAACGCTTGCTTTGGACAGACTCAATGGTGGGGAGTGAGGAACCGGTGATGCGTTGGGCAATTTTCACCACCCTCTGAATCTGGAGGTGTGCGTTTTCACACTTTTATGCCTTTTGCCCGATGGGAGAGGGGCGAAGAGGGAGTGGCCGGGGTGCGACTCGTCCTTGATTATGCTGCTGGTCTTGCCGAGTCAACGTGAGGTGTAGATGGAGCCAATGGAAGGGAGGTTGGTTTTTGTGTGATGGTCTGGGCTGCGTCCACAATTCCTTGAAATTTCTTGCGGTCTTGGACGGAGCTACCCGACAAAGTTGCACATTTGCAACTCTGTCGAAGCAAGAGAAGAAACTGCTGGGACGTTTTGACTCCGAAACAAGTGTTGTCCTTTCAGAATAGGGTCGGTGACCTGCAACCCTATTCACCCAGGCAACTCGGCTGCTGCCATTTTGAAATAGTCCAACCGTCTAACACTTGAAACGCCTGCCTGTTTCAGGCAATGGTCCCATACAAGAACTAAATTGGGTTCATTGACTCCTCCGATTGTTATTTTCTGTTGGAAATGGCTGGAGCGCACCTTGTTATGCTCTGATTATTTTTGTAGGCAATAAAGAGGTAGAGCTGAAATAAGTTTAATAATATTTCCGTGGTGTAGGAGGAATATGAATGATCCTTCTGGTACCTAAAAAGTAATTTGGATCCCTGGCACGTTGGAACCTTTCTTGCCCTTGCCCTCTGGAGATTACTTATGTCATTTGCTAACATTTCCGTTGGTCTTCACTGCCCAGTGTTTTGGGGCTTCAGTCCAGCAAGCTGTGTCTGCTTTTGTGTGCTCTCTTAATGAAGACATCATTCAAAATCACTGTTGTTCTCCCAGTCCGAATGGTGGCGGTCAGTGTTTAGCCACGGACTCGCGTCGGAGTCAGAACTCAGCCTCAGTGAGTCAGGGCTGGGAAGGCCGCGATAATGATAATGGCCAGCTTTGTTCTCAACGCTGCAGACCTTCAGAGGGAAAACATTTTAAACACTGAGTCGCATTTCTTTGAATTCAAGTCCAAGCTGGGCTTGGGCGAGGAGAGGGTGCCGGATGCTGGTCAGCCAAGGAAGGCAATGGTTTCCGGCCTACAGCAGCCTGGGGCTCGCCTGGATCACAACACATGGAGACTTGACTTGGGAAATGTCACCAAAACATGGCTCCTCCTGCAGCTACCATCCACCTCATTGGAGACCCGTGGACTATCTTTACTGTATCTTGCACTAAACATTATTCACGTTATTTCCTTCATCGTGTATCTGCACACTGTGGACGGCTCGAGTGAAATCATGTCTTGTCCTTCCGCTGACAGGTTAGCACGCAACAAAAGCTTTCCATTGTACCTCGGTACACGGGACAATAAACTAAACTCAAACAGCAGTCTGAAGAAGGGTCTCGACCCAAAACGTCACCCACTCCTTCTCTCCAGAGATGCTGCCTGTCCCGCTGAGTTACTCCATCATTTTGTGTCTATCTTCAAACTCATCATATTTCGCCCCTCTCGTCTTAAACCTACTGTATGTCCTCTGTTTCGTGATCCCCTCACTCTGGGTAAAAGACTCTGTGCATAGTGCTGCAGGTTTTCTCGTGAGCCTGTTGCACGTGTGATACAGAGTGTTTCTGACGCTGTGATGCAACATTTGCGCGACGGTGCCGTGCTATTTATGTTTTTCTTGCATCATATTTGCAGCTCATTGCCTCTGTTTGTGACCTGCAGCAAAGTCACGCAAAGTGCATGTGGATGATCTAATGCATGGGAGCTAGCCCGTGGCAACGCTAAGATCAGATTTCCACTGCGTTAAGCAGAGATGTAGCACACAACATGCAACTGGCTGTTCTTACCGATTAGATTCCAAAATGGCTGAAGGCAGCCTTCTTTCAAAGGGCTGGAGTCTTAGAAGAAAACCACGTTTGCAAAGGAATTACGGATTGTGAATTAGTTTTCCAAATTGGTTGGACACTCTCTGCTACCTCAGATTTAGATCTAACAAGGAGATACTCTATGATCTGTGCACAAGGTTTAAGAGGATTTGAAGTGCCAGGCCCTGGGGAATGTTGTCTTCCGCCACTCAAGGTGACTGCAGCGATTCCCATCATGTCAGTGTTACCTTTCTAATCGCTGAGGGTGACACCATGGGCAGATCAGACAGCGTTGTCAAAAACTATTTCTCAGCTTCCTGAAGCTTTGTTCAGGAGACACAATGGTTTCATCTGCCTCCCTTCTCTCCCGCAGCAATGGTTGAGGACAAGGCGAGCGATTTTTTTTCCCGCACCAACGTCGAGATTTCTCAACACCCTCTGAGCCCCCATCGCGTCTGAAGAAGGGTCTCGACCCGAAACGTCACCCATTCCTTTCTCTCCAGAGGTGCTGCCTGTCCCGCTGAGTTACCCCAGCATTTTGTGTCTCCCATCGCATTTGATCTCTCATTTTCACACCTCACCCCTCCATGTCTTTGTGTCTCCCTCTCCCCTGACTCTCAGTCTGAAGAAGGGTCTCGACCCGAAACGTCACCCATTCCTTTCTCTCCAGAGATGCTGCGTGGCCCGCTGAGTTACTCCAAAATGTTGTGTCTGTGTTCGGAGTAAACCACGTCTGCATCTCCTTCCTATGCATCACATCGCTCCCATCGACGCCAGCCAGCAGCGCCAGATGGAGTGGGCTATCGACAATGGTCCCATGGAGAATGGCCGCCCCCCCCCGTGACGCATTTAAGGCTCCATGCATGCTCCCACAACCGTAGTACATTGCGATAAACCTCGAAGGACAGATGCAGTTCATTTGACTTCCCCTCCATTGCTAGACTCACCGCTGATCACATAGATAGCCCTTCAGCCCATCATGTCCATACTGATCCCTGCACTTATCAATGAGAGTCCCATTTACCTACATTGGGTCCATAGCCTTGGCCATTCAGATGCCTGTCTCGATGCTCATTAAATGCTGTGA
Source organism: Malacoraja senta (assembly GCA_038087875.1). Lineage (NCBI taxonomy): Eukaryota > Metazoa > Chordata > Chondrichthyes > Rajiformes > Rajidae > Malacoraja > Malacoraja senta. Next base: position 21,385,889 of record CM075989.1, read on the forward strand.
GGAACTCTGCCTCCTCCAGAGAACGTGTACATGACTCCAAACACCCAGTGTGAAACCAAAATACCCTTCTTAGCCTCCTACCGCTCCCCTTAAACCTTATGCCCTCTTGCTCAAGGCACCCGTATCATCCACGGCACAGTAGCGCAGGGGTAGAGTTGCTGCCTCACAGCGTCAGAGACGCGGGTTCGATCCTGACCACGGGTGCTGTCCGTATGGAGTTTGTACCTTCTCCCCGTGACCGTGTGGGTTTTCTCTAGGTGCTCTGGTTTCGTCCCACACTCCAAAGACGTGCAGGTTTGTCAGTTAATCGTTTTCTGTAAATTGTAAATTGTGTAGGATGGTGTTAGTTTACGGGTTATTGCTGGTTGGCGCAGGCACGGTGGGCCGCCGGGCCTGTTTCCACGCTGTCTCTCGAAAACTAAAACTAAAACAATGAAAGATAGTTACATCTGGAAAAATCACGCCCTGCTACTCCCAACAACAACCCCCAAGCCCTTGCAATCCCTTCTCTTTAAGTGACACATGTATTCATGTGTAATATGTACAAATGCTACTCCTGTGTTGGATAGTGCTAGTGTACCGGCTGATCGCTGGTCAATAGACAATAGACAATAGACAATAGGCGCAGGAGTAGGCCATTCGGCCCTTCGAGCCAGCACCGCCATTCACTGTGATCATGGCTGATCATCCACAATCAGTACCCCGTTCCTGCCTTCTCACCAAATCCCCTGACTCCGCTATCTTTAAGAGCTCTATGTAACTCTCTCGTGAAGGCATCCAGAGAATTGGCCTCCACTGCCTTCTGAGGCAGAGAATTCCACAGATTCATTCCTTTAGTGAGAATCCTGCACATTGTGGATCCTTGAGAGTGCGCAAAGTGCAATGTAATATAGGATTAGGTTTCGTTTTGGTTTTCCACAGACTCACAACTCTCTGGGTGAAAACGTTTTTCCTCATCTCTGTTCTAAATGGCCTACCCCTTATTCCTAAACTGTGGTCCCTGGTTTTGGACTCCCCCAACATCTGGAACATGTTCCTGCCTCTAGTGTGTCCAGACCTTTAATAATCTTATATGTTTCAATAAGATACCCTCTCATCCTTCTAAACTCCAGTGTATACAATTCGCAACTCTCTGGGTGACCCAGACACGATGGGCTGAAGGGGCTGTTTCTCTGACGTGTCTGTATCTCTAAAGTCTCATTGTGCCATTATTTTGAAAGTGTGAAGCTTTATTTAGTGTTTTGCTGTTGGTGGGGTGGGGTGGGGGGGATTAACATTATGATGTGCTTGCATCTCCTGGCTTTTGCTTTAACAGGCGGATATTTTCAGCCGCTCTTTTCACAGGTGGCCAGGGTTGCAATCTAAAGTCGTGACTCAAGTCACCAGGGTCAAATCCACAAAGTTCAGCCTAAGAACAATATAATCAAAAGCATCAAGTCAAATGATTAGTAATAGAGAGGGCTCTGGGGATTTTAAACATGTGTTTCCTTTGTTTGAATGTTATGGAGGAGTGAGCTTAGAGCAGAGTCCTAAGAGAGCTGACTTCATCTTTGCAGCAAGCTGTGTTTTATATAACATTCCTACCACCCGTAGTAGACCTTTCAAAGAGCAGCAACAATAAGAAAGATTTAGAGAAAAGGACACAAAGGAATACAGTAATGACGAGCAAGGATCACGGACCTGTGTAACGTTTCATTGCAGAAACACTTTATATAAAGATATTCCGTGGTTTTGGCAGATCTTAACTTGGTATGGTATCAGTTAGAGGTGAACTTGGTGGCACTGTTTAACAATGTTGTCTTTATTTAGTCAAGGCTACAGAATTAAAGACAATATTGTCTTTACCCCTGGAACCCTCTCGTACCTATCCTTTCCCTCTCCCTGACTCTCGGTCTGAAGAAGGGTCCCGAGCCGAAACGTCACCCATTCCTTCTCTCCAGAGAGGCTGCCCGTCCCGCTGAGTTACTCCAGCATTTTGTGTCAGTCTTTATTTAGACTTGGTTTGTGGCAGCTGTGATGTGCCTCTTCCGAACACTTTGAGTTTGTGCAACCACTAACTAAGCTTTCCTGTCTCCACCCTGAACAGACTAATCAAAACCAAAGTATTTTATCCACAGATGATTCCATTTGGGACATTTCAGGGTGTGTACAACCCTGTCCCTCCTACACTTGGTGTCAGCTTTGGCTCTGGGGGTAAAATTCTTACCAGAGAGTCAGAAGATCAGTGAGTTCACACACCACCCTTGAACATAGGCTGTGTCATTTAGAGATACAGCGCGGAAACAGGCCCTTCAGTCCACCGAGTCCGCGCCGACCAGCGATCCCCGCACATTAACGCTATCCTGCACACACTGGAGACAATTTACACTTGTACCAAGCCAATTTACCTACAAACCCGCACGCCTTTGGAGTGTGGGAGGAAACCGAGGATCTCGGAGAAAACCCACGCAGGTCACGGGGAGGACGTACAAACTCCGTACAGATAAGCACCCGTAGTCGGGATCGAACCCGCTTCTCCGGTGCTGCAAGCGCTGTAAGGCAGCAACTCTACCGCTGCGCCACCATGACGCCCCCCTAGGCTAATCTAGGCCAACATAGAGGTGGCACAGTGGGGCAGATGGCAGAGCCACTACCTCACTGAGCGAGAGACCCTGTGGAGTTTGCCCGTTCTCCCTGTGACCGGGTAGGTTTTCTCCGGATGTTCCGGTTTCCTCCCACATCCCAAAATCATGCGAGTCTGTAGGTCAATCGGCCCGTGTGAATTGGCCCTAGTGAGTGGATGAGGAAGTGGGATAATCTGAATGTTTGAACAGGTGATCTATGGGCAGCATGGGCTCTGTGGGCTGAAGGGCCAGTTCCCATGCTGTACCTTTAAAAAAATATTTCGCTCAAAACCTCTGCTCAGTCCGCCTTAACCTATCTGATCTCCAGGTTGCAAAGCACTTTAACTCCCCCTCCCATTCCCAATCTGACTCTTCTGTCCTGGGCCTCCTCCATTGTCAGAGTGAGGCACAGTGCACATTGGAGGAACAGCACCTCATATTTCACTTGGGCAGCTTACACCCCAGCGGTGTGAACATTGACTTCTCTAACTTCAAATAGCCCTTGCTTTCCCTCTCTCACCATCCCCTCCCCATTCCCAGTTCTCCCAACAGTCTTACTGTCTCCGACTACATTCTATCTTTGTCCCTAACATCAGTCTGAAGATGGGTCTCAACCCGAAACGTCACCCATTCCTTCTCTCCAGAGATGTTGCCTGTCCCGCTGAGTTACTCCAGCATTTATATGTACATATATATAGATATATACACGCACATATATATACTATACACTTCTCCGTGGTTTGTTACCTTGTCATGGTGCAGAAGCCACCCATGGAAGTAAGGTCGAGAGGGAGGTCTCTGACAAAGACCAATCCAACCAAGACCTCAACGGTGGAACAGGCAGAGGATGATGGCTGACCTTAGTGGAACGTCACAATGGCTGGGAAGGCGGATGAAGGCTGCAGCAGAAAAGGGGCTCCGGTTGTCTTGGACTCCATGCCACTGGATCCTGACCCAGATCTGTCAAGGACTGTGGGGTGGCTGTCTGTGCACCAGTCTCCCCACGTTAAACAAAGTCACGCACAGGCGTCCTCCATAAAGGACTAAATACATACTTACATATATATATATATTACATACACACACATATATATATATATATACATGTATGTGTGTGTATGTAACATATATATATATATATATATATATATATATACACATATATATACATATATCCACCCACATACATGCACATATGCACACACGTGCATACGCATACACACACGTGCACATACACACACACACGCACACACACAGACACGTACATTTACACACATACACATGCACTCACACGCACACTCACGTACATATACACACACACACACACGTACATATACACACACACACATACACATGCACACATACACACACACATATACACGCAGACATACACACACGTACATACACACACACACACACACACACACACATACACACACACACATATACACACACACACATACACATGCACACATACACACACACATATACACGCAGACATACACACACGTACATACACACACACACACACACACACACACATACACACACACGTACATACACACACGTACATACACACACATACACACATGCACACACACACACACATGCACACACACACACATACACACACACATATATACACGCAGACATACACACACGTACATACACACACATACACACATGCACACACACACACACACATACACACATGCACACACACACACAAACACACACACACACACACACACACACACACACACACACATATATGTCAGGGCTAGAGGAAGTACCATGCCTTTGGAAGAGAGACTGTGAACAGAGGTCCTGGCTGTGCTCTCAAGTGGAGGGAATGTACATCATAGTTGAACGAGGAGGACAGGAGTTGTCCTGACACCCTGAACAATGGGCCACATCTCAGCGCCAGACGACCTGATGGCTGATATCCGAGCTTGTGCTGATTTCCAAACGGGCTGCCGGCTTCCCTCAGCTCCAACAGAGATTACTCTTCACAAGTATTCCTTCGGGATCTCCTGCGGCCATGAAAAGCACAATTTAAAAACAACTTTTCATTTTTCTTCCTGCACTCACCGCGCTGAGGATCACGATCGGTCTCGTTCGACTTGCAAGTAATATTTTTTCCAGTAAACTTCATGAAAGACCCAAATAGCACAGATGTTCTTATTCCCATGATACACCTTTCAAAAATAAAATTGTTTTTGCTCCTCTATCAAACTGAACTGATAACAATAAAGAGGTTTTTTTATTTTCAAAATGTGCCAAGAAAAATCAAAGGAACGATAAGATGGAAACATAAACATGGTCTCTCCAAGTACCAATTGGACTTGAAAATCAACCCTGCATGAACTGAAAATGTCCAATTCAGTTAAGTTTTGGGTTTGAAAACATTATTGGTCCTTTTTCAAATATAAAGTACTTTAAAATGTTTTCCGTTATTGTGAAAGGTTTTTGTTTATTAGCTGCTGGTTCACTCGGGTGTACTACAATGGTATCTGTCGGTCCCCTTTGTTATATTCTGGGGCAAACGCACATTTTGAAGTTTCTCTGAACTTTTCATTATCCATAAAAGATGATGCTGTGGGGAAAGCCGACTTGAGAGGCGGTTGATGAATAAACCTCTGGTACGATGCTTCAGGGGATGTTCTAATTTCCTCCCGTACTCCTCGGAGCCTGGGGGTCAGGTGCCATTCTCTTGGACCGCTTTGAACTCCGTGGAGAAATTCTCAGCTTCCTGGCGACATCATCCATCGTCATTTGAGGAATGTGGAGGAGTCACTGTGGTGGATGTTTATGCTAAAATGTATTTTGTGTGTTCAAGATTCAAGATTCAAGATTCAAGTGAGTTTATTGTCATGTGTCCCAGATAGGACAATGAAATTCTTGCTTTGCTTCAGCACAACAGAATATAGAAGGCATGAATACAGAACAGATCAGTGTGTCCATATACCATTGTATAAATATATACACACATGAATAAATAAAACAGATAATGTGCAAATAAACAGATAATGGGCTATTAATGTTCAGAGTTTTGTTTGAGTTGAGTTCAATAGCCTGATGGCTGTGGGGAAGTAGCTATTCCTCAACCTGGACGTTGCAGTCTTCAGGCTCCTGTACCTTCTACCTGAAGGTAGCGGGGAGATGAGTGTGTGGCCAGGATGGTGTGGGTCCTTGATGATACTGACAGCCTTTTTGAGGCAGCGACTGTGATAGATCCCCTCGATGGTAGGGAGGTCAGAGCCAATGATGGAATGGGCAGTGTTTACTACTTTTTGTATTCTTTTCCGCTCCTGTGCACTCAAGCTGCCGAACCAAGCCACGATGCAACCGGTCAGCATGCTCTCCACTGTGCTCTCTACTATACTTTATTATAGTAGAGAGCACTTTATTATAGTAGAGGCTGATAAATTATAACTGATTAATTGAAACGTAGAACATAGAAAAATAGGTGTAGGCCATTCGGCCCTTCGAGCCAGCACTGCCATTCAATATGATTATGGCTGATCATTTAAAATCAAAAGCCTGTTCCTGCTTTTTCCCCATATCCCTTGATTCCTTTAGCCCTAGGAGCTAAATCTAACTCTCTCTTGAAAATATCCAGTGCATTGGCCTCCACTGCCTTCTGTGGCAGAGAATTCCACAGATTCACAACTCTCTGGAGGAGGTACTGACTCTGCTAAGTAGGATCCATATGACTCCATGGGAAGAGGAGGAAGGAACTGCAGAAGCTGATGCGCAAGGAAGATAAACACAAAATGCTGGAGTAACTCAGCCGGACAGGCAGCATCTCTGGAGATCTATTTCCACTAGTGGGGGATTCTAGAACTAGAGGTCATAGCCTCAGAATTAAAGGACATTCTTTTAGGAAGGAGATGAGGAGACATTTGTTTAGTCAGAGGGTGGTGAATCTGTGGAATCCTTTGCCACAGAAGGCTGTGGAGGCCAAGTCAATAGATATATTTAAGGCAGAGATAGATAGATTCTTGATTAGTACGGGTGTCAGAGGTTATGGGGAGAAGGCAGGAGAATGGGGTTTTATCAGAATCAGAATCAGAACCATTTATTGTCATTTGAACATAAGTTCAAATGAAATTACGTTTCTGCAGGCATAATACACACAAGAATAAATAGATAAATAAATGAACAGATAAATAGATAAATAGATAAATAAAAGATTTTTAAAAAACAGACAATTGCACAATTCCACACAAACATTCATTAGGAGGTAGAGATAGATCAGCCATGATTGAATGGCGGAGTAGACTTGATGGGCCGAATGGCCTCATTCTACTCCTATTCCTTATGATTTATGACCTTATGACCTTATGACCTTATGATTGGAGCACAAAACTCCCAGGTTTCACTCAGCTTGGATGTTTGTAGAACGGTATCCTGAATTCTTCATTGCCTTTTCTTGTTCTTCCTACCGAAAATGCCACACCTTTATTGTTTGTTTAAGAAGCAATTAGACAGGATAGGACAGGTTTAGAGCGATATGGGCCAAGGGCGGGCATGTGGGACTAGTGTAGATGGGGCATGTTGGTGGGAGTGGGCAAGTTGGGTGGAAGGGTCTGTTTCCACACTCTATGACTCAAAACTCAAAACTAATGGAGAATTCCTGTGAACGACAACTACTTTCTTCTTTGTTTTATCGGTTTACAGTGAGTGCTAGAACGTGGAGAGAAGAGCCAACTTGTGATGGATGTGATAATAGAAGGCTTGAATTCTTTCTGTAACAGACATCATGCGAACACCAAAGGCTTTTAAAGCTAATGATGGCTTCAGCTTAATTTTCAATAGAATTCAATTAATGCTTACTAAACTTGGTAAATCACACAGCATGTGTACACATCTCAAAAGAAATGTAGAGAGGAATGGATTTTGTGCAAAACACATTGGCAATATATGGCCACGGGCTTGTCTGCAGAAGTTTCCAACAGCAGTTTTGTAGCTTAATTAAGCTCCATATTATCCAAAGATGCTGATGTCACCAACATTTCACACCACTATCATTGTGCACTATTGTAATAAGCAGAATAAAACAACAACTTCACACATTAGAATTTTAGTTTAGCTTCGTTTAGAGATACAGGGCGTAAACAGGCCCTTCGGCCCACCGAGTCCACACCGACCAGCGATGCCCGCACACTAACGCTATCCTACACACACTGTGGAACAATTGACATTTATACCAAAACAATTAGCCTAATAAACCTGCACGTCTTTGGAGTTTGGGAGGAAACCGGAAATCCAGGAGAAACCCAGGCAGGTCACCGGGAGAACGTACAAACTCCGTACAGACAGCATCCGTAGTCAGGATCGATCCCGGGTCTCTGGTGCTGTAAGACAGCAACTCTACCGCTGCGCCACCATGCCGCCATTGTGTTTACATGCCTTCTGTTACAGAACGATTGATAAATTCAAATCTAATATCTATGTATGCTTGAGTCTAATTTAACATTGTTTTACTCCAAAGAAAACAATCAGCATTTAAGATTTTTCAATATATCTTGCGGCACAGTGGCACAGCAGTAGTTGCTGCCTTACAGCACCGGAGACCCCGGATTATACCTGCTGCCCTTCACTGAATCAGTGCAACAGCACATATGATTAAACTCATTCATACAAAAGGTACGGTGCTGGAAATATTCAGAAAGGCAGACATCATCAGTGGAGTGAGAAGCAGTTCGTTTTCAGCTCAATGGGTGGGTGGGAGATTGCAACCTTCAGGTGGTCCACCCTGTTGCAATGCATGCAATCAACCTGGCGTGCACAATCAAATAAGATCAAACAGAACAAGTTGTCCTACAACCTTAGGCTGTGCACGCCACACACAAGAGGTAGAAGCTCAATGGGCTTTTTAGTACAACCTATTGAATCAAAAATCTCTCTAAAAATCTGCTGTAACCATTCTAACACCCCTTTCTCCTTTAAAATACTTTGTCCACATTTTATTTCCCCACCTGCAGTGTCACATGTGCTTGAATGCACTTACATCTTGCGATGTTATATCAGTGTATATAGGAAACATTTAGGACAGGTTTACAGGGATATGGACCAAACTCAGGCACTTGGGACTATTTTATAAGTTCATTGTGGCTAAGGGGATCAGGGGGTATGGAGAGAAGGCAGGTACGGGATACTGAGTTGGATGATCAGCCATGATCATATTCATGGCTCGAAGGGCCGAATGGCCTACTCCTGCACCTATTTTCTATTTCTATGTATCTATAAGTAATAGGAGCAGAATTGAGCCATTCGGCCCATCAAGCCTACTCTGCCATTCAATCATGGCTGATCTATTGTTCCCTCCTAACCCCATTTTCCTGCCTTCTCCCCATAACTCCAGATATCCGTACTAATCACGAATCTATCTATCTATCTCTGCCTTAAAAATATTCATTGACTCGGCCTCCATGGCCTTCCGTGTCAATGAATTCCACAGATTCACCACCCTAGTGTACAATAGATGGGGCATGTTGGCCGGCGTGGGAAAGTTGGGCCAGAGGGCCTGTTTCCATGCTGTACCACTCTATGACTCTGACTCTACGAAGAGCTGCGAAAATGCACATCATTCTTGTTGTCGCTTACAAAATGTGACATTAATAGAACGGAAATAGTGGAAAGTAAATGGATATTCATAAAGATATTAAAGCTAAATGTAGCATGCTAAAGCTTTGATATGCACATTAAAAAAATATACATGTTGAGTAACATATCCAGAGACAGAACACTAAATCTATTTACAGTCATATCAGCTAATAGTATCAAACAGTATCTTTACAAATATGCTTTATTAGATGACATGATTGATTTAATAGAATCTTTGTTCAGTGTTTAACTTTGTACACCTTAAAAAAAATTGCTATCTTTTCATTTTCAGACATTGATGTCACCATGGGTTGTAAACAACCAGAAGTAGACTTTAAAGTGTCATTAGAAAAAAAGTATAATTAAATACAAATTGAAGACAGACATGAGGCATAAAATAGGCTTTGTTTTTATATTGGCAATTTACATTGTGTGAATGCCATTTCAGTTGTCTTTTATTGCAATGAGATATTAAAACCTTCTTTTATGTCACAAACTGTAAATCGCACTGCTAGTCAATCACATCAAACATAAATATAATTTCAGCGCACATAACTAATGCAAATTACTGCCAGAAATGGACAGAGTACGTGCGTGGATCAAAATAATGCTCCGAAGTTGCCAGCAAGTGGGACAAGATGCAAGGTTTGTGTTACTATGTACATTAGCGACCGCATCGCATATTATTTCAAAAAATCAAGTTTTGAATGACGACGGAGGGGGATCTCATTGAAACGTTACCGAATAGTGAAAGGACCTGGGTAGAGTGGATGTGGAGAGGATGTTTCCACCAGTGGGAGAGTCTAAGACCAGAGGACATAGCCTCAGAATAAAAGGACGTACCTCTAGAAAGGAGATGAGGAGGGATTTCTTCAGTCAGAGGGCAGTGAATCTGTGGAGTTCATTGCCACAGAAGGCTGTGGAGGCCAAGTCAGTGGACATTTATAAGGCGGAGATTGATTGATTCTTGATTAGTAAGGGTGTCAGGGGTTATGGGGAGAAGGCAGGAGAATGGGGTTGAGAGGGAATAATAGATCAGCCATGATTGAAAGGCGGAGTAGACTTGATGGGCCGAATGGCATAATTCTGCTCCTATAACTTATGAACACGAATATTGACAAAGTCCCCCAGGCTTTTGTTGACATTGAGTTCAATCCTGGTTAATTAGGAAGCCCTGTCCACATTCCCACCTTTGCTTTTAATTTGCCACCCTGAGCCTGGATCGCGGACAATCTGATTGTAACTACATCCATACACACCCACATGGTAATCTATCATCACGACTTTTACATTCAATTTCTCTAACAGTAAATTACAATGTTTTGGACGTGCAAGTAACTGCAGATGCCGGAATTTGGGAGCAAAAAATAAAGCGCTGGAAGAACTCGGAAAGTCAGGCAGCATCTGTGGGGAGAAGTGGACAGATGATGTCTCTTCAGGACTAATAATGGTTCATTAGTTTAGTTTAGTTTAGAAATACACCGTGGTAACGGACCGTTCGGCCCACCAGGTCCATGCTGACAATCGATCACCCGTACACTAGCTCTAACCTACACAATAGGGACAATTTTTAGAAGGCAAATAACCTACAGACCTGCACGTCTTTGGACTGTGGGAGGAAACCGGAGCACCTGTAGAAAACCCACACGGTCACCAGTAGTCAGGATCGAATCCAGGTCTCTGGCGCTGTAAGGCAGCAACTCTACCAAAGCGCCACTGTGCCGCTGAGGATAGTTTTCCAAAATATTTGCTGCATCTCAAATTGGTCTTTAGAAAATCACGCACTAAAACAAATTGATCCCTCTGTAGTTTCTTACCCATTCCATAATAAGCTTTAAAAAATAAAAAATCCTGCCATACTGGAACATAAGCATAGGATATCTTCATGTTAGCGAATGCCTAAATTGTTATTAAATCTGATATTCGTATTACTTAAATACGAGGGTGCCAATTATATGCAGCAAGGAAGTGGAACATTGGGGAATTGGAAACGCCCTTTCTTCCAGCATCATCTAATGGTAAAAGGCGAAAACCTTCTTTCAAACGGTACACCTTCTCAAACCTTTTGAGGAAAGTGTACCGAGAAGGTTCACGATGATGTTGCCAGGACGTGAGGGCCTAAGCTATAGGGAGAGGTTGGGCAAGCTAAGACTTTATTCTTTAGACTTTAGAGATACAGAGCGGAAACAGGCCCTTCGGCCCACCGAGTCGGCACACTAAAGGGCCTGTCCCACTTGGTGATTTTTTTCGACGACTGCCGGCATCATTGACTGACGTATCAGGCACCGAAAAATTAGCTGCGTAATGCGGCATGATGCGGCGTGACGCGGCGTGATGACGTATTGACGCGCGGTGTTTTTTCAAGTGTCGCAACATTTTTTTTGTCGCCGCTGGATTTTGAAATGTTCAAAATCTTTTGGCTACGCTGATATGACGCCGGCAGTCGCCGAAAAAAATCGGCAAGTGGGACAGGCCCTTTACACTATCGTACACACACCGGGCACAATTTATAATTTTACCAATGCCGACTAAAACTGCACGTCTTTGGAGTGTGGGAGGAAACTGGAACTACTGGAGAAAACCCACTCGGTCACGGGGAGAGTAGCAGATGGGCCGAATGGCCTAATTCTGCTCCCCTTGATGGGCCAAATGGCCTAATTATGCTCCTATCACCTATGACCTTATGACCTTAGAAGGATACGGACCAAACTGAGAGCAAATGGGACTAGCTTGGATGGGTCATCTTGATCAGCATGGACTAGGTGGGCTGAAGGGCCTGTTTTCGTGCCGTATGACTCCACGACTTCTAGCCATGGTGATTGCTGCCCATAAAGTGAGTATGAATGAATGAAATGAATGAAATTCTTTATTGTCATTATAACATGTAAACATGTACAACGAAATAAAAAATGCCAACCAGCCAGTGCACCATCCACACATTATCTAAAAGCTAACGATACGTAAAAGAGAAATATCTAAAATAAACAACTAAAATAAATAACATGAAAAAAACACGCATAAACACACAACCATACATTCTTCTGTCGATTTCACAGTCCCTTTGGTGTGTACACACCTGTACTCATTTGGTGGCTACATTAAGTGTCGTTATTGCTGTGGGATAAAAACTGTTTTTGAGTCTGTTTGTCCTTGTCCTCATTGATCTGTACCGTCTGCCTGACGGCAGCAGTTCAAACAGGGAGTGTCCGGGGTGGGAAATGTCCTTTATAATGTTCTGGGATTTCTTGAGACAGTGGGAACTGTGTAGGTCCTCCAAGGTGAGGAGAGGGCAGCCGACAATCTTCTGGGCGTTGTCAATAGCCCTCTGGAGCGCTTTCCTCTTAGCCGCTGTGCAGCTGGGTGTACCACACGCATACACAGTATGTTAGGATGCTCTCTATGGAGCACCGATAAAAGGACAGCAGCAGTCTCTGGGTGATGTTGTTCTTCCTGAGCACCCTCAGGAAGTACAGTCTCTGCTGGACCTTTTTCAGCAGCGCAGTCCGCCACCCTCTCCACACAGTCCCCTCTGATGATTAGTGGTGTAATGTCCATTTTCTTCTTCCTGTAGTCTATTATGAGCTCCTTGGTCTTTGAGGTGTTGAGGAGCAGGTTATTCTCTCCACACCACACTGTCAGCTGCTCCACCTCATCCCTGTAGGCGTACTCATCCCCCCCAGAGATGAGCCCCACCACCGTGGTGTCATCCGCGAATTTGACAATGGTGTTACTGTGGTGGGCGGGGGTGCAGTCATATGTGTAGATGGTGTAAAGCAGGGGGCTCAGCACGCAGCCCTGTGGAGAGCCGGTACTGAGGCTGAGGGCCGTGGATGTGTGATGGCCCACTCTGACTCTCTGACTGAGACCCAACAGGAAGCTCTTTATCCACATGCAGGTGGAGTGTGGAAGTCCCAGGTCCCCCAGTTTGTCCACCAGTTTGTGGGGAAGGATGGTGTTAAAAGCAGAGCTGTAGTCCACAAAGAGCATCCGCACGTAGCTTCCCCGCTGCTCCAGGTGGGACAGTGCAGCATGGAGGGCTGTGGCTACAGCATCCTCTGTGGATCTGTTCACTCTATACGCAAACTGGTGGGGGTCAAAGCTTCGGGGCAGGAGTGAAGTGATGTGACCCCGGACCAGTTTTTCAAAGCACTTCATCACCACTGGTGTGAGTGCGACTGGCCGGTAGTCGTTGAGGCTGGAAATGTGGGGTTTTTTGGGCAAGGGGACTATGGTGGAGGTTGTGAGGCTGCTGAGAAAATGTTTGCTGTTCAGCTGGTAAATTAAAAAGAAACAGCTGCTCACTCTACAACGCAATACACTGAGTGACACGCCCATAAAAGGAACAAAAATAGTTTCTGGAAAAATCATTTATGAGAACAATATTTCTTAGGAATTCTTGGCATCGGATACACATTCCTCAAAATTAACGTATTCAAAGTGGGTTACCTAATTTTAGTAGCTGCTATACGCACCATTATACAAGAGTGGCAAGGTGGTACAACGGTGGAGTTGCTGCCTTACAGCGCCAGATACCCGGGTTTAATCCTGACTACGGGTGCTGTCTGTACGGAGTTTGCACGTTCTCCCCGTGACCCGCGTGGGTTTTCTCCGAGATCTTCGCTTTCCTCCCACACCCCAAAGACGTACAGGTCTGTAGGTTAATTGGCTTGGTATCAATGAAATTTGTCCCTAGTGTGTGTAGTGGTGTAATGTGTGGGGATCGCTGGTCAGTGTGGACTTGGTGGGCCGAATGACCTGTTTCCTCGCTATATCTCGAAACCAAACTAAATGACAAAAACAGTGGTTAAATGTTCAAGAGGGAACTGCAGATGCTGGAAAATCGAAGGTAGACAAAAATGCTGGAGAAATAAGGCAGCATCTATGGAGCGAAGCAAATAGGCAACGTTTCGGTCCCAAACCCTTCTTCAGACAGTGGTAAACAGTGGTATTCACAAAGAGGTAGTTGGTATTGAAAGAACAAATCACCTGGAGCTTTGCTTCGATGCCCCTCAGATTGTTAAGGGCTTGGACACGCTAGAGGCAGGAAACATGTTCCTGATGTTGGGGGAGTCCAGAACCAGGGGCCACAGTTTAAGAATAAGGAGTAAGCCATTTAGAACAGAGACGAGGAAACACTTTTTCTCACAGAGAGTGGTGAGTCTGTGGAATTCTCTGCCTCAGAGGGCGGTGGAGGCAGGTTCTCTGGATGCTTTCAAGAGGGAGCTAGATAGGGCTCTTAAAGATAGCAGAGTCAGGGGATATGGGGGAGAAGGCAGGAACGGGGTACTCTTTTGGGGATGATCAGCCATGATCACATTGAATGGCGGTGCTGGCTCAAAGGGCCGAATGGCCTACTCCTGCACCTACTGCCTATTGTCTATTGTCTATTCCTATTAAGTCTTTCCCCCCTCACCTTAAACTTTTGTCCTCTGGTTCTCGATTCCCCTCCTCTGGGCATTTACCCGATCTAATCCCCTTATCTAATCTTATACACCTCTCTAATATTGAAAAGGAACCGTCTCATGGTTGACATCACCAGAATGGGTGAGAAGATGCTGTTCAGGGCAATTAGGACCAGGCAATAAAATATTGATCTTGACAGAGAATTATTTCCACTGAAGGAATAAAAACAAAATTAAATTAAATTTTCATCCATTTGTTTTTCAACGACCTTCGCACTCATCAGTTCATACACCTACAGAAGATAAGATGCAATTTTATTCCAGTTGCTATTGCCATTAGTTACTAGATCTTATTATATTCATTTCTCGCGTGTAAATGGAGAAAAAAAATCCATTCTCGAATTAATGGATATCTTCTGGGAATTCAAACAACCAGCGACAATTAATAAACATTCCCCATATTTAATACAAGGCAAGTAAATTGCTTATTGTATTGTCCATGGTCAATTGACTAATTAAAAGATTTTATCTCATCAATACAATGGCATTTAAGTTTGGATCAATGCTCCAGAATTTTGCTCAGGTGGAATATTTCTCCCACGTAGCCAACAATCTCATTGTCTCAGTTGATAGCAAGAGTGGCTTTTCTGTCCTGGGCCTCCTCCGCTGTCAGAGTGAGGTCAAACGCAAATTGGAGGAACAGCATCTCATATTTTGCTTGGGCAGCTCACAACTCAGCGGTATGAGTACTGATTTCTCTAACTTCATGTTACCCTCTCTCTCCATCCCTCCCCCCCTATTTCTCCGACTAACTTTACTGTCCTCCTGATGCATTTTCCTGTTTGTCTGCCTCGTAGTCACCTTCCCCTCAGCTGCTGTCAATAAACCTTTGTACATGTCCTTGATCCTTTTCACACCTCACATGGTCTTTGTACCCTTCCATATCTCTAGTCTCAGTCTGAAGAAGGGTCTGGTGGAAGAGACTGGATGGGCCGAATGGTTTCATTCTGCTCCTATCTTCTTCTTCTTATCGAGTCCACATACAAGATTAGAAGTTGTTCGGCCAGAGCTGGACACACTTCTCGGCATCTGCATACAATGGCGTCTGTTTTGTCGCTTCTTGTCCTTCTTGTGCGTGGTGGTGGAAAGGTTGGTGGAAACAGGGCCGCGACGTGAACGCTCTATCCTTGACCCCATTCTGCTCCTATGATTTATGAACCCATGCGGCTGCAAGCAAGATGTTTCATTGTAACTTTGCCTCCCTGTACTTTAGCCTATGACAATAAACGTGACATTAAAAGTCAACTTGACTTGTAAAGCGTTGTTGTGTACAAATTGGCAGTCAAATATCGAATATTATTAAGGTATTATGTTTTTAAACTAATTTGTAAAAGGCCTTTGAAATATCCCAGTCTCACGAAGCATACGACATCATGAAATGTTATCCCTCACTCTGAGAAAACAAGTTCAACATGTTCAAAGACAGACACAAACAGCTGGAGTAACATCAGCGGGACAGGCAGCATCTCTGGAGAGAAGGATTGGGTGATGTTTCGGTCGAGACCCTTCTTCAGACTGAGAGGTGGACTGAGAGTCGAGACCCTTCTTCAGACTGAGACTAGAGATATGGAAGGGTACAAAGGCAATGTGAGGTGTGAAAAGGATCAAGGACATGTACAATGGTTTATTGACAGCGGCTGAGGGGAAGGTGACTACGAGGCAGACAAACAGCAAAATGCATCAGGAGGACAGTAAAGTTAGTTGGAGAAATCGGGGGAGGGATGGGCTATCTTTTCCTCTCAAACCCCATTCCCTTGCCTTCTCCCTGTAACATTTTACACGCTTACTAATCAAGAACCTGTCAATCACCGCTTTAAAAACACCAATGATTTGGCCTCCACAGCCGTCTGTGGCAATTAATTCCACAAAGGGCTTGTTTCCACACTGTAATCCTCTATGACTCCATACACAATCTGAGACAAGTCAGAGACAAGTCCAAGGGCAGGTGCAGATCCAGTCCATGGCTCAGGGCGAGAGAAGGATGCAACAGACAGGGAGTTATGGGGAGATACACATACAGGCCATCAGTTTGACGGAAGAATATATTGGGGATTTGGGAAAACTATGATGGGGAACACGGGGAATGGATCTGATCATAATGAGAGGGGACAGTTTTCTTCACAGCTGCTATCAGGCTACTGAATCATCCTACCCACAAGTCACCTCAGCACAGTTGCACACTCTTAGTGAAAGCTTGTTTTAGCGTGCGTTACACATATTGTACCACAGTCTTACCTATGCCCACGTGAATATCACAAGGACTGATCCTTGTGATATTCACCAGTGGGCATATGAACATGTTGTGCATTGGCGGAAAAATCGTGAGTTCGCGACGTACAGTACAACACAAGTGATGGGAGCAGAATTAGGCCATTCGGCCCATCAAGTCTATTCCGCCATTCAATCATGGATGATCTATCTTTCCCTCTCAACCCCATTCTCCTGCCTTCTCCCCATAACCCCTGACACCCGTACTAATCAATACTTTTTTCATGTTATTTATTTTAGTTGTTTATCTTAGACTTTTGCTCTAAGAAAATGTGTGCACTGACTGGTTGGCATTTGTAATTTCGTTGTACATGTTTACATGTTATAATGACAATAAAGTATTCATTCATTCATTCATTCATTCAATCTGTCTGTCTCTGCCTTAAATATATATATATATATATGTATTTTTAACAATTTTTTTATTAGAAGTACATAATAAAAACATTTCATATATATCAATCATACATTGCAAATATTATCAATTATTTAATAACTCTGCTTCTATTTAAAAAAAAATATATAGATGGAAAATAATAAAGAGAAAGAAAAAAAAAGCATGGTAAAATGCTACAACATTGGAGATAGGTTTGAAGATTATTAAGTATAACTTTTCATCTAATCCTGAGTTCGAGCTTCAGTCAGTTTCCGTGCTGAACCATTCTACCCCTTCAAATAGTCGATAAATGGAGACCATATTCTGACAAAAAGTTCTTGTTTGTCCATTAAGACAAGTCTAATTCTTTCCAAATGTAAGGGTCTCCGACATTTCCATAATCCACATTTTAATTGTGGCGGTTAATCTCGGCATTAAACATATCCATTGACTTGTCCTCCACAGCCTTCTGCGGCACGACACATTTTCCTACATAATATTATTGCCTAGCACAAAGATTGTGCCCCACAGTAAAATCCCTGGACAAACATATTTCCTTTCCATAATATCTTTGTTATTATGTACTCTGTAATCCAAAATTTCTTGACTTTGCTGTAATCTTTTAAAGTGAAAATCGTTAACTGCTGCCAAGATTTAATTACGCTGAATTTAAAATAAGCACCATTAGTGAAATGTATTTACAAATTATTTTAAAGATAGAAGTAACCTAGTTGCTCTCAAATATTGAACGAGGATATCGTAATGTGGTTTTGCTTAATCTTTTAAATGCCATCTTTATTTTGGTCATGAAATGATTTATTTTGTTCACAATTGTTTTAGTTAATGGAAGCCATTTTTCATTAATGACTACTTTACTTATTGTTTTCCAGTGAATAAAAGACTGGCTGTTGTTTGAAAGCCGGATATTTGTCGGTTGCTGGTGGCTTCTTTATTATGGAATCCTTTTATTTTACATTAGAAGGGTCCCCCCCTCCCCGCCCCCCCCCCCCCATCCCCTGCACCCCCCCCCACCTACCCAGGTTCTTCTAGGTAAATTAAATGAAATTTCATTACTCTTGCTCTGTTAATGGCATTTTCTTTATGGTAAGCTGTCGGCCAGTGTCCTTTTTCGCACCTGAGAGTGCTTTCCCACAGGGCGTCAAGTGAGCTGAGGTAACACTTGGCCAGCTGCCCCCCTCTCTGGCCTACCGGGACCCTCAATCCAATTGAAGCATCTTAGCAAATGTGAATCTCAAGGTTACACCTGGGTGTTCAAGGACAGTGTCAAGTGTAATAGCCACTTAGATTGTGGATTAATCTGATTTGCGATCTATTAGGTTTGAATCTTTCTCTTTCCCCGAGCTAGGATTATTGTGATAGTTTAAGATAATGGAATCTTACGGAGAAGGTTGTGTAGACATTCAGATTCAGGCACTGCAGATAATATGATTAATTTCAAAGCGCTTTCAGTTAGGTCACAACTTCATACATTTAATTGGTGAAGAGCGGGCTGGGGAAAAGAAATAGCTAACTAACTCACTCCATTTCAGGCGACTGGATAAAAACCAACTTAATCCATCAAAAGGTTTCCCTGTGTACTCTTTACATATTTATCACCACCGGTCCACTCTGCTCTGCGCTTTTTTTTTTTTTTAAAGCTTCCCCTTTTCCAAGCGAGTATAAAAAAAAGTGGTGTGTTAACCCTTTCAGTCCCTGGTCCCACAGCGATCCCAAACCAATACACGTTCGACACAGTAACCAAGTCACCAACCTTTTTGTGATTGATGATATGAGGCCAAATGAAGTCAGATTTAAGAGCGTTCTTTCTAATTAGAAGACTTAACTCCAAAAAATAAATTTACACTAACAAACATCTATTTTGTACAACATTAGGGCTATCTCCCTCATTATTAAAGCATAGGTAATAAATTATATAAGCCTGTGCTTATTAGGAATGGAAACATAATTGCATTTGTTATGCAGAAATATGATATTGTATTACTCAATGCCATTAATAAATATGAACTCATACTTCTTTGCAGTTTATTTTTATTTATTTTATTGCATCGCTAATAGATTTACTGGAGAATGACAATTTTTATTGGGTTAAGTTATCGCCGAGTTTCAGCATAGTTGTGCCAAGTGTTAATCATTTATTTTATTGGAATAAAAAATAATTAGTCATGATTCGGGTTTTTGTGTGTTGTTTGTCCTCATTGCGGTATGAGTTAAATAAATTAATTAATGCTCGACTATAACAGAGATCTCGCAGTGTGATGAAATTGTCCATTGTCACTGGCCCCAGTCAGAGATTGTCTAAAGATGTTTTTTTCCGATTAAAGAATGTCTCCGCACATAACTCAACACTTTACTGCAGTCATCTCTCAAGACCATCTCCTTGTTTTCACAGGGTCATACAGCATGGAAAAAAACAAGCACGAGTCTGTGCCAATTATATCAAGCGCCCATTTATACTGATCCTTCACTTTGGAGTTTAGAGATGCAACGCGGAAACTGGCCCTTTGGCCCTGCGTGTCTGCGCAGACCAGTGATTGCCCTTTACACTAAAGGGCCTGTCCCACTTAGGCGACTTTTCAGCGGACTGCCTGCGATCTTCAAGCTCGAGGCACTCGCCTGAAAAAAACGCGAACTGGAACGGCGACCATCGGAGCTGAACACACACACACACACAAACACATCGCAAAGGCGGGGGAGCGCTGTCTGAAATTCACACGGTGCAAAACCAAGGTGATACAGACACACACTGCGATGAGCAGGAAGGTTAAGACGGCTAGCACAGTGTACGGTAAGTCCTTTAAAAGAGCGGGGAGGGGGGAGGGGAGAAGGGGGGAGAAGGAGTGGAGACCCTTTTAAGAAGCCAGACAACTTTTAATAAGTCAGAGATACACAGCTGTGAAGTTTAGCGGGCATTTAACATTACTGGTCGGTTCTCCTTGCTTCTGAAAACTCCTGCTTACGTTTTTTTCCCCCCAATGAGCCAATGAAAATGCCCGGTCAGCAAAGGCGATTAACTAAAACTACCTACGACTTTCTCGACTACCTACAACTACATGGCGACCCCACTACAACTGCACCTACGACCACAAAAGTATCAATTTTCACCATGGTGACCAATTTTTGGTCGCAGAAAATTGTTCAACATCATGAAAAATTTGCTGCGCCCATACTGAAGCCGCGACCAGTTCCCAGAATGCGGGAACTCCTCTCGACCAAGAAGTAGACTCACCAGAGACCACCAGCGAACATGTGGCGACCATGTGGCGATCATGAGGCGAGCGCAGAGTCTCCTGCACTCGCCTGAAAAGTCGCCTAAGTGGGACAGGCCCCAAATACTATCCTGCACACACGAGGGACAATTTTTACTGAAGACAATGAATCTACAAACCTGCACATCTTTGGAATGTGGGAGGAAACTGGAGCACCCGGAGAAAAACCCACGTGGTCAGAGGGTGAATGTACAAACTCTGTACAGACAGCACCCGTAGTCAGGATTAAACCCGGGTCTCTGGCGCTGTATGGCAGCAACTCTACCGCTGCGCCACCGTGCCGTCCCCATACTTAATCCTATTTTATTCACTCCAGGTTGTTATCAGCTCTCCCCGGATTCTGCCATTTACATTCAGGACAACTTTCAGTGGCATCAACGTGGATGCCTGTCGGATGTAGGAGGAAATCGAGGCATCCAGAAAGAAACCCACACAGTCACAGGGACCACACCTTACAGACAGAACCAGAGGTCAGGATGGAACCTGAGTACTGGGAACTGTGAGGCAATGGTTCTACTAGCTGCGTCACTGTGCTTCGGTGGCGCAGCGGTAGAGTTGCTGCTTTACAGCGAATGCAGCGCCAGAGACCCGGGTTTTGATCCCGACTACGGGTGCTTGTCTGTACAGAGTTTGTGCGTTCTCCCCGTGACCTGCATGGGTTTTCTCCGAGATCTCCAGTTTCCTCCCACATTCCAAAGACGTACAGGTTTGTAGGTTAATTGGCTTGGTATAAATGTAAAAATTGTCCCTAGTGTGTGCAGGATCGTGTTAATGTGCGGGGATCGCTGGTCGGCGTGGACCCGGTGCTGTATCTCTAAACTAAACTAAACTAAATTAATCTTAGTGCACATCAGGGGCCTTCTTCATATGATGATATTCCTAGTACGCAGCGCCCTCATGGTGGATGGCTTCTCTACCTGCAACATACCGCTAAATGTTAATGACGTGAATGAACATTATATGAGATGGTTTCAATTGGCGGAGGGAGAGGTGGTAATGTATCTTGGGTATAGACACTCAATGTCGTCTTTCAAAACGAGTTGAATCAGAATGTCACACATTCATGATAAAACCACCATGCCAAGGGCCCCAAACATAGTTGAAGAAGGTCACAAAAAGCTGGAGCAACTCAGCAGGTCAAGCAGCATCTCTGGAGAACATGGATAGGTGACGTTTTGAGTCGGGACTGAAGAACTTGAAATGCCACCTATCTTTGTTCTGCAGAGATGCTGCCTGACCTGTTGCATTACTCCAGCTCTTTGTGTCCATTTGCGCAAACCAGCATCTGCAGTTCCTTGTTTCTATAGTTGAGAAGCTCACAGCATCTGATAAAGTCAACAAATAGACCAACCCTATAACTGCAGTTATAGAAATACTCTTTCAAAGAAAGAAAACAGGGTGGTAGAACGGCAGGTAAATGAGTCATATTTTATAATGACCAACATGAGACTAATCCTCTAATCACGTGCTGTTAGTCTATAAAGATGTTCATACTCTTGTTCTGAAGTTTGGAATTTATAGACACAGCACGGACACAGGCCTTTCGGCCGAACGACTCCGCACCGACCAGTGATCCCCGTATCCTACGCACACTAGGGACAATTTTTACCGAAGCCAATTAACCTACAAACCTGTACGTCTTTGGAGTGTGGGAGGAAACTGAAGATCTCGGAGAAAACCCACGCAGTCACGGGGAGAACGTGCAAACAGCACCCATGGCCCGAATCGAACCGGGGTCTCTAGCGCTGTAAGGCAGCAACTATACTACTGCGCCACCGTGTCCCATATGTCACGTCACGGCACGTAATAATTTCATTATTAATGTAATGCGCATGACACTTTCAATGCCTTGTAACTGTATCTTTTGACTGCTGGCAGTCCAATTTCCCTCCGGATGAATAAAGTTGCATCGCATCGTATCGATACGACAATGTCCTGTACTTCCAACATTCATCTATTGTATATTGAAGTGTGAAAACGCACACCACCAGATTCGGGGTACAGTGTTTTCCCAGCTGTTATCAGGCAACTGAATCATCCTACCACAACCAGAGAGCTGAACTACTATCTACCCCTTTGATCTCCCTCGAACTATCCTTGATCTGACTTTGCTGGCCCTACCTCGCACTAAACATTATTCCCTTAACGTATCTATACACTGTAAATGGATTGATAGTAATCATGTATTGTCTTTCTGCTGACTGGTTAGCACGCAACAAAAAGCTTTTCACTGTTCCTCGGTACACGCGACAATAAACTAAACTAATTATATTAATTTCACCCCTGAAATATTCCAACAAAGAGACAGACAATATCAACATTGCAGCTGTTCAAAATCATTGATCAAGCTGCAATGGCCATGTGCTAGCAAAGGCCTTGGCTATTTCTGAGGGGTCAGCAGGGAGTAACAAAAATCAGATTCATAGTATTAATAAAATAATGATTCATGGGTATGTGCAAAAATAAATCAGTTCACATTATTGCAATTGTACGATTAATGTTATTATTGTGAACTAAATTGATTATTTCACAGTCATGATTGACCTCAAATTATGTTTCAGATCTTATCAACAAAATAAATCTTGGTTGAAATTGTATCTAATAAATGAAGCTGTAACCGGGCGTATACTTTATTGTGACACGTGCATTCAATATTTGAAAATGGTCAACATTTCCCACGGAATATTGCTCATTTCTGTAATGTCGTTAGTCAAGCCAAGTCAAGTCAAGTCACATTTATTTACATAACACATTTAAAAAACAACTCTCGTTGGCCAAAGTGCTTTACATTTGTATAAGAATAGTATAAACAAACAAACTACATACATATAGCCCTCGCTCAGAGGACGTCAAGAAAGGCTTGGGAGTACAGATGAGTTTTTAGTCTCGACTTAAAGGAGTCGCTGGAGGGGGCAGTTCTGATGGGAAAGGGGATGCTGTTCCACAGTCTAGGAGCTGCAACCGCAAAGGCGCGGTCGCCCCTGAACATATGCCTAGACTGCGGGATATTCAGCAACCCCAAATCGGCCGATCTGAGGGACCTGGAGGTGGAGTGGTGGGTGGGCAGACTTTTAATGTAGGTGGGGGCAAGCCCATTGAGGGCTTTGTAGCATTGTTCCAGTTTCACCCACCTTGCACTATCCTGGCCTTTATATAGAATACCAACAGGTTCAATAAGAAGACTGCCCGCAGTGTTCATCATTCATTATCTTTTCTCTTCCAATGACCTCTTAAAAAACAATGGACAAGTGGAAGATCAGAACACAGGTCGTTTAATTATTAGTAAATGGGTGGAAAAAATCTTTTTTTTACTTTCTGTGTCCGAAACGCTGCTACAGACCTCAAAGGCTAGGTTGTTTGAAAGATTAAAAGTAAACAATATGCTTTTAAGGGCATGCCACATCTTTCTTTATTACATAACATTGGAACAGATCTTGCGTGCTATCCTGAGACGGCAGAGTAAAATAGTTTTCGGCCATTTGAAGGTAGGATTGTTGAACATTTCTAAAAGCATGGTGAAACTGGGACGTAACTAAAGGCCAAACGAAGTAAAGTTGTCAAACAATTAAGATGCCTTCTTCTTCTTCATGCGTATGGCGTGCACATCCTAAAGTTGTAGGACAACTTGTTCTATTTGATAATTAAGATGCCGAAGTTTGTAGAAATGAGTACAAATATATCAAATGGATGATTAGTTTAAAGTTTAATATAAAAATAAAATCAGAAGCTTAATGGGCCTGTCCCACTTAGGCTATTTTTTAGGCGACTTCAGGCGACTAGGCTGTCACCACATGGTCGCTGGGGTGTCGCCTGTATGGTCGTGAGTCGTCTCGTCAGTCGTAGCGTCTTTCTGGTCACCGCTGGATTTTCAACATGTTGAACATTTTTCAGAGGCAGTTGGCGACAGTGGGTTTGACGCCAATGAGCGTAGCTTGACTTCTCCTGACGTAGGTGCTGTCGTAGTTGTCGCCAGGTTAACGTAGGTTGTCCCCGGTGCTGACTTCAGGGTTTTTTCCATTGTTAAAGTAATAATTCTATTTCAAATTTTACGTCGAAGGGGGTTCCAGTCACCGGTTTTTCGGCGACCTGCTACGACTATGACAGTCGCCGGCAGTCGCCTAAAAATAGCCTGTGGGACAGGCCCATTACTGTTTCGAGTATTAGACAGTAAGATGACACATAAGCCATACTATCGGGTCTGATGAAGATAACATAAGATTACGAGAGGCAAAGATAAGGCAGACAGTCAGAAACATTGGTACAAGTGACAATAAAGTCAGCTCAACTAAACACTCCTTCTATGTTATCCCACTTTCGTATCCACTCCCTACACACCCAGGCCAATTTACAGAGGGTAATCAATCTACAAACCCGTATATTCTTTGGGATGTGGCAGCAAACCAGAGCAACCTATGTGAACATGGACAAATTCACACAGACAGCACCCGAGGTCAGGATTGAACCTGGGCCTTTGATGCTGTGAGGCAGACCCTCCACCAGCTCTGGAGGGAAACTTAATCCCTTATCACGTCATATAGAGTGATAGAGTCATAGAGTGATACAGTGTGGAAACAGGCCCTTCGACCCAACTCGCCCACACCGGCCAACAATGTCCCAGCTACACTAGTCCCACCTGCCTGCGCTTGGTCCATATCCTTCCAAACCTGTCCTATCCATGTACCTGTCCAACTGTTCCTTAAACGATGGGATAGTCCCAGCCTCAACTACCAGTATCCGTACACTGCAGATGGCTCGATTGTAATCATGTATTGTCTTTCCGCTGACCGGTTAGCAAGCAAACAAAAGCTTTTCCCTGTACCTCGGTAGTAAAATAAACTGAACTGAACTGAGCTGTCACTGTGCAACTTTGGGCAACATTCAACTTTGGCCAAAAAAAGACACCAAATGCTGGAATAACTCAGTGGGTCTCTGGAGAACAGATCTGTCTGAAGGTGGGTCCTGACCCGAAACATCACCCATTCCTTCTCACCCGAGATGCTGCCTGTCCTGCTGAGTTACTCCAGCATGTTGTGTCTTTCTTTGGTAAACCAGCATCTGCAGTTCCTTGTTATTACAATCCAACTTTGGCCAGCTGGTAAGACTCATAACATGCAATGGGCCAATGGCTATTTGCTGTTCGAAGAGTCTAAGTTGTCTCTTCCTTTCAACAAAAAATCTAACGTCAACAAATCCATTAACTTGCCCAGGGTGATCCACTCTCTTGTCCAGGGTACGTGAATCGAGGACCAGAGGACATAGGTTCAAGGTGAAGGGGAAAAGATTTAATAGGAATCTGAGGGGTGAATTTTTCACACAAAGATTGGCGGGTGTATGGAACAAACTGCCAGAGGAGGTAGTTGAGGCAGGGACTATCCCAACGTTTAAGAAACAGTTAGACAGGTACATGGAAAGGACAGGGATATGGGCCAAACGCGGGCAGGTAGAACTAGGGTAGCTGGGACATGTTGGTCGGTGTGGGCAACGTGGGCCAAAGGTCCTGTTTCCACGTTCAATCACTCTATGACTCTATAACATCCTGCTGGTTTGGACTGACCAGAAACTAATCTGGACCCAGACATGATTTCACATGATCCAAAGCAACTGGGATTCCAGCCAAAGTTCCACAAGTATATGATTAGTTTTTCATCGAAACCTAAGACCCTTTACAACTTAAAATATTGCTGGCGACATCTGACGGATTTTCTAAAAACAATTCCCCTGCTAATTATTTTAATGCATGTTTATTTAAAAGCACATGCCCTGACGTTCTTTAAATGCTGAACATGTGAAAACATTTTCCCCAATGCAATGCTCTTCCCAAGGGCCATCATAATTCGATGATTCTACGCCGTTTATGGGCCTGCAGTGACTTGCATTTCCTCAATCTATTGAGCCATTCCTGTTCTGTTCACATAATACAGCCATTGTAACTGTTAGACTTCAAAAGCCCATACTGTGATTTTTTTCTTGTTGTCGTTGCGATACCTAGTCATTTTTCCGATTTATAGTAAAGCCTGGAAAGAGCATTTCCCCGAGATTGGTTCATTTGACGGCGGTGATATTTTTGGCCCGTGATTGTCAGTTACCACGCAGAGAGACCATGTTTAATGTGAACTCTTTACACTGTATTTGTTTAGTGAGATTTTGCCTTTTATATTGCAGTGAATTACATCTTCCCGAACCTGCTTTTTCAATTTAGTCGGACAAGGGAGGGTCAAGTGTCCCACCTTTAAGGCATGTTTGTTTTTTGTTTTCTATTCAACCCAGAGAGTCTTGAGAAATAGGAAATATTCTCTATCCATGGATAACCATTTAAAGCGTACAAGCTTTCTTGTAACATTACACTCACTGGTATTGAGTATCTAACTTGTCCAGTTTGACTTGCATCATTTACCTCCACTGCAATCAATCTTAAGGGCCCGTGACTGAATAGCCAGTAATATTGCTTCCTGGTATTGAACCATTCATACTCTATGGGAAGCACCATTTTCAGAAGAGGTTTGACATTTAATCAAAAGTCTTTTCGGGAGGCAGGTTGTCATGTAATGCCAATCAAACTTCACCTTCAAGAGATAGGGAAAGGCGACATACATTTTTATTTGCTTTGTATTGTAGAAAAAAACAGAATTGAGGATGTTTTCCTCTCAATCCGAAACATTGGAGAGCGAGAGGGGCCGTCATAGAGAGGGGGGGGGGGCTGTCAGAGAGAGTGGGGGGGGCTGTCAGAGAGAGTGGGGGCTGTCATAGAGAGGGGGGGGGGCTGTCAGAGAGAGTGGGGGGGTGTTGTCAGAGAGAGTGGGGGCTGTCATAGAGAGGGGGGCCTGTCATAGAGAGGGGGGGGGGTTGTCAGAGAGAGTGGGGGGGTGTTGTCAGAGAGAGTGGGGGCTGTCATAGAGAGGGGGAGCTGTCATAGAGAGGGGGGGTTGTCAGAGAGAGTGGGGGCTGTCATAGAGAGGGGGGGCTGTCATAGAGAGGGGGGGGTTGTCAGAGAGAGTGGGGGGGGTGTTGTCAGAGAGAGTGGGGGCTGTCATAGAGAGGGGGGCTGTCATAGAGAGGGGGGGGTTGTCAGAGAGAGTGGGGGGGTGTTGTCAGAGAGAGTGGGGGCTGTCATAGAGAGGGGGAGCTGTCATAGAGAGGGGGGGTTGTCAGAGAGAGTGGGGGGGTGTTGTCAGAGAGAGTGGGGGCTGTCATAGAGAGGGGGGGTTGTCATAGAGAGGGGGGGTTGTCAGAGAGAGTGGGGGCTGTCATAGAGAGGGGGGGCTGTCATAGAGAGGGGGGGGTTGTCAGAGAGAGTGGGGGCTGTCATAGAGAGGGGGGGCTGTCATAGAGAGGGGGGGGTTGTCAGAGAGAGTGGGGGGGTGTTGTCAGAGAGAGTGGGGGCTGTCATAGAGAGGGGGGGGCTGTCAGAGAGAGTGGGGGGTGTTGTCAGAGAGAGCGGGGGCTGTCATAGAGAGGGGGGGCTGTCATAGAGAGGGTTGGGGGGGTCGTTAGAGAGAAGGGGGGCCGTCATTGAGAGGGGGGGAGCGTCAGAGAGAGTGGGGGTGTCGTCAGAAAGTGAGGGGGGGTTCATTATAGAGAGTGAAAGGGGCCATCAGAGAAAGTGGGTGGCTGTACAGACTCCGTACAGACAGCACCCAGACAGACAGCCAGGATCGAACCCTTGGCTCTGGGACTGCAAGGCGGTAAAACACGAAATACCGCTGCACCACCGTGTCCCCCCGACACTGGTGTACATTTCAGTGCAACCGTTTTTCAGTGTTCGATCCATACAGGTACATAGCCGTCACCAGAAAAACATATCAATCTGTGGAATTCATTGCCACAGAAGGCTGTGGAGGTCGAGTAAATGGATATTTTTTAAGGCAGAGATGCATAGATTCTTGATTAGTACGGGTGTCAGGGGTTATGGGGAGAAGGCAGGAGAATGGGGTTGGGAGGGAAAGATAAATCAGCCATGATTAAATGGCAGAGTAGACTTGATGGGCCGAATGGCCTAATTCTGCTCCTATCACTTTATGAACACGTGAATACAAAAGCATTTAAAAATGGCCTCACATAATGTCTATATTGACCCATTTAGAACAGAGAGCAGAAAAGTACAGCATAGCAACAAGCCCTTTGGCCCACAATGTCTGTGTCAAACATAATGCCAAGACAAACTAATCTTAGCGGCCTCCATTCTCTCCATATTCATGTGCATATCTGAAAGCTTCTTAAATGCCACTATTATATCTGCCCTTACCACCACCCCTGGCAGTAAGTTACAGGCACTCACCACCCCAATGTGTAAAAAAATTGTCCCACACATCTCCTTTAAGGGCCTGTCTCAATTACGCGATTTTTTTCAGCGACTTGCCGGCACCCGTCACAGTCGCAGCAGGACGCCGAAAATTGTCAACATGTTGAAATTCCAGCGGCGACCAGAAAAAGGTACGACTCTTTGGGCGACTACTCACGACCATACGGGCGTCTCCCTGCGACATGTCGACACGTGACACCTGTATGGTCGTGAGTAGACGCCCAAAGAGTCGTACCTTTTTCTGGTCGCCGCTGGAATTCCAACATGTTGAACATTTTCGGAGACCTGCTGCGACTATGACGGGTGCCGGCAAGTCACCGAAAAAAAATCGCGTAAGTGGGACAGGCCCTTTGAACTTTGCCCCTTTCACTTTAAAGCTGTTTAGCCTCTGACATTTCCACCTGAGGTTCCGACTGTCATTTGTTGAGAATAAAGAATTTTATATCTATTAATAATGAAGTGACCATATTTTGGGATGTTTGCACATTGTATTGATTCTGCCCTTGGTTGTGGGAACAAACACAAGGATTTATAATTCATTAAATTAAAACAAAAAAATAAAAAAAATAAACTAGGGGTCTCTGTTTCTCTTTGGATTGCAAATTTATATGACAGCATGTCATATCAGATACATAAGATTTTGCGAGATACAATATCCTGTGACATTTTGTTTCCAAAACTTGTTATTTAATTAAATATCCATTAAGCTTTTTTAAGAACTCACTGTAAATATACCGCAATGGCTGAGTGTCCAAGATTGGAGTGATTACTACAACACTCGGTGAGACCAAGCGCAAGCTTGGCGATCGCTTCGCCCAACACCTCCGCTCGGTTCGCAGTAACCAACCTGATCTCCCGGTGGCTCAGCACTTCAACTCCCCCTCCCATTCTAAATCCGACCTTTCTGTCCTGGGCCTCCTCCATGGCCAGAGTGAGTCCCACCGCAAATTGGAGGAGCAGCACCTCATATTTCGCTTGGGTAGTTTACACCCCAGCGGTATGAACATTGACTTCTCCAATTTCAGGTAGTCCTTGCTTTCTCCCTCCTTCCCCTCCCCTTCCCAGCTCTCCCACTAGACTACTGTCTCCGCCTCTTCCTTTCTTCTTCCCCCCCACCCCCCACACCCCCACATCAGTCTGAAGAAGGGTCTCGACCCGAAATGTCATCTATTCCTTCGCTCCATAGATGCTGCCTAACCTGTTGAGTTTCTCCAGCATTTCTGTCTACCTTCGACACTTACAATGTTTCCATAGTTACTGCAAAGAGTATGACTGGTAGAGTTACTCCAAGGAGTGTGCATGGTGTACGTGCGGCGTTGGCGTGAAGTCATTTAGCTTTGCACTAACCCTGTGGTAACAGTGCACAGGTTCTGCAACAGCTTCATCCCCCAGGCCATAAGACTATTCAACTCACAATCAAACCAATGCAAAAAACTTTCTTATACATTGCCACTTTTAAAAACTTTCCTTTTTTAACTATGCACATGAAGCACTTTTTATGGACACACTAAGCACTTTTACTGATCGCTGTTACTTTGAAGAGTCAATGCAACGAAATTTCGTTCAATGTGCACTTTGTCTATGTGTATACCTGAATGACAATTAAAGTTAATTCATTCATTCACATACAGTTTAAATGTGATTGTTTGGTGATCAAATAACCCTGGAGAAAGTAAGTGAGCCTGGAGAAAGTCTGAAGAAGGGTTTCGGCCCGAAACGTTACCTATTTCCTTCGCTCCATAGATGCTGCTGCACCCGCTGAGTTTCTCCAGCATTTTTGTGTACCCTGTAGAAAGTAATGTCTGCCCAACTTGCTTTGCAGTCAACCCATTCTTGACACCTGACTCACAACTTAAGGAAAGTACTGTTTAGTTTCAATTAGTTTAGAGATACAGCGCGGAAACAGGCCCTTCGGCCCACCGAGTCTGCACCGACCAGCGATCCCCGCACGTTAACACTACCCTACACGCGCTAGGGACAATTTACGATTTTACCAAGACAATTAACCTACAAACCTGTACGTCTTTGGAGTGTGGGAGGAAACCGGAGCACCTGGAGAAAACCCACGCGGTCCCGGGGAGAACCTACAAACTCCGTACAGAGAGTACCCATAGTCAGGATCGAGCCTCTGGCGCTGCAAGGCAGCAACTCTACCGCTGCACCACCGTGCCGCCCACATTGGTTCCAAATCAGTAATCTCTTTCACTAGAACTTATAATTTGATTGTGATAGAATCATTAGGGCATTACTGCCACTGATTGCAAATCTAATGTAACTTTCTCTGCACTGATCTATCTATTGAAGTAGAACATTTCCTATTTACTTGCTTTGTTTGGAGTTTCAGGATCAAATTCTAGCTCCAGTGGTTTGAACCATTCAGTCACTGCTCCATGCCACCTTTCATTCATTTGTTCTTTGTACCTTTGTATACCTCTAGTTTCCTTCTCCCCTGACTCTCAGTCTGAAGAAGGGTCTCGACCCGGAACGTCACCTATTCCTTTTCTCCAGAGATGCTGCCTGACCCGCTGAGTTACACCTGCATTTTGTGTCTATCTTCGGTGTAAACCAGCATCTGCAGTTCCTTCATACATATTGAAACGCAACTACATCTCCAGCATCCTGTTTAACATGGTGTGTGATGAGGAAGACAGTTGAATACTTTTGCAACGGATAAAATTCTGCAAATGCAAATATTGATTCTTAAAAGCAGTCTGATGTCATTTAGTTAGTTCAGAGATCGCGGAAACAGGCCCTTCGGCCCACCAACTCCGCGTCGACCAGCGATCCCCGCACACTAACGCTATCCTACACACACTAGGGACGATTTACAAAAATACCACGCCAATTGACGTACAAATCTTTTCGCATTTGGAGTGTGGGAGGAATCCGAAGGTCCCGGAGAAAACCCACGCAGGTAACGGGGAGAACGTACAAACTCCGCACAGACAGCACCCGGAGTCAGGATCACACCCAGGCCTCTGGCGCTGTGAGGCAGTAGCTTTACCGCTGCGTCATCGTGCCATTTAAGTAGTTCACCCGTGCTATTGGTGCCTTATGAAGTATAGAATGCCCTAAAATTGCTCTGCACAATTTAACTCCACGCCAGTGACGGGGAAAATGGGATTGTCTCCAGTGAAGCGTGCAAAGAAAAATTGTGTTGATGAATGAAAGCAGAAACTATTGAGAGCAATACTGAAGAATGGCTTTATACACGATTTGAACAGAAATAATAATGTTATGGCTATGAAAGATGACGTTAACACTTAGGGAACACATTTCTAATAGATCATTTTTCTTTAAATTGGAGATCAAAAATCATTTTGGCAGCTCAAAATTGAATTTGCAGTAAAAGGATTGGCAGAGGATTGAAAAAACTATTTCATGGCTTGCCATTCAGTGAATTTAATGGACATGCATGAATCTTCTTACTAACAAACATGAGTGACAACTAAAAGGTTTTGGAAATACCGCATGAAATGGTTCAGATTTCACTAATATTTGTGTGGTTGGAAAGCACATTTAAAATTGATGGCGACTTTTTTCATCCTCCGAAAAGAAAGCGTTTTGTTCTTTGATTTCTGAATGTCAAACTTGGCCGTGGATCCTGAGGTAATGGCGTTGTTGGGAGCTGCGTCGCTAATGGTTGATGCGTCTGATACGGAAGTTAAATCACCTGGACAGGTAGGGCAATCACACTCCATCTTACTGGATTTGTTGTGCTATCGAAGCTATGAGAGTCGGAGGAAATGTTTCCAATCACCGTTAAATTTCTCCAGGTTCTCCGTAAAACCCGCAGGCCCGTGACTTTCAAAGTTCTTTCCTGAAAGTAATGCGAGTGACAAAGATGTCCGTTTTTCCCGGAACACGATTTAAATTCATCCCGACCGCTCATGTGCTGTGGGGATAGTTTTAAACAACAAGCATTGCAAGTTGGGCGGCACGGTGGCGCAGCGGTAGAGTTGCTGCCTTGCAGCGCAGGAGACCCAGATTCAATCCAGACTATGGGTTCTGTCTGTATGGAGTTTGTACGTTCTCTGTGATGGCGTGGGTTTTCTCCGGGTGCTCCGGTTTCCTTCCACACTCCAAAGACATGCGGGTTTGTAGGGTAATTGGCTTCTGTAAATTGTCCTCAATGTGTAGCATATGGGTGATCGTTGGTCAGCATGGATTCGGTGGGCTGAATGGCCTGTTTCCATGGTGTATCTCTAATAGTAAAATCTAAAGTGTTGTGGCAAGGCCAGCAGCATAATGAAGAACGAGTCACACCCCCGACACTTCCTCTTCTCCCCTCTCCCATTGGGCAAAAGGTACAGAAGTGTGGAAAATGCACACCTGCAGATTCAGGGTCAGTTTCTGCCCAGCTGTTATCAAGCAACTGAACCGTCCTACCAACAACTAGAGGGCAGTCCTGAACTACTCTCTACCTCATTGGAGACCCTCGGGCTATCTTTGATCGGACTTTACTGGCTTTATCTTGCACTAAACGTTATACCCTTTATCATGTATCTGTAAATTGTAAATGACTCGTTTGTAATCATGCATTGTCTTTCCGCTGACTGATTAGCATGCACCAAAAGCTTTTTGACTGTACCTCGGTACACGTGACAATAAACTCCATCTCTGGCCTTTGTCCACCCATCTGCCCATCAAATCCTCTTCGATTGCATCCACCTATCACTCGCTAAGTTTTGTCCCGCCTCAACCACTTCATCTTTCTCCCCTACTACACTCAAGCAGAAGAAGGGTCTCGACCTGAAACGTTGCTTATCCATATCCTCCCCCAGAGATGCTGCCTGACTCGTCGAGTTACTCAAGCACATTGCGTTTATTCTCAAGATTCCACCATCTACAGTTTCACCGATTTAACTTAGCGATATTGGACCTTTGGCCCACCGAGTCCATACTGACCATCGATCACTTGTTCTCCCGCTAGTTCTGCGCACTCCCTAAACACTGGGGACAAGACGGAGGCTGATTAACCTACAAAACTGCATGTCTTGAGGGATGTGGGAGGAAACCAGAGGAAACCCATATGGCCACAGGGAGAAAGTGCAAACTCCATACAGACGGCACCTGCGGTCAGGATCAAACCCGGGTTTCCGGTGCTGTGGGGCAGCAGCATATCATCTCTCCAGATTGCTGACTCAATCTGGTAAATTCCAGCCAGCAAAATCTGATGGGAATCGGTGCAAAAACATGGAGAGTGTTTCAATGTGCGTCATCGGGCAATAGTGGACACGAGGAAGTTGGAGGTCGGACTCATGGCCGTTACACTTTGCAGATCTTTCTATAACCAAACCATCTCTAAAGAATCCGTCTCTATCCATGTCTCAGGACAGCATGGACCTATTTGAAGGCCCCAAGGCCTCACACCTGTGTCAGGTGGGAACCTCAGGTGTAGAGTCGAACTCTGCACCTATAACAACTGGGACTTGAAAATGGCACCAATTTGGCGACTGTATATTGTCTCAGTTTAGTGGATTGTCACCTTGTCGTGGTGGAGAAGCTTGTGTGGACCTGAGATCCTGAGAGCGATGCCGTCTGGAGCTCTGCTCCTGGTAGGGCCACCCATGGCGGTAAGGTCGAGGGGGAGGTCTCTGACAAAGAGCAATCCAACCAAGACCTCAACGGTGGAACAGGCAGAGGATGATGGCTGAACTTAGTGGAGCGTCACAACGGCTGGGAAGGCGGATGAAGGCTGCAGCAGAAAAGGGTCTCCGGTCGTCTTGGACTCCATGCCACTGGATCCTGACCCAGATCTGTCGAGGACCGTGGGGTGGCTGTCCGTGCACCAGTCTCCCCACGTTAAACAAAGTCACGCACAGGCGTCCTCCAACCCTGGAGACACCCATGGTCAGTCATGACCGAAGGGGGCCTAAAAAGAAGAAAGAGTTCAGTCCAGTTCAGTTTAGTTTATTGTCACGTGTACTGAGGTACAGTGAAAAACTTTTGTTGTGTGCTACCCAGTCAGCAGAAAGACAATACATGATTACAATCGAGCCATTTACTGTGTACAGATACATGATAGAGTACTACTGCTGTACACTTGTACTGTTAGGTGCTTGTCTTAGATGTATCGAAGTATCTAAGTATCTGGTACTTGTCCTGAACTGTATACAAAATGAATTTTGCTGTACCTTGGTACATGTGACAAATAAAGTACCACACCATCTGAGGAATGGGTGCTGTTTCGGGTCGAGACCATTCGTCAGACTGGGAGTTAAATTCCAGCTGAGAAGCGATGTAAAAAAAAGAAGAGTGTTTCATTGTGCACCATTCCATAATGGAGTCTCAGTCTGAAGAAGGGTCTCGACCCAAAACGTCACCCATTCTTTCCATCCAGAGATGCCGCCTGTCCCGCTCAGTTGCTCCAGCATTTTGTGTCTACTCCGGCATTTAGTGTAAACCAGCATCCGTAGTTCCTTCCTGCACCATACCATTAATATCACTTTGGCGAGCTAACAAATGTTTAAGTTGTGAGTAAAGTTATGATACCAGTTGTGTGGTGCTGTGGTATTGATGGGAACAGCAGGAGCTGCTGGCGTGATGTTGTGAGTGTGTCAGTGATGAAGTTACTGTGTAGAGGGCTGCGTTAGCAATCTGACTGCGTGAAAGGTAAACAGTTTGTTTTGGGAAAACAGCAGAATGCGGAAAATTGGCACCAAAAAGAAAAAGTCACATTCGCAAGGAAGCAAAGGTACAAATGTGCGATAGCACGAAGTGAACTGACGCTGTTCGAATGATCTTAGAG
Organism: Malacoraja senta; assembly: GCA_038087875.1. Lineage (NCBI taxonomy): Eukaryota > Metazoa > Chordata > Chondrichthyes > Rajiformes > Rajidae > Malacoraja > Malacoraja senta. The sequence continues at coordinate 21,421,547 of CM075989.1, forward strand.
ACATTTTTAAAAATCATCATCCGCTTTCAGAGATATCTATAGAAATATACAGTATATGTAGCCTCACATACACAGGATCCAGGAACAGGGAACATATACTTAACAAAGAAACATAGAAACATAGATAATAGGTGCAGGAGTAGGCCATTCGGCACTTTGAGCCAGCATCAGTTCAATATGGAACTTTGAGCCAGCGTCAGTTCCATTCCATTCAATATGACATTGGCTGATCATCCAAAATCAGTACCCCGTTCCTGCCTTCTCCCTGAAAACGCCGTTGGAATTCAACGCTGTATCTCTAAAAAAAATATACTCATTCTGACTTGGAACTTCCTCTCAAAATCATATCTAAATCAGTATTGCATCCATAGATACATAGATACATAGATACATAGAAATTAGGTGCAGGAGTAGGCCATTCGGCCCTTCGAGCCTGCACCGCCATTCAATACGATCATTCAATACCAACATCTGTAGCTCCTGTTTCACCTGATCTAATATTCCACATTTTTGAAATATAAAGGAAATGTAACTATTCAAAGAGTCGCTAGTATTTTTTATTTTGTCTTTCTGCACAACTTGAAAGATTGATGAAATGTGAACGTGCTGTAATTGATGAACTGTGTGTCTTTGGGTCCTTGTCTGACTAATATTTAGATATTTCTTTCCCTCAGAAGTAGTTTGACTGCATCAAATGGAAATCATTTCCCAAAAGGTGAGCTCAATTTTTTTTCTGATGTAGTTAAATGCAGGACTTTAAATGAAGGTCAAAGACTAGAAATTCTAAATGCTATTTTCCTTGTACTGATGCATCCGAAATACAGACAATTGCTTCTCGCAAATTATAGAACATAGCTACAAAATCCATTAGTGGCATATTTCTCGCTAAAGACCTGCAACATTTATTTCCTCACCGCAGAAGTATCATTTGGATATCTTGCATTTGCCTTTATTCTTTGCCGATTTAACAACAATCACCACATTTCAAAAATAATTTACATTGCAAAACATTTTGAGATGCTTTGAAGTGATAAGATACTACGTAAATGCAAGTTTTCATATGTGATTTGTTTTTTCATAGGTTAACCTTGCGAATTTCATCATTGCCCTGTTCATGTGAAGCTTTTCCAGACACTAGGTTTTCAGCGGCTAAGTCTGGGAGAATAATTCTTATAGACGAGAGCTGTGACATTTTCTTCACAGACTTAAAAATAAAGGAAGTTGTGGCGTATAGCAAGGAATTATTTACGCAGATTGAGATAGGTAATCTATTAATGTTCATAATTTTAGCGTGATTACTACCGATTAGTTTAGTTTAGTTTAATTTAGAGATACAGCTCGGAAACAGGCCCTTCGGCCCACCGAGTCCGCGCCGACCAGCGATCCCCACACACTAACACTATCCTACACATACTAGGAACAATTTTACACTTCTACCAAGTCAACTAACCTACAAACTTGTACGACTTTGGAGTGTGGGAGGAAACCAGAGCTCCCGGAGAAAACCCACGCAGGTCACGGAGAGAACGTACAAACTCCGTACAGACAGCACTGGTAGTCAGGATCGAACCCGGGTCTCTGGCGCTGTGAGGCAGCAACTCTACCGCTGCGCCACCGTGCCGCCCTTCAAAGACTTATTCTTACCAGACTTAAAAATAAAATAAAGTTATTTACACATTGTGGCGTGTGGCAAGAAAATACTTACATAGATTAAGATAGATAATTTATTAATGTTCATAGTTTTTAGCATGGTTGCTACGAATTATTGATCAAAATATAATACCCCGGCATTTTAGATACCTACAATAATGAGTATAATGCAAAACATTTGCGGGACATTATAAACAGTGATGAATATTACTCATGTATTTTACTGTTAGCTTGTGTTATGCGATAGGAACATCCTTATTTAATTAAATAATTATCGGAGCCTTATGCAGTACATCACAATCAAATGGAAAGTAATGCTCCATATGTCTCATATATAAGCACTAATCAAATAGTTATTTAACCAATAACTGATGATAACTTTATTTGTTCACATAAAATTTAAAAAGTGACATCTAAATATATTATCCTTTTCTACAGACTACATGGCTGATAATTGCACTAAATTTAAAGAATACCCAAGTAACTAGCTGTAGCTTCACAGACATCTGCAGTCAAGCATAAAGTCCAGTAATTGGAATCTCACTCCAATATTCGTCCTGAAATGGGGCGGCACGGTGGCGTCGTGGTAGAGATGCTGCCGTACAGCGCCAGAGACCCGGGTTCGATCCTGGCTATGGGTGCTGTCTGTATGGGATACATACCTTCTCCCTGTGACCATGTGGGGTTTCTTTGACTGCTCCAGTTTCCTCCCATACTCTTGTGTCAAGGGTAATTTGCAAGTGTCAGGGGTTATGGGGAGAAGGCAGGAGAATGGGGAGGTGAGGGAAAGATTGATCAGCCCGAGAGTCCTTGGAGAGGTCGCAGAAGGAGGAGCTACACCCGAGCGGTAGGAGATAAAGTGGAGCGCGGGGCTTGTTCCTTACAGAGGCCCGAGAGCCGTTGGAGAGGTCGCAGAAGGAGGAGCTACACCCGAGCGGTAGGAGATAAAGTGGAGCGCGGGGCTTGTTCCTTACAGAGGCCCGAGAGCCGTTGGAGCGGTCGCAGAGGGAGGAGGAACCGAAATCTGCAACGTTCCAAGTTCCACTCGCACTTCAAAAACATGTATTGTATCCAGGGTAAGGGGAGTATGAGGGCCAGGGCAGTTTACTGTTCTGGATGTCAGATGTATTGTATCCAGGGTAAGGGGAGTATGAGGGCCAGGGCAGTTTACTGTTCTGGATGTCAGATGTGGGAAGTCATGGAGTCTGATAGCCCTCCAGACGTCCACATCTGCGCCAGGTGTATCGAGATGGGGCTCCTAAGGGACCGTATTAGGAACCTGGAGCAGCAGCTCGATGACCTCCGTCTGGTCAGGGAGAGCGAGGAAGTCATTGAGAGGAGTTACAGGGAGGTGGTCACTCCAAGACCACAGGAGGCAGCCAAGTGGATCATGGTTGGGAGAGGCAAGGGGCACAGGCAGGGACTAGAGAGTACCCCGGTGGCTGTACACCTTGACAATAAGTACTCCTGTTTGAGCACTGTTGGGGGGGACAACCTACCTGGGGGTAGCGACAGCGGCCGGGCCTCCGGTATAGAGACCAGCCCTGTTGGTCAGAAGGGTAAGGAAAAGAAGAGGAGGGCAATACTAATAGGGGACTCTATAGTTAGGGGGTCAGACAGGCGATTCTGTGGACGCAGTCAGGAGACCCGGATGGTAGTTTGCCTCCCTGGTGCCAGGGTCTGTGATGTGTCTCAACGTGTCCAAGATATCCTGAAAGGGCAGGGAAAGGAGCCCGAGGTCGTGGTACATATAGGTACCAATGACATAGGTAAAAAAAGAGAAGAGGTCCTGAAAGGAGAATTTAGGGAGTTAGGAGGGGAGTTAAAGAGAAGGACAGCAAAGGTAACAATCTCGGGATTACTGCCTGTGCCACGCGACAGTGAGAGTAGGAATGGAGCGAGGTGGAGGATAAATGCGTGGCTGAAGGACTGGTGCAGAGGGCAGGGATTCAAATTTCTGGATCAGTGGGACCTCTTTTGTGGAAGGTGCGACCTGTACAAAAAGGATGGGTTGCACTTGAACCTGAGGGGGACCGATGTCCTGGCGGGGAGATCTGAAAAGGCTACTGGGGAGACTTTAAACTAGAATGGTTGGGGGGAGGGACTCAAATAGAGAAAGCTATTAGACAGTGTGTGAGGCAGGAGGCAGAGAAGGAAAGCACTCAGACCCAACATGTAGGGGGGAAAGAAGAAAACAATAATAAACAGAGAATAAGAGGTGGTGGGGTTCTTAAATGGGTGAGCAGAGAAACAGAGGGTGTAAAATGCGGGCGGAAGCAATAGGTAGCAAGGTGAAAAGTAAAAGTGGCAGGCAGACAAATCCAGGGCAAAAATCAAAAAGGGCCACTTTTCAACATAATTGTATAAGGGGTAAGAGCGTTGTAAAAACAAGCCTGAAGGCTTTGTGTCTCAATGCAAGGAGCATTCGTAATAAGGTGGATGAGTTGAACGTGCAGATAGCTATTAATGATTATGATATAGTCGGGATCACGGAGACATGGCTCCAGGGTGACCAAGGCTGGGAGCTGAACATCCAGGGATATTCAATATTCAGGAGGGATAGAGAGAAAGGAAAAGGAGGTGGGGTAGCGTTGCTGGTTAGAGAGGAGATTAACGGAGTGGAAAGGAAGGACATTAGCTTGGAGGATGTGGAATCGGTATGGGTAGAGCTGCGAAACACTAAGGGGCAGAAAACGCTGGTGGGTGTTGTGTACAGGCCACCTAGCAGTAGTAGTGAAGTTGGGGATGGCATCAAACAGGAAATTAGAAATGCGTGCAACAAAGGCAAAACAGTTATAATGGGTGACTTCAATCTACATATAGATTGGGTGAATCAAATTGGCAGTGGTGCTGAGGAAGAGGATTTCTTGGAATGTATGCGGAATAGTTATCTAAACCAACATGTAGAGGAACCAACGAGAGAGCAGGCTATTCTAGACTGGGTATTGAGTAATGAGGAAGGGTTAGTTAGCAGTCTTGTTGTGCGTGCCCCCTTGGGCAAGAGTGACCATAATATGGTTGAGTTCTTCATTAGGATGGTGAGTGACATTGTTAATTCAGAAACAACGGTTCTGAACTTAAAGAAAGGTAACTTTGAGGGTATGAGATGTGAATTGGCCAAGATTGACTGGCAATTAGTTCTAAAATGGTTGACGGTGGATATGCAATGGAAGGCATTTAAAGACTGCATGGATGAACTACAAAAATTGTTCATCCCAGTTTGGCAAAAGAATAAATCAGGGAAGGTAGTGCATCCGTGGATAACAAGGGAAATCAGGGATAGTGTCAAAGCAAAAGATGATGCGTACAAATTAGCCAGAAAAAGCAGCATACCAGAGGACTGGGAGAAATTCAGAGACCAGCAGAGGAGGACAAAGGGCTTAATTAGGAAAGGGAAAATAGATTATGAAAGAAAACTGGCAGGGACCATAAAAACTGACTGCAAAAGTTTTTATAGGTATGTGAAGAGAAAGAGATTAGTTAAAACAAATGTAGGTCCCTTGCAGTCAGAAACAGGTGAATTGATCATGGGGAACAAGGATATGGCGGACCAATTGAATAACTACTTTGGTTCCGTCTTCACTAAGGAAGACATAAATAATCTGCCGGAAATAGCAGGGGGCCGCGGGTCAAAGGAGATGGAGGAACTGAGTGAAATCCAGGTTAGTCGGGAAGTGGTGTTGGGTAAATTGAATGGATTAAAGGCCAATAAATCACCAGGGCCAGATAGGCTGCATCCCAGAGTACTTAAGGAAGTAGCTCCAGAAATAGTGGATGCATTAGTGATAATTTTTCAAAACTCTTTAGATTCTGGAGTAGTTCCTGAGGATTGGAGGGTAGCAAACGTAACCCCACTTTTTAAGAAGGGAGGGAGAGAGAAAACGGGGAATTACAGACCAGTCAGTCTAACATCGGTAGTGGGGAAACTGCTAGAGTCAGTTATTAAAGATGGGATAGCAGCACATTTGGAAAGTGGTGAAATCATTGGACAAAGTCAGCATGGATTTACGAAAGGTAAATCGTGTCTGACGAATCTTATAGAATTTTTCGAGGATGTAACTAGTAGAGTGGATAGGGGAGAACCAGTGGATGTGTTGTATCTGGACTTTCAGAAGGCTTTCGACAAGGTACCACATAAGAGATTAGGTTACAAACTTAAATCACACGGTATTGGGGGTTCAGTATTGATGTGGATAGAGAACTGGCTGGCAAACAGGAAGCAAAGAGTAGGAGTAAACGGGTCCTTTTCACAATGGCAGGCAGTGACTAGTGGGGTACCGCAAGGCTCAGTGCTGGGACCCCAGCTATTTACAATATATATTAATGAACTGGATGAGGGAATTGAAAGCAACATCTCCAAGTTTGCGGATGACACTAAGCTGGGGGGCAGTGTTAGCTGTGAGGAGGATGCTAGGGGACTGCAAGGTGACTTGGATAGGCTGGGTGAGTGGGCAAATGTTTGGCAGATGCAGTATAATGTGGATACATGTGAGGTTATCCACTTTGGTGGCAAAAATGGGAAGGCAGACTATTATCTAAATGGTGGCCAATTAGGAAATGGGGAGATGCAGCGAGACCTGGGTGTCATGGTACACCAGTCATTGAAAGTAGGCATGCAGGTGCAGCAGGCAGTGAAGAAAGCGAATGGTATGTTGGCTTTCATAGCAAGAGGATTTGAGTATAGGAGCAGGGAGGTTCTACTGCAGTTGTACAGGGTCTTGGTGAGACCACACCTGGAGTATTGCGTACAGTTTAGGTCTCCAAATCTGAGGAAGGACATTATAGCCATAGAGGGAGTGCAGAGAAGGTTCACCAGACTGATTCCTGGGATGTCAGGACTTTCATATGAAGAAAGACTGGATAGACTTGGCTTATACTCGCTAGAATTTAGGAGATTGAGAGGGGATCTTATAGAAACGTACAAAATTCTTATGGGGTTGGACAGGCTAGATGCAGGAAGATTGTTCCCGATGTTGGGGAAGTCCAGGACAAGGGGTCACAGCTTAAGGATAAGGGGGAAATCCTTTAAGACCGAGATGAGGAAAAACCTTTTCACACAGAGAATGGTGAATCTCTGAAACTCTCTGCCACAGAGGGTAGTTGAGGCCAGTTCATTGGCTATATTTAAGTGGGAGTTAGATGTGGCCCTTGTGGCTAAAGGGATCAGGGGGTATGGAGAGAAGGCAGGTACGGGATACTGAGTTGGATGATCAGCCATGATCATATTGAATGGCGGTGCAGGCTCGAAGGGCCGAATGGCCTACTCCTGCACCTATTTTCTATGTATCTATGTATCTATGCTTGAATGACGGAGGTGACGTTTCGGGTCAAGACCCTTCTTCAGAGATGTGTCCATCTACATTTCCTTATCATCGTCTACTTTGATCTGTCATTCTCGCACCTTACCCTTCCATATCCCTAGACTCCCCCTCCCCTGACTCTCAGTCTGAAGAAGGGTCTTAGCCCAAAACATCACCCATTCCTTTTCTCCAGAAATGCTGTCTGATCCACTGAGTTAGTCCAGCTTTTTGAATCTGTCTTCAGACTGAAACACTTGCTGAAACACTTTGAATTATGAAAAATCTCGTGCTTTCCCATCGAGTATCTTCATTTAACAGATTGTTTTTATATAAAGTTGATGTCTGAAAATACGAATCAAAATTAAAATAGTATATTAACGCGATATTTTCAGATTTGGTAAAAATATATTTTATTAACGTTTAAATTAATTATATTTCATTTCCATGTTAAATGCTTTTGTAATCCCAAAAACGATATATGAAGTATATGTCAAGATTCATTGCTTACAGAGGATCTGAAATAATTGGCCACATCTCCCTGTGAGATTTGAAATGGGAGTCAAAGTATGTTAAAAAAGATTCAATTCCATCAAATTTTAAATCATAACTTCAATAAAAAGAGCAGAGGAAAAAAATTATAAACCAAGAGATTAATGAATTTGTTTTAATTGTCATTTGCAAAATTTAATATTTTTTTTATTAGAATAAGCACTGCTTTGGTTAATATTACATCTATGGAATATTTGTGGATATATGTTACTGTTAATATCTGTGGAATTCTTTGCCACAGAAGGCCGTGGAGGCCAAGTCAGTGGATATTTTTAAGGCAGAGATAGATGGATTCTTGATTAGTACGGGTGTCAGAGGTTATGGGGAGAAGGCAGGAGAATGGGGTCGAGAGGGAAAGATAGATCAGCCATGGTTAAATGGCAGAGTAGACTTGATAGGCCGAAAGGCCTAATTCTGCTCCTATTACTTATGAACTTATGACCTTATGACATGAAACGTACAGAATAGTGAAAGGCTTGGATAGAGTGGATGTGAAGAGGATGTTTCCACTAGCACTAGTGGGAGAGTCTAGGACTAGAGGTCACAGCCTCAGAATTAAAGGACGTTCTATTACGAAGGAGATGAGGAGGAATTTCTTTAGTCAGAGGGTGGTGAATCTGTGGAATTCTTTGCCATAGAATGCTGTGGAGGCCGTTAATGGATATTTTTAAGGCAGAGATAGATAGATTTTTGATTAGTATGGGTGTCACAGGTTATGGGGAGAAGGCAGGAGAATGGGGTTAGGAGGGAGAGATAGATCAGCCATGATTGAATGGCGGAGTAGACTTGATAGGCCGAATGGCCTAATACTGCTCCTATTGCATAACCTTATGACCTTATGACATCAAAGCATGATACATCTTATAAAAGTGTTTTATATTCAACCGCATATAATAAATACATCTTATGTTTATACACAAACCTTCTGATCTTAGTCAAGCTTTTTGTTGATGGTCATGTTTACCTCATGAATGATAGCAGTCTTTGCCTACCTTGATCTCACTTGGAAGTTTCTCCCCAGGTGCCTCCTCTAACTTCATCTACTTGCATCCGGTGTTCCCGATGTTGTGGCCACCTTTCCATCGGCAAAACCAAACGTAGACCCGGGGACTGTTTCATCGAACACTTGCACTTGGTCCCTGGGTCATGGGTCATGGGTCATTCTCCTTGCTAACCCCATGACGCACATTTAAACTTTAGATGTTACTCTAGACTTTAGAGACACAGCATGGAAACAGGACCGATGGCCCACCAAGTCCGCGCCAACCAGCGATCACACCTTACACTAGAACGATCCCACACGCTAGGGACAATTTACAATTTTATCGAAGCCAATTAACCTACAAACCTGTACATCTTTATACTGTGACTTCATACGTTCATTCGTTACAGGAGCAGAATTAGGCTATTCAGCCCCATCAAGTCTACTCCGTTATTCAAGCATGGGCTGAAGGGTCTGTTTCCACGCTGCATCTCTAAACTAAACTACAATTTTAAAAGAATTAGCATTGAATAACATTGATATTACAGGCAGTGAAAGCATAATCCACAGGTGACAGAAAAGAAAATCGATCAATAAAAATGGTCAACAGCTTCTGCAATCAGCTAATTGCATCTCAATTCCTGGTCTTCATAAATTGTGTTGGCTGTGATTGTGGTTCATCATTAATTAGATGATGCAAAGGTTTTTACAGTGTGTCCTAGATTTAAAAAAACCATTGTATTGTTTTGATGTGTTAAGCTGACTATTTTATAGAGGAGATGAAATATGCTTGTTCTCACATACAGGTTAATGTGATGAACTGTAATCTGGAAAGATTTCATGACATAAGCTGCAAAATGTACATTACTATCTCCACTGAACGATAGTAGTCTCACCCCCAGTCACTCACCCTTTTCTCCCCTCTCCCATCAGGCATGAAGTACAGATGTTTTGAAAACGCACACCTCCAGATTCAGGGACGGTTTCTTCCCAGCTGTTAGCCACAAAATGCTGGAGTAACTCAGCGGGAAAGCGAACATCTCTGGAGAAAAGGAATGGGTGACGTTACGGTTCGAGACCCTTCTTCAGATTGAAGAAGGGTCTCGAACCGAAACGTCACCCATTCCTTCTCTCCAGACTTGCTGCCTGTCCCCGCTGAGTTACTCCAGCATTTTGTGTCTATCTTTGGTTTAAAACAGTTCCTTCCTACATGTTGCTTCCCAGCTGTTATCAGGTAACTGGAGGGACCTCTCATTGAGTGCCACAGAAAGTAGTGGAGGCCAATTCACTGGATGTTTTCAAGAGAGAATTGGATTTAGCTCTTGGGGCTAACGGAATCAAGGGATATGGGGAGAAAACAGGAACAGGGTACTGATTTTGGATGATCAGCCGTGATCATATTGATTGGCCATGCACCTGTTTTTTTATGTTTCTATGTTTCTATGAGTGCAGTCCTGACTTCCCATCTACTTAATTGGAGACCTTTGTACTATCTTAAATCGGACTTTATCGGACTTCAATATTATATCTTTGCACGAAATGTTGTACGCTTTATCCTTTATCTGTGCACTGTGGACAGCTTAGAAATATAGAAACATAGAAAATAGGTGCAGGAGTAGGCCATTTGGCCCTTCGAGCCTGCACCGCCAGTCAATATGATCATGGCTGATCATATTCAGCTTGATTGTATTCAGATTATAGACACAAAATGCTGGAGTAACTCAGCGGGACAGGCAGCATCTCTGGAGAGAAGGAATGGGTGACGTTTCGGGTCGAGACTCTTCTTCAGATTGTATTCATGTGTAGTCTTGTCTTAGATTGGACAGCACCCAAACAGAAGCTTTTCACTACCTTGCTTCCACTGTACCACTGTACACGTGACAATAATAAGCTAAACTAATATTGGTTCCTGCGGTTTATCGGCCAGTATTTGAGAACAATGTAATAAAAATTCTTTTTTTCCCCGATAAAATCGCTCGGCATAGCTGCTTCGACAGATCGCAGCCAGCACGGATCTCTCTGCCCGTGAAATCACCTACATCTCCCGGTGTATAAAACTTTAAGTGCGGCAATAATGAAATGCAAAGCTTTCTATAAGACCTAGGCAAGCCAGCCCATCAAATCATCTGAAATATTTATTCTGTCTGCTGAATAATTGATAGCAGCATCAACTCTCCTGGTCAATTGATTTATTAAGGACTATTTGGAATTAAACAGCTTAAAGATATTAGATTTAGTATTGACCTTGCCTTGTTAGCATATTCATTTACCTATAGGAGGCACATTAGATATTGTTAATACATGATGTACCAGGCATGGTCTGGAACTTCGGAAATTACATTACGAATGCTTTGTGTTCTGACGAACAGCCCGTTTGATTGAGTGTTTTCTTTGTTATAATTAGATTTAAGCTGAAAGAGCCCTAATTTTCACACGGCGTGTGATAAACCAGAAATGTCATCACTGCGGTATTAATTTGTGGACGCACTGCACTTGGGATTTTCTAACTTTATTGTTGTTGGAGACTCGACACTGAGCTAAACCGACAGAGCTAACATATTGTAAACTTCAGTGACATTTCTTTGTAAAGGTGTTACCGAGCTTAATATAGAGTTTGTTTGATGTTTTGTCATCTTAATGAAATTTCATTTAACACTTTGATTACCTGTGTGATGTGTTCTACTCCGTGAACTATCGGTAATGAGTGATGGGCGGCACAGTGGCGCAGCTGGTAGAGCTGCTGCCTCACAGCGCCCGAGATCCTGGTTCGATCCTGACCGTGGGTGCTATCTGTATGGAGTTTGCACGTTCTCCCTCTAAATGCGTGGGTTTCCTCCGGGTGCTCTGGTTTCATGTTCATAAGTTATAGGAGCAGAATTAGGCCATTCAGCCTGTCAAGACTACTCTGCCATTCAATCATGGCTGATCTATCTTTCCCTCCTAACCCCATTCTCCTGCCTTCTCCTCATAACCCCTGACACCCGTATTAATCGAGAACCTATCAATCTCCATCTTAAAAATATTAATTGACTTGGACATCACAGCTTTCTGTGGCAATGAATTCCACAGATTCACCACCCGCCTTGTCCCAATTCCCAAAGATGCGCGGGTTTGTAGGTTATTTGGCCCTCTGTAAATTCCCCCTAGTGTGAAGGGAGTGGATGAGAAAGTGGGATAATTAAGAACTAGTGTGAATGGGTGACTGATGGTTGGTGTGGACTTTGTTGGGCCGAAAGGCCTGTTTCCATGCCGAATCTTTTAACTAATCCAAATTAAATTAAAAACATTGGATGAACAAATAAGAGCTAATTTAATTAATGAACGCAACATAAAAATAGACTGTGTGTTGAATTGAGTTCAGCTTTAGATACAAAGTGCTGGAGTTATGGCCCAGTCCCACGGTACGAGTTCATTCCAAGAGCTCTCCTGAGTTAAAAAAAAATCAAACTCATGGTAAGCACGGAGAATGAACGTAGCGGGTACGTCGGAGCTCGGGGACGTCTCTTAGCGGCTCGTAACGCTAACGGTAGGTACTCAGGAAGACTCGCTAATGGCAGGTAAGCACGTGAAGATTTTTCAACATGTTGAAAAATGTCCACGAGAGCCCCGAGTACCGACGAGCGGCCTTTACCGTAAATCTCCGAGTTCGAATCAGGGCAAACTCGGGAGAGCTCTTGGAATGAACTCGTACCGTGGGACAGGGCCATAACGCAGCGGGTTAGGCAGCATCTCTGGAGAAAAAGGATAGGTGACGTTCCGGGTCGGGACCCTTCTTCAGGCTGAAGTGAGGAGGTGAGGAGGTTTCAGATCAGCACTGAATATACAGCAAATCCTAATCTTGAATGTACATTTGAAGTTAAGTCCCTGTGGATAATGTTTTAAACACAGCGATCAATTTATATTCAATAATGTTCATCAGACAACATGGTATTAATAATCAGACCATCTGATTGTATGTGTATTATTTTATGTTCTTTAGGTGTTGATGTAGGAATTAATATTTCCATAAATTAAGGATATAATCCCCAAAATACTTCGAAATATTCCATGGGATTTTTATATTGCTCTGAGAAAAAACAGCTGGAATGTAAATGTCCATGTGCAACGACACGACAGTTGGGAGGTGAGTACGTTTCCACACCCCTCGTTCAAGGCAAAATAGAATTGTTGATGAGGTAGTGTTGGGCAAAGAACAGCAGATAAGGAACAGTACCTTGTGCAGTGTAAGAAAGAACTGCAGATGCTGGTTTAAATCAAAGGTAGACACAAAATGCTGGAGTAACTCAGCGGGACAGGCTCAGAGAAGAAATGAGCGACGTTTCGGGTCGAGACCCTTCTTCAGTACATTATTCAGGCTATCCAAGGGATTTACTTTACCATTTGTTTTCGCTGTGATCTTACCTAAATCTATGAAACTCCCATTTATTTTTCCAGATGTAGACTAGCCAGTCATGTACTTCCAGGAATTGCAGTTCTTAATTTATATCCGTGACATTTCTTTCCTTCTTTTTAATCAGCATCAATACATATGATATTTTTTTGGGACCTTTCAACACCATTGTGCCAGAGCTACTACACTCCAAACTTTCCGAGTTGACTGTGCCTGAACCCCTCTGTCGGTGGATCACCAACTTCCTGACAGACAGGAAGCAGCATGTGAGGCTGGGAAAGCACATCTTGGACCCGCAAACACTCAGCATAGGAGAACCGCAAGGCTGCGTACTCTCCCCTCTCCTCTACTCTCTCTACACCAACGACTGCACCTCCACTGACTCCTCTGTCAAGCTTCTCAAGTTTGTGGACGACACAACCCTGATCGGACTGATCCAGGATGGGGAGGAATCTGCCTACAGACAGGAAGTGTCACAGCTGGAGTCCTGGAGCTCAATGCTCTTAAGACAGTGGAACTGATTGTAGACTTTAGGAGAGCTCCCCCTCCCCTCACCCTACTCACCATCAACAATACCACAGTCACATCTGTGGAGTCTTAAGTTCCTGGGAACCATCATCCCCAAGGACCTTAAGTGGGGGGCTACCATCAACTCCACAGTCAAAAAGGCACAACAGAGGATGTACTTCCTACGGCAGATGAGGAAGCACAATCTGCCACAGGCAATGATGTTCCAATTCTACACGGCCATCGTAGAGTCTGTTCTCACCTTCTCCATCATGGCCTGGTTTGGCTCAACCACCAAGCACGACATCCGGAGGCTGCAGCGAATCGTCCGATCAGCAGAGAAGGTTATTGGCTGCAACCTTCCCTCCAGTGATGAGCTGTACACTGCAAGGGCCAGGAAGCGAGCGGGCAAGATCATCTCTGACCCCTCTCACCCTGGTACAAACTCTTTGAATCACTTCCCTCTGGAAGGCGATCTGGTATTTTGATCTTGTATTTTGTTGGTTCACATGCTTGATCAATGGTGTTTTATCATTAATGTTTTATTATTATTAATGTTTTCTGAGTCATTCGTAACTGTCACTGTATGTCATGTTGTTACTTGTGGGCGGAGCACCAAGGCAAATTCCTTGTATGTGAATACTTGGCCAATAAACTTACTTACTTACATACTTACTTACTTTGATTCCATCCTACTGGTTATATTTAGTATTGTAGACTACTATTATCTTAAAGTTACAGGACGACAGGGATAGTATGACAACTAGGGTGGGGGAGGGAAGGAGGAAGAGGGGTAGCTTTGGCAAGCGATAGGTAGCTAGTTTATTTTGGAGGTGTGGACAACCAGCCATGGTGTTGCTGAATAGCAGAATGGCCACAAAGGGCTGAAGGGCCTTTCCCTGTTCTCACCCCAATAACCCGTCCGTGTATCACATACAACACACATTGACGCTGTTTCCGCACATTTATACATGATAGTCTAAACACATTTGTATTCATTTCGAGAATTATGTTAACTGAATGAAGTGATTTTTGTTTAATGAATGATGCTGCAGTGGGCACTCAAGCATCGGTTAATGAAAAACTCTGATTAGAATGTTTGTTTAATTGTTTTAGCCAGATGAAAACCTGCCTCAAACTGGCTTGTGACAGGGTGAAAAAATCTAAATCAACAACAAGATGCTGGGCATAGCGCTTCCACTCATCACTTGTACTTTCCCCACCTTCAAACATTGGCTATATTTATCTTAATTAATCCCAGTTGAATTTCCGAGTGCGCCTGACATCCCTCCAAAGAACACCCTACCATTAAATGCAAAACTGTTGGATCTGAACGTAATTCTAGACTCCTCGATGAGAGCATAATTGCTCACTACGGAAACACAAACAGTAACAACCAAAACTTGGGAACACATTTTAAATTGTTGTGCTTAAAACAATTAATCTACAGTTTCCTGATGTCGCCACCATCATAAGAGCCTCTCCAGAAATTTTAATTCACTCCACGTGATAACAAAAGTGTCCGTGTAGACCAGATACACCAGATATGAACCATAACACCATCTCTACTGTAGGTGAGCACTTTTTAGGTTTAGATGTATTATTGTCACGTGTACTTAGGTACAGCGCGGACTTTGTGTTTTGGCATGCTATCCAATCAGATAATACTGTACAGAAATACAATCAAGGCCTTCACAAGGATGTTGCCAGGGTCTGAGCTCCAGGGAGAGGTTGGGGCAGACTAGGACTCTATCCCTTGGAGCGCAGGAGGATGAGGGGTGATCGTATACAGGTGTATAAAATCATGAGAGGAATAGATCGGGTAGATGCACACAGATCGGGTCTCTTGCCCAGAGTAGGTGATCGGTTCCCATAGCCGACTCCCATGGCCGACAGTGTGGGCCGGTGTCTCGGCTCCCCAGTAACATAAGCGGACCATTCCGGAACCGTTGGACTCCTCTCGGAGGCCGTGACCTCTTTTGGTCTGGCAAAGGGAATGATCCAGAAGGGCTCTGGACCCAATGGTGCTGGAAAATCGGTGGCCGATCTCTAATTGAAAATTGCTTTGGGAAACCATACAGAACCAATACAAGAACTAGTGTACGGGCTTTCAATGGCTGGCATGGACTGATATAACCATATAACCATATAACAATTACAGCATGGAAACAGGCCATCTCGGCCCTTCTAGTCCGTGCTGAACACTTACTCTCACCTAGTCCCATCTACCTGCACTCAGACCATAACCCTCCATTCCTTTCCCGTCCATATACCTATCCAATTTATTTTTAAATGATAAAATCGAACCTGCCTCCACCACTTCAACTGGAAGCTCATTCCACACAGCTACCACTCTCTGAGTAAAGAAGTTCCCCCTCATGTTGCCCCTAAACTTTTGTCCCTTAATTCTCAAATCATGTCCTCTTGTTTGAATCTTCCCTATTCTCAATGGGAAAAGCTTATCCACGTCAACTCTGTCTATCCCTCTCATAATTTTAAAGACCTCTATCAAGTCCCCCCTTAACTTTTTTTTTTCTTTTCTTTTTTCTTTTTTTTTTTCCAGAGTTGAAAGGGTTTAATTTGTTTTCTTTTTTCCATCCAGACATTCATTCAATGTATTTGGGCAAGTGTTGTGTGAATTGAAGAAGATAGGATTTCTCATTCACTGTAGTCAACTGCGAGGAAGATCTATCTTTTACGGACGAACTCTTTGCGTACGGTTGAGTTGAACTGGACACTTTATCCTCCAAAGAGCCTGCCTGATACGAAGAAACCACAGCAGGGCTCTGTACAGACCCAGTGTTCATTTGAACCATAGGCTCACTCATCTTGTCCAACATCTTCTTCACTTTGCATTTCTCATCTTCTGTTACAGGAGATAGATTTAACATTCTTCCATTCAGTTCCTGTGTCTTTGTCGTACACTCGCAGGAGACGTTGGATAGGTCACTCAAATACACGCAGGTGAAAACCAAACCCCGCTCATGTACATCTTTCAAACTGGAACACGACCGGACTGCGTTTTGCAAAGAGAACTGGATGGAAGAAAAAAAAAAAAAAAGTACCCCCTTAACTTTCTGCGCTCCAAAGAATAAAGACCTATCTTGTTCAACCTGATGGGCTGAAGGGCCTGATTTCATGCTGTACCTCTATACTAAACACCACAGGACATTATTATCTGCCTCTACCACCACCAATTTACATGAATTAAAATTCCCCTGTCATAAGTTTAAAAGTCATAGGAGCAGAATTTGGCCATTAGGCCCATCGTCTACTCCGCCATTCAATCATGGCTGATCTGTAATTGTGGTTAAGATTTGAAATTGTGTGCTTGAGTTTATATGGAGTCTTCTGGTTTATGAATCCAGCTGAATAACCATTGTGTTACCGTGCTGCGTAAATTGGCATGGTACGTTTAGCGATACAGCACGAAAACAGGCCCTTCGGCCCAACGAGTCCATGCCGACCAGTGATCCCCGCGCACTTACACCATCCTACGCACACTAGGGACAATTTACATTTGAACCTGGCCTATTATCCCACAAAGCTGCACGTCTTTGGAGTGTGGGAGGAAAACGAAGATCTCAGAGAAAACCCACGCAGGTCACGGGGAGAAGGCACAAACTCCGTACAGACAGCACCCGTAGTCGGGATCGAACCCGGGTCTCCGGCGCTGTAAGCGCTGTAAGGCAGCAACTCTACTGATGCGTATGTCATTGACAGAAAAACAAACAGTTCACAGTGGCACAGAGACCCAAAGAAGATGTGTGGGACGGGATGTCGCTTCCTCTAATCTACTGATGGGAAGGAAAGGTTGGGCAAGAGGTTGATAATCATCCTACCGCCAGCTCACGTGGTATCATTCTCATTTTTTCTGATGCTTGAGGATTTTTTCCGCTTGCTGATGGGCAAATGGCAGGAGAGAGTTTCTGAGTATTTTTTTATTTTTAGACGATCAGATCGAGACGTAAAGAAGTGGAGGGACACAAAATGCTGGAGTAACTCAGCGGGACGGGCAGCATCTCTGGAGAGAAGGAATGGGTGCCGTTTCGGATCAGACCCTTCTTCTCGACCCGAAACATCACCGATTCCTTCTCTCCAGAGATGCTGCCCGTCCCGCTGAGTTACTCCAGCTTTTAGTGTCTATCTTGGGTTTAAGCCAGCACCTGCAGTTCCTTCCTACACAAGGAGGGGAGGGAGGCAGGATTACACTTCCCACGTTTGGGCTCACCCAGCAGCAAGTGTCCAGGGCAAGTGGGGACTCAGGAGATGGTGACCAAGCCCTCTGCTACAGTCTGACCTGCCGATGAACTCCCCTTCAGGGACAGGGCTGCCGTTCACTGTTAGGATCACAATGACAATGATCTCTTGTGCCGAAGGCTCATTCCCAGCTACCACGGGGAACATCATCAACATCAGTCAATCTTCAGTGCACAGATACATCACACAGATCACTGCTGACATATACACCAAGGCAGGCTCTCTTGCCCCATATCTCTAAAGCGAATGGCAGAACATGAAGTCACAGCAATTTTTCCAATCTCAGAATTTCATAAGTGCATAAGTGATAGGAGAAGAATTAGGCCATTCAGCCCATCAAGTCAACTCCGTCATTCAATCATGGCTGATCTATCTTTCCCTCTCCTGCCTTCTCCCCATAACCCCCCCCCCCCCATCGTACTAATACAAATACGATACTATACGACACGATACGATCAACATTTATTTATCCCAGGAGGGAAATTGATCAAATTAATCAAGAATCAATCTATCTCTGCCTTAAAAATATCCATTGACTTGGTCTCCACAGCCTTCTGAGGTTCCTCAGCTCCCACATTGTCATTTCTTTACACCTTCATAAGGCCTACATAAGAGTTAGAAACCCATTGTGTTAAAGGGCAAGCATGAGTAATGCTGGACTAGACAATAGACAATAGGTGCAGGAGTAGGCCATTCGGCCCTTCGAGGTAGCACCGCCATTCAATGTGGTCATGGCTGATCATCCACAATCAGTACCCCGTTCCTGCCTTCTCCCCATATCCCCTGACTCCGCTATCTTTCAGAGCTCTATCTAACTCTCTCTTGAAAGCATCCAGAGAACCGGCCTCCACCGGCCTCTGAGGCAGATAATTCCACATAGTATATTGGCGGTGTGGTGGTGTACAATGAAGGCTAACTAAGACCACAATGGCATAATGATCTATGTCTCTTCGGTTCATTGACCTTGTCGTGGTGAAGAGACTTGTGTGTCCCCATGATTCAGAGAACGATGCCGTCGGAAGCACCAGCGTCTGGTAGGGCCACCCATGGCGGTAAGGTCGAGGATGTGGGTCCAGACTAACAACAATCCAACCTACAAGAACTCAACGGTGGACAAAGTTGTCTTGAACTCAGGATCTGGGGCGCCATGTTGCAGCTATTAAAGAAACTATTCAGGGGTCCCAGTTTAAGAATAAGGGGTAGGCCATTTAAGACTGAGATGAGGAAAAAACTTTTTCACCCAGAGAGTTGTGAATCTGTGGAATTCCCTGCCACAGAAGGCAGTGGAGGCCAATTCACTGTATGTTTTTAAGAGAGAGTTAGATTTAGCTCTTAGGGCTAAAGGAATCAAGGGATATGGGGAGAAAGCAGGAACGGGGTACTGATTTTGGATGATCAGCCATGATCATATTGAATGACCGTGCTGGCTCGACGGGCCGAATGGCCTACTCCTGCACTTACTTTCTATGTTTCTATGTCTATGTTTCTATGAGATCCTTCTTAGTCAGGGGAGAGGGAAATGAGATATGGAAGGGTAAGGTGTGAAAAGGACAGATCAAAGCAGACCATGATCAAGGAAATGTAGAATGGTCCATCGTTGGATGAAGGGAAGGAGTAAACTGAAACTGTGCAAATATTCTTTCAGGGTCAACCAAAAGAAGGTGGAAGGAGATGTTGCAGTGGAGAGTCAGGTGGATGTCGTTTGGACTGAATAGTTGTGGTTATAAGAAGCAGCTGCATTTTGTTTGTCTTTAGAACAAGGGAAACCAAAGGAATTTATAATCTTCTTCTTCTTAATAGCCCTGTCCCATGGTACAAGTTCATTCCAAGAACTCTCCCGAGTTTAAAAAAAATCAAACTCGTGGTAAGCACGGAGAATGAACGTAGCTGGTATGTCGGAGCTCGGGGACGTCTCTTAGCGGCTCGTAACGCTAAGGGCAGGTACTCGGGAAGACTCGCTAATGGCTGGTAAGCACGGAAGACTCGTGAAGATTTTTCAACATGATGAAAAATGTCCACGAGAGCCCCGAGTACCGACGAGTGGCCATTACCGTAAATCTCCGAGTTCGAATCAGGGCAAACTCGGGAGAGCACTTGGAATGAACTTGTACAGTGGGACAGGGCTAATAGGGCCTGTCCCACTGTACAAACTAATTCAAGAGTTCTCTCGTGTTTCCCCTGATAATTACTCGGAGAATTACGGTAATGGCCGCTCGTAGGTACTCGGGGCTCTCGTGGACATTTTTCAACATGTTGAAAAAACTTCACGAGCTTACCGCGTTTCCCGAGTACCTGCCGTTAGCGTTACGAGCCGTTAAGAGGAGTCCCGAGCTCCGACGTACCCGCTACGTACATTCTACGTACTTACCACGAGTTTGATTTTTTTTTAAACTCGGGAGAGCTCTTGGGTAAACTTGTATAGTGGGACAGCCCCTTTAGGGCCCCTTCGGTCATGGGTGTCTCCAGGGTTGGAGGACGCCAGTGCGTGACTTTTTTTCACGTGGGGAGACTGGTGGACAGACAGCCTCCACACAGTCCTTGACAGATCTGGGTCAGGATCCAGTGGCATGGAGTCCAAGACGACTGGAGACCCTTTTCTGCTGCAGCCTTCATCCGCCTTCCCAGCCGTTGTGACGCTCCACTAAGGTCAGCCATCGTCCTCCGCCTGTTCCACCGTTGAGGTCTTGGTTGGATTGCTCTTTGTCAGGGACCTTACCGCCATGGGTGGCCCTACCAGGAGCATAGCTCCAGACGGCATCGCTCTCAGGATGTCAGGATGTCAGGACCACACAAGCTTCTCCACCACGACAAGGTGACAATCCACGGATCGTAATCATAGTGCAGATAATTATGAAAGCCCTGGGTGATGTTGACAGGAAGAACCTATTTGTCTTAGTCAATGGGTCAAAAATTATATTTAATGCCTAAATCGATCTTTTTCACACCTGGAATTCACGTGATGGAATAAATGGTTTCCTTTTGTGATATAAATCTCTGTAGGCCAAAGCAAGTTGACTCTCAGCAAACCATCAGCTCCAGCCCATTAGCTTATATTTTTTCAGATATTTCAGCCAAGAATTCAGAATATCTGGCAGCATTTTGTGTCGATCTTCAGTGTAAACCAGCATCTGCTGTTCCTTCCTACATGATGTACTTGGGGTTTGATATAATCTTCACACCATGGTGGTGAAGTGGTAGAGTTGCTGCGCCGGAGACCCGGGTTTGATCCCGACTACGGGTGCTGTCTGTACGGAGTTTGCACGTTCTCCCCGTGACCTGCGTGGGTTTTCTCTGAGATCTTCGGTTTCCTCCCACACTCCAAAGACGCACAGGTTTGTAGGTTAATTGTCTCTGTGTAAGTGTATATTGTCCCTAGTGTGTGTAGGATAGTGTAAGTGTGCGGGGATCGCTGGTCGGCGCGGACTCGGTGGGCCGAAGTTCCTGTTTCTGCTCTGTATCTCTAAACTAAACTAAAACAAAATATAGTTGGGGTTTGGTATAATCTTCACACCATCCTGAGATCAAAACCTGTGAAGAACTGTAAAGGCAGGGCAGTGGAACAAGAATAAGGAAGTGGGATTAACTTAATGTGTAGGAAGGAACTGTGCAGATGCTGGTTTACACTGAAGATAGACACACAATGCTGGAGTAACTCATTGGGACAGGCAGCATCTCTGGAGAAAATGGGCAGGTGATGTTTCAGGTTGGGTCCTTTAGTTTAGTTTAGTTTAGAAATACAGCTCGGAAACCGGTCCTTCAGCCCAACGTGACAGCATCGGCCAGTGATTCCCGCACATTAACATTATCCTACACACACTTGGGACAATTTACAATTATGCCAAGCCAATTAACCTACAAATCTGCACGTCTTCGGAGTGTGGGAGGAAACCGGAGATCCCGGAGAAAACCCACGCAGGTCACGGGGAGAGCGTACAAGCTCTGTACAGACAGCACCCGTAGTCAGGATCGAACCCGGGTCTCTGGCGCTGTACGGCAGCAACTCTAGTGCTTCGCCACCGTGCCGCCCCTTTCTTCTGACTTCTTCAGTCCCAAAGTAGCAAACCTGAAATGTCACCTCTCCATTTTCTCCAGAGATGCTTCCTGACCCTTTGAGTTACTCCAGCACTTCAGCACAAGATCAGCCCCTTCCGCCCACGATGTCTCCTCCTAACGTTATGCCGTTAAACTCATCACTTCTACCAGCACGTGATCCATATCCATTCATTCCTTGCATATTCACGTGTCTATCTAAAAGCCTCTTAAATGCCGCCATTGTTGCTGCCACCTCCACTATCTCTGGCAACGTGTTCCAGACACCAATCGCTCTCTATGTTAAAAAATTGTCCTGCACACCTCCGTCAAACATTGCCCCCTCTAACCTTAAAACTATGCCCTCTATTCCTTGACATTTCCACCCTGGGGAAAAAGGTTCTGACTGTCCACCCTACTATCTATGCCTCGCTTAATTTTAGATACTTCGACAGCCGTCCCCTCCTCCTCCTCCGACTTCCAGAGTAAACAGCACAAGTTTGTCAAACCTCTCCTTGTAGTCAATACCCTCTAATCCAGAAGATCGACACAAAATGCTGGAGTAACTAAGCGGGTCAGGCAAACAGGAATAGGCGGAGTTTCGGGTCAAGAGCTTTCCTTTCTCCAGAGATGCTGCCTGTCCCGCTGAGTTACTCCAGCATTTGTGTCTATCGCCAGCATTGTGGCAAACCTCTTCCCCACCCTCTCCAAAGCAGCCACATCCTCCCTGCAATGGGATGATCGGAATGGTCGCATGCACAGGTGTGTATCGGAATAATCTGGCATGTTCACGATGGGCTGAATGGCCTCCTTCAGTGTTACAAATCCTGTGGTGCTATATTTCTGCTGTCATTGTCTTTACTTGGTGGCTGGCACTTGTCACAGACAATATAAATGCCACTTCAGGCCACAAGGAGACAAAGTCCTCTTTAATCGTGCAGGCAGAGATATTGATTGTCAATTGTACAAACATTCACGTATTTGATTCTGGTGACCTCAAAGATCATTTCTCTCCCAGCAATCTGCTTATCAAACTACTGTTTTACTGTGTACAATTATTGGAAGGGCATCTGAAACTTGCAAGGGATCTTTACATTTTATGCAGGAAAGAACAGCAGATGCTGGTTTAAATTGAAGGTAGACATAAAATGCTGGAGTAACTCAGAGGGACAGGCAGCATCTCTGGAGAGAAGGAATGGAGACGTTTCGGGTCGAGACCCTTCTATAGACCCTTCTTCTTTACATTTTACCTGGCTCATGAGAATACAGTTCAGCTATCAGGCCATTGACTCCAATCAGGGATGCGGGGGAGTTTAAATACATTAAAAGTCAAAAGTTTTTTTTTGTCATATGTCACCAAACGGAACAATGACATTTTTATGGGCTTGTCCCACTTGGGCGATTTTTTAGGCGACTGCCGGGGACTACGACAATGGAATTCACCGAAGTCAGCACCGGCGACAACCTACGTCACCTGGCGACAACCTACGACAGCTCCTACGTCAAGCTGCGCCACTATTGTCGTAAATTTTTCAACATGTTGAAAATCCAGCGGCGACCAAAAAGACGCTACGACTCTTGGGCGACTGAGGTGACGACTCACGACCATACAGGCGACACCCTGGCGACCACCGGCGACCATATGGCAACAGCCTAGTCGCCTGTAGTCACCTAAAAAAACGCCTAAGTGGGACAGGCCCGTTACCTGCAGAAACACATCAGGTAGGTAAACACGCTACTCTGTAAAACCCATAATAACCCACAATAACAAAGATCAAATTAGTATGTACATTAAAAAAACAGACAAATAAATAGACATAAATAGGGCAGCGCAGCGGTAGAGCGGTAGAGTTGCTGCCTTACAGCACCAGAGACCCGGGTTCGATCCTGACTACGGGTGCTGTCTGTACGGAGTTTGTACGTTCTCCCCGTGACCTGCGTGGTTTTTTAAAATCATCTCTGGTTTCCTCCCACACTCCAAAGACGTGCAGGTTTGTAGGTTAATTAAATTGTCCTTATTGTGTGTAGGTTAGTGTTAGTGTGCGGGGATCGCTAGTTGGTGTGGACTCAGTAGGCCGAAGGACCTGTTTCCGCGCCGTATCTCTAAACTATACTAAACTAAACAATACTAGTACAAAAATAAGGTCCCCAAGTCCATACAGTTCGGAACCTACATCATTTGAGACTATGCCCTATAGTTTGAGGTGTCAATGTTTTGGGTTGAAGCTCAGCATTAAACATCATTGCTATGATGCCTCTTGCCTCCTTTGCATGGATCCATTCAGCCAGAGGTACGGAGCAATAGTCAAAGGCATGGATAGATCAGGACCAGGTCATAGCCTCCCAATGAAAGGACGTTCCTTTAGGATGGAGACGAGGAGGCTTTTCTTTAGGGTAGTAAGTCTATGGAATTCATTGCCGCAGAAGGCTGTGGAGGGCAAGTCAATGGATATTTTTTAAGGCAGAGATAGATAGTTCCTTGATTAGTGTCAGGGGTGTTAGGCATGGGGAGAAGGCAGTAGAATGGGATCTAGAGGGAAAGATAGATCAGTCATGATTGAATGGCGGAGTAGACTTAATGGGCCGAATGGCCTAATTCTGCTCCAATCACTTCTGAATGATTGAAGAGAGTACAGACTACTACTTGTGAACGGTGCAGAAATTCCATCCGGATACTCACAGTGTTTGTTTTACCTTAAAATTAATAATGGAAGCAACTTGTGAAGGGAGGGGGTGTGAGGGGGGAACAATGGTCCCAGAAGATTACATTTATTACCTGTTAGACAGATAAGGTCTGTGGTTTCATCACAGTTATGCTGAGGAGATATACCAGAACATAATCATTTCCTTTTACATGCTTCATTGTCCAATTCATTTACTTTCACTTCACTTCTTTTATTGATAGTTCTCATATTCCACAAATTATTAGAATCTCACATTCTGCAAATTATTAGATTGAATCCGACCTGATTTCTGAAATCTTTCACTCGGAAAGTGACCTCATGATTTCAGAGCTTAAATTAATCTTACGGGCAGCACGGTGGCGCAACAGTGGAGTCGCTGCCTCACAGCGCCAGAGACCTAGGTTTGACCCTGACTACGGGTGCTGTCTGTACGGAGTTTGTATGTTCTCCCCGAGACCGCGTGGGTTTTCTCCGGGTGCTCCGGTTTCCTCCCACACTCCAAAGACGTGCAGGTTTATAGGTTAATTCGTTTGGTAGAAACAAAAAATTGCCCCTAGTGTACTGTTAATGTGCGGGGATCGCTGGTTGGTTCGAACTTGGTAGGCCGAAGGGCCTGTTTCTGCGCTGTATCGCATAAACAAAACAAAAACGAATGCATTGAATAACGTTACAATTGATAAAGATTTCCGGTGAAACATTAAAAATGTTTATATACCTCATTTCCTTGATGACTTGGTTATTAAAAACGGCATTGAACTGTTACACAACAGGGAGGGAAATCAAGATCCAGAGGACATAAGTTTAATGTGGGAGGGGAAAGTTTTCATCGGAACCTGAGAGGCAACTTGTTCACCCTGAGGCTGTCGAGTACATGGAGCAAGCTGCTAGAGGAGGTACACAAAAATGCTGGAGAAACTCAGCGGGTGCAGCAGCATCTATGGAGCGAAGGAAATAGGTAACGTTTTGGGCCGAAACCCTTCTTCAGACAGAGGAGGTAATTGAGGCAGGTACTATAACAGAATTTGAAAAACACTTGTTCAGGTACATGGAAAGGAAACGTTTAGAGGGATATGGGCCAAATAAGGGGCAAATTAAACTAACTGAGACTTCGATTTAGACTTAGATTGAGACAGTGCGGAAACAGGCTCTTCAGCCCACCGCATCTGCGTCGACCAGCGATCACCCGTAAACTAACACTATCCCACACACTAGAGACAATTTTACAACTTACCGAAACCAATTAACATACACACCTGTAGGTCTTTGGAGTGTGGAAAGAAACCGGAGCAATTAGTTTAGAGATACAGCGCGGAAACAGGCCCTACCCTCCACCGACTCCGCACCGACCACGATCCCCGCACATTAACACTATCCTACACACACTCGGGACCAAAGCCAATTAACTTACGTACCTGCACGTCTTTGGAGTGTGGGAGGAAACCGGAGCACCTGGAAAAAAAAACATGCAGATCACAGGGAGAATGTACAAACTCTGTCCAGACAGCACCAGAGGTCAGGATCGAACCCGGGTCTCTGGCACCATAAGGCAGCAACATCTGAACGGAACTGAACTGAACTGAACTGAATTAATGGGGCATCTTGGTTGGCATGGACAAGTTGGGCCGAAGGGCCTGTTTCTGTGCTGTGTGAATTCATGACTCTATGACTCCAGTAGTTCAGTTCTAAACCACAATTAAAAGGCGGGTGGAATTTGGCTTCGATCTCAGCTGTGCAAAGCTGTGGCTTGAAAAAAAAACACACAATTTAAGAAGAACCGCAGAATTAATTCCTTTCCAGACAACTGGAAGCCCACAGTTTGAGACGGATGTACATGTGGAGTTTCAGCTGGTAATGCAGTGTAGTAAATAGGCAGATTGAGAGAATATGACATTTCACATCCCTAACAAAATGGCACTAGGCTTGTCGAGTGGAACATTTCTCCAAAGCAATGGGCAATCTGAATTGAATCCAAATGTTTAAAATTAACTTCATTTGTCCGATACAGATTAATTTGCATTTTAAATTGAGAACTTATCCTTTTCATTGATTTTTCCACACTTTAATTCATTCAGACCTCTTGCTACATTAGCACATGCTTCTGCTTCCTCTCATCTTTATTTTACCTCCTGTATAGTGCATCTGTTGTTTGTTTTCAGTGATTTCCTTTGTAGTTCATTTTCAGTTGCCTGACTACATTTTGTGTTGTTGTTATTGCACCAGTGAATATTATAAATTTGGCAGGCAAACAGGATGATGTTGAGAGGCCTCCACAGCAATCCTTTTTGATTAATTTATTCTCTTCACCCTAAGTGCGCTTTTATGCTGTAAAGATGCTATTACCCATGTGTTGGATTTGCAAATGCATGTTTAAAGGAATTATTAGAGACAAAGGTGTATTTACTGTTCATTAATGTCAATCCAGGTAGGAGCAGTCAGGCATTGTTTAAGAAGGGTGATGAGGAAGGGTCTCGACCCGAAACGTCACCCATTCCTTCTCTCCAGAGACGCTGCCTGTCCTGCTGAGTTACTCCAGCTTTTTGTGTCTCTCCTCAATTGTTTAAGATAGCAGTCTTAAAGTGTCCGAGAATCAGAGATTCATAATGTGAGAGACTCCTACGATACCAAGGCAGGCCCTTCAGCCCATTGGGTCTGTGCTCTCCTATCACTGATCTGCTGCACACAGCCTGTACTAATCCAATTTTCTGATGAAGGATCACAACCTTGAAACATCGTCTGTCCATTTCACCTCCATAGATGCTGCCTGGGCTGCTGAATCTAATTTAGTTTAATTAAGAGATACAGGCCCTTCCACCCACCGAGTGCGCGCCGACCATCGATCCCCGCACGCTAGAACTATCTTATAAACTAGGGACAATTTACAGTTATTACCGAAGCAAAATTAACCTACGAACCTGTACGTCTTTGGAATGCGGAAGGTAACCAGAGCACCCGGAAGAAAGCCACGCGGTCGTGGGGGGGAACGTATAAACTCCGTACAGACAGCACCCGTAGTCAGGATTGAACCCGGGTCTCTGGCGCTGTAGGGCAGCAACTCTACCACTGCGCCACCGTGCCACCAACACTGTGTTTCGCTCAGGATGTAGTTTGATGTCGCCTCATTGCATTCTCCCCACATTTCCATCAGCTTTCCCCCTGATTCTACCACTTTCCTAAACGCTAGGGGCATTTTACAGTGGGCTATTAATCTGCAAACCCGTGTGTGGTCTTTGGTGTGTGGGACGACTCACATGGGCAAAGGGAGAAAATGCCCATGTTTCAAGTACCATGTATCTTGTGTTTTTATGAATGTTGGCAGATCAATTTCCCTCCTGGGATAAATAACGTTCGATCGTATCACATCGCATCGTATTGTATCATATTGTATCGAAACGTATCGTAACATATCGTATCGTATTGTATCATATCGTATCGTATTGTATCATATCGTATTGTATCGATTCGTAACATATCGTAACATATCGTATCGTATGCAAACTCCACATTTGTGTATTAACTGTGTCACTCTGCCGTTCCTATTGTGTTTGAGTTTTTATTCATGAGAAGTTACCTCACACAAAAGGGATACCTTTTATCCACGATGGAAAGGTCCAGTATAAGGTGAGAGGAGGAAAGTTTAATGGAGCTGTGCGGGGCAGGTTTTTTCACACAGAGAGTGGTGGTGGCCTGGAACACATTGCCAGGGGTGGTGGTGGAGGCAGATACGATAGTGGCGTTTTAGAGGCTCTTGGATAGGCGCGTGGAAGTGCAAGGAATAGAGGGATATGCATCATGTACAGGTAGATGAGATCAGTTTATCATGACACCATGTTCAACTCAAACATTGTGGACTGAAGTACCCGTTCCTGTGTTTAGTTCAGAGTTAGGGCGGTCACAGTGGTGCAGCGGTAGAGTTGCTGCCTTACAGCGAATGCAGCGCCGGGAACCCGGGTTCGATCCTGACTACGGGTGCTGTCTGTACGGAGTTTGTACGTTCTCCCCGTGACCTGCGTGGGTTTTCTCCGATATCTGCGGTTTCTTCCCACACTCCAAAGACGTACAGGTTTGTAGGTTAATTGGCTTGGTAAATGTAAAATTGTCCCTATTGGGTGCAGGATAGTGTTAATGTATGGGGATCGCTGGTCGGCGCGGACCCGGTGGGCCGAAGGGCCTGTTTCCATGCTGTATCTCTAAACTAAACTAAACTAAAGATCATTGACGCAGAGGCAACAACCTGGTTGATCAACACCCGGCTTGAGATTTAACTATTCCTTTAATTTATGTTTCATTCACAAGAAGAACTAAAGATGCAGCACGGAACCAGGCCCTTCGGCCCACCGAGTCCGTGCCGACCAGCGATCCCTGCACACTAACACTATCCTACACTCTAGGGACAATTTCCAATTTTACCAAAGCCAATTAGACTACAAACCCGCACGTCTTTGGAGAGTGGGAGGAAACCGGAGCACCCGGAGAAAACCCACGTGGTCACGGAGTGAACGTACAAACTCCATACAGACAAGCACCGTAGTCAGTAAACCCCAGGTCTCTGGCGCTGTAAGGCAGTAACTCTACCGCTGCACTACCCTGCCGCACACTCCTCTGTCCTATTCTATGTTTTAGGTTCCTTATTCTATGTTCACCTTCGTTTTGCGGGAACATGTTCAGGGGCGGCTGTGTGAGGAAATTCAGGATAAAAGCAGGACTTTCTCAAACTCTCTGCCGATCTGGTGTCATTTGCAACGACAGAAACAAGGATGAAGTTTGGGTCGGTGACCTCTCATTGAAACTGGAAGTTTGCTCTGTGGGGTGCTCATGAATGTTGATATTCTGTTTCAGAAGTTTATGTGGTTAGTTTTCAAGCTTATTGCTGTGTCCAAGTCTTTGAATCTGATGAAGTATTTTTGTTGAGAAGATTTTTTGCATAATTGAACATTGAAGTCTTAGTACTCATGGCAGGCACTATAGTTGTCCTCTAACTTTCTTCTGTATTTAAATATTATTGCCCTGAAATAAAGGTCAAAGCTATTACCACACATTACAGAGAGCCCCTGAATCAAAGAGACCCTCAAAAAGCAGGACACAATTTGCTGGATGTTTACCTGTGGTCTTATCCACGTTAGACACAAAAAGCTGGAGTAACTCAGCGGGTCAGGCAGCATCTCTGGAGAAAAGGAATAGGTGACGTTTTGGTTCGAGACTCTTCTTCAGACTGAGAGTCAGGGGAAAGGGGAATGAGTGATGTAGAAAGATTTCCCTTTCCCCTGACTCTCAGTCTGAAGAAGGGTCTCGACCCGAAACGTCACCTATTCATTTCCTCCAGAGATGGTGCCTGGCCCGCTGAGTTACTCCAGCTGTTTGTGTCTATCTTGGGTTTAAACCAGCATCTGCAGTTCCTCCCTACACATTCCGTCTTATCCAAGTTAAAGTTATGGAAATAATCACTTCTAATGATGTTGCCTCCTTAAGAACAAAATCTGAATCAGGATGTTGATACACATACACCGCCAGCAACCAGACAATAGAAGATACCAATTGTATTTGGATGTCATAGAAACATAGAAACATAGAATATAGGTGCAGAAGAAGGCCATTCAGCCCTTCGAGCCAGCACCGCCATTCAATATGATCATGGCTAATCATCCAAAATCAGAACCCTGTTCCTGCTTTCTCCCCATATCCCTTGATTACGTTAGCCCAAAGAGCTGTATCTAATGGGCCTGTTCCACTTGCACGATTATTTCAGCGACTTGCCGGCACCCGTCATAGTCGCAGCAGGTCGCTGAAAATTTTCAACACGTTGAAAATCTAGCGGTGACCAGAACAAGGTACGATCTTTGGGCGACTACTCATGACCGTACAGGCTTCGCTCTGCGACATGTCGCCAGGGTGTCGCCTGTATGGTCGTGAGTCGTCTCCTCAGTCGCCCAAAGAGTCGTAGCATCTTTCTGGTCACCGCTGAATTTTCAACATGTTGAACATTTTCGGCGACCTGCAACGACCTACGACAGGTGCCGGCAGTCGCCGAGAAAGATGCTTAAGTGGAACAGGCCCTTTATTCTTTCTTGAATACATCTCATATTCCTTGAGTGTAAAATCCATTTTTTCATTTGCTTCATTGAAAGCATCGATGGTGATGTCCAACCCAACCTCGGAGTGTGCAAACACGTGAGTGTCAACTGCACACTTCAGACCAACAGCTGAGTTGAGGTAACCTTGGTTCTGGATGGCAGTTGCTGCTGGTTGAACAGCTTGCCGTAGGTTCTGAAGATCAGCTCCCCGCTCATGGTGAGTTTGTTGGACGCCAGGTTTAACACTGCAGCAAGACACAGTGAGAAAGGTGCTCGGGCAATGGCAAGCTCCTTCAGACCGAGGGTGGTGAATCTGCGGAATTCAATGCCACGGACGGCTGTGGAGGCCAAGTCCATGGGAAGACAGAGATTGACAGATTCTTGATTAGTGCGGGTGTCAGGGGTTATGGGGAGAAGGCAGGAGAATGGCTTTGAGAGGAAAAGATAGATCAACTATGATTGAATGGCGGAGTAGACTTGATGGGACGAATGACCCCGTTCTGCTCCCAGAACTTATGACCTTATGACCTTATGGAGCCTTGTTTGACACTAGTGTTTAATAGAATTGGCTCTGTTGCATTTCCATTCGCTAATATCATGTCTTGAATGTTTTGTGAAGCAAAATAGAAAATAGAGGTTTATTTCCGTGGGCAGCAGAATTTGAGGAATGTGCTCTGCACAACTTCACCACTGATGGAACAAAGGCTTTAGAGAGTCAACACAGTCCATACACAGCATCTGGTGTTTTTCTTGGAGATATCAAATGGTAGAGATCATGTCCACTATGCATCTGGACAGACGGGATCCTTGCTGTTATTCCCTGATCACTTTGGCAAATGGACATGAGTTTTTATTTTAGTTCATATTATTGTTTTGAATTCATTGATATCAGTCAGACGGCGCAGTGGCACAGATGGTAAAGCTGCAGCCTCACTGCGCCAGAGACCCAGGTTCGATCCTGCCCTCGGTGCTGGGTGTGTGGAGTTTGCACGTTCTCCCTGTAACCATGTAGGTTTCCTCCCACCTCCCAAAGATGTGCGGATCTGTAGGTTTATCGGTCCCAGTGAATTGTCCTTAGGGCGCAGGGAGTGGATGAGAAAGTGTTATAACGTAGAACTAGTGTGAACTGGTGAGCATGGAGCCAGTCGGCTGTTTCTATGCTTGATCACTAAACTAAACATAAATATGTTTCAAGAAACATTGTACTTTGTAATTCCTTAAATAGTTCTTATTTTTAATTATTTAAGTTCACGTCAACCATGTCTTAATGCCATAAAGCAAACCGGTTCTCTTTATGCAGATGTGTAAAAAGGAACTGCAGATGCTGGTTTAAACCGAAGATAGACACAAATAGCTGGAGTTACTCAGCGGGACAGGCAGCATCTCTGGAGAGAAGGAAAGGGTAATGTTTCGGGTCTGAAGAAGGGTCTCAACACCCTATCCTTCTCTCCAGAGGTGCTGCCTGTCCCGCTGAGTTGCTCCAGTTTCTTGTGTCTATCTCTTTCCACAGATGCTGCCTGACCAATTGAGTAATTCCGGCATTTTTTGTTTTAATTCAGACTTCCAGGATATGCATTTATCTTTGGTATATCTATCTGCATAAAATGGAGCAAGGAAACCCTTATCTTTTATGAAATCCCACTTCACCGTTGCAGGCTGAATTGACTTGAGCCAAGTATATCTGATGGCATTGAGTTGAAGCACCGTACTCTATAGACTTGAAAGATACAGCGATGAAACAGGCCCTTCAGCCCACTGAGTCCACGCCACCCAACGATCATCCTGTACACTAACAATAGCCCACACACGCACTAGGGATAATTTCTACCGAAGCTGATTATCCTACAAAGCTGCAAGTCATTGGAGTGTGGGAGGAAACCGGATAACCCGGAGGAAACCCACACGGTCACAAGGAGAACATTCATACCACGTAGAGACAGCACTTGTGGTCAGGATTGAACCCAGGTCTCTGGCGCTGTAAGGCAGCAACTCTACCGCTGCGCCACCGTGCCACACTGTACTCACCCTGACATCAGGTCAAATATATTCTCCCTCTCTATTAAATCAATAATTATAATTAGACACACAAGGAACTGCAGATGCTGCAATCTTGAGGAAAACACACCAGTCTGAAGAAGGGTATCCATTCACCTATCCATTCACCGATCTATTCACCTATCCATTCACCTATCCATTCACCTATCCATTCACCGATCCATTCACCTATCCATTCACCGATCCATTCCCTCCACGGATGCCGCCTGACCCGCTGTGTTCCTCCAGCACTTTGTGTTTGTTTATAATTATAATTGTCATGTTCAAAACTAGTTTTAAGATATCACCCACAAATCTACGTATTAAAATATCGACCGTTCTTGCCTCCAGTGCCTTTAAGGTGGGGATAGGCACAAAAACGCTGGAGTAACTCAGCGGGACAGGCAGCATCTCTGGAGAGAAGGAATGGGTGACGTTTCGGGTCGAGACCCTTCTTCAGATCTGTACTTCCTCCAGCATTTTGTGTCTTCTTCAGTCTGAAGAGGGGTCTCGACCCGAAAGGTCACCCATTCCTTCTCTCCAGAGATGCTGCCTGTCCTGTTGAGTTACTCCAGCATTTTGTCTCTATCTTCGATTTAAACCAGCATCTGCAGTTCCTTCCTACACCTTTAAGGTGGGGTGCACCTGATATTGTCCGCACTGATGCTGGTGTTTATGATTGTGTACTTACAAACCAGAGAGCAGTACCTCTATCTACCATCTTCCTCTACCTCTAGAAGATATACTATCTACCTCTTTGGTGACCCTCGGACTATCCTTGATTGCACTTTGCTGGCGTTACCTTGCGCTAAACGTTATTCCCCGATATGTATCCGCACACTGTAAATGGACCGATTGTGATCATGTATTGTCTTTCCGCTGACTGGTTAGCACGCAACAGAAAGCTCTTCACTGTACCTCGATACACGTGACAATAAACTGAAGTGAAACTAAACTGAAATGCATGTCGTAATTGCCTACTGAGTAATCTACTTCTCAAAGCCTCCTTCCCAAGGCAACATATTTGGTAACAGGGGTAATGATCCACACCTTCCGAGGTATAAAAAATGCTGGAGAAACTCAGCGGGTGAGGCGGCATCTAGGGAGCGAAGGACTAGGTGACGTTTCGGGTCGAGACCCTTCTTCAGAAACGTCACCTATTCCTTCGCTCCATAGATGCTGCCTCACCCGCTGAGTTTCTCCAGCATTTCTGACTACCTTCGATTATTCCAACGTCTGCGGTTCTTTCTTAAACACATCCACACCTTCTGGTTCAGCTGGAATTGGCAGTATACATATTTAAAACATAACTTTACAGAGGGCTCTTTTAAAAAAAAAAGTGGATATTATGCAAATTATTCAAATTGGCCCGCTAACAAAGCATGCCTGTGTTGTTTTAGTTGTAATGCTTATGTGATCTGTGTAGACAGCCGTGAAGCAAATGAAGAAGGAACTAACAGCGTCAGAAAAGGGATCAGACTGTTCCAGCTGACACTAACCTAATCTTCTAGGACCCATTAAAATGCCGTTTGAAAGCATTACCTACAATAACATCCTTGAATATCACTGGTTTTATTTGCAGTATCAAGCATTTCATTTCATGCTCCATTAATGACGAGATCAGAGTTTGAAAGCAGCTAAACATCTCAACAAGTACCTGGACTAAATAGACAATTAACTTCTGAGACAAAACGGCCAATTAACTGCAAAGGTAAGGCTGTCGTCCTCCACTCAAATTAAATTTCTTTGCTAACGGCAGCTCATCTCAGCCCAACCATTAAGGGTATTTAGACAACCGCAAGTGTGTGCTGAGCAGAATTAGAAGAAAATAGAATTAAAAGGAAAAAAGGCGGACTGAAATTCCCCAATGCACGCTTTTCTGGAATCTTTTCCTTTAGTCTGCAGGTTTAGTGTTGTGCGGAAGGCAAAATAAAGACTTTAATCCATATACAGTGCGTGGAGCCCTTGACGTTATTCAAATTAATGAACTGTTTGAAAATAAATGGAGATAAGAAATATCACTGGGGTTTCTTAACAATGTACATGTCCCAAGAAATACAATTTAAAAAAAAGTACAGCTCTGTAAACAAAGGAATGGTGTGTTAAAGATTTTGTATATCGCCCCCTGCTCCAACTGAATGCCAAATAAATGCGTGATTCCCACAACCCAACCCCTTAGTTGAAATATTGCAAATAGTTCTCCCTTCACTGTGAAGCTGAGTTAAAACAAATAACGGCAGGAAATGCTAACAAGAACCATGTTATGTCAATATTGGTTGAAACTTTTGTCCCTGTAAATGGGATAGCCACCCAGATTGCTGGCTTTTTTTTTCTAGTTTGTAGGGTAGATGGAGTTCCCCCATTTACAATCTTCGCAAAATTGTTCTCAGGAAATTGTTCAGAAAGTGGGAAAAAAAAGTGGAGATAATGTTGGGTTGGGTTAAATTAAATATTCACCCATTCATCCAATATTTTTTTAATGTCTAAAGAAGGGTCCCGACCAGAAACGTTACCCATCCTTTATCTCCAGAGATGCTGCCTGACCCGCTGAGTTACTCCAGCACTTTGTGTCTATCTTCGGTAGAAACCAGCGCCTGCAGTTCCTTTCTGCACATTATTTTATTGAGACCTGGGGAATCATGGGTTGGCGTTAGAGATACAGCATGGAAACAGGCCCTTCGGCCCATCGAGTTCATGCCGCACATCGATCATCTGTTCACGTTAGTTCGATGTTGTCCCACTTTCTCTAGGTGGCACAGTCCTCACGACATGTCCTATCTATGTGGAGTTTGCACGTCCTCTACAGATTAGTTTATTGTCATGTGTACCAAGGTACAGTGAAAACCATTCTCCCACCATGGCAGCATGGTGGCGTACTGATGAAGTCGCTGCCAGGGACCCAGGTTCGATCCTGACTACGGGTGCTGCCTGGTACAGAGCTTATACATTCTCCCTGTGACCGCGTGGGTTTTCTCCGGGTGCTCCGGTTTCCTCCCACACTCCCAAAACCTGTAGGTTTGTAGGTTAATTGGCCTCTGTAAAATTGCCCCTAGCGTGTAGGATAGAACTGGTGTACGGGTGATTGCTTATCGGCTCTGATATGATGAGCCAAAGGGCCTGTTTCCACGCTGTATCTCCAACCTAAACTAAACATCTCACTCAAAGAAGTGGGGGTGGGAGTGTGGGGGGGGGGGGGGGGGTTGAAGAGTTGGAGGCAAGAAAGGATCAAGACTAATTTCTCGCCTCCAGCCCTTCGTCCCACCCCCCTGCTGTCAGTCTGAAGAAGGGTCCAGACCTAAAACATCATTTAGCCTATTTCTCCAAAGATGCTGCCTTGCGGGTCAGGCAACATCTTTGGAGAAAAGGAAAATGATGTTTTACAGAAGCCAATTACTCCAGCAGTTTGTATCCATCTTTCACATGTCTGGGGTACACAGAAATGCTGGAGAAACTCAGCGGGTGCAGAGCATCTATGGAGCGAAGGAGATAGGCAACGTTTCGGGCCAAAACCCTTCTTCAGACTGTGAAAATCCTTTCACATGTCTGGCTTTGTCCTGCCGCCCTCCCCCCCCTCCCCCCGCCCTCCACACCTCCTTCCCCTACCCCTCTCCACCCCTCCACCCCCTCCCCCCCTCTCTTCCACCTTTCTCTCCCCCCCCCCTCCACCCCTCCTTCCCCTCCCCCCTCCCCTCTCCACCCCTCCACCCCCTCCCCCCCTCCCCACCTCTCTTCTACCTTTCTCTCCCCCCTCCCCCTACAATCACCCTGAAGCAGGATCCTGATCTGAAACCTTTCCTCCAGACATCGAGACACAAGGAACTGCAGATGCTGGTTTACAAAAAAAAAAGACACAACGTTCTGGAGTAACTGAGCGGTTGAGACGGCATCTTTAAAGAACATGGATAGGCAACATGTTGGGTTGGGACATCCCTTCAGCCCATCCATGTTCTCCATAGATGCCGCCTGGCCTGCTGGGTTCCTCCAGCACTTTGATCTTTGCTGCAGATCCAAGCATCTGCAGTTCCTTGTGTCCACCTTTTACACGAGCCTCCCTATTTTATGGCTGCACTCGAGTTCTGGCGTTCAGAGTTTCTTGCACACGAACCTCCAGCGCCTTCTCTGCTGCAGCTTTTGCCAAGTTTTCTCTCTTTAAATACAACTCTGTTCTTTTGTTCTCCCTTCCAAGATGAACAACTTCACGGTTTCCCACATTCCACTCCAGTTTCCAACTTTATTTTGCCAGCTCACCTAACCTGCCAATCTCTCTCTCTGTAAACCAGTTGTATCCTCCTCTTGGCTTGCCTTCCTACTTAATTCTGTGTCATCTTCAAACTTGGACTGCCGTACATTCATTTCCTTTCCTCCTCCACATCAGTGCCTCTTATAAACAGTTGCGATCCCAGCTTTGATCCTTGTGGCAACCCACTACTCACAAGTTGCCAACTTGAAAATGACCTCTTCATCCATATTCACTGCTTCCTGTTTGTTAGTCAATCCTGATAGTTTGGTTCAGTTTATTTTAGTTTACTCCCTCAACATCAGGAATATTTTTTCTGCATCCAGCCTGCCTCTAAGAGCTATCTCTCTTGAATACATCCAGTGAATTGGCCTCCACTGCCTTCTGCGACAGAGAATTCCACAGATTCACAACTCTCTGGGTAAAAAGGTTTTTCCTCATCTCAGTCCTAAATGGCCCACCCCTTATTCTTAAACTGTGACCCCTGGTTCTGGACTCCCCCAACATCAGGAATATTTTTCCTGCATCCAGCCTGTCCAATCCGTTCAGAATTTTATATGTTTCTGCAAGATACCCCCTCATCCTTCTGGATTCCCGTGAATACAAGCCCAGTCGACCCATTCTTGAAATATTCCCACTGTGTTTTGGTGAGGAGTTGCAAGATTCCAACACAATGGTGACAAAGGAAGATGGTGTGAAAACTTGGAAACTCCCATTTAACTGTCCAATCTGTAACCATTGATAAGAACATGAGAACTAGAATTTGGAGGCAGCCTGGAACCTGCTCCACTGTTCTGTTGGCCATGACTGATCTTTTACCTCAATGCCACTTTAGATTTTAGACTTTAGAGATACAGCGCGGAAACAACCCCTTTGGCCCACTGAGTCCGCGCCGACCAGCGATCCCTGTACACTAGCACTAACCTACACACTAGGGACAACATACAATGTTACCAAAGCCAATGAACCTACACACCTGTATGTTTGTGGAGTGTACACCAGGGGCAATATACAGACGCCAATCAATCTCGTACATCTTTGAGTTGCTGGACAAAACACGGAGGAAACTGAACCATCGTACCACAACTAGAGAGCAGTCGTGATCTACTGTCTACCTCATTAGAGACCCTCGGACTGTCTTTGATCGGACTTTACTGGCTTTACCTTGCACTAAACATTAATCCATCATCATGTATCCATACACTGTAAATGGCTCGATTTCAATCATGTGTTCTCTTTCCGCTGACTGGTTATGGACAATAGACTGAAGAAGGGTTTCGGCCCGAAACGTTGCCTATTTGCTTCGCTCCATAGATACTGCCGCACCCGCTGAGTTTCTCCAGCAATTTTGTCTACCTTCGATTTTCCAGCATCTGCAGTTCCTTCTTGAACATGGACAATAGACAATAGGTGCAGGAGTAGGCCATTCTGCCCCTCGAGCCAGCACCGCCATTCAATGTGATCGTGGCTGATCATCCACCATCAGTACCCCTTCATCCACAACTAGCACGTGACAAATGCTTTTTACTGTACGTGTGACGATCAACTAAACTAATTAATTAACTAAGCCCGCGTGGTCGCAGGCAGAACATGCAAACTCCACACAGAGAGCACCCAAGGTCAGGATTGAACCTGGGTCTCTGGCGCTGTGAGGCAGCAACCGCATCGATCGCATTCTTGAGAAGATGTTTGATTGATGATCGGAGAGGAGTTTTGCAGTAACTCGAAACCACTCCACGGAGAGTCTTTGGCGATCCCACAGCTTCACGATGAAAGCTGACCTTTGTAAATACCGTGATTGATAGAAAAAAGTGAAAAAGCAACAAGTTTAAATATCAAGTGTACAGCTGGCTTTAGAAGTGCTGCCTTTTTTAAACTGATTTAAAGAGTGTCAAAGGCTAATCTAAAGAACTCTCTGCAATTTCTGTATCCTTAAGTAACACAACAGATAATACATTCCATTCGTTGTCAGTCAGTCAAGCATCCTCAGGTTTATGATGGATTAAATGAAAAGTAAAAGCTTTTTTTAAATTATAACAATAGAATGACCATAAATCTTATAAAATGTGCCTGCCATCGTGTCAGTTTAGTCTTTCTCTTCCCGTCCTAATTCAGGTTTTTTTAGGGGCTTTCAGCAAAGCAACCAATATCGTGAACATTTGCCAAAGAGTTTTGCTGGTTGGAATTAGAACCTAACTTGAGACTGTTCAAGTTCACTTCACTGTTAACTGCAGAGTCATCAGCTCATCAGAGTGCATGGGATTCGTAGACAAGTCTTGGAACTGAATGTGTAGGAAGGAAATGCAGATGCTGGTTGACACCAAAGATAGGAAACATCTCTGGAGAGAAGGAGTGGGTGACGTTTTTGGGACCCGAAACATCGCCCATTCCTTTTCTCCAGAGATGCTGCCTATCCTGCTGAGTTACTCCAGCACTTTGAATCTATCTTAGAACTAAATGATTCCGGGAATGATAAAATAGAAAAATGGAGTTGTCGTAGCGGTAGAGTTGCTGCCTTGCAGCGCCAGAGACCCAGGTTCGATCCCGACTACGGGTGCTGTCTGTACAGAGTTTGTACATTCTCCCAGTGATCGGCGTGGGCTTTCCAGGAGATCTTCGGTTTCCTCCCACACTCCAGAGACCTACAGGCTAGTAAGCGTAAGTGTAAAAAATAAATTTGTCCCGAGTGTGTGGCAGGAACGGGGTACTGATTGGGGATGATCAGCCATGATCACATTGAATGGCGGTGCTGGCTCGAAGGGCCGAATGGCCTGCTCCTGCACCTATTGTCTATTGTCTATTGTGTGTGTAGGATAGTGTTAATGTGCGGGGATCGCTGGTTGGTGCGGACTCGATGGGCCGAATGGCCTGTTTCCGCGCTGTATCTATCTCTAAACTAAACCTGAGGTGGACATGGAGCTTCTTGGACAATTTATTTGGAAATCTAAGGGCGCAGCCATAGAGTTGGTGCCTTACAGTGCTGGAGACCAGGGTTCGATCCTGACTACGGGTGCTGCCTGCACGAAGTTTCTACATTCATCTATTCATACTAATTCTATGTTCTCCCATTTTTGTATTCAGTCTCTACACATAGAGTTAATTTGTTTAGTAGAGTAGAGTGTTAATTTGTTCATGATATATGTATTTTTACTTCTATTTATTTTTTACTGCACACTGAAATGGACACTGGTTGAGGAACGTATTTTTGTTTCCTCTGGGTATGCGAATACTCAGGAAATGACAATAAAGATATACAATAATATACAATACAATACAATACAATTAGCGCAATTTTTTGTAGAGGCCAATTAACCCACAAACCTGCATGTCTTTGGGATGTGGGAGGAAATCGGAGCACCCAGAGGAAACCCACGTGGTCACGGGGAGAACGTACAAACTATGTACAGATAGCACCCGTAGTCAGGTTCGCCCCCGGTGCTGTGAGACAGTAACTCCACCTAATGTAGTACTAAAGTCAAAGGCAAAAGTCAAAGTCAATTTTATTCGTCACATGCTCCCGAAGGTGCAGTGAAATGAATTTGCCAGCAGCGATACACTTAAAAACAACACACAACGCACAATAAGATTGAACACAAACATCCACCACAACATTCTTCACTGTGCAACAAAGTTCAGTCAGTCCTCCACCTTTGTTCACCTGTGGTCGGGGCCATGAACCCTCCGTAGTCGCCACTACGGACGGCCCGATGTACAGGCCCTATAACAACATTTATAAGACATTTGGAGAGATACATTTGGAGAGGAATATGGGCTAAACGTGGGCAGGTGGGACGGGCCTAGATGGGGTATTTTCGTCAGCATGGTGACAAAATCTGAGAGGATAAATAAAAGAGAGTTGTAAGTGTGATAAAAGGGCCATTGCAGTTGCAGGACATTTCCCAGCACTTACCGTCTCTGCATTAATTGTTTTAGTATAACGTCTTGTGTTAGCCCAAAGGACATCATTCCGATTCATTCACAGGTTGTTTTGTATTTCCGTTCTAAAGTTTAATGCAAACATGCAAATTAAGTTTACACCCCAGCGGTATGAACATTGACTTATCTAACTTCAAGTAGCCCTTGCCTTCCCTCTCTCTCCATCCCCTCCACCTTCCCAGTTCTCCCACCAGTCTGATTGCCTCCGACTACATTCTATCTCTGTCCTGCCCACCCACTCCCCTGATATCAGTCTGAAGAAGGGTCTTGACCCGAAACGTCACCCATTCCTTCGCTCCAGAAATGCTGCCTGTCCCGCTGAGCTACTCCAGCAGTTTGTGTCTATCTTCGATCTAAACCAGCATCTGCAGTTTTTTCCTACACATGCAAATTAAGTCACAAGCTTGCTTGTAAGCTACGGGCTGAGAGAAATGCCTTTGGAGCCACACTTGGAGAACTATTTTCAGGTGTGGTCACCCTGCTATGAACAGTATGTCTTTAAGCTGGGAAGATTTACGAGGATGTTGCCGGGACTCGAGGGCCTGAGCGAGAGGGAGAGATTCAACGGGCTAAGACTTTATTCCTTGGAGCGCATGAGGCTCAGGGGTGACCTGATGGAGGTGCATAAAATCATGAGGGGAATGGATACGGTGAGTCTTTTACCCAGAGTAGGGGAATCAAGAACTAGAGGACATTGGATAAGGTGAGAGGGGAAAGATTTAATAGGAACCTGAGCGGCAACTTTTTCACATAGAAGGTGATGGGTATATTATTAAACGAGCTGCCAGAGGAGGTTGTTGAGACAGATATTGTAACAACATTTAAAAGTCATTCGGACAGATACATGGATATGAAAGACTTAGAGGGATATGGGTCAAACGCAACCAAATGGGACTGATGCAAATTGGGTCAGCATGGTCATGTTGGGCTGAAAGGCCTTTTTCCGAGCTGTATGACTCTGTGAGACCCTTGGGCTGCAGAAGGGTCTCGATCCGAAACATCACCTATCCACGTTCTCCTGGGATGCTGCCTGACCCGCTGAGTCACTCCAGCACGTTGTATCATTGGGCTCAGACATTGGGCATGATATACTTTAA
Organism: Malacoraja senta; assembly: GCA_038087875.1. Lineage (NCBI taxonomy): Eukaryota > Metazoa > Chordata > Chondrichthyes > Rajiformes > Rajidae > Malacoraja > Malacoraja senta. The sequence goes on from CM075989.1 coordinate 21,463,270, forward strand.
AAGGTAGAGTACATGTGCCGCTTAAAACAATTTCAGCAGTCGACTGCCAATTCACCTTCATGCTGAGTGGTGTCAATGGCCATAAGTGACACGGTTATTGATTTTTGGCATCGGGCAGCTTTAACAGCGGTCAGAGTAATAACTGCGAATACAAGTGTAACAGTGTGGAAACAAGAGAAATACACACAACAAGGCAGCACAGTGGCACAGCGGTAGAGTTGCTGCCGCCTTGCAATGCCAGAGACCCGGGTTTGATCCTGACTCGGGATTGTTGCCCGTACGGAGTTTGTCCCCACGACCTTTCTCCGGGTGCTCCGGTTTCCTCCCACACTCCAAAGACGTGTAGGTTAATTGACTTCGGTAAAATTGTAAATTGTCCCCAGCGTGTGGGAGAGTGTTAGTGTACGGGGTGATCGCTGGTCGGCACGGACTAGGTGGGCCGAAGGGCCTGTTTCCGCGCTGTATGTCTAAGGACTAAAGACCGCATTTGGATTCTTGGTGCTAAGTTTTCAGTCAGCACCACAGGTCCAAGCCGACATCATCTAGTTTATCCCTTGACTTTCATTTTTATCTAAATGATGATAGCATTGTGTATCCAAGCCTCAAAGGTGATAGAGACGAGCTTTCACCTGGCTATGAGCCATTATCTACATTAGAATTCTTCTCTGTTTGTTCCAGACGTCATTTTCTTAATCTTAACAAAATCTATTGTAAGAGATAATGGAATGAAATTCATTCAATTCACTCCTACATCCTGATCCCTTAGCCAAACGGATCAGTGATTCAATAGACATCCACAAGAATCACCGCTCCATGCAGTAATTTTATTCTGTTGCTTGAAATTGTCACTACCCTTCACAACACTTAATTAATTAAAAGAAATCTCCTCTAGTTTGAGTGATGAAGAATTCTGCAGTGGTTACTATGAACTTGACCTGTGATGCAGTTACAGACAGCAGCTCCTCTTTGCAGAGGGATGATGTGACTACTGCTGTGGCTGACACAATATGGGTGACAGTTTTAAATTGACCTCTTAGGGAGCTGCAGTGTGACCTCTAGAAAGATTGGCCACTTGACAGGATGATTCCTGCTCCTCGCTTGGCTCTTCAGGCATCATAATCTACCTCGCATCCCTTTCTGCCGTTATGAATGTCAGTATAGCTCTAATAAGGGGGAGCAGTTTGAATAAAACATAGCGACGATGACTCATACACACCCCCCCACCCTTTCTCCCCTTACACAGACACTGCACAACACAAGTCTTTTTTAGTTTAGGAAGGAAACTGCAGGTGCAGGTTTAAACCGAAGAGAGACACCAAAAAGCTGGAGTAACTCAGCGGGACAGGCAGCATCTCTGGAGAGAAGGAATGGGTGACGTTTCGGGTCGAGAAGAAGGGTCTCCACCTGAAACGTCACCCGTTCCTTCTCTCCAGAGATGCTGCCTGTCCCGCTGAGTTACTCCAGCTGTTTGTGTCTATCTTCTTTTTTAGTTTAGTTTAGTTTGGAGATGCAGCGTGGAGACAGGCCCTTTGGCCCACCGAGTCTGTGCCGAACAGCGATCCCTGCACACTAACGCTATCCGACACATACTAGGGACAATTTTTTTTTTTTCATTTACACCAAGCCAATTAACCTACAAACCGGCACGTCTTTGGAGTGTGGGAGGAAACCGGAGCACCCAGAGAAAACCCATGCAGGTCACGGGGAGAATGTACAAACTCTGTACAGGCAGCACCCGTAGTCAGGATCGAACCCAGATCTCTTGCCCTTTTAGAAAAATCGCTTGACGGTCTCCACAGCCTTCAGTGGAAAATTATTCCACAGATTCACCACAAACTGACCAAAGAAACTCCTCCTCATCTCCTTCCCAAAGGAACATCCTTTAATTCTGAGGCTATGACCTCAGATCCTCGACTCTCCCACTGATGGAAACATCCTCCCCACATCCACTCCATCCACGCCTTTCACTACTCGGAAATGGGTTTGTTCATTCCGTTCACAGATACTGCCTGATCCATTGAGTTCCTCCAGCATCTTGTGTTTTGCTGAGGTAAACGGAATGATATTTTGTGATCTCGGTGTTTTAATATTAAACCGTATCCATTTGGATAAGAAATAAAAGCGAAAAATATATATTAGTAGTTTGGGTTAGAAATCTCATTATACGGGTTTCTGGCACCTTGAGCACGCACAAAGAAAAATGGAGCCCTAACTCTGGTCCTAATAGCCTATAGTATCTAGATCAATTACCCAAATTAAATCTTCATAATGGCCTGCTTAATAGAAGCAGCCCAGGCACTTATGACACTTTTTAAAATAAGTAAAATGACACTTGTAAGATAATTCTTTCCAGGCCGCTATCAGAAATTAAGATTGGCCATTATAATTCAATTACCCAATAAAGACACTGTTAAATGTAATATAAAGGCTGCGTGTAAATGTTTGACAAACAGCATCTGTAGGCTTTCAAACGTTACCCCACACCACTAGAGTCATCCCTAATAATATTTCCTCTTTAATGTGCGTAAATGGTTTATTGAAAGTGCTCTTCCCTTGCTCCAGATGGCCACTGTGTTTGCATTCTGTTGTGTATGCCTTTGTCCCGACTGTTAATGCAGGTAGGGACAGGACACTGGTGTTCATGTATCAGGGCAAGGACTCACTAACAGCTTAGCGGACGGTGAGCACCACAGTACATGGAGGCAGCAGCGTTTATTTCCGATTCGAACCTTCCTTTAAACACTGTACGGAGTTTTGTACGTTCTCCCCGTGACCTGCGAGGGTTTTCTCCGAGATCTTCGGTTCCCCCCCACATTCCAGAGACGTACGGGCTTGTATGTTAATCGTCCCTAGTGTGTGTTAATGTGCGGGGATCGCTGGCCGGTGCGGACTCGATGGGCCGAAGGGCCTGTTCCCGCGCTGTATCTCTAAACTAAATTCCAAACTAAACGACAAAACCGTTCTGATGCACTGACCCTTGCATATTCAAATTCTTCGGGGGACAGCTAAGATTTTTGAGATATAATTAATCGGGTACAGTATGTGATGCTAAAGAGCAGCGAGATTGTATTGTGCCTCAGCTCACGGCGCGGGTCTGTATAAAAAAAATACTGAAGAGTCAATAGCTGTTCTTTTACCGCGTCGTTTTATTAACATTGATTTTAATTTCTGTTTCCTTTTTGGCTTGGCGGAAAAAAAAATCCTCGAGTGACAGCGCCCACAAATTCTCCGCAGCACTAATGAATCAGATAATAGTAAACACAAAAAAGGGAGCATAAAATACAATTATTACTGCCCTTTCTTCACAAGGCAGCTGATTGCATGTTATTGAAGATTCAACGACCCGGTCTCTCCAGTGTAATAAGTGAAATGAGACGGCTACACAAAGAGATAAATTATTTCTGGAGATGTGTTTTTTTTATATATCACGTTGACCTTTAGAATGAAGATGAAGTCAGACACGGTTAAAACAAATAGCCACATTTCATCTTTGGTTAGCCTTAGAACCGCACTGTTCAACCTTTGAACTTAATTTTCCATCTGAACCCATTTTCATGCACCATTTGCCTCCAGCGCTGATAAGTACCTTGTGCTGAGTGAGTCTGATTAGAAACATATTTTATTTAGTGCGATAAGAAAGCATTACTTAATATGCCATAATATTCCCCTTTCGAACGTGTCCCTATTACAAGGCGGCGAGGACTGATAGATAGCTGGGGACGAGATCAAAATAACAGCTACGCACAACGCTTCAACTCCCCACTCCCTTCATGTGATTATCGTATCATCAACCTCACTATCTCTAACACAAGAGTCAAGGGGTTGGAAGCAAAGATATTTATAACAGAGTGTGAGATTGGGTCCGGGTCACACGAAAGGGTAATTATTGTAAAATGTCAGGTTAACACTGAGAGCCTCAGTTCATCCAACTGCGGAGATTAGTCCAGATGGAGACATTTTCTACACTGCCACTCTGCCAATAGAAGACGTCCCAGGATTAGCTGCACTTCCTCTCTCATCTCCACTCACAAAAGGTCATTTTCTGCTCATTGCTTCTCTCCTAAGATGTGTCTCTTTATTTCTGCAGCCCAGGGACAAAATGGGTCCTTTTTATCAGTGAATTAAATATTCAGCGTTGAAACGCTTGGTATTTTTGTGCCCGTTTCTTGTCCCCTCTCTAGGCCACTTTCATCTGAGTTAACAGAAAGATACGTTGTGGGAAATTGTCAGGCCTGCAATTTTTATCATGTTTCTGAGCTCAATGAATTTAATCACTCTAAATGCTTTGGGCCTTTATTTCCCCCCCCCCCAAGCCTGCAGTTAGCTATTTAATCCTTGGTAACATTATATAAATCGTATAAGTTCCCCATTTGTACGTGGTCCTGCCTCACTCTTCAGTTTACAGTTCTGCTTTCGTGACAGTGAGTGAATTTTACCAAGATGAGAACTGTCTCTAACTGTGTAAATTCAGCAAATTGTCTTTTTTGTTTGTCTCTCCACGTGGTTACTGCTGGAGTTTATCAATTACCCTGCACCTTACACAGATGAAGTGAAACAGATATTACTGCCTCTGCCTTAAGGTAGGTATCTTCATCCTCTGATATTTTGCTAACTCCTTCCACAAAATGGGAAGCATAAGAAGATTTGAGAATCTAAACACCTGAAAATACAGTCATTTCAATCTTGTCTCTCATCCCACAAGCTATATGAGTGGAGTACATTTTAAAAGCTGCAAGTAGGATTTGCAGTGCTTAAAATCACACCAATCAGTCTGCCACTTGGTTGATTTAACTAATCAAACGTATTTAGCCTTAATAAAATCACTTATTTTCAGACATATCTCACTTTTCTGAGATTCGAGATAATAACACAATCATTTTGAAGACTGCTTTCATTTGCAGGATATTTATAAATCATTTTTCCACAATTTATTGCCCTGCCAAGTTTCCAAATACCAGTTTTATTCAATTTACTATCTATTGAAAAGAAGGGTCTGAAGAAGGGTCTCGACCCGAAACGTCACCTATTCCTTCACATAGATACTGCCTCACCTGCTGAGTTTCTCCAGCATTTTGTATCTACCATCTATTTAAAAGACATTTGGATGAGAAACATAGAGAGATATGGGCTAAATATGGGCAGCTGGGACTGTAGATGTAGCATCATTGATGGAATGGGCAAGTTGGGCCGAAGGGCCTGTTTCTGTGCAGTATGACTCTATGGGTCTACAAGGCAACAAACTAAAGATTCTTAATTTATATTCTATGTTTAAGAAAAATGTCATATGTGATAAAACAATGTTTTTATTTAATAATTCCCACAAATTTAGTTCTTATGTTGATTACCCTACACCGAAGATGTGATCCCTTTCCCCTGACTCGCAGTCTGATGAAGGGTCTCGACCCAAAATGTCACCTATTCCTTTTCTCCAGAGATGCTGCCTGACCCGCCGAGTCACTCCAGCATTTTGAGTTTTTCTTTGCTATAAACCAGCATCTGCAGTTCCTTGTTAAAACACAAGACCTAGTTGGATTTGACCTGAAACTAGGTGGAAGGTGAATGGAGTGGGTACTTTATGACTAGTGAGTCTTTTCTACTCCAATGCTCAGACATGCAAGGGTTAAACCCAAACTAGGCTGGAGGATGTTTGAAAAAAACACAAAGTGCTGGAGTAACTCAGCAGGACAGGCAGCATCTCTGGAGAGAAGGAATGGGTGATGTTTCAGGTTGAGACCCTTCTTCAGACTGATGGGCGGAACAGAGAGAAAATGTAGTCAGAAACAGTAAGACTGGTACGAGAACTGGGAAGGGGGAGGGGATGGAGAGAGAGGGAAAGCAAAGGCTACTTGAAGTTAGAGAAGTCAATATTCACACCGCTGGGGTGTAAGCTGCCCATGCGAAATATGAGGTGCTGTTCCTCCAATTTGCGCTGGGCCTCACTCTGACAATGGAGGAGGCCCAGGACAGAAAGGTCAGTGTGGGAATGGGAGGGGGAGTTAAAGTGTTGAGCGACCAGGAGATCAGGTAGGTTTAGGCGGACTGAGCAGAGCTACTCGTTGGCAAGGCCTTCCTGGCATGTACACATCTGCTGAATGTCAACAGCTTGTACTAATGCCTTCATCCACTCAATAATGGTGGGGTTCTTTCCTGTGGTGTCCACATTCCTATCAATTGCAACCATTGCTCTCAATGACAACCAGGGTTCTCCAACAAAAGGCACAATTAAATCTAATTCCACACTTGATAATCATGGTGCTTCTGAGGATGCCCTCTGAACTGTGGTCTAAGCATCCTGTTTGGAATGTGCATGTTGATAAAATCCTCATTCAATCGCAGCACAGTGGCACAGCAGCTAGAGCTGCTGCCTCACAGCAGCAGAGACCTAGGGTTCGACCCTGACCTCAAGTGCTGTCTGTGTGGGGTGTGCACGTTCTCCCTGTGACCGCGTGGGCTTCCTCCGGGTGCACCGGTTCCCTCCCGCATCACAAAAAACATGCGGATTTGTAGATTAATTGGCGTGTGTAAATTGCCCCTAGTGTGTTGGAAGTGGATGGGCAAGTGGGATAACAGAACTAGTATGAATGGGTGATCGATGGTCGGCGTGGACTGGGTGGGCCGAAGGGCCTGTTGCCTTGCTGCATCTTTTAATTAACCAATCGCATCAAACCTCACCTACGTGTAGGACTCTTCACCTCATTAAGTAGCAGCAGAGTGGTGGGTGTATGGAACGAGCTGCCGGAGGAGATAGTTGAGGGAGGGACTATCCCAACTGTTACGAAACATTGATACAGGCACATGGACAGGACAGGATTAGAGGGATCTGAGCCAAATGCAGGCCGGTGGGACCAGTGTGGATGGGACATGTTGGCCGGTGTGGGCAAGTTGGGCCGAAGGGCCTGTTTCCACGCTGTAAGATTCTATGACTGAGAAATTAGCCTGTACGAATATCCTGAGAAGTAATTGAATCTCACCCTAGTTGCAACGATATTGAATAAAATTGTTCGCTTTCTCTTCAAATGGCATCTGAAAAACTACAGCTGAATGTTAAATGTAATCTGAATTATTCAGAATACGTACATCTATATTATGGGATAAATTCTTGAGTTTATACTTCTTTTTTAATCAAAATATTGAATGTTTGGCAAGAGGAAAGTTTTCTCTTCCCTACCTCAAAAGCATTATCATCCGGTACACAATAATTTTGATGAATATTAAATCTGAACACTTATGAAGAATAGCACGCGGAAAGAATTCCTCTATAAACCATACATGCCAACAATAACTGTAAGCGGATGACTGTGGAAGACAAGCTTTACTAATGCATTGCCAATTTAATTTATTAAATGAAAATATAAAAAGATGACCTTCAGTTTATAGAAATATAAATTTATGATGTTCATCATGCAAGACATGGGAACTAATTCTCTTCAGCACCAAATCAAAGCAAAAGATAACATACACCAAAGTGTTCAACATATTTTATATCATCTGTCACAGAAACATTGATATAAATGTGTCAACTCATTAAATTAATGCAATGGTATCTGTTTGCTTGCCAATTCTGGCATATTATTAATTAAAAATAAATACACTCGTAATGACGCGTCCATCAGACATCAGGACCATAAGACTGACTTTTATTTTAGTTTAGTGCAGAGATACAGTGGGGAAACAGGCCCTTCGGCCCACCGAGTCTGTGCCGACTAGCAATCCCCGAACGTTAACACTATCCCACGCACACTGGGGACAAATTACATTTCTACCAACTCAATTAACCTTCAAACCTGCACGTCTTTGGAGTGTGGGAGGGAACCGAAGATCTCGGAGAAAACCCACGCAGGTCACGGGGAGAACGTACAAACTCCGTACAGACAAGTACCCGTAGTCGGGATCGAACCCTGGTCCCTGGTGCTGTGAGGCAGCAACTCTACCGCTGCGCCACCGTGCCACCCCTTTTTTAAGGAGGCCCCTCTGAAATCTCTGCTCTCTCACGGATAATTTGTGGGATATCCTGTTTTCATTCCACAAGTTTCTTCGAGTTTAACTGGAGACTTTTATTGAACAAGGGGGAAATTGGAGAGCAAATGTGATGTCATTAAACTTTCAGAAATGCTTTCAAAATTATCCCAAATACCTAATGGGCAGAAGCTACAAGACACAAATTTGGGTGAATGAACTGTTGTCACTGAGTTGAAATAACCCAGATACGCACGAGGAGAAATCAGAAGGCTGCGTGCTCAAATTACGTCGGGGTCACCACTGTAGAGGTCCACACGTTGTGTAAACACTCCGTTTAATAATTAACCGACACAGCCCCGTCGCTCACGCGCGCATCAAGTTAATATTTAACTACTACTGTGTCGTCACTCATGAGCACACCCCAGTTAAACTCCAACCGCCTAATGGCCCGCCCCCCTGACTGCGTGATCGGTCGGCCCAGATCACGCCCGGTCCACGCAAGAGTTCGATCCCAACCAACGACAGTTCGATACCAAAATGGCTCAGCTGCCACACATTAGCCTTTTAAACCAGAATGACGGGTTGTAAAACAGATCCAAGGGACTTACCTACACCAACGCACTATCCTGCCTGAGGGTTCTAGTCAAGTTTAGTTTAGTTTAGAGATACAGCGCAGAAACAGGCCCTTCAGCCCATCAAGTCCGTGCTAACCAGTGATCCCCCTACACTAGCACCATCCTACACTCTGGGGACAATTTACAATTCTTACTGGAACACCCGGAGAAAACCGGCGCATTCACACTGATAACGTGCAAACTCCACATAGGCAGCACCCGAGGTCGGGATCGAACCGGGGTCTCTGTTGCTGTGAGGCAGCAGCTCAACCAGCTGCACCCCTGTGCCGCCAGCTGCCTTTGCAATTAGATGACCTCAAACATATTCTGCACTGGATCTCTCCTCTTCCAAAGAAAATTGAGCTGTGGGAATGGACAGGGAATGTCATTTAACCTAAACTACAGAAAGAAAATCGAGCAGTTCTTTTTCTGAAAGTATATGGCTTAAAACTGGAACACGTCTAATAAAGAACTGCAGATGCTGGTTCAAATCGTAGGTAGACACAAAATGCTGGAGTAACTCAGCGGGTGAGGCAGCATCTCTGGAGAGAAGGAATGGGTAACGTTTCCGGTTGCCCATTCCTTCTCCCCAGAGATGCTGCCTCACCCGCGGAGTTAAAACTGGAACATGTATGCCCTTCATAGGAGCAAGTCTGTTTCATGAACTTTGCCTTTGTCTCCTAGCAAGGCATTTGAAATTCTACAGCCCTAGTCTTAATTCAGATGGATCTGGATCATTCCGATTTGGTGTTGAGACAGCGATGAAACAGCTGATCGACCTGCTGCCTCACAGCGCCAGAGATCCGGGTTTGATCCTGACCTCGCGTGCTGTGTGGCGTTTGCACGTTCTTCATGAGGCCCCGTGGGTTATCTCCGGGTGCTCAGGTTTCCTCCCACATCCCAAAGACTCGCGGGTTTGCAGGTTAACTGGCCCTCTGTAAATTTCCCACGGTGATTAGGGAGTGGATGCAAAAGTGAGATAAGTTCATAAGGTCTAGGGGCTGAATTAGGCCATTCGGCCCATCAAGTCCACTCCGCCATTCAATCTCCCTCTCAACCCCATTCTCCTGCCTTCTCCCCGTAACCCCTCAACACCCTGATAGCACAGAAAGAGTGATGAAGGCGTGATTGACGGTCCGCGTGGACGCGGTAGGTCAGAAGGGCCTGTTTCCATCCTGTATCTTTGAACTAAACTAAACAAAAATAAAACTTAACGGATGTTTTGATTTTCGTAAAGCAGTCCGTTTGGAAACTCCCGTCAGCAGTGGTTCAGGCAGATGACGTTCAGAATTGCCCACAACAAACACAGAAAATTAAAACAGCAACTGCAGCTCGCAGAAGAACACCACGTGGCTGATTAAATGTGCCCCTTATAAATGCTGCCGATATTTGTCTATAGCCTCATCTTTATTGCAGAAAAACAATTCAATGGGTTAATATAGAGACTCCTTCAAACCTGTCAATTAATTTGGCAGATTAGCATACTTCATAAATTCATAAATCCTAGGAGTAGAATGAGGCCATTAAGTCTATTCTGCCATTCAATCATGACTGATACATCTCTCCCTCCTAACCCCATTCTCCTGCCTTCTCCCCATAACCCCTGACACCCGTACCAATCAAGAATCTGTTAATATCCATTGACTTGGCCTCCACTGCCATCTGTGGCAATGAATTCCACAGATTCACCACCCTCTGACTAAAGAAATTCTTCCGCATTTCCTTTCCAAATGTATGTTCTTTCATTCTGAGTCTATAGCCTCAAGTCCCAGACTCTCCCGCAAGTGGAAACATCCTCTCCACATCCACCCTGTCCAGAGTGACTTTTCACTATTCGGTAAGTTTCAATGAAGTCCCCCCCTCATCCTTCTAAATACTGCGTTCTTTGTATACTACTAATAATAAAATTAATAAGAATAATAACAACAAAAATAACATTAATAATAATATTAATAATAATAATTAAAACAAATAAAGTGTAAGAAGGAACTGCAGATGCTGGATTAAACCGAAGATAGACACAAAAAGCTGGAGTAACTCAGTGGCCCAGGAAGCATCTCTGGAAAATAGGAATGGGTGACGTTTCGGGTCAAAACCCTTTTTCAGACTGAGAGTCGGGGGAAAGTGAAGTGTTCTTTGTTTGCTGTCTATTAAGCAATGAACCAGCACAAACATACTCCAAATGAGACTGAATCTTTCTCAAAGTGAGAGTGTGTAACATGGACGAGATTTGAAGCACAGATGTGACATTAGTTCATTATCACTCTGGTATCCTCATTACCTACTTGAGGGACAGACTGCTCGACACATTACGACCTCACAGTGGCGCAGCGATAGAGCTACTTCCTTACAGCACCAGAGACCCTGGTTCGATCCCGACTATGGGTTCTGTCTGTACGGAGTTTGTACGTTCTCCCCGTGACCTGCGTGGGTTTTCTCTGAGATCTTCGGTTTCCTCCCACACTCCAAAGACGTACAGGTTTGTAGGTTAATTGGCTTGGCATAAATGTATAAATTGTCCCTATTCACACTCACGCTCACATGCGTCCACATAAAACAACAGGCAAGATACAGCGTGCAAAACAGGCCCTTCGGCCCATCGATTCCACTCTGACTATCAATCACCCTTCCACACCAGTTCTGTGTTATCCCACTTTCTCATCCACAAATGTTACAGAGACCAGTAGTGCAAGAAAAAGAAAAGGACTGGACAAACTAGATGCAGGAAAAATGTTCCCAATGTTGGGAGAGTCTAGAACCAGGGGCCACAGCCTAAGAATAAAGGGAAGGCCATTTAAAACTGCGATGAGAAAAAAAGTTTTCACCCAGAGAGTTGTGAATTTGTGGAATTCTCTGCCACAGAAGGCAGTGGAGGCCAATTCACTGGATGAATTTAAAAGAGAGTTAGATAGAGCTCAAGGGGCTTGCTGAATCAAGGGATATGGGGAGAAGGCAGGCATGGGTTACTG
>CM075989.1:21482311-21632311 GCA_038087875.1 Malacoraja senta
CCCATCCTGAACCCACACCCCTCTCTATACCTCAGTAGACATCCTTGAATTTTTGACCTTTTTGTTTTGCCTTGTTTGGGGAATTTGCTTATACTGGCACTTACCACGGAGACTGGTCAAGGTTTTTTAGATTGTGTTTATTAAGTTTTTTTTTATCATCATCTCTCTATCTTCTCCTTGAGGTCTTGTCAGGGTGTTATGAGCCTGCAGGGAATTGATGCTGTTATTTTTGTCTTCGAACCAAAGGCAAATTAAATGGTAACGGATCCACATATGCTAAAGGAATTCTGGTTTTGCAAGTTTACGGTCAGGACATTAGTTAAACGCTCAAAGAGATGCTGTCTTTCTTTTAACTGACGCAGTTGGACAGTGTAGGAAGGAACTGCAGATGCTGGTTTAAACCGAAGATGGGCACAAAATGCTGGAGTAACTCAGCGGGACGGTCAGCATCTCTGGATAAAAGGAATCGGCGACGTTTTGGGAATCGAGACCCTTCTTCAGACCGGGAGTCAAGGGGAGAAGGAAACGGGAGATATAGACAGTGATGTAGAGAGATGTAGATCAAATGAATGAAAGATATGCAAAAAAGTAACGATGATACAGGAAACAGGTCACTGTTAGATGTTTATAGACACAAAAAGCTGGAGTAACTCAGTGGGACAGGCAGCATCTCTGGAGAGACGGAATGGGTGATGTTTTGGGTTGAGACCCTTCTTCAGACTGATGCTGCCTGTCCAGCTGAGTTACTCCAGCATTTTCGGTTTAAACCAGCATCTGTAGTTCCTTCCTAGACATTGTTAGCTGCTTGTTAGGTGAGAACATATACAGGCAATGAGATTCAACAAGACGGCTTTGAAGCTGGTATGACTTGGGTGGGAGATGGATGGAGAGAGAGAGGGGACTTGAAGTTAGATAAATCAATATTCATAGTTAGATGGACAGTGATTGAACATGCAGAAATGTTGGCATCAAATCCACACACTTTCTTTCTTACAATAAACCCCCACACGGCAACAAACAGACAGAATTCTCTAACCGAGCCATTCTGGGAGGTGGAATTCTCCAAAATCAAACAGTAGATTGCAAAGATACCGTTTCCATATATTTTAATCTCCCATTTGCAGTCACAGTTGTTAAGTAAACCTTGCTTTGCAGACTGAACTCATTTCTGACAGCCACAGACTGAAGGCAGCTGTTAAAGTTAGGGCAGGGCCATGTCTCTTTGCTCTTCCAATACTCTCATGTTGTTGCCGTGACGCTAGTTCACCCATTTATCTGACCTAGACAATGGATTGTAGCACAGAATATTTTCAATGGTCATTGGTGCATTATTGTCACATGCCCAAATGTACAGTGATATTCCTTTTATTTTGTATACAGTTCAGTAAAGTATCGCCACGTCTAAGCACAATCCCCGATTAGCAAAGTGTACGTCTGGTGCGTATAATCCCATCCCCCCGTGGGCTACCTACTTGCTCCTGACGGCTACCTACTTGTCTTCCTCTCCCCTCTGTGTGGCCCCATATTCACAACTTAGAGTTGCTGCCACACAGCACCAGAGACCCAGGTTCGATCCCGAACACGGGCGCTATCTGTACGGGTTACCCGTGACCGCGTGGGTTTCTCCAGCTGCACCAATTTCCTCCCACACTACAAAGACATACAGGTTTGAAGGTTAATTGGCTTCGATAAAAATTGTAAATTGTCCCTAGTGTGTGTTGGATAGTGCTAGTGTACGGAATGATCGCTGGTCTGCATGGACTCGGTGGGCCGAGAGGCCTGCTTCTTCGTTGCACCTCTCAACTCTTAACTTCCCTCCCATTCCAACTAATATTCTCCATAGCCGGCTGTATATGAGTATAGCCAAGCACATTATAATTTTCTTTCTCTATACAGTTCAAATATTGCCCCATTGTTTTCAAACAGTTGAAGATGCTTCGGCACTTATTACCAGTGGATCTTGAGGCAACATCGCTAAAAATATGCTCTTTTATTGTGTTATTTAATTTGAGACTTCAAACATTAGACTTTAGAGATACGGGTGGATACAGACCATTCGGTCCGCCGAGTCCGTGCCGACCAGCGATCACCCCCATACACTGTCCTACAAACCAGGGACTATTTACAATTTTTACCAACGCTGATTCACCTACAAACCTGCACGTCTTTGGAGTGTAGGAGGAAACTGGAGTACCCGGAGAAAAACGTGCAAACTCCATACTCACAGCACCCGTAGTCATAGGTGACGTTTCGGATCATAGAAACATTGAAACATAGAAAATAGGTGCAGGAGTAGGACATTCGGCCTTCGAGCCAGCACCGCCATTCAATATGATTATGGCTGATCATCCAAAATCAGTACCCCGTTCCTGCTTTCTCCCCATATTCCTTGATTTTGTTAGCATAAGAGCTAAATCTCTCTCTAGAATACATCCAGTGAATTAGCCTCCACTGCCTTCTGTGGCAGAGAATTCCACAGGTTCACAACTCGCTGGGTGAAAAAGTTTTTCCTCATTTTAGCCCTAATTGGACTATCCCTTAATCTTAAACTGTGACCCCTGGTTCTGGACTCCCCCTAATATTGGGACCATTTTTCCTGCATCGAGCCTGTCCAATCTCTTAAGAATTTTATATGTTCCTATATCATCCCCTCTCATCCTTCTAAATTCCAGTGAGTATAAGCCCAGTCGATCCATTCTTTCATCATATATTTTCAGGCTGAAGAAGGGTTTTGATCCGAAACGTCACCCATTCCTTCTCTCCAGAGATGCTGCCTTTCCCGCTGAGTTACCGCAGCATTTTGTGTCTATCTATTGACCTTGGAGGACCCGCCCAATAGGCCCGTTCACCCAACACGGTCTCCAACGGGTCTGGGACCCACCCGACGGCTCGACAGTCGGTGAGACCAGGAACCCGCCCAAAGTCTCGTCAGACAGCGTAACCGGGAGGGAGCTGGAGAAGTCGGACACGAGGAGCATGGACCGGCAAGAGGGTGAACCGGGTTAATGCCTCCAGCACCTTTAAGGTCGGCTGCAGGAAGCGTCCCCGGGACGAGGGGTGCCAACTTTCTCACTCCCAGATAAGGGTCAAAAGGTCAAAATAAGGGACAAATTCCCTACGGCAATTCGTCGACCGACTCGGCTGTGGCTGGGTGAATGATGAGTTGGCCCAGGTGCTGGACTGCATACAAAGCCCAGCCGGCGGGCCAGCTGAGGAGTTTTGGCCCGCGCAAAGTCCAGCACCTCATCCAACTCATGATCGGCAATGAGAAGGAGGGGTGGTGGTGGTGTCGGCGGTAAGTGAAGGTCCGAAGGTCGGACAGCTGGCCGGGCTGCCGACTGATGTGGCCACGGACGAGGAGCTGCTGCTGCTGCACTCCATGGGCTGCACTACGTCAGGACGGGTGAGGCGGGGCCGGACGCAGCGCTTCGACCCGACAGTCCCCTCGACCCAAGCAGTAGCAGTCCAATATGGGACAAGGGCAGTCCCGTATAGGACAAACCAACTTAGCCCAATATACGGGATGTCCCGGCTAATATGGGACAGTTGGCAACCCTATAGATGGGACACAAAGATGGCCGGGCGAAGAGAGGAGAGAGACATCAGTTCACGGGAACAGCTCTAGTACATCGAGCGTGCAGGCCGACCGGACTTTGGACTTTTTGAATAATGGCGGCAATAATGGCGGCAATAATGGCGGCAATAATGGTGGCGCCCGCATGTGTAATAAACGCAAAAAGAATTTGACTCTGCCGTTGCAGACGTGACGAATAAAGCTCCATTGACTGTTGACAAGAACCTGACATTTTAAGGCAAGAAGCTGTTCTTGAACCTGGAGGTAATGGTTCTCAAGCTCCGGCATCTTCTTCTCATCAGTAACATTGAGAAGAGATTGTGGTCAGGGTTGTGTGGACGTTAGCTAAACTATGCCTGCCACATTTCCATCCATGCTGAGTGCCAGATTTATCTTGCAGTCTGCAAGATTCCTACATTCTCTTGAATTGACATGTAAGTAAATTAAAAATAAAATAGATTATATGGATTATTCATAAGAGGAAAATAGAAAGGTTTGTAAAACTGCATTTCATCAGCATGGGTATCGAGCAAAACTTCTTTGAAGGTCAAAGTGTCAGTCTAGCTTCACTTGAAGATGTGTAAACAAAGGAACTGCAGTTGTTGGTTTAGACAAAAGGACACAAAGTGCTGGAGTAACTCAGCGAATCAAGCAACATCTCCAGAGAATGTTGACCCTGGAGGTGACGTTTCAAGTCGGGATTGGTCAGGTCTGAAGAAGGGTCCCAACCTGAAACGTCAGCTACCCATGTTCTCCAGAAATGATTCCTGACCCGCTGAGTCACTCCAGCACTTTGTGTCCTTCACACTGAGGAGATCACCTGATGTGATCTATCTTTCCTGCTCAATCTCACTCTCCTGCCTGCTCCCCATTGCCTTTAACGTCCATTGACTTGGCCTCCACCGCCGTCTGTGGCAATGAATTCGACAGATTCACCACCCTCTGGCTAAAGTTAATGTGCATTTTCTTCTGCACAGTTTTCATTCTTTTAGAATTTTATGTATAAACTATGTATAATTCATAAGATCATAATATCCTAAATGATAGGAGCAGAATTAGGTCATACGGCCCAACAGGTCTATTCCGCCATTCAATCATGGCTGATCTATCTCTCCCTTCTAACCCCATTCTCCTGCCATAAACTGACTTCTATACTAATCAGCAATCCATCTATCTCTGCCTTAAAAATATCCACTGACTTGGCCTCCCCAGCCTTCTGTGGCAATTCATTCCGCAGATTCACCACCCTCCGACTAAAGAAATTCCTCCTAATCTCCTCGTATAAATGTATAAATTATCGTATAAATTATCTATTTGTGCGTATGCTTGTGATGTGCTGCAAGTAAGATTTGTCATTGTGCCTGCAACTTGTTGTATAATAAACGTTGCATAAATATAAAACTTTACAATAAATATTGCATGTGACAATAAACTTGAATTTGAACTTATTGCTTCAGATTCTCACTCTTCTCTCTTCTTTCCAGACCACATGGTGTTTATCTTTCAGAGCAGGGTTAAATTGTTTCTTTGAACCATACGGATATTGACTGAAGAAAGACAGCGGGTCAGACAGCATCTCTGGAGAAAAGGAATAGGCAACGTTTTGGTTCGAGACCCTTCTTCAGAACCTCTAACTATAATCCTTTCCTGAGACATCATTGAAGGGTGAATGTGTAGGACGGAACTGCAGATGCTGGTTTACACCGAAGATAGACACAAAATGCTGGAGTGAGAATTGCTCAGCGGGTCAGACAGCATCACCGGAGAAAAGGAATAGGTGACTTTTCAGGTCAAGAAGTCAGGGGAAAGGGAAACGAGAGATGTAGACGGTGATGTAGAGAGACAGAGAACAAATGAATGAAAGATATGCCAAAAAGCAACGATGATAAAGGAAACAGGCCATTGTTAGCTGTGGTCTAGGTGAAAACGAGTTACAGACAATGAGACTCAACAAGACGACTTTGAAGCTGGTACAATGAATTGGGTGGGGGAGGCACGGAGAGAGAGAGGATGCTTGGGTTACTTGAAGTTAGAGAAATCAATATTCATACCGCTGGGTTCATTTGATTGCAACCATGTTTAAACTTAGGTGCCTTGACCAATTTTAATCTACTTAACAGTTCAATTTCTTATTAACTATGTGGGCTATTTGGTAAATAAATACATATGGAGTTCATTTGATGACCTAATTACCATTCATGTTTGTGTGTATGGATTGGGAAATAGTTCTCAGTTGATCATTTGAATTCTGAATCATTTTGCTCATCACTATCCAATTTGGAGAAATATTTTCAATGATTAAAAAAGGTGGTTTGAGGCACAGAAAATTATTATCAGGGAATAATGTTATTTGCAGCTCTGTATATTTGTAGTTGATTGCAAATTAAATAATCATTGCCCAAGTAATTTTTGACTGAACACATAAAATTGTCACTTCTTGCATTAATGCGTTCCTATTGAAAACATTGGATTCAGTACGGAAGATTAGTGTGAGCAAAAAGAATAAAGTGCCTTTTACAAAGCAGTTGCTTGACAGAATAATTTCACTAGTTTGAAGATCCATAAGTTATGAATAATGAAGGCCTAATATGAGTAGCTTATAAGGATGTACCTATTAGATGATAATCTGTACAATTAACTGTCAGCAGCTCCACAATCTCCTTTATTACAAATTCATTTAGACTGGGAAATATATTGGCATTTGAATCGGTTAGTTGAGCCGAAGAACATGCGGAATTATTTATACAGATTATCATTGTTCAGGGCAATTAAAATATTTTTATCGCCATTTCTGAAGTACGCGTGCCAGTCAGCAACAATTAGATAAGTTTTACATGGTTGGGTGCGAGGATGAAGAATATATGGAATTAAAACATTGTAGAGATTCACAGGCACTATAGAAACATTTTAATCCAAGTACACTGTTTAGTTTAGTTTAGTTTAGTTTAGAGATACAACCCTTCTTCAGTCTGAAGGGACTTCTTCAATCTGAAGAAGGGTCTCGACCCAAAACGTCACCCATTCCTTCCCTCCAGAGAGGCTGCCTGTCCCGCTGAGTTACTCCAGCACTTAGTCAATATCTTCGGTTTAAACCAGCATCTGCAGTTCCTTCCTATACAAGATCCAAACTTTCAACGTAGTGCATCAATTTCCTTCAATTTTCTTTATCTTAATACAAGGGCCAGTTGAGAGGGAACTACATATATTCCAGCTTGGAATTTAAACAGTTCCACTCACTAGAAAATATAACAAAAAACAATTACAACGTGTGATTTTCATTTAATAAATTGTTGCTCAATTCAATAGGAAATTAAATTTGATTTGAAGTGCGTCAGGTCTGACCTGTGTCAGCGTACCTGTTGCAACTGCAACACAGGTCAATAGGACAGTTGCAATCTTACGTTCACTAATTTTGATCATTCACAAATTCACAAATTTACAAATTCTAGTTTGACCTAAAGGACAGCGCATCTGGAGTTTTATCACGATGCACTGTGCAATATGCAATATGTAAATAGTGTACATTATGGATTATGACAGATTATGGATTATGACAGATTCTGTGGATATTTTTAAGGCAGAGATAGTTAGATTCTTGATTAGTACGGGTGACAGAGGTTATGGGGAAAAGGCAGGAGAATGGGGTTAGAAGGGAGAGATAGATCAGCCATGATTGAAGGGCAGAGTAGACTTGATGGGCCGAATGTCCTAATTCTGCTCCTATCACTTATGATCTTATGACACGCTAGGTTATTTAAGAAATTAAGGAGAGAGAAAAACAGACCGACTGACCTGCTAACCTGATCTTGGTGGTGGGAAGACACAAGGAACTGCAGATGCGAGAATCTTGAGCAAAAAGGGTCGAATGAAGGGTCCGATCCAAAATGTCAAATGTCCATTTCCCTTTATAGTTGCTTCCTGACCCGCTGAGTTCCTCCAGCAGTATGTTGAGGGGCAACCTTTTCACTCAGAGGGTGGTGTGTACATGGAGCGAGCGGCCAGAGGAAGTTGAGGCAGGTACTGTAACACCATTTAAAAGACACTTGCACAGGTACATGGATAGGGAAGGCTTAGAGGGAT
Organism: Malacoraja senta; assembly: GCA_038087875.1. Lineage (NCBI taxonomy): Eukaryota > Metazoa > Chordata > Chondrichthyes > Rajiformes > Rajidae > Malacoraja > Malacoraja senta. Next base: position 21,489,966 of record CM075989.1, read on the forward strand.
GTAGGCCAAACACAGGCAAATGGGATTCACTTAGATGAGGCATCTGGGTCAACATGGACAAGTTGGGCCGAGTGGCCTGTTTCTGTGCTGTGTGACTCTCTGACTGTAACTCCATGGTACATTAGATTAGATTAGATAGCCCTTTATTGTCATTCAGACCGAAGTCTGAACGAAATTGCAACAGTCATACATAAAACAACAATAAACACATATTAACATCCACCACAGTGAGTCCACCCAACATCTCCTCACTGTGATGGAGGCAAAAGTCTTAGGTCTGCAGTCTCTTCCCTCCTCTTCTCCCTCTGCGCTGAGGCGATACCCCCTAGGCGATGTTTCCCGCGGCTCAAACACCGCGGCCCGGGGTGGTCGAAGCTGCCGCCCACCAGTCCTGCAGACGCTGGTTGGAGAACATGGAATTGGAATTGTGCACTTGTATGGATTGTCTGTAGGTTAGAAAAGAGTAATACTAAACAAAGACCCTACTCGTATTGGCAGGTTCCATAAAGTATCCCAACGTTTAAAAAATGTATTGAGAGTTTAGCTCAGAGACACTAGTGTAGCATTTCTACATTTGCTAATCAGTCACGTGACGACTCTTATGCAGGTGAGGTCTGCTTCACGATTTCATCAGATTGTACACAAACTAAAGTATTTCACTGTACCTCGGTACACGTAACAATAAATTATCATTGAATCATTCAAAAGCAGCATAAAGTCAGAGTCACAGTGCGGAAACAGGCCCTTCGGCCCAACTTGCCCACACCAACCAACATGCCCCATCTACACGAGTACCACCTGCCTGCATTTGGCCCATATCCCTCTAAGGGGGAAATCTTTTAGGACCGAGATGAGAAAAAAAAAATTCACACAGAGAGTGGCGAATCTGTGGAATTCTCTGCCACAGAAGGTAGTTGAGGCCAGTTCATTGGCTATATTTAAGAGGGAGTTAGATGTGGGCCTTGTGGCTAAAGGGTTCAGGGGGTATGGAGAGAAGGCAGGTACAGGATACTGAGTTGGATGATCAGCCATGATCATATTGAATGGCGGTGCAGGCTCGAAGGGCCGAATGGCCTACTCCTGCACCTATTTTCTATGTTTCTATGTAAACCAAGGGTTCCCAACCTGAGGTAAATCCCCCCCCCCCTCCCCCAAGGGGTAAATTTGTTGATTGTGGATTTGTACATATTTGTTCTCATTGACGGACTGTGTTTGGTTCTGGTATACCGGTATGTGGTCATCATTAGTTGTTCATAAATAAGTGAAATAACATTGTTATGTGCTTTTAAAGTTTCCAGGGGTAAACGGGATGAAAAAGGTTGGGAACCCCTGGCATAAACCTTTCCTATCTATGTACTTGTCCAAATGTGATAGCCCCTTCATCAACTACCTCCTCTGGCAGCTCATTCCCATACCTACCACCCTCTGTGTGAAAAAATTGCCCCCCAAGTTCCTACTAAATCTCCCCCCCCCCCCCTCACCTTAAACCTATGTCCTCTGGTTTTTGTTTCCCCAACTCTGGGAAAAAGACTCAGTCCATTTACACTCATCTATTCCTCTCATGATTTTATACAGCTCTATAAGATCACCCCTCATCCTCCTGCGCTCCAAGGAATAAAATCGTAGCCTGCTCAATCTCTCCCTTTAGCTCAGGCCCTCCAGTCTTGGCATCTGAGAGTTCAAATATATCACATCCCCATTATCTGCTTTACTGGTTACAACCTCAAACACTAACAGCTTTGTCAAACATGATTTTCCTTTTATAAATCCATGTTGTGTCTTTCTCATGCCTGTTCTTATTTTCCATAGTCCCAGTTAAATTTTTATGATAATAACTCTTAAGGGCCTGTCCCACTTACGCGATTTTTTTCGGCGACTTGCCGGCACCCGACTATGACGGGTGCCAGCAAGTCGCCGAAATAAGTCGCGTAAGTAGGACAGGTCCTTTAGCATTTTTGCTGCTCAAGTTGTCATTCTAACTGGTTTGTTATTCCTATTTTCTCTCTTCCTTTCTGTCTTAATGATATGACTTTGAGTCGGGACAAAATTAAAGTGAACATGAAGAAAATCAGTAAAAGTCACAAAGATTCAAAGCAAGTAAATGTAGACTTTACGATGAGTCCAGGCATTGATCATTTTGTGCTTCAAGATTCAAGAAACTCTTCGGAGGACGGAGTTATAATAGGACGGAAATTCAGGAAAATAGAATTCTTCAAGTATGTTTGGTTTGGTTTAGTTACATAGATACATAGAAAATAGGTGCAGGAGTAGGCCATTCGGCCCTTCGAGCCTGCACCGCCATTCAATATGATCATGGCTGATCATCCAACTCAGTATCCCGTACCTGCCTTCTCTCCATACCCTCTGATCCCTTTAGCCACAAGGGCCACATCTAACTCCCTCTTAAATATAGCCAATGAACTGGCCTCAACTACCCTCTGTGGCAGAGAGTTCCAGAGATTCACCACTCTCTGTGTGAAAAAGTTTTTCCTCATTTCGGTCTTAAAGGATTTCCCCCTTATCCTTAAGCTGTGACCCCTTGTCCTGGACTTCCCCAACATCGGGAACAATCTTCCTGCATCTAGCCTGTCCAACCCCATAAGAATTTTGTACGTTTCTATAAGATCCCCTCTCAATCTCCTAAATTCTAGCGAGTATAAGCCCAAGTCTATCCAGTCTTTCTTCATATGAAAGTCCTGACATCCCAGGAATCAGTCTGGTGAACCTTCTTTGCACTCCCTCTATGGCTAGAGGGAGTGCAAAGAGATAGTTCAGAGACACAGCGTGGAAACAGGCCCATCGGACCACCGGGTCCGCGCCTTCCAGCGATCCCCGTACGTTGACACCATCCTACACCCACGAGGATTACATTTACCAAGCCAATTAACCTACAAACCTGCACGTCGTTGGAGTGTGGGAGGAAAACCGAACATCTTGGAGAAAACCCACGCAGGTCACGGGGAGAACGTACAAACTCCGTACAGACAGCACCCATAGTCGGGATCGAACCCGGGTCTCCGGCGCTGCATTCGCTGTAAGGCAGCAACTCTACCGCTGCTCCACCGCGACCGCCTTTGGATTTCTCGGAGGGATACACCATGGCGGAGGTAGGAAGCTCTAGGGACGCGGTGCGGAGCCCAACAGGTACGGGGAACAAGGTGGGACCCAGCCACCGATGAGAACAAAGACAGGTCTCGAAGACCAGAGAGACGAGGAGGAGGGATAGAAGTGGGCCGGTGGGACAGGGACCGGGGAATTGCTGCCAGAGCCTTCAAGGTCGGCTGCAGGAGGCTTCCCCCAGGACACAGAGGCGATCGGGTGAGGAGAGGGACGTCGGTTGGTAGGCCGAGCCGGTCGAGGGTGACGGAGGAGGCCCTGCAGCAGACTTGGGGCTTATTTGGATCGGGGCACTCCAATACATCCAGACTCTGGACTTTTGTAAATGGCACCAAAATATGGCGCCGGATGTGTGAGAACTTCACCGTGCAGTGTATGGGTGACAATAAAGAACCATTGAACCATCTGTCCTTACTGCCAGAACAATAAGCTATATAGCTTTGAGATAATTGAACTCTGAGGACAATAATTCTTCTTTGTTACAACCGCATATTCCTCACATAAAATCAAATTTCTCCAATGGATGACTAGTTCTTATCTGCCCATTGTACCATAGATACAAGAGTCAAGAGAGTTTATCGTCATGTGTCCCAGATAGGACAATTAAATTCTTGCTTTGCTGCAGCACCACAGAATGTGTAAACATAATACAGAACAGGAGATAAAAGTTCAGTGTGTCTATATACCATAGACCATATATATACACAATAAATAAACAGATAAAGTGCAATAGTAATAATAGACTGTTACTGTTCAGAGCTTGTTTGATGTTGTGTTTGATAGCCTGATGGCTGTGGGGAAGTAGCTGTTCCTGAACCTGGATGTTCCAGATTTCAAGCTCCTGTACCTTCTTCCCAATGGCAACGGAGAGATGAGTGTGTGGCCAGGGTGGTGTGGGTCTTTGATGATGTTGGCAGCCTTTTTGAGGCAGCGACTGTGATAGATCCCTTCGATGTTGGGGAGGTAGGAGCTGATGATGGATTGGGCAGTGGTCTCTAATGTCAGCTTCCCAAATCGTATCTCATGGACAGATCCACCATCTGCATTTGTCCTTTCAATTTATGATTTGGCTAATTTCCCAGAATTATTTTTATTTGACTGCAAGACCAAGCCTTGCAGTTTATAGCAGACATTTAGAAGGATACGTATAATTGTAGCTTTAAAAAAAATATATAGTTACTTGTTATATTTTAGATCTTTTACTTCTAGTTGATTCCTCATGTATAAGTTCAGCAGGGGCTGTATTTCGCTGCCAAATGTTGGCCTTTTTATTGATTTTGGCAAAGTCATGTTTGGGCACCATATCTACTGATCTCACTGTTCCCTTTGAGGCATTATCATTTTTTTGTGTGTGAGGACCAAAAAGCATAAAGAAAATGAATATCTTACAATCTGGGGAGCAAACAAACATGGTTATGGAGAAGATGAGAAGAAAGTTTGTTCCACTGGTGACCTTTGCTGGATAGTCAATTCAATGAGAGATGCACACTTCATAATTGGTTGGATTCAAGGCGTATATGTTCAAAAAGCCCAGAGTTTAGCAGAGTCAAGGAACTGTAGGTGTCAGAGTCTTGAGGAAAATGCAAAGTGCTGGAGGAGCCATCTTGGTGGAGCAGCGTTAGAGTTGCTGCCTTACAGCGCAAGAGACCCCGGTTCGATCCTGACTACCTGTGCTGTCTGTACGGAGTTTATACATGAACTGCGTGGCTTTTCTCCAGTAGCTCCAGTTTCCTACCGCACTACAAAGATGTACAGATTTGTAGGCAAATTGGCCTAGTATAATTGTAAATTGTCCTAGTGTTTGCAGGATAGCGTTAGTGTGTGGGGATCGCTAGTTAGTACAGACCCGAAACGGGCCGAAAGGCCTGTTTCCATGCTGTATCTCTAAACTAAACTAAACTAAACACAGCAGGTCAGGCAGCATCTCTGGATGATATGGAAGATGACGTTTCAGGTTGGGACCCTTCCTCAGAGTCTGAAGAAGGGGTCCTGACCCAAAATATGGCCTATCCATGTCCTTCTGAGATGCCTTCTCACCCGCTGAGCTCCCCCAGCATTTTGTAATTTGCTGTGGAGTTTTGCACTTGAGTTGGGAACATACATGGTGTTGGTATAATACCATAATATAATTTCTGCATCGATGACATAACATTATTTCAGAATTCAGATGAGATATTCTCACCTAAACATTATTCCTAAACATGACCAGTAATGATTATTTTCCTGGTGAAAATATATCCAAATATATTGATAGTTTGTAACTTCAGATATATGGGAAGTATGATTAGTGGGGTGGATGGATGAGTACAAAGATATTAATTCAAATCTTTATTACCAGTTGTCAATTGGGTTCTAATAATTAGCAACCATGTTTAATATGGGCCGGCAGTGCTCATCCAATATCAAGATTATCACTATAAGAGTCTTGGTGCTTTGAGTTACGCTTGTTAACTATTTAGATGTAGAGGCAGAGATTCATACCAAGTACTCAGTCAGATTAAAGCTTAGAGTTCAGGAACATGGCATGGAAAAAGGCCCTTCAGCCCAGACAGTCCATGCCAACCATTGATCACCCATTCGCACTGGTCCTGAGGAAGGATCTCGACCCAAAACGTCACCTATTCCTTTTCTCCAGAGATGGTGTTTGACCCGATGAGTTAAGGGCCTGTCCCACTGTACGAGGTAATTCAAGAGTTCTCCCGAGTTTCCCCTGATTCGAACTGGGAGAATTACGGTAATAGCCGTTCGCAGGTACTCGGGGCTCTCGTGGACATTTTTCACAGTGCTGAAAAAACTTCACGACCTTACAGCGTTTCCCGAGTACCTGCCGTTAGCGTTACGAGCCGCTAAGAGACGCCCCGAGCTCCGACGTACCCGCTACGTACATTCTGCGTACTTACCACGAGTTTGATTTTTTTTTTTAACTCGAGAGAGCTCTTGGGTAAACTCGTATAGTGGGACAGGCCCTTTACACCAGCTATTAGTGTCTATCTTCAGTCTAGTTCTACGTTATCCCACCTTTGTAACCTACACACAATTTTACAGAAGCCAATTTTACTACAAACCTGCGGGTCTTTGGGATGTGGGAGGAATCCGGAGCACCCAGAGAAAGCCCACGCGGTCACAGGGAGAACGTACAGACTCCGCACAGACAGCAACCCGTAATAAGGATCAAACCCAGGTATCTGGCGCTGTGAGGCAGCAACTCTACCGTTGCGCCACTATGCCGTAAAAAATGCTGATGGTTTTAATCCATCACCTTTCATTGGTAACTGAAAAGCACATAACACAGTGCAAGGTGGACGTGAGATTGGTTGGAAATTGTGTCTTGTTGCATGTTCCATATGCTGGATTAAGTTGTATTGGTTTGGATGGTTAGACTTGGCAATCCAACAATATACTAGGAGAATGTATCTGAGGGAAGATTTATTGAACACATTTAAGACTGTTTTCCAAGCCGAAAACAAGATCTTGATGAATTAGTTAAATCCAGCTGCGAAATGTTCACTGTATTTATGAAGTTATGTTAATTAATTCATGGTGTCAACCAAGATTCAGTTATCATCTCACTCACTTAGTCAGAGAGTCAAAAAATGATACAACATGGAAACAGGCCCTTCGGCCCCACTTGCCCACACTTACCCACCTGCCAGCATTTGGTCCATATCCCTCCAAACCTGTCCTATCCATGGACCTGTCTAACTGTTTCTTAAATGTTGGGATAGTCCCAGCCTCAACTACCTCCTCTGGCAGCTTGTTCCATAAACCCACCATTGTTTGTGCGAAAAAGTTACCCCTCGGATTCCTATTAAATATTTTCCCCTTCACCTTAAACCTATGTCCTCTGGTCCACGATTCACCTACTCTGGGCAAGAGACTCTGTGCGTTTACCCGATCTATTCCTCTCATGACAAAGGTTGAGATTCAAGTCACTCACCGGAGATCTGAGCAGGTAAGATATTAAAAGATGTCAATGTCAGAAATAAACAAGCCTGACCTATCCTTTCACAACTTTGCCTCTTTATATGGTTGACAATGCAGATAGATGGCATTAAACTAAGGGTTGACATTGAACACAGATACAGTAGATATGTTTAAAGTGGTGGGCAGCTTACTTACAACCCAGCCGTATGAATATTGATTTCTCTAACTTCAAGTAACCCTTGCATCCCCTCTCTCTCCGTCCCTCCACCACCCAAGTCCTTGAACTAGTTTCAAAGTCGTCCTGTCGAGTCTCATTGTCTGTAACTCCTTTTCCCCTAGCCACACCTGTTTCCTTTATAATCGGCACTTTTTTTGCACATCTTTCATTTATTTGTTCTCTACCTCTCTCCACCACCATTTATATCTCTCCTTTCCCTTTCCCCGGACTCTCAGTCTGACGAAGGGTCTCGACCCATCCATTTTCCCCAGAGATGCTGTCTGGTCCACTGAGTTACTCCAGCTTTTTATGTCCATCTTCGGTTTAAACCAGCACCTGCAGTTCCTTCCTACACATTCAAACTAATGGGGACAGATCCTTGGTTGAAAATGAATTTGCAGTTGGGAACTCATCCCTGTTTGGAAGTGGAAATGAACAGCGATGCCATGAATCTCCATACCGCAAATCACCATGACCTAAATCCTTCCCTTTGAACCCATGCCTGTGACCTACTTAAGTATAACCATATAATATAACCATATAACCATAACAGCACGGAAACAGGCCATCTCGGCCCTTCAAGTCCGTGCCGAACATTTTTTTAAATTTTTTTTTAATTAAAAATAAATACTTCCCCCTAGTCCCATCTACCTGCACTCAGACCATAACCCTCCATTCCTTTCCCGTCCATATACCCATCCAATCTATTTTTAAAGGATAACATCGAACCTGCCTCCACCACTTCCACTGGAAGCTCATTCCACACAGCTACCACTCTCTGAGTAAAGAAGTTCCCCCTAATGTTCCCCCTAAACTTCTGTCCCTTAATTCTCAACTCATGTCCCCTTGTTTGAATCTTCCCTACTCTCAATGGGAAAAGCTTATCCATGTCCACTCTGCCTAACCCGCTCATAATTTTAAAGACCTCTATCAAATCCCCTCTTAGCCTTCTGCGCTCCAAAGAATAAAGACCTAACTTGTTCAACCTTTCTCTGTAACTTAGTTGCTGAAACCCAGGCAACATCCTAGTAAATCTCCTCTGTACTCTCTCTATTTTGTTGACATCCTTCCTATAATTAGGCGACCAAAATTGTACTCCATACTCCAGAATTGGCCTCACCAATGCCTTGTACAATTTTAACATTACATCCCAACTTCTATATTCAATGCTCTGATTTATAAAGGCCAGCACACCAAAAGCTTTCTTTACCACCCTATCTACATGAGATTCCATCTTCAGGGAACTATGCACAGTTATTCCTAGATCCCTCTGTTCAACTGCATTCCTCAATTTGCTACCATTTACCGTGTACGTCCTATTTTGATTTGTCCTGCCGAGATGTAGCACCTCACATTTGTCAGCATTAAACTCCATCTGCCATCTTTCAGCCCACTCTTCCAAATGGCCTAAATCTCTCTGTAGACTTTGAAAATCTACTTCATTATCCACAACACCACCTATCTTAGTATCAGTACAGTAGGTACAATTCAGAAAGGGACCAATTTTAACAAATCAAAGCTGTAATGTACTATAATGATGGCATTGAGCTGCAGAGAACTGCTCCTTCTGCATTTGGACCTTTTCACAATAATAATGTAACAGAGGGGGAAATTTTGGTCACATTTTATCACAAGGGACAATTTTAACACACACTAGGGACAATTAATCTACAAACATGTACATCTTTAGAGTGTGGGAGGAAACCGCAGCACCCAGAGAAATCCCAAACAGGTCACTTCTTGCTATTGAGGGAGAGCAGCATAGGTTTACAAGGTTAATTCCCGGGATGGCAGGACTGTCATATGCTGAGAGAATGGAGCGGCTGGGCTTGTACACTCTGGAGTTTAGAAGGATGAGAGGGAATCTTATTGAAACATATCATATTGTTAAGGGTTTGGCAACGCTAGAGGCAGGAAACATGTTCCCGATGTTGGGGGAGTCCAGAACCAGGGGCCACAGTTTAAGAATAAGGGGTAAGCCATTTAGAACGGAGACGAGGAAACACTTTTTCACACAGAGAGTGGTGAGTCTGTGGAATTCTCTGCCTCAGAGGGCGGTGGAGGCCGGTTCTCTGGATACTTTCAAGAGAGAGCTAGATAGGCACCATGGGTGGCTCTGCGGCACAGGAGGGGGGAAAAAAGAGTGGAAGGGCAATACTAATAGGGGATTCAATTGTAAGGGGAATAGATAGGCGTTTCTGCGGCCGCAAACGAGACTCCAGGATGGTATGTTCCCTCCCTGGTGCAAGGGTCAGGGATGCAGAACATTCTGGAGGGGGAGGGTGAACAGCCAGTTGTCGTGGTGCATATTGGCACCAACGATATAGGTAAAAAAAGGGATGAGGTCCTACAAGGTGAATTTAGGGAGCTAGGAAATAAACTTAAAAGTAGGACCTCAAAGGTAATAATCTCTGGATTACTGCCAGTACCACAGGCCAGTCAGTGTAGAAATAGGAGGATATTGCGGATGAATACGTGGCTTGAAAAATGGCGCAAGGGGGAGGGATTCCAATTTATAGGGCATTGGAACCAGTTCTGGGGGAGGTGGGACCAGTACAAACAGGATGGTCTGCACCTGGGCTGGAATGGAACCAATGTCCTTGGGGGAGTGTTTGCTAGTGCTGTCGGGGAGGATTTAAACTAATGTGGCAGGGGGATGGGTGCAAGAGCAGAGAGGCAGGGGGGTGTAAAATGAGGGTAGAAGCAATAGGTAGCAAGGTGAAAAGTAGAAGTGGCAGGCAGACAAATCCAGGGCAAAAATCATAAAGGGCCACTTTTCAACATAATTGTATAAGGGGTAAGAGTGTTGTAAAGACAAGCCTGAAGGCTTTGTATCTTAATTCAAGGAGCATTCGTAATAAGGTGGATGAGTTGAATGTGCAGATAGTTATTAATGAATATGATATAGTTGGGATCACGGAGACAGGGCTCCAGGGTGACCAAGGCTGGGAGCTGAACATTCAGGGATATTCAATATTCAGGAGGGATAGACAGAAAGGAAAAGGAGGCGGGGTAGCGTTGCTGGTTAGAAAGGAGATTAACACAATAGAAAGGAAGGACATTAGCTTGGAGGATGTGGAATCGATATGGGTAGAGCTGCGAAACACTAAGGGGCAGAAAACGCTAGTGGGAGTTGTGTACAGGCCACCTAGCAGTAGTAGTGGAGTTGGGGATGGCATCAAACAGGAAATTAGAAACGCGTGCAACAAAGGTAAAACCATTATAATGGGTCTTCAATCTACATATAGATTGGGTGAATCAAATTGGCAGGGGTGCTGAGGAAGAAGATTTCTTGGAATGTATGCGGGATAGTTTTCTAAACCAACATGTAGAGGAACCAACGAGAGAGCAGGCTATTCTAGACTGGGTATTGAGTAATGAGGAAGGGTTAGTTAGCAGTCTTGTTGTGCGTGGCCCCTTGGGCAAGAGTGACCATAATATGGTTGAGTTCTTCATTTGGATGGAGATTGACATTGTTAATTCAGAAACAAAGGTCCTGAACTTAAAGAAAGGTGACTTTGAGGGTATGAGATGTGAATTGGCCAAGATAGACTGGCCAATGATTCTTAAAGGGTTGATGGTGCATATGCAATGGAAGGCATTTAAAAACTGCATGGATGAACTACAACAAGTGTTCATCCCAGTTTGGCAAAAGAATAAATCAGGGAAGGTAGTGCATCCGTGGATAACAAGGGAAATCAGGGATAGTATCAAAACAAAAGAGGAAGCCTACAAATTAGCCAGAACAAGCAGCCTACCAGAGGACTGGGAGAAATTCAGAGTCCAGCAGAGGAAGACAAAAGGCTTAATTAGGAAAGGGAAAATAGATTCTGAAAGAAAACTGGCAGGGAACATAAAAACTGACTGCAAAAGTCAGAAACAGGCAAATTGATCATGGGGAACAAGGACATGGCAGACCAATTGAATAATTACTTTGGTTCTGTCTTCACTAAGGAAGACATAAATAATCTGCTGGAAATAGCAAGGGACCGGGGGTTAAATGAGATGGAGGAACTGAGTGAAATCCAGCATAGCCGGGAAGTGGTGTTAGGTAAATTGAATGGATTAAAGGCCGATAAATCCACAGGGCCGGATAAGTTGCATCCCAGAGTACTTAAGGAAGTAGCCGCAGAAATACTGGATGCATTAGTGATAATTTTTCAAAACTCTTTAGATTCTGGAGTAGTTCCTGAGGACTGGAGGGTAGCTAATGTAACCCCACTTTTTAAAAAGGGAGGGAGAGGGAAAACAGGGAATTACAGACCAGTTAGTCTAACATCGGTGGTGGGGAAAATTCTGGAGTCAGTTATTAAAGATGGGATAGCGGCACATTTGGAAAGTGGTGAGTTCATTGGACAAAGTCAGCATGGATTTATGAAAGGTAAATCATGTCTGACGAATCTTATAGAATTTTTCGAGGATGTAACTAGTAGAGAGGATAAGGGAGAACCAGTGGATGTGTTATATCTGGACTTTCAGAAGGCTTTCGACAAGGTCCCACATAAGAGATTAGCATTAGAGATTAGAGATTCCTTTATTTGTCATTCAGACCTTTCGGTCTGAACGAAATTTCGTTGCCTGCAGTCATACATATAATAATCAATAACAAAACACACAATAAACACAAATTAACATCCACCACAGTGAGTTCACCAGGCACCTCCTCACTGTGATGGAGGCAAAAGTCTTAAAGTCTCTGTCTCTTCCCTCCTTGTTCTCCCTCTGCGCTGAGGTGATCCAGGCTTCTGATGTACAAACTTAAAGCACATAGTATTGGGGGTTCAGTATTGATGTGGATAGAGAACTGGCTGGCAGACAGGAAGCAAAGAGTAGGAGTAAATGGGTCCTTTTCAGAATGGCAGGCAGTGACTAGTGGGGTACCGCAAGGCTCAGTGCTGGGACCCCAGCTATTTACAATATATATTAATGACCTGGATGAGGGAATTGAATGCAACATCTCCAAGTTTGCGGATGACACGAAGCTAGGGGGCAGTGTTAGCTGTGAGGAGGATGCTAGGAGGCTGCAAGGTGACTTGGATAGGTTGGGTGAGTGGGCAAAGGCATGGCAGATGCAGTATAATGTGGATAAATGTGAGGTTATCCACTTTGGTGGCAAAAACAGGAAAGTAGACTATTATCTGAATTGTGGCCGATTAGGAAAAGGGGAGATGCAACGAGACCTGGGTGTCTTGGTACACCAGTCATTGAAAGTAGGAATGCAGGTGCAGCCGGCAGTGAAGAAAGCAAATGGTATGTTAGCATTCATAGCAAAAGGATTTGAGTATAAGAGCAGGGAGGTTCTACTGCAGTTGTACAGGGTCTTGGTGAGACCACACCTGGAGTATTGCGTACAGTTTTGGTCTCCTAATCTGAGGAAAGACATTCTTGCCATAGAGGGAGTGCAGAGAAGGTTCACCAGACTGATTCCTGGGATGGCAGGACTTTCATATGAGGAATGACTGGATAGACTTGGCTTGTACACGTTGGAATTCAGAAGACTGAGGGGGGATCTTATAGAAACTTACAAAATTCTTAAGGGGTTGGATAGGCTAGGTGCAGGAAGATTGTTCCCAATGTTGGGGAAGTCCAGAACTAGGGGGTCACAGTTTAAGGATAAGAGGGAAGACTTTTAGGACCGAGATGAGGAAATCATTTTTTACACAGAGAGTGGTGAATCTGTGGAATTCTCTGCCACAGAAGGTAGTTGAGGCCAGTTCATTGGCTATATTTAAGAGGGAGTTAGATGTGGCCCTTGTGGCTAAAGGGATCAGGGGGTATGGAGAGAAGGCAGGGATGGGATACTGAGTTGGATGATCAGCCATGATCATATCAAATGGCGGTGCAGGCTCGAAGGGCCGAATGGCCTACTCCTGCACCTATTTTCTATGTTTCTATGTTTCTATAGGGCTCTTAAAGATAGCGGGGTCAGGGGATATGGCGAGAAGGCAGGAACGGGGTACTGATTGGGGATGATCAGCCATGATCACATTGAATGGCGGTGCTGGCTCGAAGGGCCGAATGGCCTACTCCTGCACCTATTGTCTATTGTCTATAGTTTTGCAATTGATCAATCAGATGGCATCTCTAGCAGCCATTTGTAAGGATGTGGTTTAATTCCTGAATTCTATAAAATGGTGATTTATTCTACAAAGCATCAGCAGAGTGGTGCCAGTGCCAGGTTATTCGTGTTAAAGTGTTAAATACTTTTTGTCTGAATGCCAGTGAAGCAAAGTTGAGAGGTATTTGCACCATTTCCATCATCCGTCAGAAACCTTTAATTAATAATTGTGTTGGCTGTGATTCCCTGATTGTTTTTCACTGGGCTTTTCTCATTTATGTCAAGCTCAGTACTGGATTCATTGGGCTACGAGTTAGGTTCATATAGTGGAGTGTTGTTTAGTGTTTTTTTTATTTTTTTTATTTTATTTATTAGAAGTACATTACATTTTGATAGTACCTTTTTAAAGGTTCCCAGAATTATTAAAACATTCTATGTACAACTTCCTTTTTATTTTTTATTTTTTAGAAAGAAATGAGAAAGAAAGAAGTAGTGAAGAGTAAAGAAAAGTCTAGTGAGTGTGAGATAAAGAAAAGAAATATGTAAGAAAGTGAAGCAGAAAGGAGATTCTCCCTCGCCACAAGTCGATCCTTTTTTATATTCTTAATCATTTTTCGCCCAAACCCAGAATTTTTTAATTTTACAATACTATTGCACCACATGAATCCTCAAGGTCAATAAATGGAGACCAACTCGTTAAGAATTGGTCTTGTTTATCTATTCGGAGGAGTCTCATTTCTTCGAACTGGGCAGTTTCCAACATATTACCAATCCACATTTTGAGTGTTGGTATAGTAGCATTTTTCCAAAATTTAAGTATGAGTTTTTTTGCTGTTATTAAACCATAATTTAAAAATGAAATTTGAGATATATTTAATTTGTTTCCGTCTCCTATTACTCCGAAGATAATCGTTTCCATATTAGGTTCCATTTTTATCTTAAATAAACTAGTAAATATATCAAATATATCACACCAAAATCCATGAAGTTTTGTGCAAGAAACGAAAGAATGTGTGATATTGGCATTTTGAGAAAGACATTTATCACAGGTGGGAGAAATATTTGGATAAAATTTATTCAACCTAACTTTTGAATAATATAATCTATGTAATATTTTAAATTGAATTAAATTATGTTTGGCGTTAATCAAACATTTATGTATATATATCAAATACCTCTCCCATGTTTCTTTAGAAATTTGTATTAATTAATTCTTTTTCCCAGTCTTCTCTAATTGCCTCTGTTGATGGCAATTCTCTATTAAGAATACTATTATATAAATATGATATTAATTTTTGTGAGTCCGCCTTAATATTCATTGCTTCTTCCAATGAGTCTAATGAGTGTTGTTTAGTGTTGAGTAACAGTTATCCCTCAATGGACATCATCAGCCTGAAAAAGGAGCAGGGTCTCAACCGGTAACGTCACACATTCCTTCTCTCCAGAGATCCTGCCTGTCCCACTGAGTTACTCCAGCTATTTGTGTCGATCTTCCCAAACCGAAATGTTGTTTGTCCATTCCCTCCATAGATGCTGCCTGACCCCTGAGATTAGTTTAGTTTAGTTCAGAGATACAGCACGGAAACGCCAAGTCTACGCCGACCAGCGATCCCCGCACTTGAAACTATCCTACACACACTAGGGACAATTAATCTACAAACATGTGCGTCTTTGGAGTGTGGGAGGAAACCGCAGCACCCGGAGAAATCCCACACAGGTCACTGGGAGAACGTACAAACTCTGTACAGACAGCACCCGTAGTCAGGATCGAATCTGGATCACTGGCGCTGTGAGGCAGCAACTCTAAGGCTGCGCCACCGCGCTTGATGGAAGTAGAAACATTGAGAATGAGTTTTTAATAATTTTCACATTCGCTCCTGGAACTGGCAATTGAAAGATGATGATAATCCACTTGTATGCTTCTCACAAGGCAGAATCCAAGTCTAAAACATACATTTTCATGTAGTGATCGTTCATCATTGAGTCATAAAATAAAAATGTGTTAATATCTGCCAGGATGTGAAGTAGTATTTTCAAATGAGATACACTTCTAAAGATAATAAAACATACCGCTGTGTTGTTCATATTTTAAACTCTTGTCAACTCCATTTTGGATGTGGGAGGAGACCGGAGCACCCGGAGAAAACCCAAGCGGTCACATGTAGAACGTGCAAACTCCATACAGACAGCACCCCGCAGTCAGCTTACAAGGGCAGTCCATGTCTGCCGCTGTAAGGCAGCAACTTTAACGCTGCGCCACCGTGCTGGCCTTGTAAGCTGAGCATTTGTTTTATTTGTGTGCAAAACTATAGCATATGCACGACAGAACACAGCCACTGCATAACAATAGACAATAGACAATAGACAATAGACAATAGGTGCAGGAGTAGGCCATTCAGCCCTTCGAGCCAGCACCGCCATTCAATGTGATCATGGCTGATCATCCCCAATCAGTATCCCGTTCCTGCCTTCTCCCCATATCACCCGACTCCGCTATTTTTAAGAGCCCTATCTAGCTCTCTCTTGAAAGCATCCAGAGAACCTGCCTCCACCGCCCTCTGAAGCAGAGAATTCCACAGACATAACATAAAGTGTACAGTGATGTGCAGTACATGTTCAATCGTCACCCATTCCTTCTCTCCAGAGATGCTGCCTGTCCTGCTGAGTTACGGGCCTGTCCCACTTAAGCGATTGTTTAAGCGACTAGGATTGTTTAGGCGACTAGGATTGTTTAGGCGACTAGGCTGTTGCCACATGGTCACTGGTGGTTGCCGGGGTGTCGCCTGTATGGTCGTGAGTCGTCTCCTCAGTCGCCCAAAGAGTCGTAGCGTCTTTCTGGTCGCCACTGGATTTTCAACATGTTGAAAAATTTTCGCCGACAGTGGAGACCGTGGGTTTGACGCCAATGAGCGTAGCTTGACGTAGGAGCTGTCGTAGGTTGTCGCCGGGTGACGTAGGTTGTCGCCGGGTGACATAGGTTGTCGCCAGGTGACATAGGTTGTCGCCAGGTGACGTAGGTTGTCGCCGGGTGACGTAGGTTGTCGCCAGGTGACATAGGTTGTCGCCGGTGCTGACTTAGGTGAATTCCATTGTCGTAGTCGCTGGTAGTCGCCTAAAAATCGCCTAAATGAGACAAGCCCATAACTCCAGCTTTTTGTGTCTACATGGTTGCAGGGAGGATACATGACATACAGTATTTATGCAAGGGCTGCAATAGTTTTCTTTGGAAGGGATATTTGATGTATTCATTTAATCACTGATAACCGGACAGATTTGTATTGTTTAATTTTAGAAACAATTGCCATTGTGAATTCTTAAAGACTTTATTATGTCCATTTCAATCACAATGTTATCAGCCTTTATAGACAAGGGGGAGACATAGAAGTTATGTGAAAATACTCTGAGTAAACATCTTTTGTCATGCTATTGTTGCGTTTGAACTTGTCAACTTCAGGACATGAGTTAAACATCAGCTGAAGTCATGGAGCTTTAAACACTAGAGGGAGAACTCGATTTAACTGCACCTAGTCACTCTCCCCGTGATATCGACAGAAGCAATAGCAGCACCAGTGTAGCGAGAGGAACAGGCAACAGAGGATGGACACAAAAAGCTGGAGTAACTCAGCCGGATCAAGCAGCATCTCTGGAGAAAGGGAATAGGTGTTGTTTCGGGTCGAGACCCTTCTACACACTGAGAGTCAGGGGAAAGGGAAACGAGAGATACTGACGGTGATGTGCAGAGGTATAGAACAAATGAATGAAAGGTATGCAAAAAGGTAGCGATGATACAGGCCATCATTGGATGTGGCCTAGGTGAAAACGAGTTACAGACAATGAGACTCAACAAGACAACAGCTAATTTTCTGCAGCATGGTCTGATGATATTTGTTCCCAGGAGAATAGATCCTCTGTGGGCCAATGTATTTCTGATGCGTAATAGAGTCCTTATTTAGATTACAACCCAGCCATATGAAGGTTGAATTCTCTAATTTGAGGTAACTTTTAATCATGGCTGATCTATTTTTCCCTCTCAACCCCATTCTCCAGACTTCTCCCCGTAACCTTTGACACCCGTACTAATCAAAAACCTGTTAATCTCCGCTTTAACAAATTCCCAATGACTTGATTTTCACAGCCGTCTGTGGCAATGAATTCCACAGATTCACCACCCTCTGGGTAAAGAAATTCCTCCTCACTTCTGTTCTGAAGTTACGTCCTTTTATTCTGAGAGTCTAACCTCTGGTTCTGGACTCTCACACTAGTGGAAACATCCTTTCCATGTCTACACGATCAAGGCCTTTAATTATCCAGGAGGTTTCAATGAGGTCCCCCCCTCATCCTTCTAAACTCCAGCGAGTACAGGTCCTGAGCCTTCAAACACTCCTCATACATTAATATATTATTCTCCACTGGACCCTCCGCAGAGCCAACTCATCCTTCCTCAAGAATGAACTCTGAAGAAGGGTCTCGAGCCGAAACGTCACCCATTCCTTCTCTCCAAAGATGCTGCCTATCTTCTATTTAAACCAGCATCTGTGGTTCTTTCCTGCACATCCTTCCTCAGATATGGAACCCACGACTGCTCACAATATGTGACCTCACCCAGCGCCTAATAAAGCCTTAGATTCACACTCAAGTCTCAAAGCAAGTCTCAAAACACAACTGCACACAAACACACACAACTTTAGGCTTGAGGCAACGGCACTAAAATTATGTTCTCTTAATGGATTATTTAATTTTAAACTTCTGACTTTAGACTTTAGAGAAACTGCGAGGAAACAGCCATTCGGCCCACCGAGTACGTGCCGACCAGCGATCCCTGCACAATAACACTCCCACACACAGGGGACAATTTATGATTTTACCAAAGCCAATTAAACTACAGACCTGCATGTGTTTGGAGTGTGGGAGGAAACTGCAGAACCCAGAGAAAACCCACGAGATCGCAGGGAGAACGGACAATACAAACTCCATACAGACAGCACCTATAGTCGGGATCGAACCTGGATCTCTGGCGCTGTAAGGCAGCAACTCTACCACTGCAACTAGACACCGCCCTCACAACTACACACTTCACACATAACAAGTCTCTTCTAAATCGTTTGGCTGTTCTTTATTCTGATCGAGTTAGCGTTCCCAACTTTAAGCAATCTGAGGTATTTAGTAACAACACTGTGTTAGCCAATAAGTTAGAAGTGGAACAGTCTCTATGTTTATTTGGAATCAATCTATGCACAGCATATAACCAATTTGACTGGGAAATTGAGACACTGCAGATATTGGGATCCTGAGCAAAAAACAAGCTGCTGGAGTAACTCAGCAGGTTAGACAAGATGTCGGGGGTGTCAGGGGTTATGGGGAGAAAGCTGGAGAATTGGGTTAGGAGGGAGAGATAGATCAGCCATGATTGAATGGCAGAGTAGACTTGATGGGCCGAATGGCCTATTTCTGCTCCTGTCACTTGTGAACATCTACGAAGGAATGGCGTTTTTGGACAGTTAACTTTCCTCAGATTCTTCAGATACTTTCAGAAAATAGAATTTCTGCGAAGAGTGAAGAAAATATGTACTCAAGAGAGAGAGTTGGATATAGCTCAGAGGGCTAACGGAATCAAGGGATATGGGGAGAAAGCAGGAACGGGGTACGGATTCTGGATGATCTGCCGTGATCACATTGAATGGCGGTGCTGACTCGAAGGGCCGAATGGCCTACTCCTGCACCTATTTTCTATGTTTCTATGTTTCTAAAATAAAACCTGCAACTTCTCCCAATAAAACTGCCATATTTCCCCCTTAGTTACACGAAAACAAGCAGTGTTGCAACACGACAACATGCTTTCTATGGCGCATTCGTAGAAGTTAGTAAGAGTCAATGGAGACTTGCCGCACTTCCTCCGTCTCCAGAGGAAGTGGAGGCATTGGTGTGTCTTCTTGCCTGTCAGGAATTGGGAAGAAGCTCCCAGTCCTCCCCCCTCACATTTCCTTTCAAACACTCAGTGGTTAAGTCTGAAGAAGGGTCTCGACCCGAAACGTCACCCATTCCTTCTCTCCAGAGATGCTGCCTGTCCCGCTGAGTTACTCCAGCATTTTGTGTCTATCTTCGGTTTAAACCAGCATCTGCAGATCCTTCCCACACAATCACCGGCTGTTTTGCAGTTTCATCATGAGATCACTTCTTTCTTCATATTTCAGGCTTTGTGGAACAAATTACAGGCAACTTTGAGCCCTGTAAGCTTTTCGAAGCCTCTTGACACCAATTGCCTCTAAGTGTTCTTTCATTATGAGGTCTATCACTAATTTTGAAGGGAAGCTCCACATCATCGCATTGCACCACCTTAGGCAGGCCTGAGAACAGAGTTAACTAATTCTATGTGAGCCCAGCCCCAAGTCATTAGTCTGTGCTTGGGCACGTTAAGTTTGGACAGTGATTTAGTCTGGTTGTGTTGACAAGTTTCTATATCCTACAGCAGGCAGTGAAGAAAGCGAATGGCATGTTAACCATATAACCATATAACCATTACAGCACGGAAACAGGCCATCTCGGCCCTTCAAGTCCGTGCCGAACACTTTTTTTTTTTCCCCCTTCTTTCTTCTTACTTCCCCCTAGTCCCATCTACCTGCACTCAGACCATATCCCTCCATTCCTTTCCCGTCCATATACCCATCCAATCTATTTTTAAAGGATAAAATCAAACCTGCCTCCACCACTTCCACTTGAAGCTCATTCCACACAGCTACCACTCTCTGAGTAAAGAAGTTCCCCCTAATGTTACCCCTAAACTTCTGTCCCTTAATTCTCAACTCATGTCCCCTTGTTTGAATCTTCCCGGCGCTCAATGGGAAAAGCTTATCCACGTCAACTCTGTCTAACCCGCTCATCATTTTAAAGACCTCTATCAAGTCCCCCCTTAACCTTCTGCGCTCCAAAGAATAAAGACCTAACTTGTTCAACCTTTCTCTGTAACTTAGTTGCTGAAACCCAGGCCTTCATAACCAGGGGAGTTGAGTATAGGAGCAAAGAGGTCCTTCTGCAGTTGTATAGGGCCCTAGTGAGACCACACCTGGAGTATTGTGTGCAGTTTTGGGCCCCTAATTTGAGGAAGGACATTCTTGCTATTGAGGGAGTGCAGCGTAGGTTTACAAGGTTAATTCCCGGGATGGCGGGACTGTCATATGCTGAGAGAATGGAGCGGCTGGGCTTGTACACTCTGGAGTTTAGAAGGATGAGAGGGAATCTTATTGAAGCATAAAAGATTATTAAGGATTTGGACACGGTGGAGGCAGGAAACATGTTCCCGATGTTGGGGGAGTCCAGAACCAGGGGCCACAGTTTAAGAATAAGGGGTAAGCCATTTAGAACAGAGACGAGGAAACACTTTTTCTCACAGAGAGTGGTGCGTCTGTGGAATTCTCTGCCTCAGAGGGCGGTGGAGACAGGTTCTCTGGATACTTTCAAGAGAGAGCTAGATAGGGCTCTTAAAAATAGTGGAGTCAGGGGGAGAAGGCAGGAATGGGGTACTGATTTGGGATGATCAGCCATGATCACACTGAATGGCGGTGCTGGATCGAAGGGCCGAATGGCCTACTCCTGCACCTATTGTCTATTATCTATTGTTCCCAATTTTTGAAAATGATTCAATTGAAAACATGAAAACAATTGAAAAAGACATCGGTTTTTCACGCATTACTGCCTCTAGTGTCTTGATAGAAGTTTATTAATCTCATTTTTATTGGATCTGGTTATTCTTGGTGGAAACATTAGAACGAGCATAATCGTAAAAGCCTTTTGGTTTTATTTTTGCAAACCTTATTGTACAACAAAATTCTGTCAATTGTTGCCAGGAGATAAAGTAGGATAAAAATCCATTGGAAATTTGGACAGAGGAATGACAAATGGAGTTTAATCCAGATAAATGTGATGATGATGAAGGGTCTCGCCCTGAAACATCACCGATTCCTTCTCTCCAGAGCTCCTGCCTGACCCATTGAATTACTCCAGCATTTTGTGTCAATTCTCAAACGTGAGATAATGCCTTTTGGGGAAGTCATATTCATGGAAATGATTCCAGGAATATTCCTTGAATGATTCCTTGAAATGATTCGAGGAAAGGATGCAGTAAATGGCAGCACCCTACGGAGCATTGATGTATAGAGGAACCATGGTGTCATGTTTACAGAGGAACCATGGAGTGCGAGTCCAGAGCTCCACAAAAGGAGCAACACAAGTGGATAGGTCGTAAAGAAGGCGTAGTACATGCTTGTCTTTTATTTAGATGGGAGACAGAGTATAAAAGTTTGTAAGTCATGTTGCAGGTGTATTAAGCTTTGGTTAGGCCATGTTTGTGAGATTGTGTGCAGTGGTGGTCACACCACATAAAGGATGTGAGGGATTTGAAGAAGGTGTACAAGAGCTACACCACGGCACTGCCTGGGTTTGAATGTATCAGCTACACAGAGAGATTGGACCAACTTAGATCATTTGCACTGGAACATGGGAGGCTGAGGGGCCAAAACAAAAACAGCAGTAAAGATTGTAAAATGTCCCTAGGGTGTAGGATAGTGCTTGTGTACGGGGATCGCTGGTTGGCTCAGACTCAGTAGGCCTAAAGGCCTATTCCTGCACTGTATCCCAAGTTCAAGTTCAAGTTTATTGTCACATGCAACTCGGTACAGTGATATTTATGTTACCATGCAGCCATACAAGTAAAGAGAACACAATACACAATAGAATTTAACATAAACATCTACCTCAATGAAATCAGCATTCTTCACTGTGATGGAAGGCAGTAAAGTTCAGTCATCTATATTATATTAAATCTCTGTGGCTGCCTGACTTGTGGCTGCCTGACTTGTGGCTGCCTGACTTGTGTCTGCCATCCGCCTGACTTGTGTCACAAATCCCCTTTGATACCGCCCTAGGCCCACACAGCACGCGGAAACGCCGATATTTTTTTACCATTTCTAAAGAGATTACATTTATCTTTACGAATAGACACTCCTGATTAAATTTGGTCGTGTTTGTGTACACTTTTTAAAATAAATTATTTCTCCGCCCCCCCCCACCCAAACATTTTAAAATGTTAAAAAAAACAGCTCTCAGCCATAGAATGTTAGTAAAGTTCCGTTGTGTGATGTCACAATGCCCGATGCTCACAGATGTCCAATCGGAATGGATCCATTTACATATGCCTTTGCAGCAGCCCCAGCCCCAGCCCCAGCCCCAGTCCCTCCCCCCCAATCCCACAGCCTGTGTCGAAGGGCGTCGTCACGTGTGTGGGAATAGAGAAAGAGGATTGGGGATGATAGGGAATGGGGAACAGATGGACTGTCCTTACCCCTCCTACTTCAACTCTCCCTCCCCACTCTTCCCCCTCTCTCCTCTCCCCCTCCCTCCCCTCCCACCCCCTCTCTTCCCCATCCACCACCCCCCCTCTTCAACCCCATCTCCCCCCACCCCCTTCCCCTCTCTTGCACCACTCCCCGCTACCCCTCTGCCTCTCACTCCCCACTCTTCCCCTCTCCCTCCCCCACCTCTCTCCCTCTCTTCCCCCTACTCCTCTCCCCTTCCCCTCATCCCCTCTCTCCACCTCTAACATCCACTCCCCCCCTCTCCCCCCTTCCTGCCCTCCCCGCTCTCCTCCCACTCCGCTCCCCCTTCCTCTCCCCCACCCTGCTCTCTTCTCCCTCACCAATCTCTCCCTTTTCCTCCTCCCCCTCTCCCCTCCCTCCCCCTCTCCTCTTCTCTCCCCACCCCGTCTCCCTCTCCCCTCTTCTCTCCCCACCCCGTCTTCCTCTCCCCCCCTCCCCCCGAGTGTGTTTGGGGGTGGTTAGTGTGAGTTTGGGGGGTGGTTAGTGTGAGTGTGATGCCGCAGCCCACCCCCCTCCCGCAAACGCGGGTTGGGAAAACAGCCCGCAAACAGTCTCTCTGTCTTTAAGACGGAACTGCAGATGCTGGAAAATCGAAGGTACACAAAAAAAACCTGTATATCCTCAGCGGGTGCAGCAGCATCTATGGATCGAAGGAAAAAGGCAACGTTTCGGTAGAAAACCCGTCTGAGGATGGGCTTCGGCCCAAAGCGTTGCCTATTTCCTTCGCTCCATATATGCTGCTGCACCCGCTGTGTTTCTCCAGCTTTTTTTTGTGTACCAGTCTCTGTCTCTCCCCTCTCTCTCTCTCTCTCTCTCTGCCCTTCTCTCTTCACAGCCCGCGGCTCGACTCATGCACGCCCGCTCCAAACCCCCCCCTTCACCTCTCTCCCCATCCTCTTTTTCCTCTCTCCACCCCTCTCCTCTCTCCCCCTTCCATTCCACCCTCCTCCTCCCCCTCTTCAAATTTTTTTTTTCTAACATTAAATTTTCGCTCTGCCCCAACCCCTCTAGACGCATCTGAGAGGGGAAGGCTATTCGTCAGTGGATAGGGTGGAGATGGGATAAAAGAAGCAAATTAAAAAATTAAAATAATATCAAGAGGTGTGATGAGTGTGTGTGTTTGTGGGTGCCGGATTCCGTGCTTTGGAGGAAAGGGGGTGATTAGTGTGACGCCACAGCCTCCCTCCCCCCCCCCTCCCCCGCAAACGCACGTTCAGTGTCCAGACCCAACGGGTCTGCACTTGGCCTAGTCTAAACTAAAACTAAACTACATTATATCACTCTCAGCAGTGAGTCTTTCTTCTTGTCTTCTCATCATATCTGTCCCAGCCCTCCAGTGTCCAATATTTAGAGACCACCTATTCTACTTTGCTGTTGATGTAGAGGAAGGTTTCTTCCACAATTCAAAGAGGGACTAACACATTATGACTGCCTACCTTTAGTCTTTAGCGATACAGCGCGGAAACAGGCCCTCCGGCCCACTGAGTGCGCACCGATAAGCGATCACCCCTTACACTCACACTGTCCTACAAACTAGGGACAATTTCACAATTTCACCAAAGCCAATTAACCTACAAGCCTGGCACGTCTTTGGAGCGTGGGGGGGGAAACCGGAGCATCCGTAGAAATCCCATGCGGCCATGGGGAGAACGTACAACCACCGTACATACAGCACCCGAAGTCAGGATCGAACCCGGTTTGCTGGCGCTGTGAGGCAGCAACTCTACCGCTGTGCCACTGTAACGCCATTTTTTCTTTTAAATGAAAAAAACTCTAAAGCACCTTTTAACTGTCTTTCAAATACAAGACAAGACTGTGACGTACATGTCATGTTGTCACTTGCGGGCGGAGCAACAAGGCAAATTCCTTGTATGTGAATACTTGGCCAATAAACTTATTACTTCATTCAATGCCCTACCCAGGCCGCTAATTCTGTGGCAGGTTACTAAATCAGCTCATAAAACGCTTCTTGACCTTCAAAGAGCCTGTAATTTAGCTAAGGTGAGATCAAAGGATTACTGGAACTCAGTGTTTAACTGACTGCCTCACAGAGGTCATCACACAATATCCAAACTGTGCAGGATAGTTTCTCACCAGCCTATTCTGTGTTGCACCTGGCAGGGTATATTGAACTTTAGGTAGACAAAAGTGCTGGAGAAACTCAGCGGGTGTGGCAGCATCTATGGAGCGAAGGAAATATGCCACCTTTTTGGGCAGAAACCCTTCTAAGCAGTTTATTGTGCTTTAACTCTCTCTTTTGGCTTGAAGCGGCATTACCCTGGGAGAGTTTGTCGGAAGGAAGGAACTGCAGATGCTGGTTTGAACCGAAGATAGACACAACATGCTGGAGTAACTCAGCGGGACAGGCAGCATCTCTGGAGGGAAGGAATGGGTAACATTTCAGGTCGAGTCCCTTCTGCACACTGGAAACATCACCCATTCCTTCTATCCAGAGATGCTGCCTGTCCCGCTGAGTCACTCCAACATTTTGTGTATCTTCCCCAGGGAGAATAATGCTACAAATGGTTTCTTTCATCGATTCATTGGATAATCATACTGCCGCCCAGAGTGGTCTGAGTTTGGAGTTTGGTTCGGGTATGCGCCCACCTGTAACGTAAGAGTCCAAAATCTGAGTGTGTTTTTCTTTGCCAATTGAAACTGAAAAAAGCAGGAAGCTCGACAGAAGGCGTGAAGCTACTTATAACTTCAATCCTGCCGCCAGCCATTGGAACACTTTGTGTTTGTGTTCGTGCGCTCTTGGGCAGATCTCTGCTTTCTCCGAACTGCACAACGAGTGTAACTTCACACTGCCAATTCATGCCCAACGCAAAAGCAGGTATTGTGTTCAAATGAAACCTGCCATAAACTGCAGAGCGAGCAGTGCGGTTTTTGTAGACAAACAAAGTGCAGGTCCTCACTTCATTCCCTGCTGTTGGCGTCCAAGGCGTATCGTGGTCCTATAAGCTGCTTAAGTAGTTTAAGGAAGATAGACACAAAATGCTGGGGTAACTCGGCGGGTCAGGCAGCATCTCTGAGAAAAAGGATGGGTGACGTTTAGCGATGAACAGCTAACAACGAACCATTCTACCTTTCCATTATTAGCATCTAATTTTATCTGTGGTTTTCACACCTTACCCTTCCATACCTCTAGGCTCCCTCTCCCTGATTCTGAGTCTGAAAAAGGGTCTTGACCCGAAATGTCAACCATTCCTTCTCTCCAGAGATGCTGCCTGTCCCGCTGAGTTACTCCAGCTTTTTTGTGTTTTTCTTCGGTTTAAACCAGCATCTGCAGTTCCTTCCTATATACTAATCTCAATGCAGGCAGGCATGCTAGTGAACAAGGAGTGGTTTACCAAATCGCTATACCATATGTGTAACATAGATAGGCTGTTTGCTTTAGACTCTGTCCAATGTCCATCTCACTTCAATCAGTGATGAAGTGGAAAGAGTACCAGTGATGAAGTGAAAAGAGTACCATTGCCAAATCTCCTAGTAAATGTACATACTGTTACATCATTTCCATGGGTGATCACAATGCAGGCATGTTCTTAGGTTTCAGACGTATCAGAGTTCAAACCAAACCAAACCACACCAACCTAAAATAATCTCAACTCAACTCAACTCAACTCAAATGAAATACCCCAACTAAAATGTGTTTTGCTTTAAAGGTACACCACTGAAAATTTTAACTCTCTTTGCTCTTAAAACGAGCTGTACATTGTTACATTGATCTTCATCTAGATGTGTTTGTTACCAATTAAAACCTGCATCTTAAAATCTTTATTCAGCTGTTTATCATTTTGCCAACTTTGATCATGCACATTGTGTTATTTTCTGCGTAAACCACTTCACAGGCCCGTCAGCTCCCACAGAATGAGGTTTAACACAAGCATCCAGCTTAATCTTCAGTCTGGTATTCAACATGCAAGCTGCTGCATTATGACCCTTTATTTGTCATTTATATCACTGGGCTGCTTGGAATTGACTTTGGTGTTTTGGATGAGTGCTTTGTATCTCTCACAGGTAAGTAATGCAGGAATACTCTTTCTTTTTTCAATGTTGAACCATATTATCCTGCAATTGAGCTCAGTGGCTATGCTCAGCAGCGACCATCTCGGGATGAAGATGATTTTTCATTTAATGCTGTCATCGTGGAATAGTGAAAGGCATGGATAGAGTGGATGTGGAGAGGATGTTATCACTGGTGGGAGAATCCAGGAGCAGAGGTCATAGCCTCAGAATTAAAGGGTGTTCCATTAGGAAGGAGATGAGGGGGGGTTTCTTTAGTCAGAAGGTGGTGAATCTTTGGATTTCATTGCCGCAGGAGGTTGTGGAGGACAAATCAATGGATATTTTTAAGGCGGAGATTGATAGATTCTTGATTAATACTGGTGTCAGGGGTCATGGGGAGCAGGCAGGAGAATGGGGTTGAGACGGAAAGATAGATCAGCCATGATTGAATGGTGGAGCGGACTTGATGGGCCGAATGGCCTAATTCTGTTCCTATCACTTATGAACTAATCTCCATTGGCTTTGTAAGACACAGACTTTCTGAAAAGTAAACTCACTCACTCACTCTGAATTATTTGGAATACACTTTTGCACTAGTCAATGCACGGACTTCCCTCAGGAAGCTTTCCAATGTTACAGTGTAGCAAGTGCTCTTAAATGCCATGGTATAATCACCAATGAACAGGACAGGCTTTTTTGATGGTGTACCCTGGCCTTTGACTTTTGTTATCCCTAAAGGTACAAGGATTACCTTGCACCTTCGATTTCATAAGTTGATAAATTCATAGGTTATCGGAGCAGAATTGAGCCCTTCAGCCCATCAAGGCTACTCTGCCATTCATTCAATCATGGCTGATATATTTATCTTTCCCTCTCAACCCCATTCTCCTGCCCCCTCCCCATAACCCCTGACACCCATACTGATCAAGAATCTGTCAATCTCCTCAGCCTTCTATGGCAATGAATTCCTCACCACCCTCTGACTAAAGACATTTCTTACACTTCTGGAGAGTATGTAATTATTGAGGTAGGTCCAATGACCATGGACCGATAAGTGGTGGATCTGTGGAATTGGGTATACCCAAGTCATTGGCTGTTTATAAAGCGGAGATTGATAGGGTCTTCATTAGTGCGGGTGTCAGGGGTTATGGGGAGAAGGTGGGAGAATGGGGTTGAGAGGGAAAGAAATATCATCCATGATTGAATGGCGGAGTAGTCTCGATGGGCTGAAAGGCCTAATGCGGCTCGTATGATTTATGGACCTCTGAATTTATCGACCATATTTAAAAGACATTTGGACAGGTACATGGATAGGAAAGATTTAGAAGGATACTAGACTAAGTGGACCCGTTGGGTCCCAGCATCACACGGGAGGGCTGGTCCCCCAACGCAATATTCCACCTCTCCACCAATTCCAATATTGGTAGCCAGTGGGGGGGAGGGGGGTTGGCCTTCTGGAGTGCTAGTATGGGTGTTGTTGCCTGAAGGGACTGGTTTCCAGAGGGCTAGTATGGACATTGTGGGCCGAATGGATTCTTGTGCTGGCGGCTCAGTCACTCAAGCCTGTTGTGCTGGCAGCTCACTCACGGCTGGTGGGCTGGCAGTTGACTCACGGCTATTCCTTGAAATTCCATTTCAAGCAAGGTGCAAGGCCACCAAATTCAAGTACAGTTTCTTACCACTTCAAGCAGGGTGCAATGCCACCAAATTCAAGTGCAGTTTCATACCATTTCAAGCAGGGTGCAAGCCCACTAGAGTCATCGAGTCGTGACCTCTCCCTCCTCCATCTTGCAAAGACTGAGCCACGCCCACTCTTCTGGGTTTTATAGTCCCTCCCCCTCCCACCAGAAGGGGCGTGGCCTTCATGGCATGATTGACAGGAGAGAGAATCTCAACATTTTTTAAAAACTAATAACTCTTCTACTTTTCATCAATGGGAAAAATCATCGGCACCCGATGAGCGGAGGGGGACTCTAAGTAAGATGGCTAAAAATCAAAGCCGTACGTGGTAGCGTTTTTTCTAAAATCAATATAAAGCGCAAACAGGAAGTGGTCAAGAATAGACTTTTAATTATATAGAAGGCAAGCAACTTTAATTAGGCAAGGCAACTTTAATTAGGCAAGGCAACTTTAATTAGGCAAGGCGACTTTAATTAGGCAAGGCAACTTTAATTAGGCAACACAGCTTTAGCATTTCCAAACCAAAGGCAACACAGCTTTAGCATTTCCAAACTATATTTTCAAACCACATTAAGGGCACTGACAGGTCAGTAAAACCACTCACAGTTTAGTAGACATGTGTTCAGTGTTATTCACAGCTCAGACTGAGAGACGTGACCCTCTCACTTCCCCCCATCTTGCAGAGACCGACTGAGGCACTCAGCACTTCCGGGTTTTATAGTCCCTCTGGAAGGGGCGTGGCCTTCAGGAGAGAGAATCTCAACATTTTTTAAACACTAATAACTCTTTTATTTTTCATCGATGGGAAAAATCCTCTTGTCCTGCGCAGCGGAGGGGGACTCTGAGTAAGATGGCCAAACATCACAGCCGTAAGTGGCAGAGTTTTTTCTAAAATCAATATACAGAACAACAGGAAGTGGTCAAGATCAGACTTTTAGTAATATAGATGGCCCAAATGCAAGCAAATGAAATGATCTTAGATAGTGTAAATTGGACAGCATACATGAGTTGGGCCAACGTGCTGTATGTCTCTATGACCCTATGTTTGTTTTTGCAGGTATAAGTAATTAGTCAGAGTGTTATATATCTCACGCCCAATTTCAACCGAGAGGATCACTTTCTTCCTCGCTTGAATTGCAATATTCATTATGTTTCTGCACTCTCTGGACTTTACCATCTAATTTGTAGTATTATTGGCCCGAAAAACATCTCCATGCATTCAGCATCTTGAGCAAAGTATCCTCATTTCATGTTGTAACCTCAGGCGGCAGAGCAGTGCAGCGGGTAGAGCTGCTGCCTCACGGTGTCAGAACCTGACCTCGGGTGCTGCCAGTGTGTGGAGTTTGCCCGTTCTCCCTGTAACCGGGTGGGTTTCCTCCGGGTGCTCCGGTTTCCTTCCACACTCAAAGATGTGCGGGTTTGTAGGTTAATTTGCCACTGTAAGTTGCCCCTATTTTGTAGGGAGTGGATGAGAAAGTGGGATAACATAGAACTAGTGTGAACGGGTGATCAATGGTCGGAGTGGACTTGCTGGGCCTGTTTCCATGCTGTACCGCTCGAATGAAAATTTGATGGCTTCAAATTTAAGATGACTTCCAATTTTGTTTTAACCAAAACCCAACCTACAAACCTGCACATCTTAGGAGGGTGGGAAGAAATCGGAGCACCTGGAGAAAACCTACGCAGGTCACGGGGAGAACGTACAAACTCCGTACAGACAGCACCCGTAGTCAGGATCAAACCCAGGTCTCTGGTGCAGTAAGGCAGCAGCTCTACCACTGTGCCACCGTGCCACCCTTCAACAAACAATGATGGGTGCTCCGGTTTCCTCCCACACCCCAAAGACATACAGGTTTGTAGGTTAATTTAGCTTCGGTAAAAATTGTAAATTGTCCCTAGTGTGTAGGATAGCGTTAGTGTACAGGATAATCATTGGTCAGTGTGGACTCTTGTGGGCTGAAGGGCCTGTTTCCACGCTCTATCTCTAGCCTAAAGTCTCAAGTCTCGTCTAAGTCTGTGTGGTATGGCTGTAATGACAAGAGATTTACTGAGTGCACTTTGAGACATGCTTTCAAAAACAAAAATCTATAGTTATTGTTATCTAGTTAATGCTCCCTATTGTAAATGCATTTATGTCGTGGTGCTGTTATTAATTGGAGCAAGAAAAGGAACTTGCATTACAAGCTGTCCAAATAGTTGTAATAGAATTGCTGACATCGACGTTTGGATTTAATCGTCCTCTCCATATAAAGTAAACTTTCCAAAGTGAGTCTTAAAAACTGTATCTGGTTCTGTCACAAAGAAATAGATGGCTCTACGAGGGCAGATGTGAAGAGTGCAGTATTCAGTCTTCAGTTCAACAAGAGATTGTACTGTCCACAGGGGACACAGCCACACTAAAGTCAGTGTTATGTGCTGAGGTTAACATCTTTTTTCTCTTGGAGGACCCTGTTTATTTACCGTGATAAAGTGTTATTAAATTGGATTTTGAAACTTCAGCTGAGGTTGAAAAGAGAGTGGCTATATTTTCTAAAAAAAATCTAGTGCTCTGCAAATGGTACTTCTTGGAAGTCATTCCGTAAAAGTTATGGGTATGAAAGATGACAGTGAACTGAACAGATATATATTTAAATTCATTTTTTACAACGTGTGACAGAATTGAACAAAAAGTAATTCTCTTCACACTTTAATTGTCCACTGGTACTGAAGAGACCCATGTGCCTCAGCGCTCTTCACAATTTATCTCTTTGTCTTGTATCTCAGAGGAACTATGATTGAAACTGAACTTCTCCACGCACTCCATGTGTCTCTATTCATCCACACTTGTAGGTTGAAGGGCGGCCCGGTGGCGCAGCGGTGGAGTTGCTGCCTTACAGCACCAGAGACCCAGGTACGATCCTGACCACAGGTGCTGGCGGTACTGAGATTGTACGTGACCACGTGCGTTTTCTCCAGGCGCTCTGGTTTCCTCCCACGCTCCAAAGACCTACAGGCTTGTAGGTTAATTGGCTTCAGTTAAATTGTAAATTGTCCCTGGATTGTACACTACACTATCTAGTGGTATACTATCTAGCTAGTGGTCGGTGCGGACACGGTGGGCCGAAGGTCAAGTTTCCATATTGTATCTCGAAAGTCTAAAGTCTAAAGTTACAATATAATTGGTATTCTCCAATTTTAGGTAACTAAGCTACAAAGAAATTCACCCACCTTTTCCGACTGGACTTGATGGGCCGAAGGGCCTGTTTCCTCGCTGCATCTCTAAAGTCCAAAATACGCATGATAATTTCTCCCCCTGAGCAGTCTATAACTGACGAGCAGATTATCTGTTGAAATGGAAGCAGCACGCTTACCACCTTTTGTCGAACATTCTTTTCCAATAGTGTTTATAATTCTCACCGGAATCTCACCTTAAAAATGGAGGGCCTGCTTTCTTTTCATTGGGAATGGACACAAAAAGCTGGAGTAACTCAGCGGGTCAGGCAGCATCTCTGGAGAAAAGGAAATAGGTGACGTTTCTGGTCGAGACCCTTCTTCAGACTGAGAGTCAGGGGAGAGGGAGACGAGAGATATAGACGGTGACGTGGAGAGATATGGAACGAATGAATGAAAGATATGCAAAAAAGTGACGATGATCAAGGAAAGGTGGAGCCCACAATGGTCCATTGCTGGCTGTGGGGTAGGTGATAATGAGTTATGCAGACAGTGAAACTCAACAGAACAACAATGAAACTAGTGCGACGTATTGGGTGGGGGAGCTGGGAGGGGATGAATTTAGAGAAGTCAATACACTGTAAACATGCTCTGCCGTGACCGCCCTCGGTGTCTTTCATCCCACACTCCAATGACGAACGGGTTTGTAGGTGAATTGGCCTTGGTAAAAATTGTAAATTGTTCCTAGTGTGTAGGATAATGTTAGTGTAGCACACTTACACCATCCTACACACACTAGGGACAATTTACCATTATTCCAAGCCAATTAACCTACAAGCCTGTACGGCTTTGGAGTGTGGGATGAAACCAGAGGTCCCAGAGAAAACCCACGCAGGTCACGGGGAGAATGAACAAACTCAGTACAGACAGCACCCGTGGTCAGGATCGAACCCGGGTCACTGGCGCTGTGAGGCAGCAACTCTACCGCTGCGCCGCCGTGCCTCCCTGGTGTTTTTATCTTTAATATTACTGAGTACAAAAAAGCGGTAAATGATCCTTTAACACAGGGGAGATGGTCCTGTCCCTCAGAATATAACAATATCAAATGAGAAGTACGTTGTTGCTTCTCTATAAATCAGACAGCCATATCATCATACAACTTGTCTCACTGCCAATAGTGGAGGGCACCCTGGGCCAAGGCAATGAAAACAGATACACAAAGTATTACAGTGAAATGTGGCAGATTGACCTTACTTTGATATGCTTGATTGTCCGATGCCATGGCCATGAATGACTCATTCCCTATTTTATATGCTTGGGGGGTTTTCTGGCTTGCTTTTACTTCCACTGGATATTCGGTATGTAAAATGCAATAGCCAGCTACAGCCATGGTTCCACATCAGCTTTCCGCTAAATACAGCTGTGTGTTGATGGGCAGTGCCTGTCAGCATTAACATTGTTCACACACCCAGGACAGTGTAAACCAGTACAAACCAGTACATACCAGGACAAACTGGGACAAACCAGTACAAAGCAAAGATCCTATAGCGCAGCAAGATAGACCACTCCTGCTAAATGCAATGGGCTGACGTGTAGTACGCAACGGAACGGAACGTGGGCCTTTTTTTCATCCATTTCAGTAACCCGACCCGACCCGACTCGCAGTGTAATCAACGTTGCGGGGGAACGGTTTGTGTTAATAAATTAAAATTCTGAAAATGAGGAGAAGATTTTTACCAAATAACTTTTAATTTTACGAGGATGTTTCCGTAACCGGCTTCCGTCTCCGCACTAGTTATCTTTGCTCCGCTATGGGACCTTTGGTGCGGAGACGGAAGCCGGTTACGGAAACGGGGCCTAAAATCACCCATGAATCTGCCCATGACCGTACTACGTCTTTTTCGTCGAGTGGGCTATCTTGCTCGCTGTAGGATCTTTGGTACAAAGGTGGAACGGTGGCACAGAGGGAGAGTCGGTGCCTTTTACAACGTCAGAGACCCGGGTTCTTCAGTGGAAAAATGTAAATTGTGCCAGGTGTGTGCGGGACCATGCTAGTGTGCGGGGATCGCTGGTCGGCGCGGACTCGGTGGGCCAGGGGAGGGGACCTATTTCTGTGCTGTATCACTAAACTAAACTAAACTAAAACTAAACTCAAGGTACTTGAGAATACAGCAGAGCTCTTGACAATTGTGGCACTTAAAGAGATCGTGTGTGACAGGTTGCAGGCATAAATAATTATCTATTTATCTACATCAATCACTGACAATTAGATTATCCGTTTGGCAACAAAGAGCTACCTCCCACTTCAAACATTACTTTTACAATTATGCCAGGTAGAATGTCTCAGAAAATACAACCTTTGGGGTACTTAGTTGCTTTTATACAATTGTTCTGTACAAACCCACAAAGTAACAAGGATTGCCAATGTATCCAGATGTGCAGTGGAGTAAGATGAATATATTTTATATTCATTTTCACAAGCATGCTTTCTTAGAACATACAGAATTAAAAGTGATTTGTTGCAAATTATCTTGTTCCCAATTCCATTAATATTACAGCTTAAAAGGCACTGTTTGTGACAGTGTTTCTGCCACTCTACCTGTCGGCACGGTGGCGCAGCTGGTAGAGCTGCTGCCTCACAGCGCCAGAGACCCGGGTTCAATCCTGACCTCGGATGCTCTCCATGTGGAGATTGCACGTTCTCCCTGTGACCCCCCCCCCCGTGGGTTTCTTCCGGGAAGTTCCGGTTTCCTCCCACATCCCAAATATCTGCAGGTTTGCAGGTTAATTGGGCTCTGTAAATTGCCTCTAGAGTTCAGGAGGTGGATGAGTAAGTGGGATAACATGGAACTAGTGTCAATGGTTGGTATGGAGTCGATGGACACAAGGACCTGTATCTCTACAATCTCACACATTTCAATGACATTTATCTGTCCAAGATCTTAGTAAGCACTGCAAATTAGTGTTTATAATATGGGTTAATACCTGTGTAGACAATTGAGAAAAATCGAATGCTGATATCAGGGGCCGGTGACGTTTTGGGTCGGGACCCTTCATCAGAAGGGGAGTCTCGACACGAAACGTCACCTATCCATTTTCTCCAGAGATGCTGCCTGACCCGCTGAGTTACTCCAACATTTTCTATCTAACTTTAGTATAAACCACCATCTGCAATTTATGTTCATTACATATGGATGATCAAAGTGTTAGTATAATCAATATTTTGACAAATGGCTCTTCACCTAACCTTACATTTTGTTTTGTAATTATATATATATATACATTTATTTTATCATATTATTATTATTATTATTATTATTATTATATTATATAAAATCATTATATATATATATGTGTTATGTTTGCCCTATAAATATATATAAACTTAAAAGATATATTTAAGTTATATATATATATATATATATATATATATATATATATATATATATTATAACTTAAATATATCTTTTAAGTTTATATATATTTATAGGGCAAAAATAATGAATAATGAATAATAAATAAAATACTTAACATAACACAAAATGATTTACCAAAAAACTTTGGTATAAACCAGCATTTGCAGTTCATTTATATGACATTAAAGCAGATATGTGTTTGCTGTTAATATCATGGATGGTCATTTCTGGACGTGGCTAATGTGTGTGGATTACACTCAGTGTCTGATGTGCTGGTCCGGGACCACGTGGAGTTTCTTCGCGTTCAGTCCCACCTCATCCTGTCGCCCTTCCTGAGACCTGACCTTTCCGAGTTTTAGCCCCTATCAAAGTGGTCCCCACATCAGTCCCCGCGCGCTCTGGATCTCTCAGGATGCATTTTCACTGGGCACTATGTTATGCTGACAGAGACCAGAAGAACTTAGCGGCTTTTCAAATGTCAACTCAGATTGGCTGGGGATAATTTAAAAGAGCACAGCAGCACTTCAAAAGAAGGAAAGGGCCAATATTCAAAAGTTCTGTTAAATTGTAATTGACTTTTAAGTAGATTTTAGATTTCGTAAACACCATCAGGACTTCAAAAAAAAAAGTGCACAAATAGATACAGAAAATAGCACTTTTTATATCAAATCTGAAGCTAACCATAAACACCACATTTAAAATTCTCATCCTTGTACTTCACAGTGCCTCTTATCTGGAGAAATCCTTACATAGACACAAAATACTGGAGTAACTCAGCGGGTCAGGCAGCATCTCTGGATAAAAGTAATCAGCGACGTTTCGGGTTAGAACATTTCATCAGACTGCTGAAGAAATCTCTGGTCTCCAGAGATGCTGCCCGAATTATTTTTCTCCAGAGATGTTGCCTGATCATTTTTCTCCGGAGATACCGCCTAACCCGCTGAAATCCTTTCCCTCCAGAGATGCTGCCTGATCTGCAGAGTTGCTCCAGCACTTTGTGTCTATCTAAGCCATACAATTATCTGAGATCTTTGGGATGGCACAGTGACGCGGCGGTAGACTTGTTGGCTTACAGCGCTTGCAGTGCCAGAGACCCGGGTTCGATCCCCACTATGGGTGCTGTCTGTACGGAGTTTGTACGCTCTCCCCATGACCGCGTGGGTTTACTCCGAGATCTTCTGTTTCCTCCCACACTCCAAAGACGTACAGGTTTGTAGGTTAATTGGCTTTTTATAAGTGTAAATTGTCCCTGGTGGTCAGGGATCGCTGGTCAGCACGGACTCGGCAGGCCGTATCTCTAGGCCTGTATCTCTAAAACTAAATCTCTGCTCCTCCGAACACTGTTCTCTTCTCTAGCTCCATCACGCTGTTAGTTATTTAGAATTCCTTCCCTAGTCATTTATTCAACTTCAGTTCCTTCCCCCGATAAATGGTCTTCTTAATATCCAGCTCAAGTGTTTGGTAAAGGGCCTCTCCCACTTAGGAGACCTAAACAGCAACCTCTAGTGACCTTGCCCGCCACCCAAGGTTTCCATGAGATCATTGGAGGTTTTGGTCACTCTTCCTAATGGTCGAAAGTGGTTTCCGTGTGGTCGAGGCTTCATCTAGGTTGCTGCTATTTTTTCATCAGGATTAAAACCGGCCTCGACTAAAAATAGGTTGCCGTTTTAAAAATCAATCATTTTTTAGTCACAGGTCTAGTCGAAGCCAGTTTTCTTCATAATCGAGGAAGGTTTTCAACATATGGGTGGGAGGTGGTAGGAGGTTGCAGGTCACCTCGACCTTGATTTTTTTTTGGGTGGCGGGCAAGGTCACCAGAGGTTGCTGTTTAGGTCTCCTAAGTGGGACAGGCCCTTAACCTGCCTTAATACCTCCTTACACAGTGTAGGAAGGGCCTGCAGATGCTGGTTCACACTGAAGCTAGACACAAAATGCAGGAGTAACTCAGTTGGAGAGAAGGAATGGGTGACGTTTCAGGTCGGAACCCTTCTTCAGACTGACTCGAGACTCTTCTTCCCTCAATCTGAAGAATGGTCTCGAGGAACTGCAGATGCTGGTTTACACCAAAGTTAGACACAAAATGCTGGAGTAACTCAGCGAGACAGGCAGAGCATCTCTGGAGAGAAGGAACAAGTAATGTTTTGGGTTGGAACCCTTCTTCAGACTGCCTATCAACAAGAATACTGGGAGATATTTGGCAAAAGGAGAGGTTAGACAAACTCGGATTGTTTATGCTGTAACACCAGAGGGTTAGAGGTGACCTGATAGACGTATATAAAATTATGAGAGGCATAGATAGGATAGACAGTCAGAACATTTTTCCCAGGATGCAAATGTCAAAGACTAGCTGGCGTAGCTTTAAGGTGAGAGGAGCAAGTTTGAAGGAGATGTGCGGGGAATGTGTCTTATTCAGAGGGTGGTGGGTGCCGGGAACGCGCTGCCTGAGGTGGTATTTGGAGGCAGATATGCTAGTTTTGTTTCGATAGGAACATGGATATGCAGGGAAGGGATGAATGTGGATCACGTGCAGGCAGACGAGATTATTTTTCTCTTGGAACCACGTTCGGCACAGATATTGTGGGCCGAAGGACCTGTGCCTGTTCCGAATTGTTCTATGTTCTAAGTTGTAAAGTAACTGTTTGCTAAATGTGGAGTTCCCATATTCCAAGAGTCAATGGATTCATTTTGCTGCCTTAAAACTTGGATGGAAAAATCTGTAATCTTCTTTGCGTATAATCGATACTTTCATTGCTGCATAGAAGAACATTTTAAGCATTGTTCAGTTTAGTTTGGTTTAGAGATACAACGTGGAAACATGCCCTTCGGCCCACCGAGTCCACACTGACCAGCGATCCCCGC
The DNA here is from genome assembly GCA_038087875.1 of Malacoraja senta. Classification (NCBI taxonomy): domain Eukaryota; kingdom Metazoa; phylum Chordata; class Chondrichthyes; order Rajiformes; family Rajidae; genus Malacoraja; species Malacoraja senta. The sequence goes on from CM075989.1 coordinate 21,527,766, forward strand.
ACATTAACACTATCCTACACACTAGGGACAATTTACATTTATACCAAGCCTGTTAAACTACAAATTTGCACCTCCTTGGAGTGTGGGAAGAAACCGAAGACCTTGGAGAAAACCCACGCAGGTCACGGGGAGAACGTGCAAACTCCGCACAGACAGGCACCGGTAGTCAGGCCTGAACCAGGGTCCCTGGCGCTGTGAGGCAGCAACTCTACCGCTGCGCCACTGTGCCATCATTCTTGCTTTAGTGATGTATAGAGCGTGGGGGGGATTCCCGCCGTTCAGGCTGTGTAGTGTATTAATCTTTGATCTATATATGGTGTACATCCACTATTGCAGAAGCACATGTACCTTTTTCTTCCTGCAGTGTATCTCACTGAAGCCCTGGTTTACAGCCACCAATAACTTAAACTTTCAACTTGCATGGCATTTATGCAGAGACACAGACCTTACACAGCAATAAAAGGTGGCACAGTGATGAATTACCACTCACCGCTTTCATTGATCACTTTGCGTTCCTTTGTACTTGATGTGACAATTGTACAGCCACTCAGAATAGGTTTAATGGAGCAGGAGCTGAACACCGTCAGATTGAACTGCTTGGGAGAATTAAAATGCATAGACCTCAAGGAAACAAAGAGGTGAACCCTGTTACTTCACGGACTAATTGCTCGTGTATCATCAGGTAGCAGTTACAAGACTTTCTTTTACTAACTTCTTCCAAAGGAGAACTTCCCTCCCAGGCACAATGCTCCAACTGAGTAATATGGCCCATATCCCTCTTAACTCTTCTTATCCACATCCCTGGCCAAGTCAGTTTATTGGATGAAGAAGGGTCTCGACCCGAAACGTCATCCATTCCTTCTCTCCAGAGATGCTTCCATGTCCCGCTGAGTTACTCCAGCTCTTTGTGTCTATCTTAAGTTTACTGTCGTGTAGGAAGGAACTTCTGGTGTAACTCAGCGGGACAGACAGCATCTTTGGAGAGAAGGAATCATTGACGTTTCGGGTCAAGATCCTTCTTCAGACTGCTTGACCGGTTGACGGCACTGGGCCTGTACTCGCTGGAGTTCAGAAGGATGAGGGGGGACCTCGTTGAAACTTACTGAATAGTGAAAGGCCTGGATAGAGTGGATGTGGAGAGGATGTTTCCACTAGTGGGAGAGTCTAGGACCAGAGGGCACAGCCTCAGAATAAAAGGACCTACCCTTAGAAAGGAGATGAGGAGGAATTTCTTTAGTCAGAGGATGGTGACTTTGTGGAATTCACTGCCACAGAAGGCTGTGGAAGCCAAATCAATGGATATTATTTATGGTGGTGATTCACAGATTAAAACTTGTATGGAAACATCTGTAATCTTCTTTGCATACAGGTGTCAGGGGTTATGGGGAGGAGAATGGGTTTGAGAGGGAAGGATAAATCAGCTATGATTGAATGGCAGAGTAGACTTTATGGGGCATATATGGCCTAATTCTGTAGAGTTGCAGCTTTAGAGATCCATGTTCAATCCTGACTACGGGTGCTGTCTGTAGGGAGTTTGTACATTCTCCCCGTGACCGCATGGGTTTCCTCCGGGTGGTCCGGTTTTCATCCACATCCCAAAGACGTGCAGGTTTGAAGGTTAATTAGCTTCGGTAGAAATAGTTAATTATCCCTTTTGAGTAGGATAGTGTTTGTGTGCGGGGAGATCGCTGGTCGGCGCGGACTCAGTGGGCCGAAGGGCATGTTTCCACGCTGTATCTGTAACGTCTAAGAAGTCCAAAGCATCTACATAAAATATTGTTTGTTGCTGTCCGATAAAAGGATGAATCGCTGTTCATCTGTTACAGTAACAGTTTAGTTTATTGTCACGTGTACCGAGGTACAGTGAAAAGCTTTTGTTGCGTGCTATCCGGTCAGCGGAAAGACAATACATGATTACAATCGAGCGGCTACACATTGTGACTGTGCAATTTTCCGCTACCCTGCCTCGTACAGAAGCTTCGAGGGCCTGCGCTGTTTTGAAGATACAGCTTCACGGATCCATTCCTCGGCCTCAGCTGCGGATTTTCTCCGGATTGCTGCTCTGCCGTTCCATTGGGAGTGCCGGGGATTAGAGGCCAGGTGGTGTTCAGGGACTCCATGGACCCAGACATCAGCAGCTAGAATTCCACCTGACTGGCTCGGCCTCTGGGATAACTATCTGGAAAACTGTTGAAAGCCACACAGCTCTGACAACGATTACCCTACAGAAAACATCATTCTCCTGCTGTCAACCTTCAAATTAAAGCAAGGTGGGACCTCCCTGTAGTCCTGAGAATAGGTGTTATACCCGAAGTGTAATTTCTAAGACTGGCTGTGCTCATGTGATCTAGAGTTACCACCTCAATAGACCAAGTGCTCGACCTTCTTCATGAACTTAAGGGAGTCCGTGAGTTCATACCTGCTCTCAGTCACATCCGCTGATGCATATACAATTCACTTGAGAATTTGACACCTCAACTCTAGTTTACCATGGAGATCAGAGTCATTGCTAGGATAGATATGTCTGAAGTCATTAATCCAGTAATCAAGGAGGTCTCTGACACAAAATGAACAACCACAAGTTGAGGGTGAAGTTTTGGGTCGTGACCTTTCTTTAACCCCGAAGATCCGTCTGAAGAAGGGTCTCGACCCGAAACGTCATCCATTCCTTCTCTCCAGAGATGCTGCCTGTCCCGCTGAGTTACTCCAGCATTTTGTGTCTATCTTCGGTTTAAAGCAGCATCTGCAGTTCCTTCCTACCCAACCACACGTTAAGTCTTAAAGGAGTTCAAACAATGTAGGAAGGAACTGCTGGTTTACACAGAAGATAGTTCAAACAATGGTCAGGTTTGGGTGTGGTGAAGGGTAAGGACTTGCCCCAAACCACCTCCAAGAAATAGCTTCCTTATTCTTTCAAAGTACTACTTCTTGCCCTGAACACTGTTTAGTTTAGTTCAGTTAAGTTTAGTTTAGTTTATTTTCGAGATGCAGCGCAGAAACTGGCCCTTCGGCCCACCGACCAATGATTCTGATCTCCATGGTAAGCTTGACCGGTAATCCCCATACACTAGCACCATCCTGCACATACTAGGGACAATTTACAATTTTTACCAAAGCTAAATAAAGGGCCTGTCCCACTTGGCCGTCTTTTGCGCGTCACGCAGATGGCGCGCGAAGATTTTGTACATCACAAATTCCTGCGATGTCGCGCGTCACTGCCTATGTCATCACGCTCCATGCGCGCATCACGTGCGTTTCACGATGCGCGTGTCGTGCGTCGTGACGCGTAAATGATGTCGCGTAAATTACGCGCAAATGACGGCCAAGTAGGACAGGCCCTTTAACCTACAAATCTGTATGTGACTATTAAATCCAGTTTCCTTCTCTCCATAGATGCTGCCACACCCGCTGAGTTTCTCCAGTATTTTTGTCTACCTTCGATATTACCAGCATCTGCAGTTCTTTCTGAAGCATTAAGTCCAGTTTCTTTTGTTTTAGTTCTATTGTTTTTCTTTGTGGGAAATATAATTGCAGCAGCAATAAAGCATGTCGTGCCTGACAAATCATATTTGTTCTCGTTCATATCTCTAACGATATTTCCTCTCTTGCAGTCTTAGTGTCCACACTCTCCTTTTCTGTCCATTTTTTAGATACTTTGTGAAATATAAAATATTACCGCGAGGGGAATTAGCGGGAGATCAGAAGTAATTGGGAAGTCGCTAAAAGCAGTTGAGGAATAGCTAAATATGTGGCATAGAGTGATATAGCATGGAAACAGGCCCTTCAGCCCAACTTGCCAACACTGGCCAACATGTCCCAGCTACACTAGTCCCACCTGCCTGCGTTTGGTCCATATCCCTCCAAACCTGTCCCATCCACGTACCTGTCTAACTGTTTCTGAAACGTTGGGATAGTCCCAGCCTCAACTATCTCTTCTGGCAGCTTGTTCCATACACCCACCACCCTTTGTGTGAAAAAATCACCCCTCAGATTCCTATTAAATCTTTTCCCCTTCATATTAAACCTAGGCCCTCTGTTCCTTGATTCCCCTACTCTGAGCAAGAGACACGGTGCATCTACGGGATCTATTCCTCTCTTGATGTTATACACCTCTATAAGATCACCCCTCATCCTCCTGCGCTCCAGGGAATAGTCCCAGCCTCCTCTACCTCTCCCTGTAGCTCAGACACTCTGGTCCTGGAAACATCCTCGTAAATCCTCTCAGTACCCTTTCTAGCTAGACAATATTTTTTCCATCATTTCTTAAGAATACTATTTTTAAGACGGAAAGATCGTAGCCACGATTTCTTGGAAGAACATAGAAGGTTACACGCATACGTGAGCTTAGTCAGTGAAGCTAAGTGGGAGGATGTGTTGAATGGGCACCTGAACGGTCCTTTCACCAGCTAGAGAGTGGTCCTGACCTCCCATATACCTTATTGGAGACCGTTGAACTGGTTTTAATCTACCTTTATTGGACTTTATCTTGCACTAAAGGCTGTACCTTTATCATTTTCCTATGCGGTGTGGACGGCAAGATTGTATTCATGTATAGACATTTCTTTGAAGATAGATACAAAAAGCTGGAGTGACTCAGCGGGTCAGGAAGCATCTCATGCGATAAGAAATAGGTGACGTTTTAGGTCGAGACCCTTCTTCAGCCCTATCTTCTATTTATCTATCTTCTATCTTCGGTTTAAGCCAGCATCCGCGGTTCCTTCCGACATATATCGTTTTTACTTTGACTGGTCAGCTTGTAAACAAAAGCCTTTCACTGTAAACAAAAGCCTTTCTTATAGAAACGTACAAAATTCTTATGGGGTTGGACAGGCTAGATGTAGGAAGATTGTTCCCGATGTTGGGGAAGTCCAGGACAAGTGGTCACAGCTTAAGGATAAGGGGGAAATCCTTTAAGACCGAGATGAGGAAAAACTTTTTCACACAGAGAGTGGTGAATCTCTGGAACTCTCTGCCACAGAGGGTAGTTGAGGCCAGTTCATTGGCTATATTTAAGAGGGAGTTCGATGTGGCCCTTGTGGCTAAGGGGATCAGGGGGTATGGAGAGAAGGCAGGTACGGGATACTGAGTTGGATGATCAGCCATGATCATATTGAATGGCGGTGCAGGCTCGAAGGGCCGAATGGCCTACTCCTGCACCTATTTTCTATGTATCTATCTATGTATATATGTACCTCGGTAGTCGTGACAATTACAAACTATGCCAAACTAAGCTATATCAGGAAATTAGTTTTGTTTTAGTTTAGAGATACAGCGCAGAAACAGGCCCTTCGGCCCACCAAGTCTGTACCGACCAGTGATCCCCACACCTTGACACTATCCGACACACACACACTAGGGACAATTTACACTTACACCGAACCAATTAACCTACACCCCTGTACGCCTTTGGAGTGTGGGAGGAAACCGAAGATCTCGGAGAAAACCCACGCAGGTCACGGGGAGAACGTACAAACTCCGTACAGACAGCACCCGCAGTCCCATAGCCAGGATCGAACCCAGGTCTCTGGTGCTGCAAACACTCTACCTGCTCTACCTCCACCATAGCTGCCCAATGAGAGCAAATGAGAGCAAAACAGCTCAAAAGAAGAACAATGTTGCATGAGTTTGTTTATGTGTCAAGGTAAAGGCTTTGTCAGGTCTGCAAATCAAATCAAAGAGGTCTTTTTTATCCTTTTGGGCTTCATGGCTGTCTCCTGTTACAATAGGTTTTGTTATTCTGGATTTCAGTTTGTTGAGCAAGATTGGAAAAAGATGGTAAGCTAATCAATGTTCGGTATTACTTCCATGGCCAACAGGGCTATTGTGAAGCACGAGAAAACAGTAAATGAACTCTAGTGAAGGTTAGTGATTCAAAGGCAGGTGAATCACTTCATTTCATTCCCTGGTACCAAGCGGTAATATTTCTACTGTTATTGCCACATCCATGAAGACAGGAAATATATTGTGTGTTCAGATTAGTGGTCTCATTCAGTGCTAGAGTGCATATTGTTCCACTGGCATTTTAGCTGCAGCACAGAATAAGGTGCATGTCAATGGAAGGTACGTTTTCAGTTCAGTTCAGTTTGGGAGTTATGGAGTTGAAAATTCAGCCCATCCATATAAGAATTCAATAGTTGAAGAATATCGATCGCCACATTGGTTATCGCAGCTCCCACTGTACATCGACCGACATATAAAAAGTAGGCATTTAATAGCAAAGTTGATTTTACAGTTTTTTTCATAGAATGAAGAGAGAAGCTGTCCACAAGATAAAATGTTTGAGAAAAGTTGTGAATTTGCGGAAATCCCTGCCACAGAGGGCAGTGGAGGCCAAATCACTGGATGGATTTAAGAGAGAGTTAGAGAGAGCTCTAGGGGCTAGTGGAGTCAAGGGATATGGGGAGAAGGCAGGCACGGGTTATTGATTGGGGACGATCAGCCATGATCACAATGAATGGCGGTGCTGGCTCAAAGGGCCGAATGGCCTCCTCCTGCACCTATTTTCTATGTTTCTATGGAAAATTACTGAAGTGGACCGAGACACCAATCCCATGTGTATTTTTTAATCATTTTCAGAAGCAATGGGGAAAATAATAAAGGTTATTCCCAAATTAATTTTGAAAAGATATTTTCCTTCACCATGGATCTGAATCTAATCAAGGCTGTATGTTTTTTTAAATTATTTGTGGCCCACAATTTGTCCAAGAGTTTAAAACAAAGATTAACCTCTGGAGCTGGGAAAGGATAGCTTAGGATGTAACATTTTTGTTTAGTTTAGAGATATGGCGCAAAAACAGGCCCTTCGGCCCACCGAGTCCGCACCGACCAGGGATCCCCACGCAATAACACTATCCTACACACACGAGGGTCAATTTAAATTCATACTAAGCCAATTAACCTAAAAACATGTACGTTTATGGAATGTGAGAGGAAACCGGAAATTATGGGGAAAACCCACGCATGTCACAGGGAGAAAGTACAAACTCCGTACACTCAGAGTCAGGATCGAACTCAGGTCTCTGGCACTGTGAGGCAGAGACTCTACCGCTGCCGGGCCAATTCTTGAAATTCATTAAATATCCGAAGTCAGTTGCAAATGAACACTTTTCCACAAATGCATCGCATCTTGCGAATGGCCGTGCTCTCCCATTTGAGACTCTGAAACAAACCGAGCAGACTCATTGCAACAGGGGCAAGCAGTAATCAAATATTTGGATGTTCGTTGTGGAAAATCTGTTGCCATTCACGTGACACTTTTCCTTGGCCTTGTAACATGTGAACATGATCCTGCTCAAGTTTTTCCTTTGTTGTGGCCTGCAGTAAACGTGATCGCAGTAAACAAAATGTAGATCGCAAACTCCAGGCCTTGTGGCTGAAGTTTTTTTTGTGTAATGGAGACGGCTCCTGTTACAAAATACCTCCTATTAAAACCTTTTCCCCGGGAGGAGAAGGTTGCACAATGGAACAGTGCCTACAAGTTATGTTAAGGTGGCATCGAGCGTCAAATAATAAGACAAGACATGGCAAGAGCAGTGGAATTTCTTTTATAAATTGGTGGATAGAATTAACAGCCACACTATCTGAGGGATCAATGTTATGGTGTTTGAATACTTGTTAATGAATACTTATGAAGGTCACCATGACAGATGAAATAGCAAAACACACCCGATCGTAAAACCTATCTCCGAAAAATAATTAATATTGAATTATAATCAAGAAATGAAGGCCCACAAAGATTTAAGGTTGCGTTACGGCAGAAGTTTGGATGGCAAAGTCACATGGGATCAACATCAATAACCACCAGCATGCCTTGTTTGAGCTTAGTTTTAGCTTTACAGGGACAGCACAGAAACAGGCCCTTCAGCCCGCCAAGTCCACGCTGACCATCGATCCCCGCACACTAACACTATCCGACAAACACGAGGGACAATTTACAATGATACCAAAGCCTGTTAGCCTAAAAAACATGTACGTCTTTGGAGTGTGGGAGGAAACCGGTGCTCCCGGAGAAAAACCCACGCAGGTCACGGGGAGCACATGCAAACTCCGTACAGACAGCACCCGTGGTGAGGATCGGACCCGGGTCTCTGGCGCTGTAAGGCAGCAACTCTACCGCTGCGCCACCGTGCTGCCCTTGTCTTACCTCATGCCGAACAGATTGGTGGGACAATATAATTTGGGATAAACACTGGGTGCTGGAACTAACCCACTGTGTGGTAAACTGCACTGACAATCCTGTTAGCAGCTCTCTCTCTATGCTTCAGTTCAGATATACCAATTTTAGTTCTTCGAAAGGCTGCAAAAGAGCCAGGACAATTGTCAAGTGCGCAAAGGTCAAGACTCTTTCATTCAAAGTGGGGACCACTGAAGCAACAGGTTGTTGAAGTTACGCGGCGTCACTAAGCTGTCATTTAGGAGATTACGTGAAGTTCGGTACTCTGTTCTCACTTTGTCAACCAATGTGTGCATGTCTTTTCAAATAAATATTAAGTGCTTCTGTCCTTTCCCCACCACTGAAATGCCGACACACTGATGGTTGCTGCAGCTGAGGTAAAGTCTGCCACCAAGGGTGAAGCTGGAATCTGACGCTGCTCCTCATTCACACCGTACACCATCGGGGGTTGTCACATGTTCTGGTTTAGTTTATTTTAGGGGGGGTGGGGCAGAGAGAAAGACAGAGAGAAAAAAACTAATCAAGAACATTTTTTAAAAAATAGAATGGGAAACAGGACAGATTCGTGCATTTTGATCATTGTTAAATGAATAATTAACATACATAATTATTTATGTAACAATAATTACATGATTTGTAAATTAACATTGACAAATAATTTGTCGATCATTTGATAAATTATTATTTGACAAATAATTAATTGTGCCAAAATTATCAAATAGCCAAACAATATGATGACCAATTTGATTCCTTGGTTCAAAGTGCACAGGGAATTGTCAATGTTCTATTTCATCCAGTTAGTTACGCAGGCAAGCATTTTCAAAGCAGCAACAGGCATCTTTACTGGTCTAACTTCAGAAAAAAAGTTTAATTTAGTTTAAGAAAGAAATGCAGATGTTGGTTTAAATCGAAGGTAGACACAAAATGCTGGAGTAACTCAGCGGGACAGGCAGCATCTGATGAGAGAAGGAATGGGTGACGTTTTGGGGTCGAGACCCTTCTTCAGACTTAGTTTAGTTTAGTTTAGAGATACAGCGCAGAAACAGGTCCTTCGGACCACCAAGTCCGCGCAGCACATTAATCCCCGCACATTAACACTATCCTACACACAAGGGACAATTTACTACCTTTTACCGAAGCCAATTAACCTACAAACATGTACGTCTTTGGAGTGTGGGAGGAAACTGGAGCACCCAAAGAAAACCCATGCGGTCATCAAGAGAACATACAAACTCAGTACAGACAGCGCCCATAGTCAGGATCAAACCCGGGTCTTGGGTGCTCTAGAGTTGCTGGCACACAACGCCAGAGACCCGAGTTCGATCCTGACTACGGGTGCAGCCTGTACGGAGTTTGTACATTCTCCCTGTGACCGCGTGAATTTTCTCCAGGTGCTCCAGTTTCCTTCCGCACTCCAAAGATGTACAGGTGTGTGGATGTACAGGTGTGTAGATGTACAGGTGTGTAGATGTACAGGTGTGTAGATGTACAGGTGTGTAGATGTACAGGTGTGTAGATGTACAGGTGTGTAGATGTACAGGTGTGTAGATGTACAGGTGTGTAGATGTACAGGTGCGTAGATGTACAGGTGCGTAGATGTACAGGTGTGTAGATGTACAGGTGTGTAGATGTACAGGTGTGTAGATGTACAGGTGTGTAGGTTAATTGGCTCTGGATAAATGATCAATTATCCCTAGTGTGTGTAGGATAGTGCTAGTGTATGGGGGGACTGCTGGTCGGCATGGACTCAGTGGGCCGAAGGGCCTGTTTCCATGCTAAATCTCTAAAGTCCATTCAGGAAGAAGCTGTTCCTGAGTCTGGTTGTGCACTGATTCCCTAGGGAGTAGGTGAGTTTACAATTCACTTTGTAAATTGTTCCTGGCGTGTAGGATACTAGCGGAGTGAGCGCTGGTCGGCGCGGAATCGGCGGGCCGAAGGGCCTGTTTCCGCGCTGTATCTCTAGAGTCTAAACTGACCAGGGTGGGGGAAGACGCTCTCCATTCGTCGGGGGAAAGCGATCACTTTGGCTGAAGGTCTTTACTTTCCACTGGGGCCCCTCTGGCATGTTTGCCAACAAACGCATGAAAAAATGTGGCGTTTCTGCTGCATCCGAGGGTTATCAGGATCTGCAGCTGTCGCAGTCTGAGACCTCGCTGAACAGCTAATCTTATCTTCAACGCCCTGCCGCATACCTGCGCCTCGCTCGGAGCCACCGTGTGTCGGGTTCACTATAATGCCAAGGCTATGTGGCAGATAATATACAGCCAGTACAAATAGAAACATGTTTCTGAAAGTCGACACTGGCAGCTATGTGTTTAACTCCTGGTGGCTCAGAGCGAGACAGGCAGCCAGGCAATTCCAGAGATTTCATTCAGATCTCATATCTTGCTTAGAGGCAAAAGGAGAAATATTAGATTATCCTGCTTTTCTGTGGCCCTTTATGAATATGCCTGTGTGTCGGTACAGAAAGAGGCTTTGACAATAAATTTCACCAACTTGACGAGACTTGTTAAAAGCCACAGTATCAGCTTTCTACCAGACAAGCTGTCAAATTCAGGTTAATTCAGTGTCAACGGGCGGCCCACGATGGCGCAGCAGTAGAGTTGCTGCCTTACAGCGAATGCAGCACCGGAGACCCGGGTTCGATCCCGACCACTGGTGCTGTCAGTACGGAGTTTGTACGTTCCACCCGTCACCTGCGTGGGTTTTCTCTGAGAACTTTGGTTTCCTTCCACACTCCAAAGACGTACATGTTTATTAACGCTGCAGATAGGGTACTGATTGGGGATGATCAGCATTGGGGATGATCAGCCATGATCACGTTGAATGGTGGTGCTGGCTCGAAGGGCCGAATGGCCTACTGCTGCACCTATTGTCTATTGTCTATCTATCCACTAAACATTCCTTCCTTTGAATAATGGCTCACTCCAGGTGCTAGATCAAACTGTGTAACAGCTACCTGGTTCATACAGAATACAGAAGTTTGGAAGTGCTCCACCAGAATCAGGAACAGCTTCTTCCCCTCTGTTTATACTTTGGACTTTAGAGATACAGCGCGGAAACAAGCCCTTCGGCCCACCGAGTCAGCGCAGACCAGCAATCACCCACACACCAGCACCATCCTATACACTAGGGACAATCGGCAATTTTACTGAAGCCAATTGACCTACAAACTTTATGTCTTTGGAGAGTAGGAGAAAACCGGAGCATCCAGAGAAAACCCACGCAGGTCACGGGGAGAGCGTACAAACCCTGTACAGACAGCACCTGTAGTCAGGATCGAACCAAGGTCTCTAAGGCAGAAACTCTACCGCTGCGCTACCGCGCTGCCCCTGTTATCAGGCTTCTGAACGGTCATTCCATAAACGAGGTCCTTCCACCCTAATTGTCCAACACACCTACATTACGGACATTGGACTTTTTCTCTGGAACTGCTACATTACGTTGCTGAACGACAATGTTCCCCACTCTGTATCGTTCCCTAACATTTGTACTCGTGTTTAGTTTGATTGAATTCATGTACGACATTGATTGTTTAGCACGCAAACAAGAGAGGTGCACTTGACAATAATAAACACACTTGGCAACAGTAAACCTAAGCCTCAACCTAGACCCATCTTCAACATCTCACAAGCCCTGTCAACCAGTTAGTTGCCACCTGGTCATTTGTTTAGCCGGAGGGTGGTGAATCTGTGGAATTTGTTACCACAGACGGCGGTGGAGGCCAAGTCAATGGCTATTTGTAAAGCGGAGATTGATAGGTTCTTGATTAGTAAGGAAGTCAAAGGTTACGGGGAGAAGGCAGGGGAATGGGGTTGAGGGGGGAAAATAGATCAGCCTTGATTGACTAACTGGGCAGATGCGATGGGCTGAATGGCTTACGAATTCTGCCTTTGGATTCTGTTTATGCCTTATGAACTTATAATAAACTTATTATTTCCATCACCATGTTCCTCTCCTAACCATTATTTCCTAATCATTAACAGCACTGAGGGACACCACACATAACTAGCAGTATTAGAACATGGCTCACCACTAAATTATTAATGATAATTACAAGAGACAATTAATAAATTGGAGGAGTTAGAATTGGTTCTCGAATTGCCAGACTAGCTCATACTTAGAGTCATAGAGACCCATAGAGTGATACGGTGTGGAAACAGGCCCTTCGGCCCAACTTGCCCACACCAGCCAACATGTCCCAGCTACACCAATCCAACCTGTCCACCTGTCCTATCCATGTACCTGTCTAATTGTATCTTAAACATTGCGATAGTCCCTGCCCTCAACTACCTCCTCTGGCACCTCGTTCCATACACCCACCACCCTTTGTGTAAACATGTTATTCCTCAGGTTCCTATTATATTCCCCCCCCCCCCCCCCCCACCTTAAACCTAGCTTCTTCTAGCAAGACCAGAATTGACTACTGACTGAAGATGGTGGTGAGCTGGCCTCTTGCACCATGGCATTTCTAATGGTGAAGAGACTCCATAGTGCTAAATTCAGAAAGATAACTTAAAGGTATATTCCACCTTTTTTTCCAATTCTTCCCTGCAGAAGCATTAGCTATATTCAACTTACTTTTTCTTCAGAAGTCCGACGAGTCATTTTAGGCAGTATTTAGTCTCGGGAATAATCAACAGAAGAACAGGATGTCACCCAGTAGCTGAATATTTACTTAGAATAATCTTTAAAAATAATCCATGTCTAAAGGTGCTTTGGGCATTCCCTCCGAACATCCCACTTAGAACCCATGAACATTTTTAATATTCATTACATTCAGACTTATTTAACAATATGACATTGAGTTATCTAATTTTAGGTAAATAACCTCCAACCTCCCCCTTCTCCGCTCCTTAAGCCCCCTTGTCTTGCCCCCATCTTGATGTGACCCATTTCTCCCCTCCCCCTCCCCCCTCCACCGATATTCCTTCCTCTGGCTTCACAATTCTCACGAATTTTGTTAAGAATCTCACGCCTTTAGTCTTTTCATCTCTGACCATTGGCCAGCGGTCCACCTACCAGAAGACCTCCCTCACCCGTATCTACCTGTCACTTAAAGATAGACACAAAAAGCTGGAGTAACTCAGCAGGACAGGCAGCATCCCTGGAGAGAAGGAATGGGTGCCGTTTCGGGTCGAGATCCTTCTTCAGACCTATCACCCGCCAGGCTTTGTCCCAACCCTCCTCTCTTCCAGCTTTCATTCCTTCCCCACCATAATCAGTCTGAAGAAGGGTCGCAACCTGAAACGCCACCTATCCAGAGATGCTGCATGACCCACTGAGTTACTCCAGCACTTTGTATCCTTTTTTATAAAACTCAAAAAGTTGGAGTAACTCAGCGGGTCAGACAGCATCTCTGGAGAGAAGGAATGGGTGACGACCCTCATCTGCAGTTCATTGTGTCTCTATATTTAATGCATCAATAGTTTCAACATTTGAAACTGTTTTGGATTTTGTTAAGAATCTAGAACCAGGTTAAAAAAAATAATTGGCCTTCCACAAGGTTTCTCAATGGTAAGTTCAGAAGGTCAAGGATTTGCAGACGATGATAGCAAAGAATTATGCCGCTGTAATAAATCATGACCTCCGCCGTTAACTAGTCCTTTTAACATTCATTAGTGACATTAAAGCTTTGTGCAGGAAACACATTCAAAACAAGTTTTTGGTTTCTTTGATGTTTAGGCTCGCAATTCGGTTATTTTCCTTCTGGAAAATCTGGAAACAAATACTGACAAATCTCTCTTGGATTCCAGTTTCAGGGAAAGATATTTATCTGCCAAGTCGAAAGTTAGAGAGTCAGAGAGTCATACAGCAGGGAAACAGGCCCTTCGGCCCAACTCGTCCATGCCGACCAAGATGCCCGTCTAAGCTCGTCCCTTTGCACATACCCCTCTAAACATTTCCTATCCGTATACCAGTCCATGTGTCTTTTAAACCCTGTTTTAAACACTTGCCTCAACTACCTCCTCTGGCAGCTTGTTCCCTCTGCCCACCATCCTCCAAGTGGAAAAGTTGCCCCTCACATTCCTATTAAATCTTTCCCCTTTCATCTTCGACCTGTGTCCTCTGGTTCTTGATTTCCCTTCCCTGGGTACAAGACTGTACATTCACCCCATCGATCCCCATTGTGATTTTATACACCTCTATAAAATCACCCTCCTGTGCTCCAAGGAAAAATGTTCCAGCCTGCTGTTATCTGTACCGAGTGTAATTCTGTGTAGGAAGGAACTGCAGATGTTGGTTGAAACCGAAGATAGGCACAAAATGCTGGAGTAACTCAACGGGTCAGACAGCATCTCTGGAGAGAAGGAATAGATGACGTATCGGGTCGAGACCCTTCTTCAAATTTTGTTGATAATAGAATCAAAACTACAAAGTACAGTTTGCATTACTAGGGACTGTGGTGCTAATAATATAAAATGTCCTTATGTTAAATCGACAAGTATCAGATATCAGAGCTCCTGTCCCCAAGGCTTGCAGTCCTGATTGTGAAGGGATTCTTTAACAGTAAATAGTTGATCTAAGTACAACACCGTCTAAGCTTTCTAATTGTCCTCCATCATTATTTGACCCTGCATTTCCTTACTACTTGTTTAACCCTTTAGGGCGGCACGATGGCTAATGGTAGAGCTATTGGCTTACAGCGCCAGAGACCCGGGTTCAATCCTGACTGCGGATGCTGTCTGTACGGAGTTTGGATGTTCACCCCGCCACCTGTGTGGGTTTTCTCCGAGATCTTCGGTTTCCTCCCACACTCCAAGGACGTCCAGGTTTGTAGGTTAATTAGCTTGGTATAAATGTAAAATTGTCCCTAGTGTGTGTAGGGTAGTGTTAATGTGCTGGGATCGCTGGTCGGTGCGGACATGGTGGGCCGAAGGGCCCGTTTCCGCGCTGTATCTCTAAACTAAACTAAACTTTAGTGCCCTTGCACTATTATCTGAACTGAAAAAAAAGTTCTTCATTAATAATAGTTTTGTTTATATGTTCATATGTTACAGGAGCAGAATTAGGCCATTCGGCCCATCAAGTCTACTCCACCATTCAATCATGGCTGATCTATCTTTCCCTCTCAACCCCTTATGAATTTATGAACTTTGAACCTCAAAGTCATAGAGACTTGTTGATGGGTTTAATTGGTGGCTCAACCATTCCATCATATCTGGTTTTGTGGTAATGCATCCAGTATTGTACAATGGCTAAACCACCGGCTAGTTTAGTTTAGAGCTTCATTCAGTTTAGAGATACAGCGTGGAAACAGGCCCTTCGGCCCACCAATTCCATGCCGACCAGCGATTCCCGTACAATAACACAATCCTACACATGCTAGGGACCATTTATTTTTTTACCAAAGCCAATTAACCTACAAACCTGCACGTTTTTGGAGTGTGGAAGGAAACCGAAGATCTCGGAGCAAACCCACACGGTCACGGGGAGAATGTACAAACTCCATACAGACAGCACCCGTAGTCGGGATCGAACCCGGGTCACTGGCGCTGCAGGTGCTGTAAGGAAGCAACACTACCGCTGTGCCACCGAACAGCCTTAGCTATGTGTGAAATAACAAAATAAGGAGAAAAAAAAAACCTCTGCCCTAACACAAATCAGCACACTCCGAGCAAATTACAGTTTAGAAAGCCAAACAAAGATTCCTCAACCCTTTTCCAATAACTTGGACTAAACACAACTTGGCTAGGCTTTATTCCACTGAACACATCAAAATACTTCAACTCAATGGAATTTTTGGAAGCAGCATTTGGCTTGGTCCCAACAAATGTCAGGTATTTGTGAACATATAGTTCATTCCAGTTTATCTCAGATGAGTTAATGATCCTTGTCAGGAGATATATCAGGGGCTTTTCTTTACCTTTTTTGGGACATTCCAAAGTCAATCCATTATTTGCCCGTCAGTACATTTAGCCCATTTTATATCTTAGTTTAGCTTAGAGATACAACGCGGAAACAATCCCCTTTGGCCCACCGAATCCGCGCCGGCCAGCGATTAATATTGCTATCCTACACACACTCGGGACAATTTACAATTATACCAACCTTCAAACCTGTACGTTTTTGGAGTGAGGGTAGAGACCGGCGATCGTGGGGAAAACCCAGGCAGGACACGGGGAGAACGTACAAACTCCGTACAGACAAGCACCCGGGTTTCCGTCGCTGTAAGTCACACAAGTCAAGTCACATTTATTTATATAGCACATTTAAAAAACAACTCTCGTTGGCCAAGGTGCTTTACATTTGTTATAAGAATAATATAAACAAACAAACTACATACATATAGACATATAGCCCTCGCTCAGAGGATGTCAAGAAAGCCATGGGAGTATAGATAAGTTTTTAGTCTTGACTTAAAGGAGTCGATGGAGGGGGCAGTTCTGATGGGAAGGGGGATGCTGTTCCACAGTCTAGGAGCTGCAACCGCAAAGGCGCGGTCGCCCCTGAGCTTATGCCTAGACCGTGGGATATTCAGCAACCCCAAGCAACTCTACCGCTGCGCCACCATGCTGCCCTGCCCTATCTTCACTCCCAGTCATATGGCGAGGAAATGGTGCCCTGATCCATCAGTGGATCCCTCGGAATCCCATTCCAACTCCTTAGAAGAAATACCCGACAAAGACCATTGAAGCATTGAATTGATGAGAATGCTCCTAGAACATATGAACTTATGAACTCTCCTGGCTGAGAAGGGTCCCTGCCCGAAATGTGGTCTGTCAATTGTTGCAAATGTCACATCTCCATACATGCTGCCTGACCAGCTTAGATACCCCAACACTTGGTGTTCTACACAAGATTCCAGCATCTGCAGTTTCGTTGTGCCTCTAGACTCGTTCAGCGGTGGGCAGTGAGTTGTTTGTTTGGTAAGGCACACACAAGAGGGAGCCTTTTCAGCTTACAAATGCCACGACTTAATGAAATCAGAGGAAATGTTTAAAGCTGCATCAATGGTGAAAATGATCGCAAAGCTAGCTCCCGTTCTGCAACCCGATAACAAAACTAATGTGCTTTTTAATAACTTAGCACTGGTCCTAATGCCGATATATCTCCTGTCAATTTTTTAGTTAAATGTTCTCACCAGACAGCGGAAGCACGGTTGCTCAGCGGTAGAGTTGCTGCCAGTTACCCAGGTTCGATCCTGACTACGGGTGCTGTCTGTACGGAGTTTGTACGTTCTCCCTGTGATCGCGTGGGTTTTCTCCAGGTGCTCCGGTTTCCTCCCACACACCAAAGACTTGCAGGTTTGCGGGTTCATTAGCTTCAGTAAAATTGTCCCTAGTGTGTAGGACAGTGCTAGTATACGGGGTGATCAGTGGGCCGAAGGGCCTGTTTCATCACTGCACCTCTAAAGTATAGAGTCTAAAGCCAGGGTCCTTTAATAATTGTGCGTTTTGTTTACTTCCACAACGTCCTGATACCTGTCAGCGATCAAAATGAATTAAACCTTATCGCTAAGCAAAAGTCCAAAAACAATGTTTAATCTGAGAGCGTGAAAAAGGACTTAATTAGACAATTTGCATTCACAAAGCGAATGTGCCTAGAGACTTGATTTGTTGAGACCTACAGGTCAAGGCTTTCCCTTGTTACTTGACCCTTGGTCTTTGGCGGGGCTGCCAAATGTCCGCCCTGTGGCAGGAGGCCAGACCAGTTAAGTTGATGGTCAGCAAACAATACGCAGCTTAGAGAGTGGTCATCTGGGCCGGGACTTGGGGAGTTAACCCATGGTGATTCACGGGCCGGCAACATTTGCAGAGCAAAGGAGGTTAGAAGCAGCCACTGCCTGACTCAAGCTAAACAAATGTGATTAACAACCCTGCCTGGGACTGATTAGCATTGTATTGGTACTTTGTCTAAAGAGACATCATTTCCCTAGTTAGACACAAAAAGCTGGAGTAGATCAGACAGCATCTCTCGAGACAAGGAATCGGTGAAGTTTCGGGTCGAGACCCTTCTTCTGACACTTCAGTCTCGACCCGAAACGTCACCTATTCCTTTTCTCCAGAGATGCTGTCTGGCCCGTTGAGTTACTCCAGCTTTTTGTGTCTACCTCTGTGTTTTATACCAGCAAGGGCCGGCACGGCGGCGCAGCGGTAGAGTTGCTGCCTTACAGCGCCGGAGACCCGGGTTCGATCCTAACTACGGGTGACATCTGTACGGAGTTTGTACATTCTCCCAGTGACCTGTGTGGGTTTTCCCCAGGTGCTCCGGTTTCCTCCCACACTCCAAAACATGCAGGTTTGTAAGCTAATTGGCTTCGGTAAAAATTGCGAAGTGTCACCAGTGTGCAGGATAGTGCCGGTGTGCGGGGATCGCTGGTCGGCGCGGACTCAGTGGGCCACGCTTTATCTCTAAACTAAACTAAACTAAATCTGCAGTTCCTTCCTAATCATTTCCCTCGTATGCTCTCTTTGTTCCTACCTGTCTCCAGCTTTGGTTTTCATTATTCACTGTGCTATGAGTGGTCATTCATGCCTCTGCACTGATTTTTTAAAGTTAAATCATTTTCCACTTTGTCACTGATGGATGAGACCAAGTCTCTTACTCAGTGTATCACATATGAATTATTAAGATACACAAGTATCTCTGATATGCCATCTCACTCATTTGCATGACACACTGCTATTATCATAGATCAGAATAGTGTACTCTGTCATTCTCTCTCCCCCTCCTCTTTGATGGTTGCAATAGCAAAGGTATAAATGATAAATATCACCATAAATGATGCCGTGTCTCCTCTGTATTTTGCATGAAGATTAAACACCATCCTCTACACAGCATGCCATTTAAACATGTTTAATATAATGTGTGGTAAAATAATATCACTTCAATTTATAAGGTGCGATAAAAGAGGAAAATATTGCAACTCCTTTAAAGGCTTTTTATAGGAAGGAGACCCCTAGTGCGTGGGATGCTGGTTTACACTGATGATAGACACCAAATGATGGGGTAACTCAGCGGGTCAGGCAGCATCTCTGCCAATAAGCAAAAGGTGGTGTTTCTGGTCGAGACCCTTCTTCGGACTGAGAGTCGGGTGAAAAGGAAACTAGAGATATATAAAGGTACAAAGCACAAATGAGAGAAAGGTGTGAAAAGGACAAATCAAAGCCAGCCAGATGATCAAGGAAGGGTGGAGCCCACAATGTGCAGGAAGGAACTGCTGATGCCGGTTTCCACTGGAGGTAAACACAAAATGCTGGAGTAACTCAGCGGGACAGGCGGCATCAATGGAGAGAATCCAGGTATCCTTCCCTCCAGATATGCTGCCTGGCCCGCTGAGTTACTCCAGCATTTTGTGTATATATTCATGGAGTCCACAATGGTCCATTGTTGGCTGTGAAGAAGGTGATAACGAGTGGCTACAAACAGTGAAACTAAGCAGGGTGACAGTGAAACTAGTTTGACGACCAGGGTGGGGGGGGGGGGGGGGGGGGGGGGGTGGGGGGGAGACAGATAGATAGGGAATGCAAGGACTGCTTGAATTTAGTTTCCCATTTGTAAAATGGCAACATCACATGTGCCATTACTTTTTAATAGATGCTAGTAACCATACAAGCCTGCAAAGCTGTCCCTCCTACAATGTTTAGTTTAGTTTAGTTTAGACATACCAAGGGTATTCGACCACCATTGCTAATGTACATCCCATGCCTGGTTACTTCACTTTGCATTGGTTAAACTGACAATGAGGTGCAATACATAGAGATGGAGTGGTAGAACAGTACAGCATGGAAACAGGCCCTTCAGCCCACCTTGTCCATGAGAACAGTTTAACAATGTACAGCATGGACATTGTGGGCCAAAGGGCCTCTTCTTGTGCTGTACCGTTCTATGTTCTGTTGAATGGCGGAGTAGACTTGATGGGCCGAATGGCCTAATTCTGGTCCTGTAACTTATGAATTATAAACTTCTGTGTTTTTAGACCTGCTTAGTTTAGTTTAGTTCAGTTTAACCGAGGTACAGTGAAAAGCTAGTTGTTACTGTATGTGCTAACCAGTCGGCAGAAAGACTATATATGATTACAATCGAGCTGTCCACAGTGTGCGGATATAGGATAAAGGGAATAATGTATAGTGCAAGATAAAGCACAATAGAGGAGGTAGTTGAGGCTGGGACTATCCCATCATTTAAGAAACAGTTGGACAGGTACATGGATAGGACAGGTTTGGAGAGTTATGGACCAAGTGCAGGCAAGTGGGACTAGGGTAGATGGGACATTGTTGGCCGTTGTGAGCGAGTTGGGCCGAGGGGCCTGTTTCCACACTCTATCATTCTCTATTACTCTAATAAAGTCCTTTATTAATGCTTGGAGCCACATCAAAATACCATTGTGTTCTGACCTTCCAATATTTATGCTAATCTGCAGTGGTAGTCATTGGGTTAAATATATGGAGTTGGTATAGTAAGTAAACACATTAGGCGTTACTATCAAACCAAAATCCAACGTGGATTTAGAAAGAATAAAACGTTGCCATTCAAAAAAAGTGGTGAGAATGAAGAAGAATGTTTTTGCTTATGTTTAATTTTGACAACAATTGATTCTAGTCACACGTGATGGAACGAGGTCTTCAGCTCGCCAGTCTAAATCATTAGTGGTACAGCTTGATATGGGTGAGAGGTTCAATGAGTAATTGATACGTCACAATTAGACCATGGCTGGGTGTTTTCTTTCATCTTTATTTTGTAGTTAAGTCGCCAAGGTACGGAAGGTTACAGACCGACCGCAGGTAAGTGGACATAGGTAGATAGAACTGGTGTGTAAGAAAGAACTGCAGGCGCTGGTAAAATCGAAGGTGGACACAAAATGCTGGAGTAACTCAGCGGGACTGGCAGCATCTCTGGGGAGAAGGAATGGGCGACGTTTTGGGTCAAGACCCTTCTTTTCAGACTGAAGAAGAGTCTCGACACGAAACGTCACCCATTGCTTCTCTCCAGAGATGCTGCCGGTCCCGCTGAGTTACTCCAGCTTTGTGTCCATCTTCAAATGACGTCACGCGCTCCAGACGGCTGTGCGTACGAATTAAGTCGCGCTTGACCTTCACGGGACTGTCGCGGCTCAACGCGACCACGAGGTCGCGTAATTAGCGTGCCAAGGACACGTAAGTGGGACAGGCCCTTAACTCAGCGGGTGAGGCAGCATCTCTGGAGAGTAGGAATAGGCGACGTTTTGGGTCGAGACCCTTCCTCAGACTGATGTCAGGGGAGGGGGCGGGACAAAGATAGAATGTAAGCGGAGACAGTAAGACTAGTGGGAGAACTGGGGAGGGGATGGAGAGAGAATGCAAGAGCTATCTGAAGTTAGAGAAGTCAATGTTCATACCACTGGGGTGTAAACTATCCGTGAAATAGGAAGCTCTGTTCCCAGATAGATCTGGCATTGGAACAAGGAAATTCTTACTCTCTGCAGCTTTCCAGGCTCAATAATGCAAAAAAAAACACACAAATAAATATACAATGATCAATAATACAATAAACAGTGATACTGCGTAATCAGATTATAATGGTTTAAATCCCAAGCATGAAGTACAAGCCAACAAAGTTCACTGTCGACCATAGTTGCAGAGGTAGGGTTAGGGTCAGTGTAGTGCAGTCTATTGAGAGGATGCTGTTCTTAAACCTGGAGGCCACAAATTTCAGGCTCCTGTACTTTCCTCCCAGAGGTAGCAGCAAGATAAGTATGGCCAGCATTGCTTTGAGGAACCTCAAGAATAACAATATGCTGAGCCTCTACAAGGTGTTGGTCAGGCCACATTTGGAATACTGTGAGCAAATTTGGGCCCCATATCTGAGGAAGGATGTGCTGGCTCCAGAGAGGGTCCAGAGGAGGTTTACAAGAATTATTCCACGAAGGAGTGGGTTAGCATATGATGAGCACTTGACAGCACTGGGCCTGTACTCGTTGGAGTATAGAAGGTTGAGGGGGACCTCATCGAAATTTACAGAATAATGAAAGGCGTAGGTAGAGTGGATGTGGAACGGATATTTCCACTGGTGGCAGAGTCTAGGACCAGAGGTCATAGCCTCAGAATTAAAGGGCGCTCTTTTAGAAAGGAGGTTGTGGAGCAACTTCTTTAGTCAGAGGGTAGTTCATTTGTGGAACATTGCCACAGAGGGCTGTGGAGGCCAAGTCAGTGGATATTTTTAAGGCAGAGATAGACAAGTTCTTGATTCGAATGGGTGTCAAGGGTTATAGACAATAGACAATGGACAATAGGTGCAGGAGTAGGCCATTCGGTCCCTCGCGCCAGCACCGCCATTCAATGTGGTCATGGCTGATCACCCACAATCAGTGCCTTCTCCCCATATCCCCTGACTCCGCTATCTTTAAGAGCTCTATCTAACTTATGAGGAGAAGACAGGAATATGTGATTAGGAGGCAGAGATCAGCCATGATTGAATGGGGGCAGTACACTTGATGGGCTGAATGGCCTAATTCTACTAACTTGTGAACATGTGAAATGGTTGACTATGGAGGAATCAAGTGGCCTCTTGTATACACAATGAATGATCAGTCGCTGTTGGTTGGCATTAAGCAGAGAAATCTTGTGAATCCTTGCTTCATTTCTCTCCATTCTGGATGGCTTCCAATAATTCTTATCCATTCAGCTTTTCCTTTGAGATTGAGCTGCACAGGTGTTGATGAGAGAAGAACTGAAATGGCTCAGCCAAACGCAAATAATAACAAGTATGATAACTATAGAGACTCAGTGACATCAAACAGGTAACTGCCTGACTGGATCACAAGGAACTGCAGATGCTGTGATCTTGAGTAAAACACATGGTGCTGGAGGAAGTCAAAGGGTCAGGCAGCATCTGTGGAGGGAAGGTGTCGGGCGACGTTTCGGGTCTGGATTGTTCTTCCGAGATTCAAAGTGATTGGGAGAAGCCAATCTTCAATCCAAGTTCCCTTCTCAGGGGACTACATTGGGACTAGAGATTAAGAAACAAACTTCAACAAAGGAACTACAGATGCTGATTTACACCGAAGATAGACACAAAATGCTGGAGTAACTCAGCTGGACAGGCAGCATCTCTGGAGAGAAGGAATGGGTGATGTTTCCAGTCAAGACCCTTCTTCAGACTGAAGTGGGCATTGACAATGCAGAAAGACTGTGTGTAACCTCACAAGCTCACAAGTCATAGGAGCAGAATTAGGCCATTTGGCCCATTGAATCCACTCCACCATTCAATCATGGCTGATCTATCTTTCCCTCTCAGCCCCATTCTATTACCTTCTCCAATGGCCGTCCAGTCAAGTCAGGCACGAAGTGCTCCTCATTCTCCCCCCCAGTCCCACCTTGCAGGTGAGCTGCAGCAGGAGTGAAGTCACCCTCTAGACCCCACCCTCTCCGCACCTTCCATAGTTGTCCTTGCCTCGCCTCAGAAAATGCCCCCCGCCCCCTCCTTCCTGAGTCCGCTGCCGCCGCCCAACCAGGAGAAGATGAAGGGAAACTGAGTTAAGGCGGTAGAGACAAGGGCACGGAGCCTCAGTCTCTAATGACAAACCTGGAAATGAAATTTGTGACCCATACAACCAGCGCCTCATATTGCTTGTGCGTGGAAGGGTAATATATAAGCCAAGATTTGTTTTCACTTTTAACACACGAGCATCTTTAATATGTGTTGTAGCATTGCATCAACAGCTGGGAAAACTGAACGTGTAAACCCAACATCCTGAAGAGCCTTCAATGACTCTGTGCTCCCTCTGTCTTTTATACCTTCAAGACTGCTGTCTTTATCTAAAGGGGGTGGTCCTTGCCTTCTGGCTGCACTTCACACTCACCATCCTCATCGTTGGACACCCTGTGCGTACAGGAGAGGGTAGGGGCTGAGGATGTTCTGGTTGGGTTCGCTCCTGAGCCATCCGCGAGTCACGGCGCCAGGCGGAAGAGGGCTCTGCCCGAGCCGGCTGCCAGCCCCTACTCCGGGGTTACGTCCGCGCCCGGAGGCACTAGAGAGGGACTACGTGCTGTCCACAGGCACCCTGGGGAATTCCGGGACCGCTGGGCGTGGAGGGGGGGGGGGGGGGGGGGTAGAATGCATCCTTAATAAGGCTGGTGATAAAATTGGATAATATTATATTTGGTATTGATGAATATTTGTTTGTATTATGGTGGTGGATTTTGTTTTGAATTATTTTCTACTGTACATATGATTGTAAATAACCAAATAAATTATTTTTGGTGATATAAAAAAAATGGTTCTGTGCCCTCCCTGTGTGTCTTTTATACCTTCAAGACTGCTGTCTTTGCAAACTGATGCCTGTGATCTCTGACCCAGGATTATCCAGTGTGAGACAAACAGCGACATTACTGTTCCACAGAGGCCAGTGAATGGAAGAACCCTGGCCAGAGATTCTGAATAACCTTATCTTGAGGGACTTATAAAACCGTTTTAATTATACCTCAAATCAATGGTTTATAAAATTGCATGGAAACCAAACACACTTCCGTAGCCCGGACTCCGATATACCTTCTCTAGTAAACCATGACCAGGTGTTTTCTTTTTTCACTTCATTCCATTAGCGACCATCGTCGTGAGTTCTGCAATTTGAGTTTTCTGAAAGAACTGGGCATGCGATGCTTCTCGGGTTTATCTCTGGGAATGTGCTGAGAGGGGAACTTGGATTGAAGAGCAGTCTTTTATACGGGCCACTCAGGATTAGAGTTTTTATGCTGTTTATTGTTGATGTTCTGCTGATTGGAAAATCTTGGATTTTTGTACGTGTGGCTCATGGCTGGAATTGTCCCAGCTTTTGAAAGCAACTTGAAGTCTGGGCCAAGTAAGTGTGGGAATCTTCGGATGGGAAACTTTGAGATGTTTGCTACTCAGTGTATCGTGTTCCAAAAGATACAGAGCAGAGAAATGAAGCGTCCTCTGACAAAGGTCACAAGTTCATAAGTGATAGGAGTAGAATTAGGCCATTCAGCCCATCAAGTCTACTCCGCCATTCAATCATGGCCAATCTATCTCTCCCTCCTAACCCCATTCTCCTGCCTTCTCCCCATAACCCCTGACACCCGTACTAAAGCTGCATTTATTTATTCTTTAAAGTCTCAAATAGGCACAACGCACTAAAATGTTCCATGACTGAACACTGAGGCTGGGGCTAATTAATTATGTGTTATATATGGCTCGATTGTAATCATGTATTGCCTTTCCACTGACCGCCAGGCTCCACCGCCCGGCTTCTCCTGGGAGGGCTTCAGGTTACTTATTTTTGCTGCAAAAAACATAAAATTCAGGCACCCAGTATGAAGCACAAGGAACCTCTGATTTTTCATCCAGTGGGAAAAATAAGAAGGAACATATTTTCCGTTGGTCAACACAAAGAAATTAAACTGGTAAAACATCTTTACTCTTGATGACAATGCAATTTATCGAGATGTGTTACTGCTAAACATGAAACCACTGAGCCAAAGACACAAAGTGCTGGAGTAATCCAGTGGGTCAGGCAGCATCTCTGGAGAGGTCAGAAGAAGGCCCTTGACCTGAAACGTCACCTATTCCTTTTCTCCCGGACCCACTGACCCACTGAGCTGCCTGACCCACTGAGTTACTCCAGCACTCTGTGTTTTCTTTTCTAAACCAGCATCTGCAGTTCCTGGTGTCTACCACCTATCACTTGCCAGGATAGACACAAAATGCTGGAGTAACTCAGCGGGACAGGCAGCATCTCTGGAGAGAAGGAATGGGATGTCTATCTTTGGTTTAAACCAGCATCTGCAGTTGCTTCATATCACTTGCCAGGCTTTGTCTCGCTTCCAATTCTCTTCTAATTTCTCCCCCACTACTAGAATCAGCCTGAAGAAGGGTCCCGACCTTAAATGTTATATCTTCAGTATAAACCAGCATTTGCAGTTTCTTCCTACACATCTCCGGAGAACATGGATAGGTGACGATTCTTCAGATTACTGATATGTCTTGAAACTACAGATATGTCTTAAAAACCCACTTCATCCACTAATGTTGTTCAAGGTGGTAAACCTACCATGCTTACCCAATTTGGTCTACATGTGTGACTCTACGCCAACAAATCCAACTGCCTACGTAGGCAAGAAAAAATAAATCTGAACCACCTCCCTTTGTTCAGGCCAAACATCCGAGTAAAGTCAGACATCAACAGTTGACATTCGCCCCTGCCTTCAAAGTACCTGCACAGCCTTTGTTCAGATGAAGAAGAGGAAGGTATTTGAAGGTGCCGACACAAAGCTTACAGTCTATGGGCAGTGGCGATCTTTGGACCGCTCTGTGTTTCCAGTATGTGGACTGCATTTCACTGAGATGCTCAAAGCCCATGAACATTCAAAACTGAGTTTTGAGTCAAGGGTCAAGCCTATTTAATGGTCGCCTGTACTGACAATGGAACAACCCAGATCTTCTCAGACGGTTTGTGGGGATTGAGGGTGACTGACTTCCAGTTCAGTTTTACTGGTTTGGAGGTGGGTGAAGAAGCCAGTGTAACATCCGTCCATTCTCCCACTGTTGGGGACAAGCAGGCGGGAGAGTGGTTTATGAAGTTGTATTTAAGAAGGAACTGCAGATGCTGGAAAATCGAAGGTAGACAAAAGTGCCGGAGAAACTCAGCGGGTGCAGCAGCATCTATGGAGCGAAGGAAATAGGCAACGTTTCGGGCCGAAACCCTTTCGGGTTTCGGCCCGAAACGTTGCCTATTTCCTTCAGGGTTTTTGGCCGAAACGTTGCCTATTTCCTTCGCTCCATAGATGCTGCTGCACCCGCTGAGCTTCTCCAGCATTTTTGTCTACTTTATGATGTTGTATGTTCCCTACACAACTTGCGTTCCTCGTACACGCTCCCAATTATCGCAGTAGCACGCTGATTCCCCATTCTCCATTTTATTCAGTCATAGGGTCATACAGCGCGGAAACAGGCCCTTCGGCCCCAACTCATCCTAACCGTCTTGTGGGAAGGAACTGCAGATGCTGGTTTACACCAAAGGTAGACACAAAATGCTGGAATAACTCAGCGGGACAGGCAGCATCTCTGGAGAGAAGGAATGGGTGACATTTCGGACCTTCTAACTGGGTCTCTCCGTCTATCTTGCCGTCTTACAGTTGGGCCGAATGGCCTGTTTCCGTGCTGCATATCACATGACCATATGAGTCAACAAATCCGACTATGACTCATATGTTCATAAGTGATAGGAGCAGAATTAGGTCATTCAGCCCATCAAGTCTACTCCACCATTCAATCATGGCTGATCTAACCCCATTTTCCTGCCTTTTTCCCATAACCCCTGACTCCGTGAGTCTAACTCAAGCAATCAATGCAGACAATTGGTGTTAGGCAGTAAATGCTGGACTTTCCCTCTTGAGATCGGAATAGATCTGGTAGATGCATAGATTCTCTTGCCCAGAGTAGGGGAATCGAGGACCGGAGGACATAGGTTTAAGGTGAAGGGGAAAAGATTTAATAGGAATCTGAGGGGTAACATTTTCACAGGAAGGGTGGTGGGTGTATGGAATGAGCTTGCCCTGGAGGTAGTTGAGGCAGGGACTATCGCAACGCTCATGAAACTATAAGTCATGTACGTGGCTAGGACAGGTTTGGATGCAGGCAGGGTGGGACTAGTGTAGCTGGGTCATGTTGGCTGGTGTGGGCAAGTTGGGCCGAAGGGCCTGTTTCCACGCTGTATCACCCTGCGACTCCATGACTCCAACCGGAAGAAAGTAAAGCAAAACTACGATCGACAAAAGAATAAATGTGCCGGAAAAGACAATGAATAAAATGGTTATTTTCCAGACTATTGAATAATAATTAATGTTAAACCTTAACGACACAGGATATCCTGCGATCAGCGTTCAACTTTTAGTGGAAACAAGGAGGAATTCAATCACCTGTATTGGAAACCTGCATCAACTGTTTACTCAGTGTGGACTATTGTTACTTTAATCAATGTGCTTCATTTTGGATGAACATCAATCAGCTTCATTCCGAGCCAGCTACGGTGGAATTTGAATGGCGTGCTATAGTTCCAATAATGATTTGCTGTCATATCACTAATAGAATAACTTGAAAAGCAAATGGTCTATTGCAGAATAACTAGTTCTTCTTGAGCGTGACTCCCTGGAGGGTCCCCGGAAGCTATCCTTCCTAAACTCCGCCAGTTATTCCCAGCTACTCCGCTGGCTTGGCTAGGGTTTTGCCCACATCGGGATTCTCGGCTAGATAGTAGACTGACTAAAACGACACCTTTTCTTGGATGCCTCAGCAATTCATGCTTCGAAAATGCGTCCAGCATTTTAAAACGTGCCGTGATATCTATTCACTGGTGAATCTAAAGGCAGGATCTACATTAGAACTCCACTAACCTTGACTTGGCATTTTTCTTTTATATACAGTATGAAAACCTCTAATCAAACTTCTTGGTTAGTGTTTTTACAATGTGTTATGCAAATCTAATCATTTTGATTAATTTTTCACTCACTTCTAATTAAATGAATTGACTAGTTAATTGAGTCTATCAATTTAAATTTGGATGTAAAATTTCATTAGCTTCTGTGGAGTGCTGGGAGGAAGATGTGTTAAAGGATACAGAACTGTGTCAGCAGGGTTAGGACCACTGTGGTTAATATCCTGTTTAACAAGAGAACCCATGTCACTTTCATACCATCCGAGCTGTCAGCACTGAGTCACTGTTTAAACCCCCACCTGTATGTGTGTCTTTTAAGGTATCAGTTTGTTTCGTGGAGATAAAGAGAGTCGATATCATGAGATAGACACAAAATGCTGGAGTAACTCAGCGGGGCAGGCAGCATCCCTGACGTTCCGGGTCAAGACCCTTGAGTTTAGTTTAGTTCAGAGATACAGCGCGGAAACAGGCCCTTCGGCCCACCGAGACTGCGCCGACCAGCGATCCCCGCACGCTAACGCTATCCTACACACACCAGGGACAATTTACACTTACGCCAAGCCAATTCACCTACGTACTTGTACGTTCATGGAGTGTGGGAGGCAACTGAAGATCTCAGAGAAAACCCACGCAGGTCACGGGGAGAACGTGCAAACTCCGTACAGACGGCACCCGGAGTCGGGATCAAACTCGGGTCTCCGGTGCTGCAAGGGCAATAAGGCAGCAACTCTACCGCAGCCCCACCGTGCCGCCCTTCTTCAGACTAGTTAGGGACAAGGAAAACTAGAGATATAGACGATGATGTAGAGAGATAAAGAACACTTTGGCCGAGAATTCAGACAGGATTTCAGGCAGAAATATAGTATACCGTATTCTATATGGTGCGTGTTTCTGATGCCATCATTTGGTGCCAGATATGCACTATTGCCGTGTGAGTAATGACTCCAAAATAACGTTAGTTTAGTTTAGTCTTGAGATACAGCAAGGAAACAGGCCCCTTCGGCCCAAGGTGGCACAGTTGTGGATTGGCTGCTTTAAAGCGCCAGAGACCTAGCTTGGTATAATTGTAAAAAACAATTGTCCCTAGTGTCTGTAGAATAGTTCTAGTGTGTGGGGATCGCTTGTCGGAGCAGATTCAGTGGGCCGAAGGGCCTGTTTCCGTGCTGTATCTCTAAACTAAACTAAACCAGCTGTACCCATTCCTTCTTTCCGGAGATGCTGCCTGTCTCGCTGAGTTACTCCAGCA
Source organism: Malacoraja senta (assembly GCA_038087875.1). Taxonomy (NCBI): domain Eukaryota; kingdom Metazoa; phylum Chordata; class Chondrichthyes; order Rajiformes; family Rajidae; genus Malacoraja; species Malacoraja senta. Next base: position 21,557,559 of record CM075989.1, read on the forward strand.
TTTTGTGTCTATCTCCATGTTAAACTACACCAGCGATCCCCAACCACAAGTAGCAAATATGTCAGCCTTGATGTGCAGGAAGGAACTGCAGATGCTGTTTTACACTTAAAATAACCACGAGATAGTCAAGAGGGAGTTGGATTTAGCTCTTAGGGCTAAAGGAATCAAGGGATATGGGGGAAAAAGCAGGAACGGGGTACTGATTTTAGATGATCAGCCTTGATCATATTGATTGGCGATGCTAGCTCGAAGGTCCAAATGGCCTACTCCTGCACCTATTTTTCTATGTTTCTATGTTTCTACAAAATGCTGGTGTAACTGAGCGGGTCAGGCAGCATCTCTGGAGAGAAGGAATAGGTGACGTTTCAGGTTGAGACGCAGTCTTGATGTTGTCACTGGGAACAAAGTAATCAAAAAATCATAGTGTGCAGGAAGGGACTGTAGATGCTGGTTTAAACCGAAGATAGACACAAAATGCTGGAGTAACTCAGCGGGACAGGCAGCATCCCTGGATAGAAGGAATGGGAGATGTTTTGGGTCGAGACCCTTCTTCAATTCATTCTGTGGTTCTATTGTCCTTCTCTGCATCAGTCCGTCTGCATTGGGGCGGCACGGTGGCGCAGCGGCAGAGTTGCTGCTTTCCAACGCCAGAGACCCGGGTTCGATCCTGAATACGGGTGCTATCTATACGGAGTTTGTACATTCTCCCTGTGACCTGCGTGGGTTTTCCCCGGGTGCTCCGGTTTCCACCCTCACTCCAAAGATGTACGGGTTTGTAGGTCAATTGGCTTCAGTAAAATTGCACAATGGTGTTAGTGTACGGGGTGATCACTGATCGTCGCTGAGTGGGCGGGCCGCGGGCCTTGTTCCCGCACTGCATCTCTAAACTAAACCAAACTAAAAGTCACACATCCCTCCCGACAATCGCACATTCACATACAAACACACACGTCGCACTTGCGCAAGTTAAAAAGACGGAAACAATTGCGTCTGTTCGTTCCTTCACCACAAAGTGCCTGGGTAATTAACTATTAAAGCCACGAGGTTGGATAAGGCAGGCCCAGCAAAAATAAAATTGAAGCTGTACCATTCTGAGCATTTGCATTCTTTTGAAAGCTGATACATGATATTCCCTGACGGACCTCGTAACTAGCAGATATAATTTGATGCACCACGTCTAAAAGCCACAAAGCATAATTGCTTTGAAAGTGTGCATTCATTTATTTACTTGTAAACTTGTGGGAGCAGCTGCTCTGCCTCCGGTGCCGTGATTGTCTGCGATGGGCTGCAGTAAGAACATGAGCCCTCATGTCTCTGATCCCTTCATTCACCTTTTGGGATTCATAGAAAGTCTGGCAAAATGCCGGTTCAACATCAGCAACTTCAGAATTAAAGGACGTTCCTTCAGGAAGGAGAGAAGGAGGAATTTCTTTAGGTGAATCTGTGGAATTCATTCCCACAGAAGGCTGTGGAGGTCAAGTCAATGGATATTTTGAAGGTGGAGATTGATTAGTACGGGTGTCAGAGGTTATGGGGAGAAGGCAGGAGAATGGGGTTAAGAGGGAACGATTGATCAGCCGTGATTGAATGGTGGAGTAGTCCTGATGGGCCAAATGGCCCAATTCTGTTCCTATCACTTATGAACTTACATTTGCTACAAGTGCCATGACTCCAAAACTAAAAACGCGCTGAGTGGCAGCACGATGGAGCAGCCGGTAGAGTTACTGCCTCACAGCGGCAGAGACCCGGGTTTCAATCCTTCCTACGGGTGGCGTCTGTACCGAGTTGTTACGTTCTCCGTGTGACCGCGTGGGTTTTCTCTGGGTGCTCCGGTTTCCTCCCACATTCCAAAGACGTGCAGGTTTGTAGGTCAATAGGCTTAGCTGAAAAATGTAAATTGACCCCAGTGTGTGTGTGTGTGTGTAGGACATTGCAAGAATACGGGGTGATTACTGGTCGTTGCCGACTCAGCGGGGCCACAGGGCCTGTTGTCACGCTGTATCTCTAAAGTCTAAAGCCCTACAGTAACTCACAAATAGGAACCAGATGCCTAACCAGGGAACCAAAACCTATTTCTGATGTTAGGATACAGAGATGCTTGAAGCAGGCATTTAGACCAGATTTTAAAAAATGAAAAAAACTTTATTCAGTATAATAAATATATACAAAACAAGAATTGTGCAAAAGCACTTCCGACGTTCTCAGCAACAGTACTTTGGCATTATATTTTTTAGTGTTCACAAAACTATCATTATACCAACAACCCTTGCCACTCATGTGGCCCCCTGGGGCGATATCCCTCCCCTTGTTTTGAGGGGCGACACCACCACACCCTGCCCCCAATGTCCAGCAGCTGGAAGGACCCTAAGCTCTGCTCCTCCCCCACCGAGCCTTGGTGTTGGCTGCACCGAGCTTCAGTGAGTCCCTCAGCACGTACTCCCGCAGTCTGGAGCGGGCCAGTCGGCAACATTCCCCGACGGACATCTCGCTCCGCTGGGTGGTCAACAACGCTCGGGCCGACCAAAGAGCATCTTTCACCGAGTTGATGACCTTCCAGCAGCGCTCGATGTCCGTCTCTGAATGGCTCCCTGGGAACAGTCCGTAAACCACAGAGTCCTCTGCTAGGGAGCTGTTCGGAATACATCGTGACAGGGACCCTTGCAAACCTCTCCAGACTGTCTTTGCAAATCCACACACTGCGAAGAGGTGGGCTCTCCATAGCATCCGTCTCCTCTCCATAGCAGCTGTAATGAGGGCAGCGTGCGCTGGTAGTGAGGTCCCGACGTTGCCGGAAGGATCTGACTGGGAGGGCTCCCCTCATCGCCAGAAAAGCTTGGTGCTTGTTGGTGAGTTCTGACGATGAGCCATTTGGCCAGACAAGCTGGGCAGTCTGCTATGGGAACCACGCCACAGGATCCATGGAGTCATTTCCCTGCAGTGCCTGCAGGATGTTCCATGCTGATGGACTACCTGATGGACTTGTGCTCAAAGGGTCAGACAGCATCTCTGGAGAAAAGGAATAGGTGACGTTTCGGGTCGAGACCCTTCTTCAGTCTGAAGAAGGGTCTCGACCCAAGACATCACCCTTTCCTCTCCAGAGATGCTGTCTGATCCGTTGAGTTACTCCAGCTCGTTGTGTCTATCTATGCTTTAAACCACCATTTGCAGTTCCTTCCTACACATTGTGGTCAAAGGTGTTGGTCTGGAAGAACCTTTTAGACCATAATTCCAAACAGTAGGACCATGGCAAGCTGACGGGCTGGACTGCAGGGGTGGGGGATGGTAGAGGGAGGGTGATAGTGGAGGGACTATGGTCAGGGATTGGTGACAATGCACGGCGATTATAGAGAGAGACAACAAGGAAGCAAGAGGAGTGCGGAGAGTGAGAGTCGTTATCATTTTGCAGTGTTTTAGCCAGCGAGGAGGGGGTCAAGGAAAGAGCATTCACGTCGCGGCCCTGTTTCCATCAATCTATCCACCAGCAGCACAAGCAGCACAAGAAGCGACAACATTGTATGCAGATGCCGAGATGTGTGTTCTGCTCTGGCTGAACAACTTCTAACCTTGTATGTGGACTCGAAGCAGATGAAGAAGCCAGGGAGGAAAGTAAATCACTCATTGAATCTTTAAAAAACAACTCCAAATTGCACACAGAATGTGTAGGAACGAACTGCAGATGCTGGTTTAAACCGAAGATAGACCCAAAATGCTGGAGTAACTCAGCAGGACAGGCAGCATCTCTGGAGAGAATGAATGGGTGACGTTTCGGGTCGAGACCCCTCTTCACACTGAGGGCTCGCTGAGTTACTCCAGCATTTTGTGTCTATCTCCAAATTGCAACTGTTATCTTATTAATAGATTGGCCGCAGACTGCAGCCTCCCCTTGTTTAACATTGCACTTGTACTATTCTTCTCAGTTCATTTATTTAACACAGGGGTCCTGGAGGACAGTAATACATTTTGTGAGTGAAAAATACGGCGCAGGAGAAGATTAAGGACACCTCTGACATGCCTTATTCATCTCAGATACACATCTTTGTCCTGATTATTGATCGCCTTGTTCGCCATTGTTGAATTAATTACTACGGATGATGCACTATTCAAAATGCTGGAATTAGAACTCGGCTGAAATTTATGGCTGATGAGGGGCGCGAGGGACATCAAGGATATCTCTGGTCTGACGGTGAGTTATAGCCTTCCTTCCCCGAGTGTGAATGACACAGGCACTTGTGAGTAATGGAGCTCCTTCTGCACAAGTGAGCGAACGCCTGGACCGCCTGTGAACGGTGAGATGATGTGTTTATTCTTGGCGTGTGGGGGGGGAGGGGGGGGAGAGGGGGAGGGGGAGGGGGAGCGGGAGTGTGGGGGGGGAGGGGGAGCGGGAGGGTGGGTAGGAGGAAGGTGATGAGACAATCCCGAGGGAGCAAAGAGTCAAGAGTGTTTTAGTATCAAGTGTCCCAGGTAGAACAATGAAATTCTTAAGAGCCTGTCCCACTTGGGCGTCATTTGCACGTCACGCAGATGGCGTGCGAAGATTTTGTACATCCCGAAATCCTGGGGCGCCGCGCGCGACCACGCATCACTGCCTACGTCACCACGCACCATGCATGCGTAATGCGCACCATGCGTACATCACGTGTACGTCACGGCGCGTAAATGATGATGTGTAAATTACGCGCAAATGATGCCCAAATGGGACAGGCCCCTTGCTTGCTGCAGCACAACAGAATATGTAATGATCATATTCAAGCGGTGCTGGCTCGAAGGGCCGAATGGCCTACTCCTGCACCTATTGCCTATTGTCTGTTGTAAACATAGTACACTATAGACAATATAATAAACGAGAGAGAAAATTCAAAGAAAAAAATGTTGTATGTGTACACATACTCACGTACACAGATATACAGATCATATATTTTATACATATATATATATATACACACACTCACGCATACATACACATAAGAAACAAACAAACAATGATAGCGCAATAATAACAATATTAGTTGATGTAGTTCAGAACTCATTTGAGGTTAATTGGCTTGGTATAAATGTAACAATTGTCCCTAGTGTGTGTAGGATAGTGTTAATGTGTGGGAATCGCTGATCGGCACGGACCCGGTGGGCCGAAGGGCCTGTTTCCGCGCTGTATCTCGAAACTGAACTAAAACGAAACATGCAGAATAAATACCGGTTTTCCTCACGTTGACACTCAAAGCAGAATCTTTCCACAATCATGAACTAAATGATGTTTTACATTTCGTTGAGTGAGTCTATTCTGCTCTGTTTTAAGCAGAGTGTGATTTCGAACTGGTTAGCATCCAGGTCGAAATCCTATCGTCAGTAGATTTCCATCGCCCATCCGCAAAGCAGTAAACTAATTAGAAAGCTTTGCATTTTATAATAATTGACTTTTCACCAGTTATGACATTTTGAATACAGGCCTTTTTTTTTGCATTTCCTCTTTAACTCGGTGACAGCTCGAACATCTGATAAATTACAATAACTTTCCTTGACATTTGCTGCTGGCCGATTCACACACATTAATCAGCAATGTTTTGTTTTCACATTTTTTAAATCTTTCCTGTCACATTTTTTTTTTAAATCTCCAGCCAAACACCAGCTATCAGATAAGTGATTGAAGGAGCTGATAAAAGGATTCCGATCGAGATTTCTTTTCCTCTCTTCTCTTTCCTTGAATTCTTCGCTTCTTTTCTCTGTAGTGAGAGAGTGTCCACTGAGACCTTTCCCTTGAGCTGATTTCAAGAAAGAAAAGGGCAAAGATATTCTCTGTGCCTGAGGACAGGCCAAAAAGGTCAGGACATCTCCCAACCTCTGTTTAGCCTCTTTGTCCAGCACTAGACTAAGGTGCCCTTTACGGGCAGAGGGCAGAGTCAGGTCTTTTTCAAGTTATAAGTAACTATCAGAACTCCAGAGTGATTGTGAATCCCGTCATTGCTCTTCAAAAAAACCTGTTCACTTTGAGTGTGAAATCCATTTATATTACGTTTTATATACAAAGCATTTGGATCAAATGATTACTGAATCATCCTTACCCTGAGACCTGGGTTTGATCCTGGCTGCGGGTGTTTGTCTGTACGGGGTTTGTACCTTCTCCCCGTGACCTGCGTGGGTTTTCTTCGAGATCTTCGGTTTCCTCCCACACGCCAAGGACGTACAGGTTTGTAGGTTAATTGGCTTGGTGTAAAATGTTAAATGTAAAAAAAAACATTGTCCCGTGTGTGTGTGTGTGGAGTAGTGTTAATGTGCGGGGATCGCTGGTCAGTGTGGACTTTCAACTACCACAACTAGAGAGCAGTGCTGAACTACTATCTACCTCATCGGTAGCCCTTGGCCTATCTTTGATCGGACTTTACTGGCTTTACCTTGCACTAAACGTTATTCCCTTATCATGATTCTCTACACTGTTAATGGCTCGATGATAATCATGCATTGTCTTGCCGCTGACTGGATAGCACGCAACAAAAGCTTTTCACTGTACCTCGGTACACGTGACAATAAACTAAACTGAACTGAACCACAAGGAAATATCGACAGCATGTTTAAAAGATACTTGTAAAATCATCTATAAATTGATGAAAATGAATTACATTATGAATGATAATTGAAAACACGCTCCCTAACTTTTAATCAGAAATGCAACATGTTCTAACATTTCAGTCAGCGATTTGTATTCAAAGCTCATCAAGGTGCGTCTACCTTGAAGACGTTCTCCAATTTTTTCCGATGGGAGAATACTTTATTCTCTGCAACACCCTCTCTCACTTCTCCCATCTGTGATTCCTTCAGCTCTCTGACTCTGGAGTCTGTAGAAGGGTTCCGACCCGAAACGTCACTTATTCCTTTTCTCCAGAGATGCTGCCTGCCCCGCTGAGTTACTCCAGCATTTTGCGTCTATCTTCAGTATGAACCAGGATCTGCAGTTCCTTCCTGCACATAAGCAATTCCAGTGTCTGCAATTTACAAATATTATTCTTCACTGATGCAAAAGGGGGTGCAGATTTAGGTTTAGGTTAGTTTGGAGATACAGCATGGAAGCAGGCCCTTCAGCCCACCGAGCGCACGCTGACCAGCGATCACCGGTTCACACTAGTTCCATGTTATCCCACTCTCTCACCCATTCCCTCAGCAACTGGGCAGTTAATGATGGAAAGTTTCCACTGTGGACCTGTGAGCTGCAACTTTTGCTATTTTAGTTTCGTGTTAACGATATATCATAAAGGCTGTGATTCTGAAAATAAGATACCATAACATAAAAAGGCTGCTTTACAAAGAAGTTAAATTCAAAATCTGCAGGAGTAAGTCAGCAACTCTGGAGAACATTGATAGATGACGTTTCGGGTCGGGAGCCTTCTTCAGATCTTATCCATGTCTTCCAGAGATGTCACCTGATCAGTTGAGTAACGGGCCTGTCCCACTTAGGGTATTTTTAGACGACTGCCGGCGACTGTCATAGTCGTAGCAGGTCGCCGAAAAAACGGCGACTGGACACCCCCCCCCATGACATAAAATTTGAAATAGAATCATTACTTTAACAACAACAAAAAATGAAGTCAGCACCGGCGACAGCCTACGTCACCCTGGCGACAGCCTACGTCACCCTGGCGACAACCAACGACAGCACCTACGTCAGGAGAAGTCAAGCCAACTATCGCTGAAAAGTTTTGAACATTTCAAAATCCAGCGGTGACCAGAAAAACGCTACGACACTTTGGGCGACTGAGGAGACGACTCACGACCATACAGGCGACACCCCAGCGACCATGTGGCGACAGCCTAGTCACCTGTAGTCGGCTAAAAATTCGCCTAAGTGGGACAGGGGCATTACTCCAGCGTCTTCAGCTGAGTTACTCCAGCAGATTCCACAGGCAGCTCGGTCAGTAACCAAAGGCTATTTAAAGTAATTGGCAACTATTATCCGGAGAGGAGATGGGAAATTATGTTTAATGCATTGAGTTGTTAGGATTGAAGAATGTAACTCTAAAAGGATGGTAGAAGTGGCAGAAGAATGGAAAAGGGAATTGGAGATATAATTGAAAAGGAAATATTTGAAATGCTGCAGGGATTGTGCATGAGAGTGGAACAGATTGGATATCTCTGTCATAGAGTAGCCTTTTATATTATTCTATGATAATTGCAGGATTTAAAAAATATATATAATGCTTCAGTCATTTCTGCTCAACAAACTATAGTTTAGTTTAGTTTAGAGATACAGCGCGGAAACAGGCCCTTCGGCCCACCGCGTCCACGCCGACCAGCGATCCCCGCACGTTAACGCTATCCTAAACACACCAGGGACAATCTTTACATTTAGACCAAGCCAATTGACCTACAAACCTGTAAGTCTTTGGAGTGTGGGAGATCTCGGAGTACACGGGAGAGAACGGGGAGAACGAACAAACTCCGTACAGACAGCACCCATAGTCAGGATCGAACCCGGGTCTCTGGCGCTGTGAGGCAGCAACTCTACCGCTGCGCCGACGTGATGATACACTTCCTGAGTGCATCTGCACAGACTGAAGACTGTTGTTAGTATTTGTTTGGGGGAAAGAAAATACTTGTAAATTGGCCAGATAACAGGGGCATGCTGAGAAAGAATGCATTTGTTTCAATGTGGTGTTGTTTATATATAGTTCTTAAATCCATGTGAAAATAACCATACATCCAATAGTGTCAAAAATAAATGAACATCTATTGCGCAAGGCAATGTTAGATGTTGAAGTTAATCTGACATCCGTCTAGTACTTGGTTGATGTCTGCATTTGATGTTTTGCAGTTTTAGTGATTTATACGTCTTCTCAGTGCCCGAGATATGTTTAGGCTTCAAATTGCGCTGACATTTGGTTTTGCTAATTTGAACGTAATGGTGACAAAGACACAAAACTGTGGGAAGAGGGTGTAGAAAGCACAATTGGGCAAACACTCAGATGTGTCACACATTCCAAGTGCGGGGTTTGTTTTGACAAATCCTGCACTTCCCGGAAAGAAAAACACTAATCTGCCTGTTAACTGAATGTGCAATTTGTGCATATCAAGTTTATGAGAACCACCATCTTCAGTGGTCATTAAGTCAAACAAAGTAAAGATTTTTGGTGGGTCTAGTGAAGAAAACAAATCAATGCACTTTGTTAGTTCAAGAATTAAGTGAATTAAAACATATAAGATATCTTATTTAACATTTTATCTAAAAGTTGCATTTATATGGCTATTTTAACATGGAATATACCCAAGTTACCACCAAGGCTGTTACAAAGTAAATTTGACATTGTGACAAATGATCAGATAAATGCAATAGCTAAGTTTTTCTTATAGAATGAGAGAGGAGGGAAGGTTTAAGGGGAGAATTAAGTTTAAGGATTAGGTGGCTTCAAGTTTAAGAGCACCAAAGTCTTCAATTAAGCAACAGTGGTTGTTAGTGTCAAACTAAGTAAGGAATTTTGGTGGAGTGTTTTCGGGTGGAGAGTGTGTTTGGCATGGTGGCGCAGTGGTAGACTTGCTGCCTTACAGCGCCAGAGACCCGGGTTCGATCCTGACCACTGGTGCTGCCTGTACGGAGTTTGTACGTTCTCCCCGTGGATTTCCTCCGGGTGCTCCGGTTTCCTCCAAAGACCTGCAGGTTTGTATGTTGATTGGCTTGGTGTAATTGTAAAATTGTCCTTGATGTGTGTAGGGTAGAGTTAGTGTGTGGGCGGCGCGGACTCAGTGGGCCAAAGAGTCTGTTTCCACGCTGTATCTCTAAACTAAACTAAACTAAAACTAATCAATCCACTTTGTTAGTACAAGAATTAAGTGAATAAAAACACAAATAAGATTATCTATAAGTTGCATTAATATATCAGTTTTAACATTGAAAACACCCTTGTTGCAATCAGGGTAATTATAAACTAAGGTACACAGAAATGCTGGAGAAACTCAGCAGGTGCAGCAGCATCTATGGAGCGAAGGAAATAGGCAACGTTTCGGGCCGAAACCCTTCTTCAGACTATATTATAAACTAAATTTATAATTAAATTATAAATATAAATGATAAATTGTAAATTATAAACTAAACTTGACATTGTGCCAAATGATGAGATGAATGCAATAGCTAACTTTGTCTTATAGAAGGAGAGAGGAGGGAAGATTTAAGGGAAAATTTGTATTCAAGAGAGAGTTGGATTTAGCTCATAGATCTAAAGGACTCAAGGGATATGAGGAGAAAGCAGGAATGGGGTACTGATTTTGGATGATCAGCCGTGATCATATTGAATGGCGGTGCTGGCTCGAAGGGCCAAATGGCCCACTCCTGCACCTATTTTCAATGTTTTTATGTTTCTAATTTAGAGTTTAAGGATTAGGTGGCTTCAATATGAGTGTTGATGTTACATAGATACATATATAGACAATAGCAGGAGTAGGCCATTCAGCCCTTCGATGTGATCATGGCTGATCATCCCCAATCAGTACCCCGTTCCTGCCTTCTCCCCATATCCCTTGATTCCGCTACCCCTAAGAGCCCTATCTAACTCTCTTTTAAATGCATCCAGTGAATCGGCCTCTACTGCCTTTTGTCGCAGAGAATTCCACAAATTCACAACTCTCTGTGTGAAAACATTTTTCCTCATCTCAGTTCTAAATGGCCCACCCCCTATTCTTAAACTGTGGCCCCTGGTTCTGGACTCCCCCAACATCGGGAACATGTTTCCTACATCAATCGTGTCCAATCCCTTAATAATTTTATATGTTTCTATTTATTCCCTCTCATCCTTCTAAATTCCAGTGAATACAAGCCAAGTCGCTCCCATCTTTCATCATATGACAGTCCCGTCATCCCAGGAATTAACCTTGTGAACCTACGCTGCACTCCCTCAATAGCAAGAATGTCCTTCCTCAAATTAGGAGACCAAAGCTGCACACAATACTCCAGGTGTGGTCTCACCAGGGCCCTGTACAAATGCAGAATTACCTCTTTGCTCCTATACTCTACTCCTCTCATTATGAAGACCAACATGCCACTGCCACCCAGCTTTGTGTCATCTGCAAATTTGCTAATGTTACTTTTAATTCCTTCATCTGTCTGTAAATCATTAATGTATATTGTCAATAACTGCGGTCCCAGCACCGAGCCTTGCGGCACCCCACTAGTCAGCTGCCATTCTGAAAGGGACCCGTTAATCCCTACTCTTTGTTTCCTGACTGCCAACCAGTTTTCTATCCATGTCAATACCCTACTCCCAATACCATGTGCTCTAATTTTGCCCACTAATCTCCTGTGTGGAACCTTATCAAAGGCTTTCTGAAAGTCCAGGTACACCACATCCACTGCTCTCCCTTGTCCATTTTACTTGTTACATCCTCAAAAAATTCCAGAAGATCAGTCAAGCATGATTTCCTCTTCGTAAATCCATGCCGACTCAGACCGATCCTGTTACTGCTATCCAAATGTGCTGCTATTACATCTTTAATAATGGACTCCAGCATCTTCCCCACCACCGATGTCAGGCTAACTGGTCTATAATTCCATGCTTTATCTCTCCCTCCTTTCTTGAAAAGTGGAAAAGTGAACTATAACAGCCTATTGCACTTTATCTGTGTATTTATGTGTGTATATATATATATATATTCTATGGTATATGGTCACATTGATCTGATCTGATCTGTATTCATGCCTAAAATATTCTGTTGTGCTGCAGCAAGCAAGAATTTTATTGTCCTATCTGGGACACATGACAATAAATCTCTTGACTTGACTTGACTTGGATAACATTAGCTACCCTCCAATCCACGGGAACTGATCCAGAATCTATAGAACATTGGGAAATGATGTTGGTGGCTCTGTGCCTCTCCTTGGGAACTGTACGCCAGGAGATTCCAGAGTCCTGGCTCATAAATTTCTGTCGATTAGGTCCAAAGGATGGGAACCAAAAAGTTGGGGTGCTATGTTCAAATTAACGCGCATTCCTGGCACGGTCCAAGAGAGGGCGTAGTGGGACCTCTGCTCTCCAATGACCCGGGTCATCTTCCCTCTTGTAAATAAATGTCCAGATCAGTTTATAACGTGGGATTTTGAAGCAGTGTTTTAGCCATTCCATTTACTTTTACAATGTAAACTGCAAATCAAAGCAGCACTCCTCACTGAAGAGTTAAAGCTGTTCAGAAATTGGCAACATCAGTGAATCCTTCCCAGCTGCCCAAGATATCCGGACAGCATGCCAGCGTAGCCTGTTTTTTTTTAATTGTCCTTGGATGCTTGTGTTCACTGCCTTGCTTAAACTGCGGAGTGGATTCCACAGTTAAAAGCATTCGGTTGTTTTGACGTCTCACCAAATGAGATTGAACTCACCTGCTGGTCAGCCCTCCGTGTTGCGTGTACGTTTAGATTTTAGTTTCGTTTAGTTTGGAGATACAGCACGGAAGCAGGCCCATCGGCCCACCGAGTCCGATAAGACATTAGCACTATCCTACACACACTAGGGACAATCCACAGTCTTTTTTTTACCAAAGCCAATTAACCTACAAACCTGCACGTCTTTGGAGAGTGGGAGGAAACCGGAGCACCCGGAGAAAACCCACGCAGGTCATGGGGAGAACGTACAAACTCCGTACAGACAGTACTCATGGTCAGGATCGAACCCGGGTCTCTGGCACTGTAGGGCAACTCTACCACTGCGCCACCACTAGTTTAGTTTAGTTTAGTTTAGTTGTGTTGAATTAGTTAATTGTAGGCTAATTGTCTTCTGTAAATTGTCCCTAGTGTGTAGGATAGAACAAGTGTACGGGTGACCTTTGGTCAGTGTGGACTCGGTGTGCCGAAGTGTCACACCGAGTCCATATATATATATTATTTATATATAAATGTATATACACTGGCACACATACGTGCACACAAAAAACAAACAATATTAACAATAATAACAATGATAGTCGATGTAGTTCAGGAAGTCTGGGCTTCCATGTTCATGTTATGAATCCTCACCAACAATGCACTCTCAAGCAATTACCTCCCAGAATATTGTCTTTGCAGATATAGATTATTCATGCAAATCATTTTCGTCACTTAACGCTCCTTTTAGTTTAGTTTAGTTTAGAGATACAGCATTGAAACAGGCCCTTCGGCCCACGGAGTCCGGGCCGACCAGCGATCCCCGCGCATTAACACTCTGCTACACACACTGGGGACAGTTTACATTTATACCAAGGCAATTAACCCACAAACCTGTACGTCTTTGGAGTGTGGGAGGAAACCGGAGCACCCGGAGAAAACCCACGCAGGTCACGGGGACAACGTACAAACTCCGTACAGACAGCACCCGGAGTCGGGATCGAACCCGGGTCTCTGGAGCTGTGAGGCAGCAACTCTACCGCCGCGTCACCGTGCCGCCCATCATGATACTTTCGAAGCAGGATTAGATTGAAACATGCGTTCATTTTAAGAGAGGTATTTTGGGTCATTTCAAGGTCAAATGATTTTAATAATCATTACGCAGTTGGCCTCTTGCACTGCTAGACTATTGAAGGGATAGGATTCCAGTCATAATGACACGGACAGAAGTCACTGATAGTTTGACACAATACAAAGAGACTTTATGGACCTTTTTAGTTTAGTTGAGAGATACAGCGTTGAAACATTAATAACATAAAGCCAGTGTGAATCGGTGATCGACAGTCGGTGGGCCGAAAGGCGTGTTTCCACGCTGTGTCTCTGCACTACAACTTCTCTCCCTTCCTGCTAGCCCATCCAGCAAGCACTATTCATCTTTCAGGCACTTGAACCTTCTCATTTGATTTGATTTGATTTGATTTAAATTGTTGTCATCGTCTTCAATTAAGAGACAACGAAATTCTCTTTCCCTTACAGTCAAACAAAAAAATAAAATTAAAAAACCACAAAAACACAGAACACAGTATTCCCCAACGCAACCAAAGTTCCCCACTGTGAGGGAAGGAACCAAAGTCCAGTCAACCTCCTCGCTTATGTTCCCCAATGTTCACCCGTGGTCGGGGCCTCCGGAGCACCCCGTAGTCGCTGCCACGGGCGGCCCGATGTTCAGGACCTCTCGCCGGGAACGATGGAACCCCCGACGTCGAACGGGAGAACATCCCCAGCGGCCTGGACCTCTGAATCGGCCACCTTCCACCTTTCACCAGAGTCCGCGGCTCCCGATGTCCACAGGCTGCGCTGGGCGGAGATTCTCACTGGCGACCCCTGGCAAAGGGTCCCAGGACTCCGCGATGTTAAAGTCAGTTGGGAGCTCCGCACCCACAGCTCCGCGATGTTGGAGCAGCGGCCCGACACTCCGGAGCTCCAAGCGGCGATCCCAGGTAAGGCCTCGCCCGCTCCGCGATGTATCGAGCGCTGCACCACAGCTGCTGAAGCTCTGGTCCGGTCCCGGCAGGAAAGGCCGCGGCAATCCAGTTGGCAGGTCGCGAGGGGGTGGGGGGGGGGGGCGAGGACGCGACTCGGATAAGAGCCGGATCCTCGCCAGGAAGCGACTGAAAGACGGTTCCCCCCTTACCCTGCCCGCTCCCCCCCACATTAAATACTGAAAAAAAACTAAAAAAACACACTCTAAACATAACAAAATAAAAAAAGACAACCAGACCGTGTGCGGAGGCAGCTAGCAACAGCGCCACCGGATGTCCATTCTTCCAAATAAGCATCATTCCATAACTAAATAGTATCGTGCCTTATAAAGCTATTCTACGTTAAAGGGTCTACTTAATATGGTGCGGTTATATTGATGGATCCGAATGTAAGGAGTGCTTCAAGATTCAATTAGAATGTTATTGTTACTTTAAAATGACTCCTTTGTATTACTGAACAGCTGCAGAATAGAATTGGGAAAGGTTTCATAGTATAACGATTAGAGTCATCGCAACCAGGAATTGACGATTTTGTCTCTTAATAAATGACTTCCTGCTTTTCGTTTTCTTCTTGTGATTCCATTTGCGAGTGTCTGATATTTTTACATTTTCCCGTTTTTTATCGACAGGCTGGTTTAATTAGGTTATTGTACAGAGCTGAAAAACATAGGTTAGTACAAGCTAGGGATATAATAACGAAGATTTTAAAAATAGCACCCACGAGTTAATCAGCTACTAATTGATACATGTTGTAATGCTACCAGTTTTTAATTAAGAGGGATTGGGAGAATTTAGTTAGTTAAATTGGTATAAATAAGGCTGGAAGCTGGGATGCAAGCAGAAGCCTCCACGTGGCGCATCCTGGGCAATGCTGAGGACGGAAACTGTACCACAGTGACTGACTGAAGTAGCCAATTCTGCAACCACCGACCGCCAACCGTCACTGACCGACCGGAAAGACGTGATATGGAAGATGGCCGGACACGAGGAAGAGGCTGGAAGCTGAACGGTGACTTGGCATATTGTTAATTCCCACAATCTGTGCTCTCGAATGCTAAACCATGGGTTAAAAATACAAGCAACGTGGGCAATAGTGATTAAAAACCTCAAAGGGTGAGGCAGCATCTATGGAGCGAAGGAATAGGTGACGTTTCGGGTCTTGACCCGAAACGTCACCTATTCCTTCGCTCCATAGATGCTGCCTCACCCGCTGAGTTTCTTCAGCATTTTTGTCTACCTTCGATTTCTCCAGCATCTGCAGTTCCTTCTTAAACAAAAACCTCAAAGGATTTGTTTACCCCCATTAACTTCCCTGTATACTTTGCCGTTTTAAGAGGAAATCGCAAACTTACGAGGTAAGTCACTGAGTAAGCAGCCTTCATTATTCCGAGCCAAATGACTTGCGAGAGAACCTTTAAACGTGTGAGGGGGGGGGGAAATAAATCCAGGAATATCGGGTTACAGGAAACGGCCGCCTGCGTTTGCACCACCGAGCTCTTAAAAGCAACCGTGACAGGGAGTTTAGACTTGGTACAAGATGAATTCCTCTTGTTTCTATTAGGACTCTTGAGTTGATTGGTACCTGGTCGACCCACAAAGACAGGCCAAGCAGTGGTCAGCGATGATGGGTCCCAAGAGGGGTATAACCTTACAGCAGTCTGGGCTCCTGGTGCTGGGTCTTTCACAAGAGGAATCTGGGGACAAATGGAGAGGAATGGCTTTCACACTTGTCGCAGCTGCGAGCAGCCATACCAACCACCAGTACAGGGGGCTGGGTAGGCCACGTTCTCCCCCTTGAGTTACAATACCTCGTAAGTTCATGCCATAGGAGCTGAAGTAGGCCATTCGGCCCATCAAGTCTACTCCGCCATTCAATCATGGCTGATCTATCTCGCCCTCCTCACCCTATGCTCCTGCCTTCTTCCCATGACCCCTGACACCCGTACTAATCAACAATCTATCTACTTCTGCCTTAGAAATATCCATTAAAGGCCTCCACAGCCTTCTGTGGCAAAGAATTCCACAGATTGACCATCCTCTGACCCTCTGACCCTCTGACCCTCTGACCTTACCTGCCATGACTCCACTATCGCACCTGACAGTTGTTTATTCTTATTGGTAGTGATGATGATGATGATGATGATACTTTATTGTCACTTGTAGAGTCATAGAGTCTCTCAGTTTAGAAACAGGCCCGTCAGCCCAATGTGCCCACACCGGTCAACATGTCCCATCTATACCAGTCCCACCTGCCTGAATTTGGCCCATATCCCTCCAAACCTGTCCGCTCCATGTACCTGTCTAAATGTTTCTTAAACGTTGCAATAGTCCCGGCCTCAACTGCCTCTTCTGGACTAAACACTGCCTTATGGATATCGCAGTTTACATGCAGCTTAGTTTAGTATAGTTTAGTTTAGTTTGGAGATACAGCGCGGAAACAGGCCCTTCGGCCCACCGAGTCCACACCAACCAGAGATCCCTGCACATTAACACTAGCCTACACACACAGGGACAATTTACAATATTACCAAGTCAATCAGCATACAAACCTGTACATCTTTGGAGTATGGGAGGAAACCGGAGCACCTGGAGAAAACCCACACAGGTCATGGGATGAACGTACAAACTCCGTACAGACAGCACCCGGGCCTCTGGCGCTGTAAGGCAGCAACTCCACCACTGCATCACTGTGTTGCCTAGTTCTCCTTGCCTTTTCATGGAGAGTGCTGAAAAGAAATTAGCTGTGATAATAATTTACAACCAGTTCCATCTGTTTCTATAGGCCTACTAAAGCTTGTAGCCTGGTATCTTGTAGCAAGGCATCTGTGGAGAGTATGGAAGCACAATGTTTATGCAATTAGACTACTAATCCAGAGGTCTACACTAATGAGGCAGGGACACATTGGAATACCAACCACAGCAACTGGGGAATTTTAAGTTCCGCTAATTAAATAAATGTGGAAGAAGATACTGGTATCAAGAATGTGGCCCATGAAAACTACTGACTTTTCATAAATACTCAACTGGGTTATTAAAGGTGGACAAAAATGCTGGAGAAACTCAGCGGGTGAGGCAGCATCTATGGAGCGAAGGAATGGGTGACGTTTCGGGTCGACACCCTTCTTAAGACTGATGTGGGGGTGGTGGGGTGGTGGGGTGGTGGTGGGGGGGTGGGGGGTGGGGGGTGGGGGGTGGGGGGTGGGGGGCGGGAAGAAGAAAGGAAGAGGTGGAGACATTAGGCTGTGGGACAGCTGGGAAGGGGAGGGGAAGGAGGGAGAAAGCAAGGACTACCTGAAATTAGAGAAGTCAATGTTCATACCGCTGGGGTGTAAACTACCCAAGCGAAATATGAGGTGCTGCTCCTCATGAAACCCATAGCTTTTGGTTTGGAAGCAGGACTGTTCAGACAGAGGCAGAGTTGATAACAGAAGCTTTTATAACAAGCAGGATACATGTCCCTAAGGTCATGAACTAAAATGGCTTTTTTATTTTTTGTCATGATTCACAAGGCATGATTAATACGGGTCTCAGGATTTACGGGGAAAGGAAAGAGAATGAGGTTGAGTGGGAAAGATAGATCAGCCATGATTGAATGGTGGAGTAGACTTATAGTCATAGAGTCACACAGCGTGGAAACAGGCCCTTCAGCCCCACTTGGCCACACCGACCAACATGTCCCATCTATATTAGTCCCACGTGCCTGCATTTGGCCCATATCTCTCTAAACCTGTCCTATCCATGTACCTGTCTAATTCTTTCCGAAATGTTGCAATAGTCCCTGCCTCAACTACTCCCCCGGCAGCTCGTTCCATACACCCACCACCCTTTGTATGAAATAGTTAACCCTCAGATTCCTATAAAATGTTTCCCCATTCACCTTAAACCTATGCTCATTGGTTCTCGATTCCCCGTACTTGATGGGCCGAATGGCCTAATTCTGCTCCTACTCTGCAGGAGCTGATGGCAGCAGAGAGATTAGGTTTGGTAAATACATGGTTAAGCAGCTTCCAATGTCAGTGATTTGCAACGAATCTCAAAGAAACAAGACCAGCCTTTTTTTTAGTTGCAGCTCACAACATTTTACCTTTTCCATGCGAATCAGTGGAGTGACTTCGGGCTGAACGATTTACAACAGAAGCGCTGCTCCCATGCAACGGAAATTAAACTCAGACATTATTCTTAAAAGGATTTGAAGCATGGAATGGTTCTGCCCTGGAAAACAGTCCAGTGCCAGGTTACCTGCAAGTAACAATGAGTGAAGAAATAGTATTTGATTTGATTGAGGGATATTGTCAGTGAAACATGCTGAATTCAGCTGGTAAATTACATCACATACACAAGAGTAATTTAGCAGCCTAACTTTGCTGCTGAGTTTAGTTTAGTTTAGAGATACAGCACGGAAACAGGCCCTTTGGCCCACCGAGTCCGCGCCGACCAGCGATCCCCGCACACATTAACTCTACCCCACACACACTAGGGACAATTTACACATGCACCAAGCAAAATAACCTACACACCCGGAGTGTGGGAGGAAACCAAAGGTACAAACTCAAGACATGCAGCACCCATGGTCGGGATCGAACCCGGGTCTCCGGTGCTGCATGCGCTGTAAGTCAGCAACTCTACTGCTGAGCCACCATGTTGCCCCAAGGGTATTGGAGTTGTGCCGTATACCACATGTGGTTGACTGGACTATTTGTTCAGGCTAATCCACTCGGAACACAGGGGTGGTACAATGGCATAGTGGTAGAGTGGCTGCCTTAAGGGCCTGTCCCACTGTCCAAGGTAATTCATGAGTTCTCCCGAGTTTCCCTGATTCGAACTCGGAGAATTACAGTAATGGCCGCCCGTAGGTACTCGGGGCTCTCGTGGACATTTTTCAACATGTTGGAAAATCTTCACGAGCTTACCGCACGTTTCCCGAGTACCTGCCGTTAGTGTTACGAGCCGCTAAGAGACGTCCCGAGCTCCGACGTACCCACTTGAATTACCTCGTACAGTGGGACAGGCCCTTTACAGCGTCAGCGACCCAGGTTCTATCCTGACTACGAGTGCTCTCTATACGGAGTTAGTACTTTCTTTCTGTGACCGCGTGGGTTTTCCCCAGGTGCCTCAGTTTCCTCCCACACTCCAAAGACATACAGGTTTGTAGGTAAACTGGTTTCTGTAAATTGTCCCTAAAGTTGTAGGACAACTTGTTCTATTTGATCTTACATAGATAGATACATAGAAAATAGGTGCAGGAGTAGGCCATTCGGCCCTTCGAGCCTGCACCGCCATTCAATATGATCATGGCTGATCATCCAACTCAGTATCCCGTACCTGCCTTCTCTCCATACCCCCTGATCCCTTTAGCCACAAGGGCCACATCTAACTCCCTCTTAAATATAGCCAATGAACTGGCCTCAACTACCCTCTGTGGCAGAGAGTTCCAGAGATTCACCACTCTCTGTGTGAAAAAGTTTTTCCTCATCTCGGTCTTAAAGGATTTCCCCCTTATCCTTAAGCTGTGACCCCTTGTCCTGGACTTCCCCAACATCGGGAACAATCTTCCTGCATCTAGCCTGTCCAACCCCATAAGAATTGTGTACGTTTCTATAAGATCCCCTCTCAATCTCCTAAATTCTAGCGAGTATAAGCCAAGTCTATCCAGTCTTTCTTCATATGAAAGTCCTGACATCCCAGGAATCAGTCTGGTGAACCTTCTCTGCACTCCCTCTATGGCTATAATGTCCTTCCTCAGATTTGGAGACCAAAACTGTACGCAATACTCCAGGTGTGGTCTCACCAAGACCCTGTACAACTGCAGTAGAACCTCCCTGCTCCTATACTCAAATCCTCTTGCTATGAAGGCCAACATACCATTCGCTTTCTTCACTGCCTGCTGCACCTGCATGCCTACTTTCAATGACTGGTGTACCATGACACCCAGGTCTCGCTGCATCTCCCCATTTCCTAATCGGCCACCATTTAGATAATAGTCTGCCTTCCCGTTTTTGCCACCAAAGTGGATAACCTCACATTTATCCACATTATACTGCATCTGCCAAACATTTGCCCACTCACCCAGCCTATCCAAGTCACCTTGCAGTCTCCTAGCATCCTCCTCACAGCTAACACTGCCCCCCAGCTTAGTGTCATCTGCAAACTTGGAGATGTTTCTTTCAATTCCCTCGTCCAGATCATTAATATAAATTGTAAATAGCTGGGGTCCCAGCACTGAGCCTTGCGGTACCCCACTAGTCACTGCCTGCCATTGTGAAAAGGACCCGTTTACTCCTACTTTTTGCTTCCTGTTTGCCAGCCAGTTCTCTATCCACATCAATACTGATTTGATCATATTTGATTGTGCACACCAGGTTGATTGCATTCGTCGAAACAGGACAGACCACGTGAAGGTTGCAATCTTCCACCCCTGGGACAGGCCCTTTCCAGCGAATGCTGGTGCTGTCTGTACGGAGTTTGTACGTTCTCTCCCGTGACCTGCGTGGGTTTTCTCCCAGATCTTCGGTTTCCTCCCACACTCCAAAGACGTACAGGTATGAAGGTTAATTGGCTGGGTAAATGTAAAAATTGTCCCTAGTGGGTATAGGACAGTGTTGATGTGCAGGGATCGCTGGTCGGCGCGGACCCGGTGGGCTGAAAGGGCCTGTTTCTGCGCTGTATCTCTAAACTAAACTAAAACTAAAAACTAAACTCAACTAAACCATGCTTTATTGGTATTGCAGATTCGATTCAATCCTTGGTAAGTTGTAAAATTGTTCCTAGTGTGTAGGATAGTGTTCATTCAGGGTGAGCATTGGTCGCAGCGGGATCAATGGGCCAGGGGGTCTGTTTGCATCCTGTACCGCTAAAGTCTAATGGTTAGGAGGCTTGCAGTACCCTGGGGCTTGCCTGGAATGGGGAGTGCTCATAAGAACTGGGCGATAAGAAAAACATGGCTCCCATTGCATGCGGGATCAGCTGGCTATTTCTGTACACTTTGCTGAAGTTTGGCAATACGCCACTGACTGTAAGAAATTAATTTCACAGTACGTTTGGAGATAGGAGAGTCTTGGACAAAATAAAAGTGTGACAAATCACACCTCCAGATTCAGGGACAGTTACTTCCCAACTGTTAATCATCCTACCACACGCAGAGAGCAGTGCTGAACTACTATCTACCTCTTCGGTGACCCTCGGACTATTCTTGATCGGACTTGGCAGGTTTTACCTTGCGTGAAACATTATTCCCTTATCATGTATCCATACACTGTAAATGGCTTGATTTGTGATCATGCATTGTCTTTCTGCTGACTGGTTAGCGAGCAACAACAGCTTTTCCCTGTACCTCGGTACACGTGACAATAAACTAAACTGAAGTGAAACTGAAAACATTGTTCTATCAGTGCACTCACAACAAGGACATTGTTTCAGTGTTCATCAATATGAGAATTGCCTGAATTTTCTTTGTCCTGTTTACATCTGGTTAATGGTTCTGCATACATTGCAGCGAAGGTCTGGTCTGGGTTAGAGTTTCTTCCAATAAATTCTTCCAATCTAATGTTATTACCATTGTACCAAGAGCTCCATGATCACTGTTATTAAAGAAACAGCGTTGATGTCTCTCTCTCTCTCTCTCTCTCCCTCACTTCTTTCCTTAACTTCAGCCATTACCTGGTGACCAGTGATGGAAACTTCGAGGAGTCCGTACGGAGTTTTACATTCCTTCTGTGACCACGTGGGTTTTCCCCGGGTGCTCCAGTTTCCTCCCACACTCCAAAGACGTACAGGTTTGTAGTTTAATTGGCTTCTGTATATTGTAAATTGTCCCTAGTGTGTAGGATAGTGTTAGTTTAGTTTGTTTATTTGCTCAGAGATACAGCACGGAAACAAGCACTTCGGCCCACCGAGTCCGCACCGACCAGCGATCCCCGCACATTAACACCATCCTACACACACTAAGGACAATTTACACTTATACCAAGCCAATTAACCTACAAACCTGTACGTCTTTCGAGTGTGGGAGGAAACCGAAGATCTCGGAGAAAACCCACGCGGGTCACAGGGAGAACGCACAAACTCCATACAGACAGCACATGTTGTCGGGATCGAACCCGGGTCTCCGGCGCTGCAAGCGCTGTAAGGCACCAACTCTACTGCTGCGCCAGTATGCCTCTAGCATGCGGGGATCACTGGTCGGCGCGGACTCAGTGGGCCGAAGGGCCTGTTTCCGCGCTGCATCTCTGAACTAAACTAATACTGTACAGTGCAGCTCGTAAAATATGCCAGTCACAGTGGCGTAGAATTTATTTCCCCGTTTTAATTGCGTGAAGTTTGTTTCGTGAATTGAATTACCTGGTTCATGCACTCCTGTAAAGACTAAAATGCATTCCAGTTTTATGTAAACAGAACACCTAAGGAGTGGAAGCAACTAACACATCTGTCATTAATATGCATTTGTAGTGCCACAAGTCCGGGCAAGTGTGCCTCCATTATAATATTCCACATAATTATTTACTCTACACCGAACAAATGCGGCTCAGGTTTGCTCGCATTTATTAGTGTTAAACCAGAGAATAATTTAATTAAATACATTTCTTCTCGAGGCATGCCTTAATTCAATCGTGTCATTACATTTTCCAGTTGCATTGTCATCGTGTGTAGTGTTTCAAACGAGCCTGATCAAATCTGTAAAATCCTCATGTTTTTTTTCTGCATTTACTTTATTCGCATGTGGCTACTGCTCTTTGCAAATTACCTGAAGGTACCTTTCGCATGGAGGGTTTGCCGAAAGCTGACGGAGAACAGAAGAGAGAGGGGGGGGGGGGGCTACGTCCCATTGCACCTTTGCACAGGGCCAGGCATCCATTTGTAATGTTTAAAGACTCTGTGATGCCCTATGTTATCTAATCAATCAGCCTTCTCTGAGCTGGGATAATGCACCGTGCCACATGTTTTTGTAACAAATTACATTTAGACACTTTAAGACACTTTCATTATTTTAACGCAGGTTATAATTAGTCATTGTCAAGGCATAGGCACAGGTTGTGCATATCAGAATAAATTTGGTTTGCTCTATCAGCAGTCACAAATGGAGCAATAAATTAGGAATAGTGGCTCATGAGGTCTCCGATCAAAATCCTTACCTGAAATCCTGGGCGTTTCTTGCCTTTTAATGGGTAAAATGAAAGTACTGGGGGAAAAATGGTGACAACTGCAAGGCATTGTTTGTTGCTTTGCCTTTAAGGAAGAAAGATTATTAATAATATTAACTCACCAACATTTCATTGAGTTAAAACTGCAGTTAGATTATGGAAAACATTATTTTTGGCACAGCGGTAGAGTTGCTGCCTTACACCACTTGCAGCGCCAGAGACCTGGGTTCGATCCCGACTACGGGTGCTGTCTGTACAGAGTTTGTACGTTCTCCCCGTGACCGCGCTGTTTTACTCTGAGATCTTTAGTTTCCTCCCACACCCCAAAGACGTGCAGGTACGTAGGTTAATTGGTTTGGTATAAATGTAAATTATCCGTAGTGTGTGTAAGATAGTGTTAGTGTGCGGGGACGGACTCGGTGGGCCGAAGGGCCTGTTCCCGTGCTGTAGCTCTAAACCAAACAA
Organism: Malacoraja senta; assembly: GCA_038087875.1. Taxonomy (NCBI): domain Eukaryota; kingdom Metazoa; phylum Chordata; class Chondrichthyes; order Rajiformes; family Rajidae; genus Malacoraja; species Malacoraja senta. The sequence continues at coordinate 21,581,525 of CM075989.1, forward strand.
AACTAAACTCTCAAGTTTCAAGAAAGTTCAAGTTTCTTGAGCTAACGTTCCCCTGTGGAGAGCTGGCTGAAAACTAACTGAAGTGAATATTGTTTGGGAGATCAATAACAGAGGAAAGAGTGCAGGCCATTTGGCCCATCAAACCTGGTCCCATTAACTCATAAAGAAACTGCAGATGCTGGAATCTTGAGCAAAGCACAAAGTGCTGGAGGAACAGTGGGCTTTGGACAAACTCCGTACAGAGATCACCGGTGGTCAGGATCGCACCTGGGTCTCTGGCAGTTTAGTTAAGTTTAGAAATACAGCGCGGAAACTGGCCCTTCGGCCCACCGAGTCCTCACCGACCAGCGATCCCCGCGGATTAGCACTACCCTACACACACTAGGAACAATTATACAATTATACCAAACCAATTAACCTACAAACCTGTACATCTTTGGTGTGTGGGAGAAAAGTTGAGCACCTGGAGAAAACCCACACGGGTCATGGGGAGGAATTACGAACTCCGTACAGACAGCACCCGTAGTCAGGATCGAACCCGGGTCTCTGCCGCTGAGAGGCAGCAACTCTACCGCTGCGCCACCGTGCAACCCAGTACAAAGTGAATTTACAGAAAACTCTGCTTTAAGTGTTGAAGAGATCAGGAGGACAAATTATGTGTAACAAGGATGAATACAAGATTCTTGTGCCAGCTCCTCACGCCAATGATCACTTTAAAGGATAAATCATGCTAAAATATTTGTGCAACATCAATTGATCAATTTCAGCTTCATCTTTTTCAACGTGGTGTGTAAAATCTGATCTCAAAATGTACATGATAGTTATATTCATTTCACTTTTCTGGTCAGCGGAGAATTACAGAATCGCACAACAGGCAAATATCCATGTAACCACTTTTATCACTCCTGCCCTTTTGAAAGCGCACCCCTCTACCTCTGACTTTTATCATTAAATGGAAATACTTTGTGAAAATAATTGCACCAATACATCAGAAATACTAAGGGGTCAAATGCGTTCATGGCTATAGAGGTTGAGTGCACAGCTGTGCACTAAGGTGCAGTGCATTTGTTAATTAGTGTTAACATATTGGGTGCTAACTCTTGTCTGCACCTCTAAATTATTCCTGGGAGAAATGGGTCCAACCTGGTATTAATATATTCTGGTTGGCACCGTGTTGGTCGACATGACTCATGAACCAACAAATTTGCAGCTCGGCACACTTAAGATTGGCTCCAAAGTTCTCCATACCTGCACTTTCTCCCAACTCAGTTCGATTTTGTTCTCATTTTACGCAGATCAATTTTCCTTTGTGAATATGTTGTGGATGTTGCCTCCAGCGTGGTTTACCACCACACCAGTCGCTACTTTTTGTAATACAATACAACGGTAAGGAGCTGGCAGTTGAATCTCGTATTCAACATTGTGGCCCGTAATTTGGTCCTCCTGACCTATTCGACACTTTAGAGCAGAGTTTTCTGTAAATTCACTTTGTAGTGGGCGGCACGGTGGCGTAGCGGTAGAATTGCTCTGCCTTACAGCGCCAGACCTGATCTGAAGAAGGGTCTCGACCTGAAACGTCACCCATTCCTTCTCTCCAGAGATGCTGCTTGTCCCGCTGAGTTTCTCCAGCATTTTGTATCTGTCTTCGGAGTGAAAATCTGTCTTTGATCACAAATAATAAAGGAATGGCTTCACCTCAGAACTACAGTGCGGAAACAGGCGCTACGAGTCCATGCCAACCAGCAATCACCCCGTACGCTAGGACTATCCTACACACTAGGGGCAATTTACAATATACAGAAGCAAATAAACCTACAAACCTGTACGTCTTTGGAGTGTGGGAGGAAACTGGACTGTGGGTTCCCAATATTCCAGAGAATGTCGAAGAATGAATTAATTAAGCATGTGACAAGTCACGGTGAAATGCTTTGCTTGCTTACCTAGGGTATGCAAACAGTCGCCACATAAAGAGAGTCCAATAGCATGGAGATTCACTCAAAAATTTGGAGGAGTCTAGAGAAATGAGAGGAGATGCAAGTAACTACAAGGCAGGAACCTTGAACAAAGCACAAAGTGCTTGAGGAACCATCCTCAGTGGTCAATTAGCATACTAACTTGCATGCCTTTTGATGTGGGAGGGAGAGATAGATCAGCCATGAATGAATGGTGGGGTAGACCTAATGGGCCAAATGGCCTAATTCTGCTCCTATCACTGATGACATGATCTAGAAATGCTAAGGATGTTTTCCTGATCTCCCAATGCATCTCATTGCAACCCTTCAACTGATTTTATCTCCATTTTCTCTGCAGTTGTAACACTAAACTCTATTTCCGCTGAGTTTAGTTTAGTTTAGTTTAGAGATACAGCATGGAAACAGTCCCTTTGACCCACCGAGTCCACCCCGACCAGCAATCCCTGCAGACTAACACTATCCCACACACACCAAGGGACAATTTTACAATTATAACAAGCCAATTGACCTACAAACCTGCACGTCTTTGGAGAGTGAGAGGAAACCGAAGCTCCCGGAGAAAAGCCATGCGGTTTCTGGGAGAAAGTACAAACTCCGTAGAGACAGCACCCGTAGTCAGGATCGAACCCTGGTCTCTGGTGCTGTGAGGCAGCAACTCTACCGCTGCGCCACCGTGCCACCCGTTCCGCTAGCAATTTGCGGAAAGCTCAAGATTCTAGTATCTACAGTTTCTTGTGTCTCTATTGAACTTGTGTATGGTTCGACACTTGCTTCGGTGAGATACCCAAGGTGGAACTTACTAATTTAACCGGGTCATCCCTAAAACATTGCTGTTCTGAAGCAGTAAAACCGTCAAACTGTTTGCAGAAATAAGCCTGAACTTTCCTCTTCACTGATGCTGATGCACATTTAGCTGGTGAATCTGATAATAACTTCAGTGGGGATGTAGAAGTGTGACTCTTCCCCGCTGGCATTGCATCTGCCGACATATTAATATCTCAGCTACATCCTCCAGTGCAGTTTGCCCACTAAGTTGTCACCTCAGCAATTCCTATGCAGTTGGTGTGTAAACTAGATACTTCTATTTTTCTTAAAATCTGGTATTGTTCATAAGTTGATAAGTCAATGGTTTCTGTGTTGTCATGTGTGTCAGATACAGTGAAATGCATAGGAAGGAACTGCAGATGCTGGTTTAAACCGAAGATAGACACAAAAATATGTAGTAACGCAGCGGGTCAGGCAGCATCCCTGGAGATCAAGGAGAGGCAACACTTCAGGTCAGACCCCTTCTTCACTTCTTTATTCAATTCTTTGAATTGTTAAATTGGTATTGGTTTATTATTGTCAGCTGTACCCGTATGTACTGTAGTTTGTCATATACATTGATAAACTTTGTATTGCGTGCTGTTCGGGCAGATCTTCACATCCATGCATTGGGGGGTACACAGAATCTCTGTGTAAATGCAGAAGGGACCATCGTAGCTCATAAATTAACTCCCACCCACCCTGTCAAGCACTCCTTACTCCATCTATGGAAGTGTCTGCGACAACACATTGGCCTCATCTATCGCCCAGCAAAAGAAGCAGTCACAGTGGCGCAGCAGTAGAGTTGCTGCCTTACAGCGAATGCATCGCCGGAGACCCGGGTTCGATCCCGACTGCGGGTGCTGTCTGTACGGAGTTTGTACGTTCTCCCCGTGACCTGCGTGGCTTTTCTCCGAGATCTTCCGTTTCCTCCCACACTCCAAAGACGTACAGGTTTGTAGGTTAATTGGCTTGGTAAATGTAAAAATTGTCCCTAGTGGGTGTAGGATAGTGTTAATGTGCGGGGATCGCTGGTCGGCACGGACCCGGTGGGCCGAAGGGCCTGTTTCCGCGCTGTATCTCTAAAACTAAGAACTAAAACTGAAAGCCAACCCTCTCAATATTCCTGCATAAATAACCTACGTTATAACCATATAACCATATAACCATATAACCATAACAGCACGGAAACAGGCCATCTCGGCTCTTCAAGTCCGTGCCGAACATTTTTTTAAATTTTTTTTTTTTTTTAATTAAAAATAAATACTTCCCCTTAGTCCCATCTACCTGCACTCAGACCATAACCCTCCATTCCTTTCCTGTCCATATACCCATCCAATCTATTTTTAAAGGATAACATCGAAATTGCACCATCTTCGAACGTGGAATGTACATGGACAATATCAAGTGCAAACAGGTTCAGTAAAAAAAACCTGGCCTGTTTTATGGATGGTAAAACGTGGCACAATAGCACAATGGTGGTTCCTGCCTTACAGCGGCAGAGACCCAGGTTCGATCCTGACCTCGAGTGCTGTCTGTACAGAGTTTGTAAGTTCTCCCTGTGATCTGCGTGGGTTTTCTCCGTGACCTCCGGTTTCCTCCCACACTCCAAAGACGTACAGGTTTGTAGGTGGATTGGCTTCAGTAAAATTGTAAATTGTCCCTAGTGTGTAAGACTGTGTTAGTGTACGGGGTGATCGCTGGTCAGAGCAGACTCGGTGGGCCGAAGAGACTGTTTCCGCACTATCTCTCTAAAGTCTAAAGTCTAAAACGAATTAGCCCTTTTTATTACCTTCTAGCGATAGTTTAAATTTGTCATCAAACACCTCAACGATATTGATCTAGACAATAAACTATAGACAATAGACAATAGGTGCAGGAGGAGGCCATTTGGCCCTTCGAGCCAGCACCGCCATTCATTGTGATCATGGCTGATCGTCCCACAGATCCATTTGAACCTTGTTTACAACAGTCGAGTGTGTTTAGTGAACAGGCTGCCTGCAATCACTGCTAATCAATGCACTAAGTACAAACTTGATATTAAATTGCACTCCCAAGCCACTCCTCAATGGTGAAGCCCTGTTTTTAACAAAGTGCTCTGAGAGCATAAATCTTGACATGAAGTGCGATAAGGAGCAGTACAAACCTCACACTCGAAAACGGTGAAATCCCTTGAAAGCCAGCTAAGTTGCTGGAATTGCTCAGCTGGTTGTCAAACCTACGTATCACTTCAGGTCAAATCAAGTGTATTGTCACATATCCGGGTACAGTACGGTTTAGGTACAGTGAAAATCTTGCTTGCAGTAACATCTTAGACATGTGGACTCGTTCACCAGAGGAAAACATACATTGTACTTATATTATGTGTGAATTACATGTAAATTCCACAACAGTGGAAAGAAAATGAATGTGGGAAGCACAGTAGCATAGCTGGGCGGCAAAGATTATCTGTGATAAAGTTGCTGCCTTTTAGCACCAGAGGCCCGGGATCGATCCTGACTAAAATTGCTGTCTGTGCAGAGTTTGTACGTTCTCCACGTGACCGCGTGGGTTTTTCCATGATTTTTACTCCAAGACGTACAGGTTTGTAGGTTAATTGTTTGCTGTAAAATTGTAAATTGTCCCTAGTGTGTAGACAATAGTCCTAGTATACGGGGTTATCATTGGTTGGCGTGGACTCGGTGGGCCGAAAGGCCTGATTCTGCGCTGTGTCTCTAAAGTTTAAAGTAAAGCCTAAAGACCCACTGTAGCTTGAAGGAGGTGCCTCAACATTTCAGACAAGATTTAGTTTAGTTCAGTTTAGAGATACAGCGCAGAACCAGGCCCTTCGGCCCACTGGGTCTGCGCCGACCAGCGATCCCCGCACATTAACACTATCCTACACACACTAGGGACAATTTTTTACATTTACCAAGACAATTAACCTGCAAACCTGTACGTTTTTGGAGTGTGGGAGGAAACCGAAGATCTCGGAGAAAACCCACGCAGGTCACGGGGGAGAACGTACAAACTCCGTACAGACAGCACCTGTAGTCGGGATCGAACCCGGGTCTCCGGCGCTGCATTCGCTGTAAGGCAGCAACTCTACCGCTGCTCCATTTGTTCTCGTGGGATGTGGTAGTTTGCATGGAAATATTTTGATGTATTGAGCAGGAATTTCCCTCATTGCTTCTTTGACATTTGTCTCTCATCCAATACTTAGGATGGCACCCTGGTGTAGCGGTAGAGCTACTGCCTTACAACGCCAGAGACCCGGGTTCGATCCTGGATACGGGTGCTGTCTGAATGGAGTTTGCACGTTCTCCCCGTGACCTGCGTGGGTTTTTTTCCCGAGAATTTCGGTTTCCTCCCACACTCCAAAGACGTACGGGTTTGTAGGTGAATTGGCTTGGTGTAAATGTTTTAAAAATGTCCCTTGTGTCAGATAATGTTAACGTGCGGGGATCACTGGTCGGTGCGGACATGATGGGCCACAGGGCGTGTTTCCACGCTGTATCTATAAACTAAAACTAAACTAAACATCTGAATAAGGTCTAATGGGAAATAGATGGAACTGTAACCTGACCAAAATATGAAGGGTGGGTGAAACCTTGCTCGCAAGGAAACTGTTGATGAGATAAGAGCAGCTGAAGCTACAAAGTGCCTGAGGGAAGAGAGACAAACAATCAGCTTGTTGATGGAACATTGTAGACTGGGAAAATGTGCCAACAGCTAAACTTCCTGAAGAAAGCTGGCTGCACATCATTACATTAATCCTGTTAATAATAAGACAGCTGACTGTTTAAAGAGAATTATGAGCTGCATGGTAGTGTGTTTGAAGCCTCTACATCACTGCCTGCAAGGACTGTCTTAGATCAGAGTGGCCGGTGAGGTCTGATCTATCGACTCGGATCTTCTGACTATGATGTCCCAGAGACACAAGGAACTGCAGATGCTGGAATTGTGAGTGAAACACAAAGTGCTGGAGTAACTCAGCAAGTCTTGCAGCATCTATGGAGGTATGGGAAGGAACTGCCGATGCTGGTTTATACCGAAGATAGAAACAAAATGCTGGAGTAACTCAGCGGGTCAGGCAGCATAACTGGTGAAAACGGTTAGTTGACGTATCAGGTCGGGACCCTTCTTCAGACTAATATTATGGATGGGTACAATGGAGGCGTGGAGTAGGCATTTTGGGTCAAGACCCTTCTTCAGACTGGTTGGGGTAGGAGGGGAGAAAGTTGGGAAAGACATGGGGGTGGGACAAAGCCTGGAAAGCGATTGGGGGATACAGGTGATGAAGAGTTTTATTGGCAGATGGGTGGACAAAGGCTGGAGATGAAAAGGGTATCAGATGAGGAGAGAGGAGGAGTGAAATGTAAATCTGGAGGGAGGGACATAATTGATAGGGTACTGGGTTGGGGAGGGGTGCTTTGGGTTGGGTGGGGAAGACAATAGACAATAGGTGCAGGAGTAGGCCATTCGGCCCTTCGAGCCACCACCGCCATTCAATGTGATCATGGCTGATCATCCCCAATCAGTACCCCGTTCCTGCCTTCTCCCCATATCCCCTGACTCCGGCATCTTTAAGAGCCCTATCTAGCTCTCCCTTGAAAGTATCCAGAAAACCGGCCTCCACCGCCCTCTGAGGCAGAGAATTCCACAGACTCACAACTCTCTGTGTGAAAAAGTTTTTCCTCATCTCCGTTATAAATGGCTTACCCCTTATTCTTAAACTGTGGCCCCTGGTTCTGGACTCCCCCAACATCGGAAACATGTTTCCTGTCCAAACCCTTAATACTCTTATATTTCAATAAGATACCCTCTCATCCTTCTAAACTCCAGAGTATAAGATATAAGGGAAGGAGGGTGGGGAGGGTTGAAGATATGGGTGTGTGGATCTACCAACATGTAAAATACTGAATTGGGAAATGGATTAATAGACCCTCTCACGGAACCCTGCAAAGGAAGCAATTAATGAACTGATTTTAATTATAGTGCTTACACCGCTGAGTTGCCCACATATTGGGCATTAAAAACTGGAGCTTTCTGCAGCGCTGAGCAATCTGATAATCTGCTTTGATCACATAGATTTAAGTTGAGCAATTAAGGGATCTCATTATCCAATCAAAATGTCGCCAGAAAAACTCAAAGCCAAGATTTTCTTTGCAACAGATGCCAAAAAAATGGGTTCTGGCAAGTTCATTTGGGCAAACATTAAAGAGGGATGACTTCCTATTTTTATGTGCCACACAATCAAAAGCCTATTCTTATGAAACAGTTTTGATTTTGTTACGGCTAACAGTCACCTCAACCCTATGTTTAGCCGCAAGCTTCCACTCATCTTATGGAAGCTACAGATAGACACAAAATGCTGGAGTAACTCAGCGGGGCAGGCAGCATCTCTGGAGAGAAGGAATGGATAGAGGACGCACCACACATCTCTGTCCTCCAGTTGCTGCAGACTTCCGCCGCTGGAAGTATACGATTTTGGTGTGTGTGCTCTATCTTCAATTGGTTATTTCCGGTTATCTATCCCCATAAATCTTTTTAATCACTTTAAATCTCCAAACTGATCTACAGTATATTCAAGAAAATAGATTGGGTAGATTTGGAATAGATCGGGTAGACGCACTGAGTCTCTTGTCCGGAGAATGAGGAATAAAAAACCAGAGGACATAGGTTTAATGTCAGGGGGGAAGGATTTAATAGGAACTTGAGAGGTAACTTTTTCACGGAAAGAGTGATGGGTGTATGGAATGAGCTGCCGGAGGTGATTGTTGAGGCAGGGACTATCGCAATGATAAAGAAACATTTAGACAGGTAGACACAAGTGCTGGAGAAACTCAGCGGGTGCAGCAGCATCTATGGAGCGAAGGAAATAGGCAACGTTTCGGGCCGAAACCCTTCTTCAGACTGATGTAGGGTGGGGGTGGGGGGGCGGGAAGAAGAAAGGAAGAGGAGGAGCCAGAGGGCTGAGGGAGAACTGAGAAGGAGAGGAGACAGCAAGGGCTACCGGAAATTGGAGAAGTCAATGTACAAGCCACTGGGGTGCAGACTGCCCAAGTGGAATATGAGGTGCTGCTCCTCCAATGTCCGGTTTTAGACAGCTACATGGATTGCTCAGGTTTAGAGCGACATGGGCCAAACGCAGGCAGGTAGGACTAGTGTAGATAGTGCATGTTGGTCGGTGTGGGCAAGTGGGCCAAAGGGCCTGTTTCCATACTGCAAGACTCTATGACTGTGACTGTGAAATAGAGCGCACAATCTGTGATTTCTGAACTACAGTAGTATTGTGGACTAGCAGTGAATCAGCCTCTTCAGACAGAGGCCTCTGCAGGTACCGGGGAATAGTTTTTACCCATCTCACTGCTTTCCCTCTTTCTCCAACGGGTTTATTGTCCTCCTGATTAAATATTACTGATTGTATGCCTCGTTGTCACCTTCCCCTCAGCTAACAATGTACCATTCCAGATGTGTAGGAAGGAACTGCAGATACTGGTTTAATCCGAAGATCTGCACAAAAAGCTGGAGTAACTCAGCGGGTCAGACAGCATCTCTGGAGAAAAGGAGTAGGTGACATTTCGGGTCGAGTCCTTCTTCAGACAATTCTACATTTCCTGGATCATCGTCCCCTTTGACATGCGTTTTCGCACCTTATCCTTCCATGTCTCTATGTCTCCTTCTGCCCCTGAGTCTGAAGGTCTTGACCCTTCTCTGGATGCTTTCAACAGAGAGATAGATAGAGCTCTTAAAGATAGCGCAGTCAAGGGATATGGGGAGAAGGCAGGAACTGATTGTAGATGATCAGCCATGATCACAGTGAATGGCGGAGTTGGCTGGAAGGGCCGAATAGCCTACTCCTGCACCTATTGTCTATTGTCTATTGACCCAAAACGTCACCCATTCCTTCTCTCCAGAGCTGCTGCCTGTCCCGCTGAGTTACTCCAGCACTTTGTGTCTATCAGTGCACATGACCTCTGACAGGGGCAATTCAGTGCAATGAAAAGAAAATCAGACTTAAACTCCAGAGAATACAAGCAGGATAACGTGATACGAAATATTAACATCACATCATATACTCAATTCTTCCACTCATTTTGCTTCTACATTGGAATCTGAAGGTTCCATTGGGAGAGATATTTTTTGGCCACCAGAGGCTTTATCTTTCTAAGAACTTGGTGAGAATAAACATTAGGAACAATGGATGCAATTAAATCAGTCAACCTTGTCTCTCCATGGTGTATGTGTGAATTCTGAGCCGCATATTGCGACTATACAGAATACTCCTACTGTACATCATCTATTTGTAAATAAATCTGGAAAGAAGATTAATAGTCGTGAGTAAAACGGTCTCTGATGGAACGGGAGAAATTGGTGGGCATTTATATATCCTATCATAAGCCTCTTACCGTAATACAGGGCCAACTATTGTGTCTGGTGTTTATCGAGGAGAAGTTAATGTCAAATGCACCAACAAAGGAATAATTTAAATCTTACTTGATGCAGCATAACATGCCCATAAAACGCAATAACACACATATAAATATATAATTATTGGAAAATACAATAAATGAATAACCATGAAATGGGAGTGGCACTGTGGCGCGGCGGTACAGCTGCTGCCTTACTGCGCCAGAGACCCAGGTTTGAACTTGATGGGCCGAATGGCCTAATTCTGCTCCTATCACTTATGATCTTACGACTTTATGACCACTATGGACTTTGGTTTTTATGATGGGTACCCTGACTATTGGGCCTGTTCCACTTATGCGACTTTTTTGGCGACTGCCGGCACCCGTCATAGATCGTTAAAGGTCGCCGAAAATTTTCAACATGTTCAAACTCCAACAGCGACCAGAACAAGGTACGACTCTTTGGGCGACTACTCACGACCGTACAGGCTTCACCCCGCGACATGTCGCCAGGGTGACGCCTGTATGGTCGTGACTGGTCCCCTCAGTCGCCCAAAGAGTCGTAGTGTCTCTCCGGTCGCAGCTGAATTTTCAACATGTTGAACATTTTCGCTGACCTGCAACGACCTATGACGGGTGGCGGCGGTCGCCAAAAAACTCGCGTAAGTGGGACAGGCCCAAATGGACGCTGCCTGTGCGGAGTTTGTACGTTCTCCCTGTGACCACGTGGGATTTCTCCGGGTGCTCCAGTTTCCTCCCACATTCCAAAGACCTACAGGTTTGTAGGTTCATTGGCTTCTGTAAATTGTCTCTCGTGTGTGTGGGATAGAACTAGTGTGAAGGGGTGATTGTTGGTTGGCGTGGGATTGGTGTCTGTGGAGCTGTAAGATGCAACTGTGTGTCGCCCCACATAGATAACGTACAGATAAGGTATAATAATCAAAAATACATTAACATTAATAATCGTAATGCTTGGTACCCATCATAAAAACCAAAGTCCGTAGTGGTCATAAGGTCGTAAGATCATAAGTGATAGGAGCAGAATTAGGCCATTCGGCCCATCAAGTCTACTCTGCCATTCAATCATGGTTGATCAAACTTTCTTTCCTGACCCCATTCTCCTGCCTTATCCCCATAACCTCTGACACCCATACTAATTAAAAATCTATCTATCTCTGCTTTAAAAATATCCATTGACTTATCCTCCACAGCCTTCTATGGCAATGAATTCCACAGATTCACCACCCTCTCTCTAAAGAAATTCCTCCTCATCTCTTTCCTAAAGGAACGTCCTTCCATTCTGAGGCTATGAGCACTGGCCCTAGACTCGCCCACTAGTGGAAACATCCTCCCCCATGTCCAAGCAAAGACAGGGTCCAATATATGAATCGACAGTGAGAAGATCAAGAAGTGCGAGGAAAAGGCAGGAAAGTGGAGCTGATGTTATTTGTTTAGCCACAATATTGAATAATAGAGTTGTCTTGGTGGGCTGTGTGCGGCTAAACAGCCCACACCTGTGTCTATACTTTACTTTAACATCTTAAAGTGGAGCCGACAGCCGGCTAATGGACATTATCTTGGTGCAGTGGTTGAAGTTGAATCAGCTGGAGTGTCATTGAGTTAGTTAAGGGCCTGCCCCATCAAAAGATTTTGAACATTTCAAAATCCAGCGGCGACAAAAAAAAAGTTGCGACACTTGAAAAAACACCCCGCGTCTCGTCGCGTCACCTCGCGTCACCGCCGCATCACGCCGCAAATTTTTTGGTGACCTGATCCCGGCAGTCACCGAAAAAAATCGGCAAGTGAAACAGGCCCTTTAAGCAATGTGTTAATACATTGTTGGTTGATTTGTGTTTGCACTTTGCAAAAGTTCATTCAGAAATACGATGGTACCAGGCTGGTTTGGGTACGCTGTCAATAATAGTCTTTGTTGCAGGTGCCAATTTGAGGATGCAAAGCTGGCACGTGGTAGAAGAAACTCTTCCAGAATGTATCTGTCTCACATACCCCAGTCGTTTTCTCATTACTTGAGAATATGACTTGGATTGTCTTCCATCAGGCGTCAATATAAAATATTTTCCATGTAAATGCCCACAGAAATATATTTTAGGAAGCTTTTTTTTAAAATATCATGGATATGTTGGTTCAAGTGTATGGGTTGGCATTGGTTGACTTAGCCGTGTTGGAAATGGTCAAAGAAATATTAGGACTGGATGAGATTTGGACAAGACCCAGCGATTAGTCAACTTTCTCACTGTTGGAAACTGGATGAGAATTTTATCAACACTTCTAAGGTCCCTGTGGTTGATCTAACACTCAACCATATGCTATAACATTGCTGATACAATTCTGCAAAAGGAGGTTGAAACACTAGGAGAACTTTTGTTTCTTTTTTGTCAATTACTTCAATGTATTTTCTCAAGAGTTCAGAGGGGAAAAAAAGTTCATCTTTCCAATCATCGACAGAAGAAAATATATTTTATTCCACAAGGCTCATGAAATATTTTTGCCCTGTTGGCGATAGTAATTTCTACACACGACGGCATGAAAAGTCATGATGTGTAGGAAGGAACTGGTTTAAACTGAAGATCGACACAAAAAGCTGGAATAACTCAGCGGGTCAGACGGCATCTCTGGAGAAAAGGAATAGGAGTCCATTCTTCAAACTGTATCTTTATATCTCTCATAAATGCTGGAGTAACTCAGCGGGACAGGCAGCATGTCTGGAGAGAAGGAATGGGTGACGTTTCGGGTCGAGACCCTTCTTCAGACTCCCATTTTTCTTTCCCCGGACTCTCAGTCTGAAGAAGGATCTCGACCAGAAAGGTCACTTATTCCTTCTCTCCAGAGATGCTGCCTGACCCGATGAGTTACTCCAAATTTTTGTGTCTATAAAAAGACACTAGTTATTGAAAAGTAGGATCAACAATAAGGACAAGTTGACGCTACCTTTTAATATGCTGCACATTTAGGTAGGGACATTTCTATTTTTTTTTAAAGAAAAGGTGTCATTGTTAAATGTGCTTTTATAGTACAGATCTTCTTATCGAGTCTACATCACAAGATTAGAAATTGTTCAGCCAGGACTGAACACACTTCTCGGCATCTGCATACAATGGCGTCTTGAGCTTGTGCTTCTTGTGCGTGGTGGTGGAAAGATTGGTGGAAACAGGGCCGCGCGCGATGGAAAGATAGTGGTGGAAAGATTGGTGGAAACAGGGCCGCGCGCGATGTGAACGCTCTTTCTTTGACTCCATAGTACAGATGCTGAAATAGAATATTTTGTTTAAACATCGAGCTGCACTCTGGAGCAGCGGTAGAGTTGATGCCTTACAGTGCCAGAGACCCGGGTTTGATCCTGACTACGGGTGTTGTCTTTACGGAGTTTGTACTTTCTCCCCGTAACCTGCGTGAGTTTTCTCGGGAATCTCCACTTTCCACCAACACTCCAAAGCCGTACAGGTATGTATGTTAATTGGCTTCTGTAAAATTATAAAATGTTCCCAGTTTGTGTCGGATAGTGTTCGTGTACGGGGATCGCTGGTCAGCGTGGACTCGCTTGGCCAAAGGGATTGTTTCCGCGCTGTATCTCTAAACTAAACAAATCTAATTTAACAAATTAACATGATTTCTTGACGGAAATCTAGTGATTTCTCCTCTGTTGACGAGGGCTCTAATAGAGCAAATCTCCATGGGTTACTTCCACAAAGGGCATTCACAGTGCACTGATAAGGATCAGGTCTGATCTGGTAGACATTAAGCAATTGTGTTGTGGTCCCCATAGACAGCACTTGAAACAGACAGCATTTAACAAAAGAGTGGCCTACATCTGTATCCTAATTATAGAGGCATGCACAGATAACACAAACATTCATAAACTAACAGCAATTTAGTTTACAAAAATTGCTGGAGAAACTCAGCGGGTGAGGCGGCATCTATGGAGAAAAGGAGTAGGCGACGTTTAGGGTCTTCAGACTGATGTCGGAGAGGGGGGGCGGGGCGGGAAAAGGAAAGGAAGAGGCGGAGACAGTAGGCTCTGTGGGAGAGCTGGGAAGGGGAGGGGGAGGAGGGAGAAAGCAAGGACTACCTGAAATTAGAGGTTTCATGTTGATACCGCCGGGGTGTAAACTACCCAAACAAAATATGAGGTGCTGTTCCTCCAATTTGTGCTGGGCCTCATTTAGTTTAGTTTAGTTTAGTCTTGAGGTACAGCGCGGAAACAGCCCCTTCAGCCCACCGAGTCCGCACCGACCAGCGATCCCCGCACATTAACACTATCCTACACCAGGGACAATTTTTACATTTATACCAACCCTCAGCTGGTCAGGCAGCATCTCTGGAGAAATATGTTGCACCATGTTGATATTCTTCCTATTTCTTCCTTCTTATCTACTGCTGCACAGTGAGGTGAGATGCGATCTATTTACAACATGACAAAATTAATTTTCGATTTATGCACTCTCCTTTCAAACCTCGTTTCCATCAACAATGCCGATAACTGTTTAAAACCAACAAAGTATATTGTGGAAATGAATAAATAACCTTGTTCAGGGTGTGTGGCATTTGTTAGGAAGACCCGTTTGTCAGAGTCAGTTCAAGGACATCCTGTTTCTCAGCTGACCTATCCAATGCATGTTGTTATCATTGTGGGATATACGATCATGTATCCAAACACTTAGTAGCTTCACAAAATGTAAAAGAGGATGGAGACAGGAGCTGAAAGTGAAATTAAGAAGTTTAGTTTAGTTTATTGACATGTGTACTGAAGTTGAGTGAAAAGTGTTTGTTGCGATTTAACCAAAGCTGAGAGCAGTAGGCAGTGGGCTAGAGAGCAGTGCTGAACTACCATCTACCTCTTTGGTGACCCTTGGACTATCCTTGATCGGACTTTGCTGGCTTGACCTTGCACTAAATGTTATTCCCTTATGATGTATCTACACAATGTTAATGGATCGATTGCAACCATGTATAGTCTCTCCGCTGACTGGTTAGCACACAAGCAAAGCTTTTCACCGTACTTCGGGACACGTGACAATAAACTAAACTGAATGGAACGAACCAATCAGCGGAAATATGATGCATGATTACAATCGAGCCATTACAGTGTACAGATACATGATAATGGAATGATGTTTAGTGCAAGGTAAAGCCAGCAAAGTCCGATCAAAGATAGTCCGGGGGTCACCAATGAGGTAGGTAGTTCATTAATCTTAAGCAGCATATTATGTAAACTGGAATTGGTTTTGTGAAGTCTGTGGAGAGCTGAGGAAGATACATTCCATATAAAGGTAGTAAGTCTGAAAAATACTGGACCAGTTTAAAATAGAATTGACATTATTCCAATGAAAATTATATATGGGTTATGAAATTATGCATTGATATTGGCAGTGTAGTATGTGTAACAGAACAAGCCGGAGTCGTGTGCATGTGCCCACAAAAAGTTAAAAACTAGTTTTTCAGATTTTTAGTATTTTTAATATTACAGAATGATTTCTCAGTTTCAACAAAAATTATTACTGAAATGAGGCAGCTTAGAGCGCAACAATCCACTACCAGACGATGAACGACAAAGAGAACAATATGTGTACTGGCACCCTTTAGTTACTTTTGAGGTACAGATACAGCGTGGAAACAGGCCATTCGGCCCACTGTGTCCGCGCCGACCAGCGACCACACCTTGCATTAACACCATTCTACACACTAGGGACAATTTACAATTTTACCGAAGCCAATTATCCTGCAGATCTGCACGTCTTTGGAGTGTGGGAGGAAACCGGAGCTCCTGGAGAAAACCCACACAGGTCACGGGGAGAATGTACAAACTCTGTACAGATAGAACCCGTAGTCAGGTTTGAAGCCGGGTCTCTGGCGCTGTAAGGCAGCAACTCTACCGCTGCGCTACTATTTACTTAAATTAGGCACGTTACAGGACTACAATTGTCATAGACACCAACATTAAGGAACAATATATGTATTGTCATGTTCATATCTAGAGAAATACAGGAGATAATGTTGTTGGGTTATAATTGTTATGTGTACCAAGGTACAGTGGAACATTTGATTTATGTGTTATCCAGTCAAATGATACCATAGATGAGTACATCAACTCCACATGCAAGTAGAGACACAAAGTGCTGGAGTAACTTAGCAGGGCAGGCGGCATCTATGGAGAAAAAGGATGGGTGACGTTTCGGGTTGGGACCCTTCTTCGTACCTGAACTAACAGGTGCAGACTTGATCCGTCACCAATCCTTTTGCTCCAGAGATGCTGCCTGACCCGCTGAATAACTCCAGCACTCTTGTAAATACGCTCTTCTAAAGCTTACCCCCTAGTCTAGTTCAGTAAAAAACACCGACTCAAGCACTGGACCAACTAAACTTTATTTTTAGATTGAACAGCAAGTTCCCCTATACAATACCTAAACCACTGCGGGTTCGATTCTTGTCTCTGCCTGGCCAAGCCCTTCAGCATCGTGCAAGCAGACACACTCCAAAAGGTCACACAGTCCCAAGCATCCCTCCGGAAGATCGACATCGATCTAAAATGGGGCTACCTTTTATAGATCCACGTACCTTGAGGGACCGAACTACATATGGGTGGTCTCTTTACAGTCCAATCAAACACATTAATTACCTCAATTACATTATTGACAGTTCCCCAAACCAATTACAAAGTCTTCTTTACAATGTTTCTTGCAGAAGCTTCTGGAAGGCAGCTAACTAACTGAATAATACAACATTTACCCTGGAACTCAAAACAATCCTGCCAGGGCTTAACACTTGGACCAATCAACAAACAGCAGGTTAACTTTCTTTCAACATTATTGACATTATTTACAATTCCTTTGCAGCAATCCAATCATATCAATGCATTTAAGTTTGTTTGCAGAGTTTTAATACATATTATCAATTAAGAGGAAATGAGGAGAACACCTGGATCTTTCACCATCCTGCATATCAATCTGGGGCTCAGACTGGCCGGCGCCATCCACAGCCTGTAATTTTCTACTGACAAAGGTCAAGAAATTCTGACAAGTACAGGGATTCTCCACTTTATTGTGTCTTTAATTGGATCAATATTAACACTGTGTCTATCTTTGGTATAAACCATCATCTGCAGCTCTTTGATTCTATGTATACGTACAAGCAGAAGAGACAGTGCAAAGAGAAAAGAACAAGAGTTTAGAATACATTTGAACATAAGCACTGAAGCTTCAGTACTTAAGAGATGTGACAAATCTCACAAGTTGCAGGCAGGAATATTAATGAGTGAGTACTTTAGGCTTTTACTAGGACTCTATTCCTTGGAGCGCAGGAGGATGAGGGGTGATCTTATAGTCAGACTCTGAAGAAGGGTCTCGACCCGAAACGTCACCCATTCCGAATATCCAGAGATGCTGCCCGTCCCACTGAGTTACTCCAGCATTGCTACAATTTTTGATCTTCGTTGTGAGATAACACGGAACCATCGTGAGGGGGGGAGGGGTGGCGCAACGGTAGAGTTGCTGCCTCATGGCGCCAGAGACCCGGGTTCGATCCTGACTACGGGTGCTGTCTGTACGGAGTTTGTACGTCCTGCCCGTCACCTGCGCGGGTTTTCCTCGGGTGCTCCGGTTTCCTCCGTACAGGTTTGTAGGCAAATTGGCTTCGGTCAAATAGTAAAAATTGTCAACAGTGCGTGTGGGATAGTGTTAATGTGCCAGGATCGCTGGTCGGTGCGGACTCGGGTGGGCCGAGGGTCCAGTCTCCGCGCTGTGTCTCTAATCTAAACTAAACTAAAATCTAAACATCGATGAGGAGATGAGAAAGCAACCAGCACAGTGACATGAACATTGACTTCTCCAATTTCAGGTAGTCCTTGCTGTCTCACTCCTTCCCCTCTCCTTCCCAGCTCTCCCACTGTCTCCGCCTCTTCCTTTCTTCTTCCCGCCCCACACTCCCACATCAGTCTGAAGAAGGGTCTTGACTCGAAACATCACCTGTTCCTTTGCTCCATAGATGCTGCCTCACCCGCTGAGTTTCTCCAGCATTTTTGTCTAGCCACAGTGACATAATAACTCCAAGTGTCCCTGCACCTAACAACACCCGAGTCACCGGAATTAAATTCCCTGGGTCTTGATTGAAGAGTGATTAATTGTAATTTGAGAGATACCAGAAAATAGATCCACCCTTCAGGAAAAAAATTTCATTTAGATTGATCACATTCATTTTGCGCTTTTCTGTTGGAATCAGATAACTTGTCCAGACGTTTGCAGACACCACAATAGCAGTAACGTGGTGCTTCCTGCAACATGTGGTGCACTAATACAGGCAGACACTGACTCAGAGAACTTGTTTTCTTTTAAACAAGATTTCGGATCCTGGACATACAACGGCTTTGTTGTCACAAGCGAAACCCGATCAAAATTCCACCTTTAATGGCAGAAACGTCAGAGTAAATGGATCTACCGTAACGGAAGTCGCAGTGAAAGAAAATACAGGTGTACAGGATTCCGTGTCAGAGGGAGAGTTTAATCAGAGTCCCCGGAGAGGGAAAGCAGGGCCAAGGGCTGGGGGTCGGATATGACCCACTCAATAGAGAGCTGTAGGTTTGCAATAGCAAGCTCTTAATTCCTGCACAGGGAGTTTGAATAACGTGTTATCATCCTCCGAGTTTAATTCACATGACAGCCAGAAACTGTCTCAACAGCTGCTTGTAAGAACTGAGACATTTGCTGGAGTCGTCCTCGAGGTATTTACGAAGAGTTTTAATGTGGAATTGAATTACATTTTATCGGAAGGCGCTTTTGTTTGCTGCCGCCGTAGAGATGCGTTATTGAGATGTTGGCCCAGTTTTTATTGTCACTGGCTGAGAAGCACCAGTTACTGTTAACCTTGTATGAGGCAGCAGCCGCCCACCCACCCACAGCGATGTCAAGGGAAGTGATCCTCCTCCCCCCCTGTCCCTGTGACTTCTCGTGTCATTTTGAGTGTATCTCAGAGCATTGGTGTCACCAGCCTGGTTGACCTCCCAGTCACAACACAAAGTGCTGGAGGAACTCCGTGGGTGGATGGATGATGGTTTGTGCCGTGACCCTTCTTCACACCCTGAAGACCCCTTCCTCAGACTTACAATTTTTAGTTTAGTTTAGAGATACAGCGTGGGAACAGGAGGCCCTTCGGCCCATCGAGTCCGTGCTGACCAGCGATCCCCGCGCATTAACACCACCCTACACACACACACACACACACACTCGGGACAATTTACAATTGCACCAAGCCAAACAACCAACAAACCTGTACGTCTTTGGAGTGTGGGAGAAAACCGAAGATCCCGGAGAAAACCCACGCAGGTCACGGGGAGAATGTACAGACTCCGTACAGACAAGTACCCAAAGTCTGGATCGAACCCGGGTCCCTGACGCTGCGAGGCAGCAACTCTACCGCTGCGCCACCGTGCCGCCCTTCAGATTTCTTTGACCCGTAACGTCGCCAGTGTGAAGAAGGATCCCAACCCAAAATGTCGCCTGTCCATTCCCCCCACCGATGCTGCCTGACCTGCTGAGTTCCTCCAGCACTTTGTGTTTTGCTCAATATTCTAGTACCTGCAGTTCCATGGGTATCCTGAGCACCCAATCAGTTTGATGAATTCTGCTGCTATCAATGTTGAAAATGAAAATTCCAATTCAAATTCAAAAGCCGTAATTAGCACCATTACCTTTACATATAAGGTTTGAGGTCCACTCTCTGTGTCATTCTTTGTTTCCTTTGTTGTTGGCCCATTCCCTTTGTATCTACAGTATATGACCGGCTCTTGAATCAGGTCATATACCTTTCAGGTCAGGTCTGGGGGAGTTCCTCCAGCCACGGGTACCGTGTAATCCCGTGCTACCTGCTCCATGGTCGGATAGTCGGCGAATAAACCGACTCCCCCACCTGGTTCACCAGGTGAGGTGGGGGCTGGGGACCCCCAGCAGGACCAAAAACAAGAAGCAAAGACGTGGAAGCCAAATAACCGAACGGAAACAAAGCCGAAACGCCAAATAACCGAAAGCGAATGAAGCTGAAACACCAACTAACTGAAACGGTGGGACGCCTAAGAGCCAACTCACCGAAAGGCCCCTCTGCCGAAAAGCCAAATAACAGACATTAAGTAGCCGGGGGGGGGGGGGGGGGGACGACTTGTCAGCGATTGGTCCAGACCCCCACATCCATCACATCACTGGCCGGTGGAGACGGGAGGGTGGGGTTCATTTTCCCACACAAGCCACAGGTGACTGGGCAATCTGAACCCGAGCACCAATTTGTAAGTGGTCGAAGGAGCGCATCCCTCGGGACAGCCCCCACTCTCCTACGGCCACGGCCGCCCTCCAGCTCATCTCCCCCGTGTGGCTGCACTGTGACGGGCTGTGTGTCGGTCGGACGATGGCGACGGTCGACAGATTGCTGCCGATAGTCGGACCCTCAGATGGCCAGCGGTCTGGATTAATGCGCCGGATCGGCTGCTGAGCCAGGGTCGCCCCCGAAACACCTCCAGCAATGAGCTGGATATTCCCGCTGTCAAAGAGAAGCAGCGGCGGCGGTGGCTGTCACCGGCCGCCTCTGACCAACTTGCAGCAGCAACACCAGCGGCAGATCAAGTCGGTGAAGAGTTCACACAGTGGGTGAGTGCGGCATCGCCTCCGCTATTCCCCTCCCTCCCCCGGTGTCATCGGTCCCGCTACCCCCCCCCCCTCCAGCCCTGGGGGGCATCGCCATCGCCATCGCCGCCCCCGCTATCCAACCCCCCACTTAATTAACCAGGTTCCTGAATGTAAGAACTATTTATACATGCAACATTTTTGTTTTTAACTCAGTAACTCTTATTTGAGTTTTAATGCCGACCCCGTCCTGTGGGAAGGGCTTGCGGCAGCTGGTTTCATTGTGCCTTCATTGTTTGTAGGTGTTAATCATTCACCTCTGCTCCACCCAACACTGCCGACGCACAGCCCATCACAGTGCGGCCGCACGGGGGAGACGTGGCGGAGGGCGGCCGTGGCCATGGCAGAGTGGGGGCTGTCCCGAGGGATGCGCTCCTTCGACAACTTACAACTTGGTGCTCGGGTTCAGAGTCCCCACTCACCTATGGCTTGTGTGGGAAAATGTCCCCCACCCTCCCGTCTCCACCGGCCAGTGATGTGATGAACGTGGGGGTCCGGACCAATCGCTGACAAGTCCCGCCCCCCTGGCGACATCATGTCCGTTATTTGACTTTTCGGCAGAGTGGCCTTTCGGTGAGTTTGTTTTTAGGCATCCCACCCTTTCGGTTAGTTGGTGTTTCGGCTTCGTCCACTTTCGGTTATTTGGCATTTCAGCTTTGTTTCCGTTCGGTTATTTGGCTTCCACTTCTTTGCTTCGGCTTTTCGTCCTTCGGCGCCACGTCCGGGTACCTAACCCTATAATGATCTCTATCTTGAATATACGGAGCTGCCAAGCCTCCACAGCCTTCGTGGGTAGTGAGCACCAAAGGTCACCCCTGTCTGGGCAGGCACAACTCTTCCCATGGAACACAAGGAACTGCAGATGCTGGAATCTTGGGCAAAACATAAAGTGTTGTAGAAACTCAGCGGGTCAGGCAGCATCTGCGGTGGGAGTGGACAGGTGACGTTTTGGGTCAGGACCTTACTCATCTCAGTCCCGGGGTCAAGGAAAGAGCGTCCATGTCACAGCCCTGTTTCCACCAATCTTTCCACCGCCACGCACAAGAAACACAAGAAGCGCAATTGTATGCAGATGCCGAGAAGTGTGTTCAGCTCTGACTGAACAATTTCTAATCTTGCGAGGTGGACTCCATAAGAAGATCTCAGTCCCGAATGGCTGGTCGCTCATTCTGAGACTGTGATCCCCAGTTCCATATAGAGTGATCTCAGCAACTGCTTGCAAAAAACTAAACCATTTACTGAATACATCCTCAAGGTATTTACGAAGAATTTTTAAATGGAATTGAATGATGTTTATCTGCAGTCATTTTCATTTGCCATTTCTGTAAACTGATTAGCTTTTTAATGTTTACAGAAAATAGAAACACATGGGTTTAAATGTGCATTAAAATATAAAACTTTTTTAAAAAATAGAAATATCTATGCATTTTTTAGCAAGTGGGGGAGGAAACAATAGTCTGACTATAATTTTTTTTTCTGGGCTAGAGAGGTTGTTGAACAATGATAATGAGTTGGCACGCTGTTAAATGGTCATGAATACTTCATTTAGCAAAGCTTAATATCTCTGGGTCTACGTTAAATACATCTGCAATTATTACAAGCTTTCCCTGTGGAGGTAACATTGATAATAACTTTAATTTCCAGGTGGAAACAAGGAACAAGGGGCGGCACGGTGACGCAGCGTTAGAGTTGCTGCCTTACTGAGCTGGAGACCAGGGTTCCATCCTGACCGCGGGCGCTGTCTGTACGGAGTTTGTGCGTTCTCCCCGTGACCTGCGTGGGTTTTCTCCGAGATTTCCGATTTCCTCCCACACTCCAAAGACGTGCAGGCATGCAGGTAAATTAGCTTGGTAAATGTAAATTGTCCCTAGTGTGTGTGTAGGATAGTGTTAATGCGCGGGGATCGCTGGTCGGCGCGGACCCAGTGGGCTGAAGGGACTGTTTGCGCGCTGTATCTCTGAACTAAAATTTAAACTATACAGCCGAAGCTGATTACACACAAAGGGACACAAACTGCTGAAGAACTGATTGTCCACCATGTTATGTCCTAGAGTCATGTAGCATAGAAACAGGCTCTTCGGCCCAACTTGCCCATGCTAAGCAATGCAAGATTAGGTCCATTCAAGTCCAATTAAAGATAGTCTGAAGGTCTCCAATAAGGTAGATTGTATAACATGACTGCTCTCTAGTTGGCAACAGAATGGTTACGTTGCCTGATAACAGCTGGAAAGGAACTGTCCCTGAATCTGGCGTTTTCACACTTCTGTACCTCTTGCCTGATGGGAGAGGGGAGAAGAGGGGTGAGATTCATCCTTGATGATGCTGCTGGCCTTGCTGTGGCAGCATGAGGTGTAGATGGAGTCAATGGAAGGGAGGTTGGTTTGTGTGATGGTCTGGGCTACGTCCACAACTCTGCAATTTCTTGAGGTCATGGCTGTTTCCAAACCATGCTGTGATGATTCCTGATGAAATACTTCATACAGAGCATCTGTAGAAGTTGGTGAGAGTTGTTGGGGACCTGCTGAACTTCCCAAGCCTTCTAAGGAAGTAGAGGCACTGATGGGCTTTCTTAGCCATTGCTTTGATATGGCTAGTCCAGTTTGATTGGACTCCTGCATGCTTTGATTTGACCAGATAGCACACAAAACATTTTTTGCCCTTATCTCAGTACACATGAAAATAATGAACCAATACTAATTCTAACCTATCCATGCTCTTGTATTGATTGAGTTTAAAACTCTTCAAAATTTGATTTTTTTAATTTGAAATAAAAACTATGCATTGTAAATATGAACAGAAATAGACTTGGTAAATTATCATCTTTAGCCAGAGGGTGGTGAATCTGTGGAATTTATTGCCACAGACGGCTGTGGAGGCCAAGTCAATGGATATGTTTAAGGCAGAGATTGACAGATTCTTGATTAGTACGGGTGCCAGGGGTTATGGGGAGAAGGCAGGAGAACGGGGTTAGGAGGGAGAGATAGATCAGCCATGATTGAATGGCTGAGTAGACTCGATGGGCCGAATGGCCTGATCCTGCTCCAACAACTTACGAACTTATCGAGAATGAGATTTGAAGACAGATGTATTCTCATTACATGAGCACCATTGATCTTCAACACACTTCCTCTCATCAGACCACCAACATCAACTGCATCCCTCGCCACAAAACCACCTGAGACTTCTGAATCCTCCCTTTCTAGACCACCAACAAAACCAAAATCACTTCCTCACATTAAATCACCGGCAAAATCAGATGTGTTTCTTAATGTCAGACCACAAAGGAACTCAAACTCTAGACCACCAGTACAACTGATGCAACTATTTCCAGTTAGGCTGCTAAACAAAAAAACCCAGAGGAGAATAAATGAGAATCCAAGAAAATATGTTTTTATTGCCTGTCCAAAACATGTACTCATGAAAACTGGGATGGGATGCATCTTGCCAAATCCCTGTATTATGTCCAGATGCAATGTGATAAAACTGTCATTAGCAGCCGGGACCCATCCTGGTTGCTGGGTAATAAACGCTTACAGTAGAACGCCTATTGTTTCAATTCCAGCAAGTATGGGAATCAGTCTTTAGATCACACTTCTCTGTTTTTTCTTGCCTTTTTCAAAATTATTTTGCCTGAGTTTTGAAATATTTAGGAGGTCCTACTGCAGTTGTACAGGGCCCTGGTGAGACCGCACCTGGAGTATTGTGTGCAATTTTGGTCTCCTAAGTTGAGGAAGCACATTCTTGCTGTTGAGGGAGTGCAGCGTAGGTTCACCAGGTTAATTCCCGGGATGGCGGGACTGACATATGATGAAAGAATGGGTCGACTGGGTTTGTATTCACTGGAATTTAGAAGGTTGAGAGGGGATCTTAGAGAAACATATACAATTCTTGGACAGGTTAGATGCAGGAAAAATGTTCCTGCTGCTGGGGGAATCCAGAACCAGGGGTAAGAATAATTTAGGACTGAGATGAGGAAAACCTTTTTCACACAGAGAGTTGTCAATCTGTGGAATTCTCTGCCACAGAAGTCAGTGGAGGCCAATTCACTGGATAGTTTCAAGAGAGAGTTACAGTCGATTTAGCTCTTAGGGCTAATGGAATCAAGGGATATGGGGGGGAAAGCAGGAACGGGGTACTGATTTTAGATGATGAGCCATGATCATATTGAATGGCGGTGCTGGTTTGAAGGGCTGAATGCCTACTCCTGCACCTATTTTTCTATGTTTCTATGTTTCTATTCCTTACTGCAATTATAATGCTGTTCTGAAATTAAATTGGCAGCGGTAGAGTTGCCACCTTACTGCGCCAAGGACCCGGGTTCGTTCCTGACCACGGGTGTTTGTCTGTACGGAGTTTGAATGTTCTCCCCGTGACCTACGCGGGTTTTTTTTACCCCGGAGCTACGGTTTCCTTCCCGCACTCTATAGATGTACAGGAGGTTTTGTAGGTTAATTGGTTTGGTAAAATTGTAAAAAATGTTCCTAGTGTGTGTAGGATAGTGTTAGTGTGCGGGGATCGCTGGTTGGGGAAAGGCCTGTTTCTGTGCTATATCTCTAAAAACTCGAACGGAAATCATCCCCACAACTGATATTGTCCAAGCTCCTCAATCCATGGTTTTAAAACCTCAGTGTCTATTCTTAGATTTCACATCACCTCCACTTAACACCCCTATTAATTTGTTACCGTCTATTTGGCCTTTAAAAAAGATGGATGTGTTCACACTCTTTCTCCCCTTGGTGCCCCTTTGTGCCACACCCACTGCACGAGGGAAGTAGCAGTGAGGTTGGAGGTAATATATTACTTTGCCGTGCTTTACGGGATTCCATCACAGTGTCAAGTTATTTTTATTGCTTTGGGAACACTGCACACTTTGAATATTAGTTGCACAGCCGGCAGCAACACTCTAGGTAACTCCCTCCCTCCTTCTGACAACCGATACCCAACGCATCAACGTCACCTCACCGGTGGCGCAGCGGTAGAGTTGCTGCCTTACAGCGCCAGAGACCCGGGTTCGATCCTGACTATGGGTGCTTGTCGGCAGGGAGTGTACGTTCTCTCCGTGACCTGCGTGGGTTTTCTCTGAGATCTTCAGTTTCCTCCCACACTCCAAAGACGTGCGGGTTTGTAGGCCCGGTATAAAATGTAAATTGTCCCTCGTGTAGGATAGTATTAGTGTGCGGGATTGCTGGTCGGTGCACACGGTGGGCCGAAGGGCCTGTTTCCATGCTGTATCTCTAAACTAAACTAAACTAAACTAAAAAGTTCTGTAGATTATCACTCCAGGTTGCTGGATTATGTATGAACAGCTACCCACAACCCACAGCCCACGGCTGGTTGACTACCTGTATTTGCAAATGCTATCTAATTCATTCTCATATTGTAGCCAGTATCAAGTTAGGAACTTGTCTCACTGTTACAATCTTCATATCGTATTGAAACTATTTGATTTGCAAAGTTCCTAGAACATCAAGAAACAACTAGCAAGGAACTGCAGATGCTGGTTTACAACAAAAAAACGACACACAGTGCTGGAGTAACTCAGTGAGACAGGCAACATCACTGGAGAACATGGATAAGTGGATGGAACATGGACACATGGATAGGACAGGTTTGGAGGGGTATTGGCAAAACGTAGGCAGGTGGGACGTGTAGCTGGGACATGTTGGCCCGTATGGGCAAGTTGGGCTGAAGGGCCTGTTTCCATGCTGTATCACTCTGTGATGTTTTGGGTCGGGACCCTTTATCCGACATTAATTTACTTTCATTACCACCACCCTGGCCACGCTCTCATTTCACTCCGACCATTATAAAGAAGGTACAGATGTCTGAAAGCCATGACTACCAAGTTCACACATTCAGTATAAGAGTAGGGAGGTTATGTTACAGTTGTATAAGACTTTGGTGGGGCCATATTTGGAGTTTTGTGTTCAGTTTTGGTCACTGAGTTATAGGAAAGATTTTATTAAGATGTAAAGGGTGTAGAAAAGATTTAGTTGAGGCAGGTACCATCACAATGTTTAAAAGATATTTGGACAGGCACATGGTTGAGAAGGGTATGAGCCAAATGCTGGCAAGCAGGACTAATGAGCTCCATCTACACTAGTCCCACCTGTCCATACTTGCCCTCCATAACCTGTCATATCCATCTAAATCTGTCCTATCCCAAAAAGGAGGGGGTTGAGTTATTACCTAAAATTGGAGCATTCAATGTTCATACTGTCGGGGTGTAAGCTACCCGAGTCTGAAGAAGGGTCTCGACCCGAAACGTCACCCATTCCTTCTCTCCAAAGATGCTGCCTGTCCCGCTGAGTTACTCCAGCTTTTTTGTGTCCATGTTCCAGCGAATTAAAGAACAACTTTCTTGCAAAACACCAGCTGGCTCATCAATACCCTTTGGGGAAGGAATGCTGTTATCTTGACTCATTCTGACTTATTCCCGACCCACAGTTATGTGGTTGCTCTTGGAAAGAAATGATCTAACAAGCCAGTCATTTCAAGAGCAATTGATTCTTGATGAGGCCATTGTTCTTCATGAAGAACAGGCATTCTTGTTGCCCAGTTTTTTCCCCAACCATCATCTGGAGTTCCCACCAAGCAGAGCTTCCATCCATTGGCGAGCATTAAAGAACAAAGTGGAAGGTAAGTTTCCAGCTGGTCATAGAGTCATACAATGTGGAAACAGGCCCTTCAGCCCAACTTGCCCACACTAGCCAACATGTCCCAGCTACACTAGCCTCCCCTGCCCGCGTTTGGCCCATATCCCTCTAAACCTGTCCTATCCATGTACCTGTCTACCTGTTTCCTAAACATTGCAATCGTCCCAGCCTCAACTACCCACTCTGGCAGCTTGTTCCATACGCCCATCACCCTTTGTGTGAAAAAGTTACCCCTCAGATTCCTATTAAATCTTTCCCCCCTCATCTTAAACCTATGTCCTCTGGTCCTCGATTCCCCTACTCTGACTCCATGCGTCTATTCCTCTCATGATTCTATACATGATGTTAAAGATTTTTCTTCGACGCGCAGTTTAGTTCCTTGGATCGTGTCCTTGTTCGTGAAGCAGGACATCACGGGAATTCAATTTTTTTTCATGGACAGGGAATCCCGTAATCATTCAAAATGTTTAGTTTAGTGATACAGCGCGGAAACAGGCCCTTCGGCCCACCGGGTCCATACCGACCGGCGATCACCGCACATAACTGTAACTCTGTCCTACACTAGGGACAATATTTACATTTATACCAAGCCATTTAACCTACAAACCGGTACGTCTTTGGAGTGCGGAGTCTCGGAGAAAACCCACGCAGGTCACGTACAAACTCTGTATAGAAAAGCCAGGATCGAACCTGGGTCTCTGGTGCAGTGAGCGCTGTACCACTCTACCACTGCGCCACCCGTGCTGCCCTGGAAAAGCTAGTTGTGGAATGTTGCAGAAAAGCTAAATATACTGTAGCTCTCTTCACAGAATACAGAAAGGCTAGATTCTTTAAAAATAAAATTGCTGATGTCAATATTTACAGCATATCAGAAAGCCAATCCGGTTTAACAAACTAATGCTGGAAATCTCTTTCAATTGAGGTTATCAGAGTCAAAGCTCTCCAATATTTGAATATTCCATGTGTCACTTTAACATACATTTCCGATGAACTCAACATGTTCTATAAATGAGGTTAGTCAACAATTCCATTATCCTTAACTTTAGGTTTCCAGATGATGAATCTGTGGAATTCGTTGCCACAGGCGGCTGTGGAGGACAATGGATTTAAGGCGGACATTGACAGATTCTTGATTAGTACGGGTGTCAGGGGAGAAGGCAGGAGAATGGGGTTGAGCGGGGAAAATAGATCAGCCACGATTGAATGGTGGAGTAGACCTGATGGGCTGAATGGCCTAATTCTGCTCCTAGAACTTATGAACATATGAACTTATGAAGTTAGATACTTGCAGCTGGAGATTCCCTTGGCCTCCCTTCAAGGTTAATGTTTTAAAAGATAAAAGATGAATGATAACAATTACTGAATGCTTACCCTGAGTGACTAGAAAAAAAATCTCTTCTAAATAAATGGAAAAGAAGCAAAACCAGTTTATTCCCCTCTGAGTACTGAGTGTACGTGCTATTAAGCGGGCTATTTTTATGCCAAGTTTGACCTGCTCTATATTTCAACAGACTTTTGTTTCTATGATCTACAAGAGTAAACAGGACTGGGATGATGGAGGAGGCTCTGTACTGTTTGTGTGCATTGATCGGACATTGCGATGGCTTGCACCATCTCCATTCCAGTGGTGGCCAGCTGACTCTACCTTCCTTTGGCATGTTGGACATGATTAAGGGGCTTGTTCCATCAGTCGCAAACATTGCTCTTGAGGCAGAGATCTCAGCAAGGAACCCCAAGGGACTGTGGAGGCCAGCACATGGAGCAAACTGCAAACAGGGACAGTTTCTTTCCAGCTTTTATCAGGCAACTGAACCGTCCTCTCACCAACTAGAGAGTGGCCATGACCCCCCTATCTACCCCATTAGAAACCTTTGAACTATCTTTGATTGGACTTTACTGCACTAAATGTTCAGTTTACTTTCATTTAGTTTAGTTTAGTTTATTGTCACATGTACCGAGGTACAGTGAAAAGCTTTTTGTTGCATGCTATCCAGTCAGTGGAAAGACAATACATGATTACAATCGAGCCATCCACAGTGTGCAGATACAGGATAAAGGGAATAACATTTAGTGCAAGATAAAGTCCAGTAAAGTCTGATTAAAGATAGTTGGAATGTTCTACCTCAGTACACGTGAGAATAATAACTAAACTAAACTAAACTGCTGGAGTAACTCACCTGGTCAGGCAGCATCTGTGCAGGTAAAGGGATGGATGATGTTTTGGGTCGAGGACTGAGAATAGTGATCTTAGTGATCTCTAGCTCATTCTTAACTAGGTTGGTGGAAAACCCTGACAGTATTCTGACATAGATCGCAAACCAGCGTGGAACTGATGATGATGATATGATTCTGTTCCTGATGATATGATTCTCTTCCTGATGATATGATTCTCTTCCTGATGATATGATTCTCTTCCTGATGATGTGATTCTTCTTCCCTCTATTTGATTGCTTTGGCAGGATGAAATTAGGCTAGCCTTGGTGTCTTTGGTTGAAGATTCACATGCCTGACCTTTGACAGTTGGTACAAAACAAGACAGCTTACCAATGGTTAAATGGTTCTTTATTCTCACAAGTTCTGAGGTACAGTAAAATTCTTTTTTTGCAAACAGTTCAGTAAAAAATTGCTCTCAACAAATACAATCCCAGATGAAGTACAACGTGGATGGAAATAGTCCACTGAGACAATATGCAAGAGTTGCCATGTTTTGCCGCCATTTCCAAAGTCCCAGACGCGGCTGGCCATAACGGCCCATTGCAGCAGTCGCCTGCGACATGATCGGCCCGTGATCCATCTCTTCGCCCGGCCACCATTCAACATCAGGGAGCCTCCCGCAGCTGACCCCACTTCCTCTTACTGCCCTTTTTGTTACACTTCAGACCATTAGACTTTAGAGATACAGCGCGGAAACAGGCCATTCAGCCCACCGAGACCGCGCCGACCAGCGATCCCTGCACACTAACACTATCCCACGCACTTGGGATAATTTAACATTTTTACCAGAACCAATTAACCTACAAACCAGCACGTCTTTGGAGTGTGGGAGGAAACCGGAGCACCCAGAGAAAACTCACGCGGTCACAGGGAGAACATCGAGAGAGTTAGATAGAGCTCTAGGGGCTAGTGGAGTCAAGGGATATGGGGAGAAGGCAGGCACGGGTTATTGATAGGGGACGATCAGCCATGATCACAATGAATGGCAGGGCTGGCTCGAAGGGCCGAATGCCCTCCTCCTGCACCTATTTTCTATGTTTCTATGTAATAAGCAAACTGCACACAGACGGCACCCGAGGTCAGGATCGAACCTGGGTCTCTGGTATCTCTCCCAGCTGCGCCACTCTGTGGCCCTGTTCTATGCTACATCAGTATTTGACACAGTATATAACATGAGCTGAACAGTCGTACGGCAGTAGAGGTTGTCTCTCCTTCTCGGGCATTACAATTCCCCGCTGCAAAGTCCCCTCCCCGCAAACACACGCGAACAGATGGTCATTTTCCCTCCACTCTGCAGACTTCATAATTGTTGCTGCCAAATTAGGTGCGGAATTTGGAAAAGTTTGTGGCTCCAGGCTTATACTTCCAGAAAGTAAGTCTGATATTGGCAGGGGCTGCCTTGCTTGTAATTCCATAGCCTCCAGCATTTACCTTGGAATAATCCTTGGAACGAGAGAAGCCTACTGAGATGGAACTGAGTAAGTGGGGGGAAACTGGTACTCGTATCACTTGTGGTTTGTCACTCTCTGTTTTTCTGACACAACACTTATGTTATTAACTTCAAAGCGGAAAATCTTGGCAGTCAATATATATGTTGAAACTAAGTTGGGAAAAAATGGAAAATTCAACATACCAACTATTGAACAATCCACGAATCCTCCAACACTTTGATATTGGAATCAAAGAGATTGATCACGATTAACTGGGGAGGTTAGGGAAAAGCCTCGTTTGAACGTATAAGATTGCACCTGGGGTGGCAAGGTGGCGCAGCGGTAGAGCTGCTGCCTTACAGCACCAGAGACATGGGTTCGATCCTGACTACAGGTGCTTGTCCATATGGAGTTGGTACGTTCTCCCCGTGATCTGCGTGGGTTTTCTCCGAGATCTTCGGTTTCTTCCCACACTTCCAAAGACATAGATACATAGATACATAGACATTAGATGCAGGAGTAGGCCAATCGGCCCTTCGAGCCAGCACCGCCATTCAATGTGATCATGGCTGATCATCCACAATCAGTATCCAATTCCTTCCTTCTCCTCATATGCCTTGACTCCGCTATCTTTAAGAGCTCTATCTAACTCTCTCTTGAAAGCATCCAGAGAATCGGCCTCCAATGCCGAAAATTGGCAGAGAATTCCACAGTTCACAACTCTCTGGGTGAAAAGGGTTTTCCTCATCTCAGTGCTAAATGGCCTACCCCTTATTGTTAAACTATGGCCCCTGGTTCTGGACTCCCACAACATCAGGAACATGTTTCCTGCCTCTAGCGTGCCCAATCCCTTAATAATCTTGTATGTTTCAATAAGATACCCTCTCATGCTTCTAAATGCCAGTGTATATAAGCCCAGTCGCACCATTCTTTCAACATATGACAGTCCCGCCATCCCGGGAATTAACCAGTTTGTCATTCATACAGCTTTGTAGGTTAATTGGCTTGATGTAAATGTAAAATTGTCCCTCGTGTGTGTAAAGTAGTGTAAGTGTGCGGGGATTGCTGGTCAGTGCAGACTCGGTGGGCCAAAGGGCCTGTTTCCGTGCTGTATCTCTAAACTAAACTAAATTTATCAGTCTATACTGCCCTCCCCCACCATATATAACACTCCATTGGGAATACGGAATTATTGAATGACCTGCATAGGTATCACTTCAACTGTGTACAAGTGTAAATATGTTTAAGAAGGAATTGCAGATGCCAGAAAAATCGAAGGTAGATAAAAATGCTGGAGAAACTCAGCTTGTGAGGCAGCATCTATGGAGCGAAGGAATAGGTGACGTTTTGGGTCGAGACCCTTCTTCAGACCCGTTTTCTCTGAGATCGAGATACCGCGACTCTTCTAGGACCCGTCTGAAGAAGTGTCTCAACCCGAAAACGTCACCTATTCCTTCGCTCCATAGTCCCGCTGAGTCTCTCCAGCTGAGTCTCTCCAGCATTTTTGTCCTTCTTAAACAAGTGTAAGTATGAGATTATAAAATTTGATATGTTCTGACGTGCATATGGTGATACTTTTCTGGATCCTTTCAGTAACCCAGCATAGAGGCAAACTTCCAGCAGTTTTTCAAGGCCAACCTTGTTAATGTTTTGTGGGCATTTCCAAGTTGAACATGGCTTACAATCAATGGGGCCTGGCCAACTCTCTGCAATTGCAGCTCTTAAAGCCTTGCGGCTCCCAATTTGAATTGTTACCTGATATTTGCAGACTAATGAAATA
This sequence comes from Malacoraja senta, assembly GCA_038087875.1. Taxonomy (NCBI): domain Eukaryota; kingdom Metazoa; phylum Chordata; class Chondrichthyes; order Rajiformes; family Rajidae; genus Malacoraja; species Malacoraja senta. The sequence goes on from CM075989.1 coordinate 21,614,455, forward strand.
AGAGCGTGGAAATATCCAGTTCAGGAACAGACCGTTTGGCCCATGATGTGAATTTAAACTAATCTTTTCTAATCTCATGGTCTATATCCCACCATTTACAGCCTGGCCTTGTGCCCGCTGAAATGGCTCCTTAAATGTTGCGATTGAGTCCGTTTCCATCACCTCCCCAGGCAGCATGCACCCTCCACTCTTTGTGTAAAAGAGTGTCACACAAAACTTTCCCCCTCTCACCTTAACGCTTTAGTATCTGACATTTCCACGCCACTGGGTGGCATAGGACAGTTGCTCCCTTACAGCGCCAGAGACCCGGGTTCGATCCTGGCTACGGGTGCTGTCTGTACGGAGTTTGTGCGTTCTCCCCGTGACCTGCCTGGGTTTTCCCTAGGTGCTCCAGTTTCCTTCCGCGCTCCAAAGACGTACAGGTTTGTTGGTTAATTGGCTTGGTGTAATTGTAAATTATCCGTATTATGTGTAAGATAGTGCTGGTGTGCGTGAATCATTGGTCAGCGCGGTCTAAACTAAACATATAAGATTGTTAAGGGCTTGGACACGCTAGAGGCAGGAAACATGTTCCCGATGTTGGCGAAGTCCAGAACCAGGGGCCACAGTTTAAGAATAACGAGTAAGCCATTTAGAACGGAGACGAGGAAACACTTTTTCTCACAGAGAGTGGTGAGTCTGTGGAATTCTCAGCCTCAGAGGGCGGTGGAGGCAGGTTCTCTGGATGCTTTCAAGAGAGAGCTAGATAGGGCTCTTAAAAATAGCTGTCAGGCAATATGGGGAGGAGGCAGGAACGGGGTACTGATTGGGGATGATCAGCCATGATCATGTTGAATGGCTCGAAGGGCCGAATGGCCTACTCCTGCACCTATTGTCTATTGTCTCAGTGGGCCAAGGGGCATGTTTCTGCACTGAATCTCTAAACTAAACTAAACAAGCTGGGGTTGGGGGGGGGGGGAATGGCTGACTGTTTACACTATCCATTAGACATAGGAGTAGAATGAGGCCAATTGGCTCATCCAGACTATGAATATCCATATCTCACATAGTTTGACATACTTCTACTAGGCTGTCCCTCAGTCTCCAATGCTCCAGACAACAACAAAAAACAAATTTGTCCAAACTTATAGCAAATAGTCTCCAATTTAAGCAACATTCCGCTGATAGGTGAAAACATTATTTTAAATTCTTCCCACATTGACCTTTCCATACAGGGCCTCCTCCATTGCCAGAGTGAGACAACTTGCAAACTGGAGGAACAGCACCTCATATTCCGCTTGAGCCGCTTGCAACCCAATGGTATGAATGTTGAATTCTCCAATTTTAAGTAACTAAATAAACACATCACTTCCAGTCTGAAGAAGGGTTTCGGCCCGAAACGTTGCCTGTTTCCTTCGCTCCATAGATGCTGCTGCACCCGCTGAGTTTCTCCAGCATTTTTGTGTACCTTCGATTTTCCAGCATCTGCAGTTCCTTCTTTAACACTTCCTTTCCTTCCCCCACTTTCTTTACTCCCCCCTCTCCCCTGTGCCCTCACCCCCCCCCCCTCCCCTGGACTTGCACCTATTTCTCTCCACCCTCTCCCCCTTCCACCTATATTCCTTCCTCTAGTACAAACATAATGGGCCAAAGGGCCTGTCCTATACTGTTCCATGGTAGAACAGGTTTAATGGGCTGAATGGACTGCACACTTCCCTATGTTCCCAAAGGTGATACTATTTTAGAGTTTCCTCCTCCCAACAAGGGAACTGTTTCCTTTGTCAGGATACAGAAGGGAAAGTTTGCAAATGAACAAGGATCCCGACTGAGTTACTCCAGCACTTTATGGATTTTTTCCGTAAACCAGCATCTGCAGTTTCTCGTGCCGGCACCATATGGGATTGGATGGGAATGTGAGAGTTAACAGTCAACATTCTGGCCAGTATCACAATATCAATTTAATATGTAGGCAATGATATTCACCACAAATATTTACCTTGACATTTAGCATAAGGCATTAGTATATTGTCACTCATTAGGGAGTCTTGCAGCGTGGAAAACAGGCCCTTCAGCCCAACTTGCTCGCACTCACCAACACGTCCCATCTACACTAGTCCCGCCTGCCTGCGTTTGGCCCATATTCCTCTAATCCTGTCCTATCCATGTACCTGTTCAAATGTTTCTTAAACATTACAATAGTACCACCCTCAACTACCTCCTCCGGCAGCTCGTTCCATACGTCCATACGGTGTAAAAATGTTACCACTGAGGTTAATATTTACTCTTTCCTCCCTCACCTTGTAAAGCAGTTCCCAGAGGACACACCTTCTCACCGGATGTTTACAGACAGAGTTTTACTCTCAGGCACCATATAGAGTGTCTGCTCATTTAAACCCGTGCAGCAAGGATGCAGGGTGAAGCTATCTAGCCTGCCAGCAACCGGCGTGTTAACAGATGGATAGTGTTGGCCAGTACGCACATGGTTTCCCACATGGGAGACTTGTGGATGTGGTTCCCAGCCAAGGAGATGATGTTTCCCTGCTTCTCCTCTTGCAAGGCAATTGGGTGGTGCATAACACAAGCGTACTGCGTTCAAACGCACCTGTAGAGTTGCTGCCTTACAGCGCCAGAGACTACGGGTGCTGTCTGTACAGACTTTGTATGTTCTCCTGCATGGGTTTTCCACGGGTGCTCCAGTACCCCCCCCCCCCCCACACACCAAAGAGGTACAGGTTTGTAGGTTAATTTGGCTTTGGTAAAAATTGTAAATTGTCCCAAGTGTGTCGGATAGCGCTAGCGTGCGGGGATCACTGGTCGGTGCGGACTCAGTGGGCCGAAGGACCTGTTCCTGTGCTGTATCTCTAAACTAAACTAAACTAAGCTGGGATCTTAATGTCATTTTATAAAAGCGTAAAATTAAATTTATGGTAGAGTAGATATATGATCATCAGCTATGTATTTGAAAACCAAAATATAATTTTTGCTTATTTTAAACTAAACTAAACTAAACTATTATGATGGTTTAATGCCATTTTATGAATGTCATTATGAATGTTCTTTGACCTCAGCCAACTCTTTGTGTCTGATTAATCCTCAATTGATAAAATAAATATGAAAGAGGAATACCATTGCGAAGATCTAACGTCGTCTCTCTAGGTAAACGTGGAGGGAATGATTCCACGCCCCCTACAGGAATGACATCCATTAGTCTTGCTTCGAGGGCAAGGACTGTGCTATTCCGCCCATTAAAATTAATGGATGGAAAATTGCACTCCGTAGCTTTGCGATACCGCTCCAACTGAGAGTTGGGGCATTAGCTCTCGTTGCTTCTCATCGCAGCTTCCAAGTGTCTTTCAAGTGACTTCCTGAAATTGGGCCTAAGTATCCCTTTCACCAGTTTTGTGGGATTCAATGTTAATTGAAACATTGTTGATAATCCTCAATGAAATGAAGCACGAAGACTCATTCAATAAGCCTCGGAAAGCTAAGGCTCAGGGGGTTAGGACAAGGTAATGACTCCCGATAAAAGATATTTCTCAGCTGATTAAGCTTATTCAGAGTCAGACATCTGGAACACCAGTGAAGAGAGTACTCTTTCAAGTACTTGCCAGTTTTGCCCTTAACATCTTCATTTTAAATATTATTATAGCTGATTACGTTGTGTGGGATACGGCTATGGGCAGGATTACAGATTGTTGTTCATTATATAAGATTGGAGGTAAGAAGATAATATGGTTGTTATTAATTTGAGAGATAAGTTAGACTTGGGCTAATGTGACATGTTCAGTTTTAATTTTAGGAAGGAATACTTACAGGGAATTGTAAGAGAGTAGATCGAGTTTCAATAAATCTTAGGATGAATTCCAGATCCATCACTTGTTCAAAGGGAGTTCAGGTCAAAGTTAGGAATATAACATTCCCATTAAGTGTTGATCCCTACAGGGTGTATGGAATTGGTATTCACCTTTGCATTTCAATAGGATTACATTTGTAGCTGAGAGTCTGAGCGCATCTTAAAACGTGCGTGCAATTTACTGAATTACTTCACTTGCAATTCACTCTCAAAAAATGTATAATAATAAATATACAATAATGACTGCAAGCGAATTGGGAGGAAAAAAAATGTGATAATTACTCTGATTTTCTACTTGCAACTCCAATTAAACTGGGGGCCGTGCCAGAGGTCAAATGCAAACGAGGGTTCGTGAAGGGAAGGAAAAAGAACAATGACCAAGCAACTGGGTCAAGAGGCAATATCACAAATAGTTCAAGTCTAGACAGTAATGAATAGTCTTATAATTTGCGTTTGATGACTTTATAATGTCTAACCTTTGCTACTGCAATAAAAGCACCTGGTCTGTGCTGGACTTCCCATTTCCTCATGAACAGCAGTAGCAACGGCCCCAGCCCATTGTTAAAGTAGGCTGCCCATGTTTGCCATGAAATGGGAGCCAAAATACCGCACAATGCTCACACACAAATACTAATCCCCAGGCACCATTTCAAACAAGTGTTATTTTATTTACCCAGATTCATCTCGACAGGAAAGTACTGGTGGCTAATCCATACTCTAACACAACATTGATCTATATGCACACCAGTATTAATCTGACTACAGTTTTATTCATGTAAGACTATCAATAACTGCTTAGGGTCTTTTGGAATCTAGGAAAAATTGCCTTGGTAAAGTTGTCACACTGGGACGTAAATCTTTTCTTCTACATTCAAGCAAAGCATAATCTCTTGTTGTTGCTTGTCACTCTATTTTAACCACAGTTCACTTTGAATCAGAATTTAAAATAACAGCTTTTGTGATAGTGTTTACCCATTTAATTTAAATAGATTAAGTGGTTTCACTAATTACTCACTTAATTGCCAAAGGAAATGCGATTTAGATGTTTTGTGATTCCAGCTTTGTTTTTTTCAAGTCAATTGATCTTTCATACTTTGCCATATTTGATATGCTTTCCTCTTTTAAATGAATATTTCAGACAAGCATAGATACAATTATTAGAGACCAGGCTTGCGCGTGACAAATGCAAGCATTCTGTTTAGAGAGGGTCATTCTGAGCATTCCTTCACATTATTTCACGTTAAAACATGACTAAAGTTAGTTGTGTGGTCATAAGTGCCACATATCGCGAGGTGACTCCTGTATGGTCGTGAGTAGTCGCCAAAAGAGTCGTACCTCTTTCTGGTCGCCACTGGAATTTCAACATTTAAAAAAATTTCGGCCACCTGCTGCGACTATGACGGGTGCCGGCAAGTCACCGAAAAAATCACGTAAGTGGGACAGGCCCTATACACTGCACTCGTGACTTCACACTAATATTTCAATCGGACTACGTTTCATAGTAGAGATGGTGCATATTTTATTAAACCGTGAGTGTGATTTAGTTTAGTTTAGAGATACAGCGCGGAAACAGGCCCTTCATCCACCGAGTCCGCACCGACCAGCGATCCCCGCACATTAACGCTGTCCAACACACACTAGGCACAATTTACATTAATACCAAGCTAATTAACCTACAAACCCGGTGTGTGGGAGGAAACCGAAGATCTCGGAGAAAACCCACTCGGTCACGGGGAGAATATACAATCCGTACAGACAGCACTCGTAGTCAGGATCGAACTGAGGTCTCTGGCGCTTTAAGCCCTGTAAGGTAGCAACTCTACCACTGCACCACTGGTAGAGCTAAATTAATGAATTTACGAATTAACGAATACACAAAATTAACAGAATATATTGACTCAATTGGAGATTTAATTGTGATTGAGGTGGGTTTCACCTGCATTGGTATCAATGACAATATTTTAGTTCATATTACAGCACGGAAACAGGCCCTTCGGCCCACCATGTCCACACTAACCATCGAACATCCACTCACACTCATTCTATCTTACCTGTCGGACTGACCCTCACCTTCTGAACCATGTTCGAGGTGCCTCATTACTCCAGTCATGGCGTAAACAAGGTGGGTCTTCAGAAGCTATACTGGAAGAGGTTCTGAGAAGATTCGGCTTCAGAACAGGTTTGGGCTAGGTGTAATGTGTAGGAAGGAACTGCAGATGCTAGTTTACACTGAAGATGGACACACAAGGCCAGAGTAACTTTGGCAGCATCTCTGGAGAGAAGGAATGGGTGATGGCATCACCATCTGCTTTGATCTGTCACTTTCACACCTTACCCCTCTATTGATCAGCCATGCCTATTTTCCTGTGCTCCATAGATGCTGCTGCACCCGCTGAGTTTCTACCATGCTTTTGATCAGCCATGATCACATTGAATAGCGATGCTGGCTCGAAGGGCCGAATGGCCTACTCCTGCACCTATTGTCTATGAATCTATGTATATCTCTAGACTACCTCTCCCCTGACATTCAGTCTGAAGAAGGGACTCGACCCGAAACGTCACCCATTCCTTCTGTCCAGAGACGCTGCCTGTCCCGCTGAGTTACTCCAGCATTTTGTGTCTATCGTCTTGTACTTTATTGCTCCAACAATAAGATAAAAACTGACGTGGAACTCCAACACATTTATCCTGTTTAATATGGCAGTGTCTCAAACATTGGGAGATGGAGGTGGAAGGAAAGGTCAGGCACCAACGCACTGAATTCACTTGCCTTTGATCAAAACGTGATGGCCATTTAGTGATCAGGCACGGGTTATTGATTGGGGGACGACCAGCCATGATCACAATGAATGGTGGTGCTGGCTCGAAGGGCCGAATGGACTCCTCCTGCACCTATTGTCCATGTTCGCCCATATCCCTCTAAATCTTTCCTTTCCATGTACCTATCGCAGTCTTTTAAATGTTGTTAAAGTACGTGCCTCAAATACCCGCTGTGGCAGCTTGTTCCTTATTCCCACCATTCTCTTACTGAAAATGTTGCCCTTCAGCTTCCTATTAAAAAAATTAAAAATTACAATGCACGGAAAGGTCAGGAATGAACTTAGCCAACAAGATTCAAGATTCAAGATTGAAGAGATTCAAGAGAGTTTATTGTCAGATCCAATACAAGAATAATCTGGTCATACATTATTGACTTTGGTACTTTTAACAATAAAACAACAACACTTGTTGCATCTGTTAACAATTTTCAATTTGTAATTTTGTTTAGTTTAGTTTCGTTTAGAGATACAGGGGCAGAAACAGGCTTTTCGGCCTACCAATTCCACGCCGACCAGCGATCCCCGCACGCCAACACTATCCTACACACCAGGGACAATTTACAATCTTTACCAAAGCCAATTAACCTACAAACCTGTACGTGTTTGGGAAGTGGGAGGAAATGGGAGATCCCGGAGAAAACCCTCGCAGGTCACGGGGAACACGTATAAACTCCGTACAGACAGCACCCGTAGTCAGGATCGAACCCGGGTCACTGGCGCTGTAAGGCAGTAACTCTACCGCTGCACCGCCGTGCCGCCCACATGTAATACGGTTGTGATGTACAACTATAAATTATTGGAAAGAATTTTCATGGAAGATAATAAACACCATTCCTAAAATTATTGCTTTTGTTACAAAATATACAATGTATATTGTTCCAGATGTAATCAAACAATGATGATTATCTTTCCTCTGTGATATTCTCTCTTTCTATTAAAGATCAGACCAGTTAAAAAGCCTGAATCCTATTGTTTAGTATTTCTAATGTGGAAGATTTGTTTGATTTTCCCTGAGAGGGGATGATTTAATTAGGATTTCACCAGATGGCTGATTCTCTGCACTGCCAATGGGTCCTTCTAGTTATTCCCCCTCCTTTCAGCCGCACTGTATAAATAGGGTTAAATTGCAAAGCCGAGCCAAACTGCAGCCACAGTGGAGGGGGATGAGTGTGGAAGAGTTCATGGGTAATATACCCTGCATGAAAATGTGATGTGGGAAAATGGAATAACACAGAACTAGTGTGACACCCCCTCTCTAACCGTTATAAAAACTATTTTACCTCTATATGGTGGAACGGACTTGACGACAAACAGACTTAAATTGTTGAAATTCTCAGCTCAGATTCTATTTTTCTTTTTTTCTTTTTTTCTTTAGTTTAGGGGGGGTTTTGTTTCTTCCTTTCTTCCTTTTTCTTTTTTTTCTTTTTATCTTTGTGTTTTTTTTTCTCCATCTATAAGTTGTCTTTTAAACATTTAACTATATTTACATAGAGGTCTATATTCAATGTGTATTTTGACACTGGACTCATATTTAAGTTATACCTATTATTAATGTAATCCTGATCCCTACGTATCAATATCATTGTTATGTTTATTATTATTCGTTTTGCTCTGTTTTGTTTGTTTTTGTTTTTTGGAAAAATAAACTAATAAAAAGATTTAAAAAGAAAGAAAAGAACTAGTGTGTCCCAGTGATCGATGAACTGGGTTATTCCCTCATCTTGTATCCGTACACTGTAAACAACTCGATTTCAATCATGTATTGTCTTTCCGCTGACTGGTTAGCATGCAGCAAAAGTTTTTTTACTGTACCTTAGTACACGTGACAATAAACTAAACTGAAACTGAGGCTGGAACTGGAGGGTGAATGCATCTGTTTTATAACACATAATAATAAGTAATAATAATAATAATAATAATAATAATAATAATAATAATAACAAATACTTTATTGATCCTCTCAGGGAAATTCAGATGTCCAGAAGCCCCCAACTAACAAACCCAAACATTCAAAACGAACGCAGACAGAAGATACATAAAATACAATATGGACACTACCTGACAGCAATAAATACATTAAAAAGACCATTAATTAACAAAAAAAAATTTTAAAAAGCAAAAATGCAAAAATGCACCCCCCTACAGCCTAATTATAAAATCTAATGGCTGCAGGGGTGAAGGATCTCCTGAACCGTTCCATTCTACAGGGCAGGGAGAGGAGCCGGTTGTTGTTCCGAGTGCTCTTTTGACTCTCCAGAATTACATGGAGGGGATGCCCGGGGTTTTTCAGGATGACCTGCACCTTGCGCCTCATACACCTCTCAAGCACATCCATCCCAGAGTCCACTCTCCCCTCCAGCACTGAGTGCAGAGGTGCGGAGGTCACACTGCAGTTGTATCAGACATTGGGGAAGCCGCATTTTGAGTATTGGTTGCCAGTCTTGGGCACCATGTTGTTGGAATGATGTTGTCAAGCTGGAAAGGGTGCAGAGACGATTTAAGAGGGCGTTGCCAGGACTAGAGGGTCTGAGCTACAGGGAGAGGTTGAGTAGGCTGGGACTCTATTCCTTGGAGCGCGGGAGGATGAGGGGTGATCTTATTGAGGTGTACAACATCATGAGAGGAATAGAAGGGGTAGACACACAGATTCTCTTGCCCAGAGTAGGGGAATCAAGAAACAGAGGACATAGGGTTGAAGTGAGGGGGGAAAGATCTATTAGGAATCTGAAGGGTAACATTTTCACACAAAGGGTGGTAGGTGTGTGGAAGAAGCTGCCTGAGGAGGTATTTGAGGCCGGGACTATCACAACATTTAAGAAACATTTAGACAGGTAAATAGATAGGACAGGTGAGAGGGATATGGGCCAAATGCAGGCAGGTGGGATTAGTGTAGATGGGACATGTTGGTCGGTGTGGGCAAGTTGGGCCGGTTTCCGCGCTGTATCACTCTATGACATTCTCTCTATTGACAGCACGGCACAGGACTGGCCCTTCAGCCCACAATGTCCGCACTGAACATGATGTCATAGACCATAGAATAGGCCATTCGGACTACAGTATCTGTGCCAAAACTAACTTTTATCTACCTACACATAATCTTGCACAGGGTGGCACAGTGAGCTGAAGGGCCTGTTTCCCTGCTGTCCTCCACTCCTTGCATATCTTTATGTCTATCCAAAAGTCTTTTAAATGTCACTATTGTTCATTCTCCCTATGACCCTGTGAGTTTTCACCGGGTTCCTCCCACATTCCAAATACGTGCTGGTTTGTAGGTTAATTGGCTTCTGTAAATTGTTCCCAGTGTCTTGGATAGAACTAGTGTACGTACGGGCGATCGCTGGTAGGTGCGGACACGGTGGGACAAAGAGCCTGGTTCCCCGCTGTATCTGTGGAATTCTCTGCCTCAGAGGGCGGTGGAGGCAGGTTCTCTGGATGCTTTCAAGAGAGAGCTAGATAGGGCTCTTAAAGATAGCGGAGTCAGGGGATATGGGGAGAAGGCAGGAACGGGGTACTGATTGGGGATGATCAGCCATGATCACATTGAATGGCGGTGCTGGCTCGAAGGGCCGAATGGCCTACTCCTGCACCTATTGTCTATTGGCTATTGTCTATTGTCTATTATCTTTAAACTAAACTATACTAAACTAAACTAAACTAAACTCAACCTGCCTGAAGAAGGGTTCCTCACCCAGAACGTCACCAATCCTTTTTCTCCAGAGATGCTGCCTGACCTGCTGAGTTACTCCAGCGCCTATCTTCGGTATGTACCAGCATCTGCAGTTCCTTTCTACACACTAAACTAAGCTGTGTGATGAAACTTCCAGACATTCATACTTTAATATTGCAAAATCTTCATGAAATATTCAAGGCGTGATGATTTGCGTCGCGGTGCATGCCCTTGTATGCTCTGCATAAGTGCATCAAGCATGCGAATGTACAGGATTCATGCCAGCAAGCACAAATCATGTTTTGTAATCAATTTTATGCCTCAGCTGAATTGCGCAGCGCATGAAAAAGATTTGCCACACAAGTTAATTCCTCGCAAACTGAGCCTAAATTTGCTGCATGCTCTGCAGGATGGGTTTTGTGATCAGGACATCTTGAATGTGCTGGCAGATGTTTGATTCCATTTCCCAGTTCCCTTTTCCAAGGAAAGCACGCGTGTGCAGCTGTGTTCAGATCAAATGGAGCTCTTGAAATTCGATCTTGTTTCACTGGGGGACCCTTGGATCTCAGCGCTCTCTCCAAGCTGAACTTCATCTTTCGCTGGGCTCCGAGCAGACTCCATCTGACCGCCCACTGGCCCCATTCCAGCCGAGATTTGCAAAACGATGCAGGCATGTGTAAGAAGGAACTGCAGATGCTGGTTTAAACTGGAGATAGACACAAAATGCTGGAGCAACTCAGCGGGACAGGCAGCACCTCTGGAGAGAAGGAATGGGTGACGTTTCGGGTTGAGACCCTTCTTCAGATGCAGCATGTGGCTAGACTGCGTCCACACTTTTGCTACTTTTGTTCGTGTGCTGCCTCTGATCCAAGCAAATGCCCTGCTAATTTTACCCAAACCATCGATAGAAATCTCGCCAAACCTTACCCCAGGGTTTCAAATGGCCAAGAGAAGGGAAAGATTGCCCACCCAGCCTGCTGCTATTTCACAAAGACAAGTTGTCAGCCATTATTGCCACAACTTTCAATCTTGTAGCATGTTTATGGTTGCATATCCAAGCCGAACAACTGATGCGGAAATTAGTGCAGAAATCTCCAAACATTAATACAAACCCATTGTTTCTCTACTTGCACTTTGCCCCTTCTTTTAACTTTGTCATGCTTCATTGCGGCTGATTAGTTTTGTTTAGTTTAAGGTTAGTTTTGTGATACAGCGCGGAAACAGGCCCTTCAGCCCGCCGAGTCCGCGCCGACCAGCAATCCCCGCACGCTAACACTATCCTACCCACACTGGGAACACTTTACAATGTTTACAAAGCCATTTAACCTGCATACCTGTACGTCTTTGGAGTGTGGGAAGAAACCGGAGCACCTGGAAAACCCCCACGCGGGTCACAGGGAGAAGGTACAAACTGTACAGACAAGCACCTGTAGTCAGGATCGAAACAGGTCTCTGGCGCTGTAAGGCAGCAACTCTACCGCTGCGCCACCATGCCGCTACTTAAAAACCTGGGGTGAGCTTAAAGTTTTTAACTGAGGAGATACATGTGCAGAATAAAAGTCAAAATTATGAGCTTCCAATGTTGTTCTTGGCATCCAAATACTCAACACACATGGCATGAGGTTCCACTGCTATTTTAATGAAAGCAGTAACTTATTTGACATCAATATTTAATACTTCTGCTAACAAAAGAATGAACTGCATTATATCACACCTTTCATCTCGTCCAGTGATCACTGCATGCATAGACACAGAGTGCTGGCGTAACTCAGCGGGACAGGCAGCATCTCTGGAGAGAAGGAATGGGTGACGTTTCGGGACGAGGGCCCTTCTTCATACTCTTCAGTCTCGACTCGAAAAGTCAGCTGTCCATTCTCTTCCAGGTGTTGCCTGGCCTGCTGACCTCCTCCCGTATTTTTTATTTCTGAATGGCCTCGTTGAAGGCATTTTGTGTGTATCTTCAACTTTAACCAGCATTCATCCACTACTTACTGCGATGAATATACAAATGGTTACTTTAATTTAGCTTACTCATTGTTCATACAAATACCTGTCAGATCTGTGATTGTTTCATTAATGTAGAATAGTTAATAATGATCCGTTGAACCAAAGACTTAAATCTTTCATGATTTTACTTATTTACTGCATATCGACTGCTGCTGAAGAAATGTATCACTCTCTTGTATCTGTGGTAGTATTTCACACAAACATATTAAGTAATAACGATTTGAAACACATTTACATCATAACCCTTCAGTTCCACCACAGCTGCAATTGATATTTCTGATACTAAACCCATATAAAATTGCTAAATATATTTATTGCACGGTGGCTCAGCGGTAGAGTTGCTGCACTTTACAGCGCCAGAGACCTGGGTTCGATCCTGACCACGGGAGCTGTCTGCACGGTGTTTGTACGTTCTCCCCCGTGACTGCGTGGGTTTTTTCTGAGATCTTCGGTTTCCTCCCACACTCCAAAGACGCGCAGGTTTGCAGGTTAATCGGCTCGCTGCAAATGTAAATTGTCCCTAGTGTGTGTAGGATAGTGTTAATGTGCGGGGATCGCTGGAGGGCGCGGAATCGGTTGGGGGAAGCGCCTGTTCCCGCGCTGTATCTCTAAAACTATAACTAAATCAAAAAAATATGAAGATAGAATATTTATGTCTTATCGGCAGGATAAATGGGTACAGCAGTAATTCAGCAACAGGATGAAGGGGCATCTGACCATCTAAAGTTACTGAAAATTCCTAAATATTCATTAAATATTTAATTCAGAGATACGCTGACATTGAAAGTCGTTGCAACAATGAGGTGAATCTTTGTGTATGAATCGAGCAGCTTGGCACATGTTTAGCTTAGGTTAATGTAGAGATACAGCAGGCCCTTCAACCCACCAAGTCCACGCCAAGCATCGATCGCCCAGTCAAACTAGTTCAGAGTTATCCCACTTTTTTTCATCCACTCCCTATTGAGGCCAAATAACCGACAAAGCCGCACGTCTTTGGGATGTGGGAGGAAACCAGAGCTCCTGGAGAATGTACAAACGCCACCCACACACAGCCAACACCTGAGGTCAGGATCGAGCTCAGATGTCTGGCGCTGTGAGGATGTGGCTGTACAATCTGCCCCACTGTGGTCTCTTTTATTGAGCTCTGCTGAAGCTGCCTTCCTGCAGCAGAGATCTTGGAATAGTGAGGTCCCTGGTGACCAACCCTCCTTAATATCGCTTGTTACATGTATTTCTCTTGTTTGCTAATCGTGTTACAATTGTGTTTGGGGTTATTAACTGCCCTCTGCTGTGGATAGATCAGAGAGCTTTACTTAAAGCTGTCCGATACCAGCAATCAATAACCTTGTGATTTATGGCCTTTGGCACCACTCAGCATGGTCCAGTGTCCACTGAAGGTGAATCGGCAATCAACGGTGAAAACTGTTTTAGTTTATCTTATGTTAGTTTAGAGATACAGCGCGGAAACAGGCCCTTCAGCCCACCCAGTCTGCGCCGACCAGCGATCCCTAACACCATCCTACACTATGGACAATTTTGACATTTACCAAGCCAATCAACATACAAACCTGTACGACTTTGGAGTGTGGGGGGAAACCGGAGCACCCGGAGAAAACCCACGCAGGTCACGGGGAGAACGTACAAACTCCATAAGGACTGCACCCGTCGCCAGGATCGAACCCGGGTCTCTGGCGCTGTGAGCGCTGTAAGGCAGCATCTCTACCGCTGCTCCACCGTGCCACCTTGTGCGTTTTGCGGCGATCATGCCCAACGACTTAGCCCAGGGATCTTTGTTCAGCCCGCAGGTTACAAGCAAGCTTGTGACTTGATTTGCATGTCTACACTAAACCTTAGAAGGGAAACACAAAACAACTCGTGAATGAATCTGAAACACAATACTGTGGGGCTAGGCTAGACATTATACTAAAACAATTAATGCGGAGAAGGTAAGTCATGACTGATGTACACTTTTGTGGTGTAGATCTATTACACTGGAACCTGTCCTTTCAAAAAATGTAAGGTAATGTACATGGGAAATCCCATGGAGAACAGAAAGTTAAAGCCCTCTCAACTACTATTACTTTCTTGACTTTACATCACAAAATGCCATTCTCATTGCCTTTGTTCAGTTTGTGCCTCACTTAATTTATCTTGATGGATTGAATAGCAATTTCTCAATCCTGCTTTCTTATGTTCTCCTTGTTCTAAAGAATGGACAGAGTCTCTGCCCTAGTTGAAGTTTCCTGATACCGACTGACCTAGATATCTTAAAATGGATCATCTGTTTTTAAGGTACTGTTAAAACAGGCCTGATTATACCCAATTAGAGATATCTATCACAGCCCAACAATCGGAGAGCCCAGAAGGAGGCCATTTAGTTGATTGTGTAGGAAGGAACTGCAGATGCTGGTTTACACCGAAGATAGACACACAATGCTGGAGTAACTCAGCGGGACAGGCAGCATCTCTGGAGAGAAGGGATGGGCGATGTTTCCCATTCCTTCTATCCAGAGATGCTGCCCATCCCGCTGTTACTCCTGCATTTTGTGTCTATCTTCCCTTTAATTGATTGTACCTCCACTTGTTCATTGAGAGAGTTATCCAAATATTTTCTCCTGTTCTTACCCTATAACCCTAGATGCTGGAATCCCGAGCAAAACACAAAGTGCTGGAGTAACTCTGCAGGACAGGCAACATCTCCGGAGGACATGGATGGGCAACTTTTCGGGTGGGGACCCTTCTTATCTGCACACTGTAAATGGCTCGATTGTAATCATGTATTGTCTTTCCGCTGACTGGTTAGCATGCAACAAAAGCTTTTCACTTTACCTTGGTACATGTGACAATAAACTAAACTGAACTGCTCAGGCTAATATAAATATGTTGTGAGCGTAACTCATAAATAAAATAATTCATAAATTACTCAAATAACATGGCACAAATAAAACTAATATGTGTCCCACCTGGATGTATTCCCATTCCTTCCATTATCCCACTTCCTTTCCCCCACCCCACCCACACTCTTCCACCTAAATCCATTCCTCACTATTCACTATTCACTCCTGTTCCCTCCTTATCTCACACCCTTTTGTCTCTTTTTCACCCCTGGCCTTTGTCCACCCATCTGCCAGTCAACCCCTCTCACTTGTATCCACCTTCACTTGTGTGTTGGGAAGGAACTGCAGATGCCGGTTTATACCGAAGATGGACGCAAAGTGCTGGAGTAACTCAACGGGTCAGGCAGCATCTCTGGAGAACAAGGATGGGTGACAATTCAGGTCAGAACCCTTCTTCAGACTGACTGTAGCAGGGAGGGAGAATGTTGAAAGAAAGCTGGGGGTGCGACAAAGCTAGGCAAGCGACTTAGTTTAGTTTAGTTTAATTTAGTGGTTTAGTTTAATTTAGTTTCGGGATACAGCATGGAAACAGGCCCTTCGGTCCACCGAGTCCACGCCAACCTGCGATAAACTGTCCACTACTTCTATCCTAGATACTAGGGGACAATTTACAGAGGCCAATTGACCTACAAGGCCTGCACATCCTTGGAATGTGGGAGGGAACCAGAGCACCGGTAGAAAACCCACGCGGTCACGGGGAGAACGCACAAACTCCGTACAGGCAGCACCCTTAGTCAGGATCGAACCCGGGTCTCTGGCGCTGTGAGGCAGCAGCTCTACCGCTGCTCCACTCCACCAGTGGATAGTCTATTCAAACCGAAAATTAAATATTTTTTATAGGAAGGAACCGCAGATGCTGGTTTACACCGAAGATAGACACAAAATGCTGGAGTAACTCAGCGGGACAGGCAGCATCTCTGGAGAGAAGGAACGGGTTGATGTTTCAGAACGAGACCCTCCTTCAGATGGAGAGAATATTTTGCATGGCTCTATTTATGTATTAAATCTCTCTTTGAATATCAGCAATTGGACTTGGTTAATGTTCAATAATATGATCTGCTTCAATTAACATAGTTACGCTAGCGTACATGTATGGACAGGAGCCCAAACAGCAGGTGTTATTTTAATACTAGCACAGGCCCTACACTCCCTTGTTAGCAAGACTATTACATTTTGCTAGATTAGATTTCTCAATGGTCCAGAATGGGAACATGCAGAACCAGAGATAATTTGACACATTCCATTAACCTGGGCAGCACTTCAAAACTGACTTCAAAGTCCATATTTGGATTTACCTAACACAACTCAATTTGGTCGGGGTAATTTCCAGCCCCATAGCTCAATCTGATCTGAGCAAACATGGTCTCTTTAGTAGAAGGCCAGATTACTGCTAAATGGTTAACATGGGAAATGCCACAGTATGCAAGTTTTCTCGCTACACATGTAGAAATAGGGAGTTATTTATCTGTGCCCAAAGAGTTGCTTTGCGTACGTGTAAAGATTAAGAAGTCAGCTTCAGAATCTTCTCAGGGACTTAACACTGTCCCTGTGATACGTGGAAACATAGAGTCTTAAGGGCCTGTCCCACTTGGGCGATTTTTTAGGCAACTACAGGCGACTAGTTTGTTGCCACATGTTCGCCGGGAGTAGTCTCCTCAGTCGCGCAAAAAGTCGTAGCATCTTTCTGGTCGGCGATAAATTTTCAACATGTTGAAAAAAAATTGCGACAGTGGGGTTGACTCCAAAGAGCATAGCTTGACTTCTCCTGACGTAGGTGCTGTCGTAGGTTGTCGCCAGGATAACGTAGGTTGTCGCCGGTTTTTCGGTGACCTGCTACGACCACGACAGTCGCCGGCAGTTGCCTGAAAAATCGCCAAGTGGGACAGGCCCATTAGCATCCTAATGGTGCTTGAACCTCATACAAATTGGAGGAACAGCACCTCATATTTCACTTGAGTAGCTTACAACCCAACAGTATGAACGCATATAGACACAAAAAGCAGGAGCAACTCAGCGGGTCAGGCAGCATCTCTGGAGAAAAGGAATAGGTGGCGTTTCGGGTCAAGACACTTCCTCACACTTAGAGTCAGAGGAAGGGGAAACGAGAGATAGAGATGGTGATATAGAGAGATATAGAACAAATGAATGAAAGAGGATAGACAAAAGTGTTGGAGAAACTCAGCGGGTGCAGCAGCATCTATGGAGCGAAGGAAATAGGCAACTTTTCGGGCCAAAACCCTTCGAAGGGTTGCGAAGGGTTTCGAAGTTTCATTGCGAAGGGTTTCATTGGGTTTCATTGCGAAGGGTTTCGGCCCGAAATGTTGCCTATTTCCTTCGCTCCATAGATGCTGCTGCACCCGCTGAGTTTCTCCAACATTTTTGTCTACCTTCGATTTTTCAGCATCTGCAGTTCCTTCTTAAACACAAATGAATGAAAGATGTGCACAAAGTAACAATGAACAAGGAATGGTGAAGCCCGCGATGGTCCATCGTTGGCTGTGGTTTAGGGGTTAACGAGTTAGACAGACAGCAAAACTCAACAGGGCGACAGTCAAACTGAACTCTCTCATTTTAAGTAACCTCTACATACACTTCCCTCCCCTCCCCCCTCTCCCCTCGCCCCCTTCCTCCCTCC
>CM075989.1:21639811-21672926 GCA_038087875.1 Malacoraja senta
TTCTTTTCAACATTTCACACGCACTATTCACGGTTTTCTGGCTACCTGATATACCAAGCACCTTGGACAACGTCGTTTTAATTCTGCAGACATCACCTTTATTTCCCAATGTGTTTCCACCCTTAGTAGAAGGATCTGGGCTCTGCAAGTTGTATTACCGCAAATTTTATTTCGGTTTCAGAATCTAAGATATCTCAAGAGTGCAATGTTATTTTAGAAAAACCACGTTCACTCTGTAAGAATAAGACAGCAAATGCTGCAAGTCTATTTTGATTAGAAGGCAATTGGGGGCGGCACGGGGGCGCAGCGGTAGAGTTGCTGCCTCACAGCGCCAGAGACCCGGGTTCCATCCTGACCTCGGTGCTGTCTGTACCGAGTTTGTACGTTCTCCCCGTGACTGCGTGGATTTTCTCCGGTGTGCTCTGATTTCCACCCACATTCCAAAGACGTGCATGTTTGTAGGTTAATTGGCTTCTGTAAATTGTCCCTGCAGTGTAGGATCGAACTAGTGTATGGGGTGATCGTTGGTTGGCGCAGACACGGTGGGCTGGGGGGCCTGTTTCCACACTGCATCTCTAAACTAAAATACTAAGACAATTCATATGTAGTTACCGTAAGCGAAGATAATGCATTTGGCACGACAGCGAAGATTATGTTGAAGGTGAAAGAATAAACGCCTCAATACCTGACAACGAAATTAATCATGCTTAGTTCACTTACATAATGTTTCGCTATTTTTAATAGGCATTGTATCTTTATGTAATATATGGCCATGTGATGTACCACTGATATTTACAGGGTATGATGCATGCATTTCATTATAGAGTCTGTGTCTTCACTGTGTGATACATGTGTCTGGACACTTTGAATTGTACTGCAGTCCCAAGCAGTTCCCAATGTTGATCTTGCTTGCCAGCCTATTTCCAGCCCTTGTGGATGGATTAGAATGAGTTACGAGGCATGGACCATTTTTTTCTGCACCAGTCAGTGCTTTGGAAGAGAAAGAACTTTTGAAAATAGCACATTGGGGAAGAACAGCAACTGGCTGGGATGAATTCCCGCCAGGCTTTGAGCAAGAGCGCAGCGCGCGGACATCCCTGTGACTCCCTGAATGGAGATAAGTCACAGTTGGAAAAACTCTGCAGGAACATTAACTCACAATTGACACAATTACCAAGTCTTTTGCAAATTGACTGTGGCGTGCTGGAATCAACATTGAAAGCTTTTGTGGGTGGATGGGGATGGGGATGGGGGGGTGTGTGGGGAACCCTATTTTTTTTTTTTATTGTGCTGCCGTCTAATATTAGAGTTCGGGGCATTCTGACATAGTTTAGTTTAGTTTTAGAGATACAGCGTAGAAACAGACACTTCGGCTCGCTGAGTCCATGCCGACCGACGATCACCCGTAAAAAACAGTTCTATCCTACACGCTAAGGACAATTTAACAGAAGCCAGTTGACTTACACACCTGCATGTCTTTGGAATTTTAGTTTAGCTCAGAGATACAGTGTGGAAACAGGCCCTTCGGCCCACCGCGTCCAGCGATCACCCGTATGCTAGTTCAGGAAGGACATTCTTGCTATTGATGGAGTGCAGCGTAGGTTTACAAGGTTAATTCCCGGGATGGCGGGACTGTCATATGCTGAGAGAATGGAGCGGCTGGGCTTCTACACTCTGGGGTTTAGAAGGATGAGAGGAGATCTCATTGAAACATATAAGATTGTTAAGGGCTTGGACACGCTAGAGGCAGGAAACGTGTTCCCAATGTTGGGGGAGTCCAGAACCAGGGGCCACAGTTTAAGAATAAGGAGTAAGCCATTTAGAACGGAGACGAGGAAACACTTTTTCTCACAGAGAGTGGTGAGTCTGTGGAATTCTCTGTCTCAGAGGGCGGTGGAGGCAGGTTCCCTGGATGCTTTCAAGAGAGAGCTGGATAGGGCTCTTAAAAATAGCGGAGTCAGGGGATATGGGGAGAAGGCAGGAACGGGGTACTGATTGGGGATGATCAGCCATGATCACATTGAATGGCGGTGCTGGCTCGAAGGGCTGAATGGCCTACTCCTGCACCTATTGTTTATTGTCTATTGTCTATTGTCCTACATGCTAGGGACAATTTACAGAATTAACCTACAAACCTGCACGTTTTGGGAGTGTGGGGGGACCCGGAGCAAACCCATGCAGGCAAAGGGAGACTGCACAAACTCCGGACAGACAGCACCCGTAGTCAGGATCGAACCCAGGTCTCTGGCGCTGTAAGGCTGGAAGTCTGCGACTCTACCGCCATGCCAATGTGCCACCCTGACGTGTGGGTTAGGTCGGCACAGACTCACAGTGACGCTGAGTTAGTTGTGTGTGTGTGTGTGTGTGTTAGTCCCACGCTGCTGAACTAGGCTGCGATTCTTGCTCAGTGCTAATGAGATTCTGTATATATGGAAATGTTTCCTTTGGAACATAGATCTTTAAATAAGCTCCCCTCTGCTTTCCAGACAGGTCTGACCAGTGCTTTTTTTTTTTTGCAGACAAAAAGGTGCCAGTATTCACCTTTAATAAACATACACATCACAAGGCTGGATAACAAAACACTGAAGGTCAGCATTTTAGAGGGTTCAATGGTTCAATGTTTCTTTATTGTCACATGTGCGTTGGAGTGACATTTGTTTTACACAGCTTACAGATACACTAGTCGCTATATTTTGCTGCCATTTACGGGGGCGGCACGGTGGCGCAGCGCTACAGTTGTTGCCTCACAGCGCCAGAGACCCAGGTTCGATCCTGACTACGGGTGCTGTCTGTACTGAGTCTGTACGTTCTCCCCGTGACCTGCGTGGGTTGTCTCTGGGTGCTTCAGTTTCCTCTCACACTCCAAAGACGTACAGGTTTGTAGGCAAATTGTAAATGATCCTGAGTGTGTGTAGGGTAATGTTGGCATGCAGCTATCTCTGGTCGGCGTGGACTCGGTGGCCCGAAGAGCTATTTACCGAGCTTTATCTCTAAACTAAACTAAATTAAGTACTCACCACCAATATCATCATCAAAAACCATCACCAAAAAAACTCTGGTTCTGAGAATATTTAGGTTGGTAACGACAAGATATATTCACCCAGTTTGTTGTGTACATATTGGCTGCAGTGTCCCATATATTACATTGGTAACAACACTTTCAAATTACTCATTTCACTGTAAAGTTGATAAGTGATAAGAGCAGAATAAGGCCATTCAGCCCATCAGGACTACTCTGCTATTCAATAATGGTAGATCTATCTTTCCTTCTCAACCCCACTCTCCTGCCTTCTCCCCATAATCCCGGACACCCGCACTAATCAATAATCCATCAATCTCTGCCTTAAAAATATCCATTGGCTTGACATCCACACCTGTCTGTGGCAATGAATTCCACAGATTCAAATTTCCACAAATTCTCGTGAAGAACATCGAAATATTCCCGCAAAGGAACAGGAAAAGTTTTTTTAATTTTTGCAGGTCATTTTTTCCCTTACTCTTTAATCCACGGAAGCAATATTTTAATGATCAGGTGATCAATCCTTGGAGCAGGTTGGCTGAGGAGATGGCGGAAGTAGATTATACTTATTCACTCAAATGCTAATAATATAGATTTCTTTTAAAAAAACATCTTGATGTACAACCGTCAAACTGTCCGTTTACACAAACGAATGCAGCGTGCTGGGATGTAGCGGTTGATTACAATCGGCCCTTCGAGCCAGCACCACCATTCAATATGATCATCCACAATCAGTACCCAGTTCCTGCTTTCTCCCCATATCCCTTGATTCCGTTAGCCCTAAGAGCTAAATCTAACTCTCTCTTGAAAACATCCAGTGAATTGGCCTCCACTGCCTTCTGTGGCAGAGAATTCCACAGATTCACAACTCTCTGGGTGAAAAAGTTTTTCCTCATTTCAGTCCTAAATGGCCGACCCCTTATTCTTAAACTGTGTGACCTCTGGTTCTGGACTCCCCCAACATCGAGAACAGTTTTCCTGCATCTAGCCTGTCCAATCCCTTTAAGAATTTTGCAGTATATGTTTCTATAAGATCTCCTCTCATCCTTCTAAATGCCAGTGAATATATTACAGACTGATCCTTTCCACAGCTTCGTGTTATCTTCATTTGACAACTGAGTCTACTGCCCAACGGGCTGCCAGTGGCGCAGTGGTAGAGTTGCTGCCTCACAGCGCCAGAGGCCCGGGTTTGATCCTGACTACGGGTGCTGTCTGTATGGAATTTATACGTTCTCCATGTGACCGCATGGGTTTTCTCGGGATGCTCCGGTTTCCTCCCACGTTCCAAAGACGTGCAAGTTTGTAGGTTAATTGGCTTTGGTAAAATTGTAAATTGTCCCTCGTGTGTGTAGGATAGTGTTAGTGCATGGGGTGATCACTGCTCCAGTGAGCCGAAGGGCCTGTTTCCATGCTGTATCTCTAAAGTCTAAAGTAACATCTAAAGCACTGCTATGGCTAATTAATAATTACATCCTTGGACTTCATGTGGTCATTAGGATATTACCCAGGCCAAAGTATATCTTGGCCTTCTCTTCATTCACAATTCCTGTGTTTTTAAATGAGTTGATTTGAGATTCCTTATCCACCTTATGTACGCAGGGAGAGATCAAAGATTTCCACCAACAGATAGTAACATTTCCTTCCTAATTCTTATTGCCTTGGTTTCTGGTGGACGTTTCATTGGGCTACCACTATTAATTGCCCTTATTATACTCGGACAGGAGGGGAATTGGGGTAGAGGTTCGGGGAGAGAAATACATGGGGGAATACATAGAACATAAAACAGTACAGCGCAGGAACAGGCCCTTCGGCCCACATGATGCCAAGACTATCTCTTATCCTATCTATGTCTCTCATAATTCTATGTACCTCTCAGAGAATGCGAGTGATGGGATTGGTCTGGGAATTGGCAAATACGTTTTCCTTGAGAAAAAATACGAAGACTTTGAAAAATAAACTTAAGAGGCGGCTGACTTCTCGTAGAAATTGTTTTACAGTTGTCAGAAATACACAGATTGATGGGATTCTCGCACGTGAAAGGTGTTCAATAGTTCAATGATGCCAGCTACAGTGAAATACATTGAATATTGGAACTCTGGTGTGTCATGTTGAATCAGCGTCTTCTTCAGAACGTTATCGGATGCCCAAAGACAGTCGGACATTCCTGCATCTTCTCCACATTCCTGCATCTTCTCCATCTTTTCAAACTGGACGAGAGGAAGCTGTAGCAGCTCGGAAGCAGAAAGGATGGGAAGCAATGAGAAGAAACGCTCCCCTGAAGTGTTCTATCAGAATTGGCTGCGTAAGGTAAAACATCTAATCCCATTTAACTAGGGCCCCACAGTTAAGAATCACCACAAAGCTGGTAAACCATAGCTGCCCTCGAGACCAGTCATCAGGTAAAGATGGCAATGGATGCTGAAACTTTCACATTACGCTGCTGAACAAAATTGATTTTAAATGACTTTTGCTGATCATATGGTATGGGATGTTAAACTTGCAGGTCCATTTGATTTACTGCAGTCCTTACATCTTCCCTTCTACTGCTGGAACATCTGCATGCGGCAGCAATATAAGAAATGCTTCTTTTTACCTCGTTCCCCTTGCTAAGCTAAAAAAATTATCCTCTTAAACACTTTGTTGCTTGGATCCTCAGGCAGTCGAAGGCAGAAGAAAGTGTTCGGGGTCTTGCTGATATTCAGTTGCTTTTTAGTTTAGAGATACAGCGCGGAAACAGGCCCTTTGGCCCACCGAGTCCGCACCGACCTGTGAGTCAAGTCACGTGAGCTTATTGTCATGTGTCCCTGATAGGACAATGAAATTCTTGCTTTGCTTCAGCACACAGAACATAGTAGGCATTGACTACAAAACAGATCAGTGTGTCCATATACCATAATATAAATATATACACACATGAATAAATAAACTGATAAAGTGCAAATAACAGATAATGGGTTATTAATAATCAGAGTTTTGTCTGAGCCAGGTTTAATAGCCTGATGGCTGTGGGGAAGTAGCTATTCCTGAACCTGGTTGTTGCAGTCTTCAGGCTCCTGTACCTTCTACCTGAAGGTAGTAGGGAGATGAGTGTGTGGCCAGGATGGTGTGGGTCCTTGATGATACTGCCAGCCTTTTTGAGGCAGCGACTGCGATAGATCCCCTCGATGGAAGGGAGGTCAGAGCCGATGATGGACTGGGCAGTGTTTACTACTTTTTGTAGTCTTTTCCTCTCCAGGGTGCTCCAGTTGCCGAACCAAGCCACGATGCAACGGGTCAGCATGCTCTCTACTGTGCACCTGTAGAAGTTAGAGAGAGTCCTCCTTGACAAACCGACTCTCCATAATCTTCTCATGAAGTAGAGGCGCTGATGAGCTTTCTTGATAATTACATCAATGTTCTCCCCCACACACTGACGCCATTCTACACACACTAGGGACAATTTTACATTTACACCAAGCCAATTAACCTACTAACCTGTAGGTCTTTGGAGTGTGGAAGGAAACCGAAGATCTCGGAGAAAACGCAGGCAGGTCACGGGGAGAAGGTACAAACTCCGTACAGACAGCACCCGTAGTCAGGGTCGAACCCAGGTCTCTAGCGCTGTAAGCGCTGTAAGGCAGCAACTCTACCGCTGTGCCATCGTACTGCGCCAAACAGTTGCTGTTGAGAATAATGTGACATGAGATCAAATCAATGAGTCCCACAGAAAAACCTGAACCTGATTTGTGCTCCACCTTAAGACTTCTTCTTCTTGCGTATGGCGTGCACAGCCTAAAGTTGAAAGACAACTTGTTCTGTTTGATCTTCTGTTTGTGCACGCCAGGTTGATTGCATTCGTCGAAACAGGGTGGACCACGTGAAGGTTGCAATCTCCCACCCCCATGAGGAATCATTTTGGAAGATTAGTAATGGAATCATATTCTTTTCTCAACTGCCAACTTTAAAACATTGTCAATAATCTTTTGAAGTCATAAGGTATTTGTGCCATAAAGGTCTCAAGTATTTTAGGTCAGTTTAGTTAGCTTATCGTCACGTGTACCGAGGCACAGTGAAAGGCTTTTGTTGCGTGCTAACCAGTCAGCAGAAAGACAATACATGATTACAATCAAGCTGATCACAGTGTCGATACAGGATAAAGGGGATAAGTTTAGAGCAAGATAAAGTCCAGTAAAGTCTGATTTAAGATAGTCCGAGAGTCTCCAATGAGGTAGATGGTAGGTCAGGACCGCTCTCCAGTTGGTGAGGGGATGGTTCAGTTGCCGGATAACAGCTGGGAAGAAACTGTCCCTGAATCTGGATGTGTGCGTTTTCGCACTTCTGTACTCCTTGCCTGACGGGGGAGGAGATCAAACCGTTGTCTCTTAAAGGAAAAGTTGAACTTATTTTGGGCTAAGATTAAGTCTTCATTAGGAATCATTGCAAAAGATTAGTAATGGAACTATATTATTTTTGTTCTATATTATTGTCTATTCTATATTCTTTATTGGTCTATATTATCATCATCGTATTCCACACAGATATTGTGGGCTGAAGGGACTGTTCCTCTGTTGGTACTATTCTATGTTCTATGTTCTACATCGAAGGAAGCCAATGAACCCAAGAGAAACTCGTGCACACACACCTCTCCCGGTTGCCAAACACTTTAGTTCTCCTTCCCATTCCCACACTGACCTCATTGAAACATATAGAAAAGTGAAAGGCCTGGATAGAGTGGATGTGGAGAGGATGTTTCCACTAGTGGGAGAGTCTAGGACTAGAGCTAATAGCCTCAGAATTAGATGTTCTTTTAGGAAGGAGGTGAATAGATTTTTTTTAGTTAGAGGGTGGTGAATCTGTGGAATTATTTGCCACAGAAAGCTGTGGAGGCCAAGTCAATGGATATTTTTAAAGCAGAGATAGATGGATTCTTGATAAATACAGGGGTGCCAGTTATGGGCAGAAGGCAGGAGAATGGGGTTAGGACCCAAAATGTCACCCATTCCTTCTCTCCAGAGATGCTGCCTCACCCGCTGAGTTTACTGCAGCATTTTTTGTCTACCTTCAAATGGACACTGTGTTCGGTTCTGGGCTTGTTCCGACAGGCACCAGGCTAAATGAATTCTTTCCTGGTGTTATCCTCTTTAAAGACCGTTGCATTTATGGCAGGAAAACAGGATTAATTTGAAGTTGCCAGAGGGCATAACATAACCCTGCTTGAAGTACATGTGGCATGGTCAGCGCTGGCAATCCATGCAAAGCTCGCTTTGAATGTCCTGACCTCGGAATATTTCTCTCCACAGGTTAAGCCAATCTCCAACAACAGATTGAATTCATTCTCACACCTCTACAAACTGAAGCCCATTCCTGGTGACATATGACAAATACAGGTCACCTCACTTAGGAACACGGCAGATAAGAGCCAGGTCCATTTAGCAGCAAATTTGATCCATGAGTGGAGTTATATTGTGGCTACGTTAATTCCTTTGCTGGTAACCTCCTGTTAAGAGCAAGCAGTTTCACTTATAAACATGTTTCTTTATCATCGGCTGTTCACTTCACTAAAACAAGTGACCTTGCACCCCCCTTTTCCCTGCCCCGCACACCATTAATCAGCCATTAATGACCCAGCCACATAAAAAGCCACAAAATGTATTAATTACTTATTCTTAAAAGGCACGAAGAAGCTATTGTGTTATCTTAAATCTTCTTTGCAGACACTCGACCAGCCTTTTTTCAACGACATGTCTGTTGCCTCATGCATTTGTCTCGCCTCTCCGAAAAATAAATGCACAGCTGCATTTTCACAGGTTAAAAGCAAATGACTTAAAGTTCAGTTTCGCTGCCGACCGACCCAAGGAAAGCCAAGGGATGCTGAAAGTGGAAATTAGCAGCTGAAGCAATTTTGGAAGCAAGTACTGGGCGGGCACATGGTGCAGCGGTAGAGTTGCTGCCTTACAGCGCCAGGGACCCGGGTTCGATCCTGACTACGGGTGCTGTCTGTACGGAGTTTGTACGTTCTCCCCGTGACCTGCGTGGGTTTTCTCCGGGTGCTCCGGTTTCCTCCCACACTCCAAAGACGTACAGGTTTGTAGGTTAATTGGCATCGGTAAAAATTGTAAATTGTTCCTGGTGTATAGGATAGTGTTAGAGTGCGGGGATCGTTGGTTGGTGCTGACTCGATGGCCGAAGGGCCTGTTTCTGTGCTGTATCTCTAAAACTACACTAAACTAAACTAAAGTATTGTTATTAGAATTCAATATTGGGGATGATCAGCCATGATCACATTGAATGGCGGTGCTGGCTTGAAGGGCCGAATGGCCTTCTCCTGCACCTATTGTCTATTGTCAATGATCCTTTAAGCATCTTAGGCCTCAATGCTTGTGCGTGAAATTTGATTTTTCTTAGCAGGAAATCAGATTACAATATTTTTAAAATACATTGTCTGAAAGATTTCATAGAAGAAATTGGGAAGTATAAAAGTTGGGAGGTCATGTTGCAGTTATATAAGACGTTGGTGAAGCCACAATAGAGTGTTGTGTTCAGTTCTGGCCACCATGTTATAGGAGAGATGTTGTCAAACTCAAGGGTACAGAGCAGGTTTACGAGGATGTTGCCAGGACTCGGGGGTCTGAGCTATAGGGAGAAGTGGAACAGTCTAGGACTCTATTCCTTGGAATACAGGAGGATGAGGGGTGGTCTTATCGAGATGTACAAAATCTTGAGAGGAATAAGCTTGAGAGGAGGCAGAAGCCCTGGTTTCCATTCACACTCCAAAGACGTTCAGATTAATTGGCTTGATTTAAATGTAAATTGCCTCTAGTGTGTGTAGGATAGTGTTAGTGTGCAGGGATCGCTGGTCAGCACGGACTCGGTGGGCCGAAGGGCCTGTTTCCACGCTTCATCTCTAAACTAAACTAAACTAAAAACCTACCCCTAGTCTTAATTCTATCCCTACCGCTACCCTATTCCTATTTCTACACTCCCTCCTCCTCTCCCTCATTCCCTATCTCCCTGTCACTTTCCTCCATCCTTCCTCCCCAGTGCCGGATTTAGATGAGGAGAGGCCCTAGGCTATTCCACTTGTGAGGCCCCTCCCAATCCCCCACCCCCACGTGGAAGTTAACCTTTGACCTCGCTTTCTTGTTAAGTCGTTCAACATGGCATTCCTGTGGTTCTCTGAGTTTTCGTGAGTTTGGATAAGACAGGGGTTTTGCCAATCATCAAACCCTTCAGAAGCTAAAGATGTTGCAGAAGATGCAATGTTTGGAAAGAGTTTACAAACAAAGCAATATATCCGGCCTTTTGAGGGAGAATACACAAGCCACACTCGGCTATATGTTTCTCCATTGACTCTTGTTGAATAAAAAAGAGCTTTTGTGCAAAACCTAGACTGCTTTTTATACATAGGTACATAGAAACATAGAAAATAGGTGCAGGAGGAGGCCATTCGGCCCTTCCAGCCAGCACCGCCATTCATTGTGATCATGGCTGATCGTCCCCAATCAATAACCCTTGCCTGCCTTCTCCCCATATTCCTTGACTCCACTAGCCCCATAGAACTCTATTTAACTCGCTCTTAAATCCATCCAGTGATTTGGCCTCCACTGCCCTCTGTGGCAGGGAATTTCACAAATTCCACACTCGCTTGGAATTTGAAACTGGTCCACAACGATGCTGAACTTGAGAGGGGTCCCTTTCGACCCAATAGGATACGTCCTCATGTGATAATTCTGTCCACAGACCAACGTCTGTTACGGTAGATCTATGTTTGCATCATCTATATCTGAGTCTTGAATACCTTGGACTTGGCCTAACTGTCACTGTATGTCATGTTGTTACTTGTGGGCAGAGCACCAAGGCAAATTCCTTGTATGTGAATACTTGGCCAATAAACTTACTTACTTACTTACTTACTTACTTACCAGGTGTGAGCTGAAAATTCTGACTATTCACATTATTTTCTTGTCGCTCTTTAGCCTCTCCCTGTCCAAGTGACTCCTGAATTAGTTCTATATTTTCATTTTGAGCCGGCATCATGGCTGCTATCTCAAATTCAGCTTGCTGTTCCGTGTCCTGTTTCGCTGTTTCTGTTACAGGGAGGTTTTCTTCTGGTTGAATGCTAGTAGATGGCTGGATAGCTCCACCACACTGATTTCCTTGTGTTAGTATCAATGTATCTGCTTCACCGCTGGCACTTGTTGCCTCTGTTAGTGGCTGATCCAAGAAAGCAGTGATTGGTCTTAATTTCTTCACCATATCATTTTCAAGTCTCTTTTTCTTGCGCTTGCGAGCACCACTTTCAAATATTTTACCCATGCTCAGATTAGAATCTGAAAATAGAAAGTAAAATTAATCTTTAACAGTTATTAGAAAGGAAACATGAAGGGGCGTTCTCACAAAATGGGGTCCACTTGAGTGAAGAAAAAAACCCTCTGTATAGTAGTTGGGAAATATTTCTTAAAGAATTATTCCTTATTGACAATTATATTGCAAAATCTGAATCAAATCTGAATCAAATCTGCTTCCAAAAACCATTTACCAAAACGAGTATACTTTTTAAATGTTAAAACAAATAGTAAATACCCAACAAAAAAATCATATTCATCAGTTTCATCAAATCAATTAAATTCATCTAATCAATTAAATTCATCTGAATTCAATTACTAGATCTAAACATCTATCCATTTCTTAAGAAAAGGCTAACATTTTTAAATAGCCAAAGTATCCAAATAACAAATAACAAACTGATCCCATTCACACAAGAATTCACAATATAACATGATTTTTAAATCTCACTTTGCCATGAATTTATATGCCAAATGGAAGGGATGTAATGTTTAATTCCCATAAATTAATCCAGAAACATCCACTCTGAAGATAATTAAATCTTTTTTTTTTGCACAATACATCTGACTAAAACTGTAGTGGATATTTAGTATGAAAAATATTGATGATGGATAGACAATAACACAAAATATAGATGACATGATTGTGCAAAAAAATAATGAATTTGATTATCTTGAGAGTGGATGTTTCTGGATTGTTATCGATTGGAATGTGGCCAGTGCCATGATTTACGCCCCGATATCGGCAGGCAAGATAAGGCCGATTCGTATCGGGGCCTAAATAACAAAGGACAACGGACAAAGGACATTTATTGCCACATACACCAATTGGTGTAATGAAATTTGAGTTGCCGTTGTAGCACACAAATAAAATAAACACAACATTATAGAATTTAACATTAAACATAAAAAACAGCTCCCCACAGCGGGATCAACGTTTCCACTGTGAGGGAAGGCACCAAAGTTCAGTCCACTTCCTCCATGTTCACCCGTGGTCGGGGCCTATTGAGGCCTCTGCAGTCGCCGCCATGGCAGCCCGATGTTTCAGGCCCTCTTGCCGGATGATGGAACTCCGGCGTCGGAAGAACCACGGCTCCCGAAGTCCACAGGCCGCGCTGGACGGAGCTCCAACACTGGCGATCTCGGCGAGAGGCCCCAGGCTCCACGGTGTTTAAAGTCAGCGCTGCCCGCGGCTGGAAGGTCCGCAAACACAGATCCATGATGTTAAAGTCGGCACTCCGGAGCTCCACACAGCGACCCGGGTAAGGCATCGCCCCGCTCCGCGATGGTACTTCAGTGCTGAAGCTGCAGCACGAAGCTCTGGCCAGTCCCGGCAGGAAAGGCCGCACCAATCCGAATGGTAGGCCGCGAGGAGGGGGCGAAGATGCGGCGCGGAGGAAGGACGCATCCTCGCCCTGGTAGGGACTGGGTAAAATGGTATTCCCCTTCCCCCCCCCCCCACCCCCACATAAAAAGACTAAAAAGACTACAAGGCCTCCAGAACAAAACTTTTTAACGAACTAAATTGTTTTTAAAGGGTGAAGAGCGAACAGCTACAGGCAAGGCTGCCACCACCACTCGACATTTTCCACATCAGCAGATTAAAATGAAGTCACAACAAAAAGCAAGAAAATATCTTAAATACACGACATACCTTTTGTTTTGTCCTGCACTTGCGATCCGTGATGTTGAAGGCGTTGGAGACGTTTTTAGTCGCGTTTAACTTCAATCCAGCAGAAACGGGAGCGCAATCGTAGAACGGATTTTCTTCATCAGGTAGTATCTTTGAGTAGCAGTCCGAGCAAATTCCTCTCCGACAACGAATACAAACCTCACCTGCATTTTAATTCTGCCCTCCCCCCCCCCTCCACCTCCACATCCACGGAATCGCAAGCACAGTGCCACTGATGGTAGGTTTTGTAACAATGCCACTATGTCAAAAATATTATACACTTTGGCATAGCGAGGCCGAGGCCCCCTAGATCTCGAGGCCCTAGGCTTTAGCCTATGAAGCCTGTACATAAATCCGGCTCTGTTCCTCCCCCCTTCACCCTATTTCCTATTACTCCCCTCTTTTCCTCATTTCCTCTCCCCCTCCTTCTACCTCCCTTTCCTTCTCTCCCTCCCCTCCTCCCTCTCTCCCTCTCCCTCTCCCTCCTCTCCCTCTCCCTCTCCCTCTCCCTCTCCCTCTCCCTCTCCCTCTCCCTCTCCCTCTCCCTCTCCCTCTCCCTCTCCTCTCCCTCTCCCTCTCCCTCCCTCTCCCTCTCTCCCTCTTCTCCCCCTCAACCTCCCTTCCTCTCCCTTTCCCTCTCCATCTCCCTCCCTTCCTCTCCATTTCCCTCTCCCACTCCCTCTCTCCCTCTCTCCCTCTCTCCCTCTCTCCCTCTCTCCCTCTCTCCCTCTCTCCCTCTCTCCCTCTCTCCCTCTCTCCCTCTCCCTCCCATCCTCTGGCTTCTTCAAGCTGCCCGCCTCCCAATTGTCTATTCCACCCACATATATAAATTAGGCCATGAAGCTGCAAGGCGACAACCTGAATTAAACACAAAACAAATATCTTTTGCATTAAACAATGTTGTCAAACAGAATCTCCTCCAAATTAACATGAGCAATGTTTCAGGAGATGGGCTCATATTAATAAAGGCCTGGATCATGAAGGGCTTCTCTCTAGAGGGGAGATTTTAAAAGAACACCGTTATGTGCTTCATTAACATACCGCAGGTGTGAATGCATTTTGAATTCTGTTCAACTTTTCTGCACCTTTTTGACGAGTTGAATTGTTGGTGGAGGGGGGGGGGATTTGGAACGCTAAAGGACTGATGCAAAAAATTCCATCCACTTTCTCGCCCGTTTATTCACCAGAGTCATCTACATAATTAGGGCAACCTGCATTTTCTTTCATTGTTAATAAAACTTAATGCTTGTACACTATTAGTCACATAACAAGGAATTGTGCTGAAGGAAAAGACAATAGCACAGCGTGAAATAAAATGTACATCTTATAAACGCATTACTAACTGTACTTCATTCGGAAGGGTAAGTTGGACATGTTTTTTTTAATTCATAATGCTGAAATTTGAGATTCTAATTCGAAGCCCATTTCCCGATGCCATTAGACTAGAAGCGTAGCTGCTTTTCTTTTCATATGTTTGGGTCGCAAAAAATATATATGAATTTCTGATCTGAATATTCATTCACAGATGTTGGAAAAATATTCGCAGGCAAGTTCACTGCCATTTGCCGAGTCCACTCTGTTGACTGTTTATTCTAGAGGGAGGTGATTATTTTTTCAGCATGTACCCTGTACGGAACCGCCAAGAGGATATGTCCAGATTAAAATGGGTCCAAAAAAAAGTGGTTTAATATTTCTATTAATACTGGGAAAAACATGCGGTCCGCTCGGAATAACATTATGTTGGTACATTACTTTTAAAATTCTCCGGACTGATGTATACCAGAGACATATTACTAAAATCTTTCATGTGCTGTCTGCTTCTTTTATCCAGCTCACTTGCACTCTGTCCTTATCCCCCTGAGTGTCCTTTTGTTTATTGTCTTTTGTTGTTGTGTGCATAACTCAGAGGCGACGCAATCAGTTTTAGAGGAAGTCCAATATCACAAGGTAACAGATTATGGAGAGGGGAAGGAAAAAAAAACCCTCTTATCAAATGAAGAATAGTGGCGAGAGGTCAGGTGCAGATAAACAAGAACATAGCACTTCTGAAGGTCAGGAACCTTGTATGGTGGTTCTTGTTATGTCTGACCTTCATATTTTCATCATCACTACCCCTGACAACTTAATAATGTTGAGGTACAGGATTCATTTTTCCCGTCGGAGTGCTGGTGCCGACCGCCCATTCCTGATTATTTCCCTGCACTCCCAGCTGCCCTTTACAGGCCAACCATAGCTCCATCAATCTTGCTTTTCTCACCCTGCCCCGCTCTCAGCCTCACGCTCGGCCGATAGATTTTACTCTCTCTCTCTCTCTCTTTTTTTTTTTTTCCTTTCCGCGCGAAGCAGCTGTCTGTATTTGCCAAGAAAATGGCCTCCCACTGCCTCAGCATCACGCTGAGATTAGCTGGTTCAGGAGCGTGGCTTATGGCAGCCTGGTGTCTGTCTGACATCCGCGCTGCACTAAGTCGGCAGGGCTAAAACCGCGTGGAATTTGATCCGCCGAGCTGGTGGGCACCGTCGAGATTGAAGGGGTTGGGGGGGAGAGTGGGGAGAGTGGGGAGAGGGGGTGGGGGGCAGTTGGGGGATGAGGGGGAGAGGGAGCGGGAGAGGGGGAGAGAGAGGAGAGGGGAGTGAGGGAGGAGGGGGTGGTGGGGGGAGAGGGAGGGGAGAGGGGAGAGAGGGAGGGGAGAGAGCGGGGAAAGGGAGGGGGAGAGGGAGGAGAGGGAGGAGAGGGAGAAGAAGGGAGGAAGGAGAGGGGGAGAGGGGGAGAGGGGGAGAGGGGGGAGAGGGGGAGAGAGGGAGAGGGAGGGAGAGGGAGGGGGAGGCAGAGAAGTGCAAAAGGGACGGGAAAGAACATTTTGAGGGGCGCAACAAGAGAGGGAGTGAAAACGGGAAAAGGAAGAGTGTAAATTTGATGCCAGTGGATGTAAAGATCGAGAAACAAAGACTAAAAAAAAAATTAGAAATACGTGGTTGTTAAGCAAATGCTGGGAGGGAAGTTAGTTAAAATGGGATGAGACAGATTCGCAGAGTGGATGATCTTTTGCACTTAGCAGGACTTGTGCTCATGCATGTTGCTCGCTGAACGAGTGCAATTTGTAACAAAGATTGCCGATGTCACGAGAGAGGATAATGTGACTGGCACGCACCAACTCGATTACCCCCCCCCCCCCCCCTCACCCTCACCCTCCCCCCACACACCTTCCTCCCAATTAAGTCACTTTCGGCTAATAAGGTGATGCTCACCCTTTAGACACAGCTTGACTGATCCAGCCCACCCACTATATTATTCAACACAACATCAGCCAGCTTAAAAATTAACCATATGGCACTGCTTGTAGTTGGTTGATTTAGGTCCAAACCAAGACATGATCTAATGGATGTGTCTGCAATAGAGCTTGTACCCATGACACAGGAGGCACGCAGCATTTTGTTCACAAGAGGAGATTTAACCAGGGAGCCAAACTGGATTTAAGGACAGATATAACATTTCACTGGATTTTATTTCATTTAAAATTGAATTTTAATATTATAAATCCAGAAAAAGAAGTCTTAAAATCTATGGGGCCAGAATGTTCTGTGTGATTAACAATGCGTTTATCGTGCTCTGTTACTGCGTTCATTTGTCACAAAGCTTCATCGTAGTAAAGACTCCCTGTTTTTACAGTAGTTACTAGATAGTGATCCAATAACTAGATCTAACAAACCCAAGACAAGGGTTCCAATCCTAATTCTTCAGCTGTAGAATTCCAACTCAGTTAGTTCGGTACTTAAGGGCGGCACGGTGGAGCAACGGTAGAGTTGCTGCCTTAAAGCACCAGAAACCCGGGTTCGATCCTGACTACGGGTGCTGTCTGAACGGAGTTTGTAAGTTCTCCCCGTGACCGCGTGGTTTTTCCTCCAGGTGCTCCGGTTTCCTTCCACACTCCAAAGACGTGCAGGTTTGTAGGCTAATTGGCCTCTGTAAATTGTCCCTCGTGTGTGTAGGATAGATCGCTGGTTGGCCCGGACTCGATGGGCCAAAGGGCCTGTTTCCGCACTGTATCTCTAAAGTAAAGTGTAAAGTATTTGAAGCGGAGGTGAATACATATTTGATAGATGGAATAAGTGAGGAGTCTGGAGAAAGGTCCGGGAAATGGAGTTCAGCCCAACATGGATCATCCATGGTTATATTAAACGGTCAGGAGGTGGGCATCGACAACATCATCTGGCCAGGCCGACCCTTGCAGCTTTGACCCAGTGCCATCGCCTTGGCCAACCGGTCTTTGTGGCCAAGTTAAGCCCCTGTCCCACTTTCACGACCTCTGCCGATTGGCGACCTCTTCCGAGTTTGCCCTTGACTCATACTCGCAGCATGGTCGCCACGAGGTCGTAGGAGGTCTTCGTAACTCTTCCTCGTGCTCGTGAGTGGTCTCCGCGTACTCGTGGCCTCAAGTAGGTCGCGGCGTTTTTTCTAGCCTGATAAAAAATGTCCACGAGTAAAAAAAAAGGTCGGCATGAAAAAAATGGATACTTTTTACTCGTAGGTAGGTCGTAGTAGGTCGTGATGGTAGTCGTAGGTAGTCGTAGGTCGGTAACTGGCCTGAGAAAAAAATGCAAACTTGACATCATATTATCATGTGATAATTTTCCACTCGTAGCTAGTCGTAGTTGGTCTTAGGTGTGGAAGACTGAGGTCGAGGGGGGTCGCAGGAGGTCGTAGACATAGTCGGGGGAGGTCTTTTACTTCGGCGAGTCAACACAACCTTGACATTTTTTTCAACTCGTCTAGGGTCTTCTAAACTTGTGGATTAGGTCGTCCAAGTGGGACAGGCCCTTTAAGACTCAAATATTTTGTTTTGGTTTGGGAGTTGAATGGAACAGGATGGTGCCTAAAACATGGCGACTCTTGTGTACTGACTGAAGGTAGTCTACTATCTTATATAAGGTCATAAGGTCATAAGTGATAGGAGTAGAATTCGGCCATTCGGCCCATCAAGTCTACTTGTTGGGGGAGTCCAGAACCAGGGGCCACAGTTTAAGAATACGGGGTAGGCCATTTAGAACGGAGATGAGGAAAAACTTTTTCACCCGGAGAGTTGTGAATCTGAGATTTGTGAACCTCTTGAAAGCATCCAGAGAATTGGCCTCAGAAGGCAGTGGAGGCCAATTCCCTGGATGCTTTCAAGAGAGAGTTAGATAGAGCTCTTAAAGATAGTGGAGTCAGGGGATATGGTGTGAAGGCAGGAATGGGGTAGTGAATGTGGATTATCAGCCATGATCACAGTGAATGGCGGTGCTGGCTCGAAGGGCCGAATGGCCTACCCCTGCACCTATTGTCTATTGTCTATTGTCTTGTCTTTGTCATGTTGTATTTACGCAAGATTCCAACATCTGTGGTTTCTTGTGTGTCCACAAAACATCTCCTTGGTTTGGCCACCAGCGTACGGTTATGGATGGACAGATAGACACAAAGTGCTGGAGTAACTCAGCGGGTCAGGCAGCATTTCTGGAGAAAAGGAATAGGTGACGTTTTGGGCTTGAGACCCTTCTTCTACACTAGTTCTATGTTATCCCAGTTAGGGTCCCGACCTGAAACGTCACCCTATTGTCTATTATCTATTGTGGAATAATACAATTCTTACTTGCAGCAGCAGAACAGAATATGTTTGCAAGTGTTTGTCAAAGAATTTTTTTTTTAAATCCACGCTATTAAAATGCTTGTAATCATGTAACCAAACATGTCTTCAGTGGAACGTCAATATAAATGTGTCTGAGTTAGTGGCGGCATGGTGGCGCTGCGGTAGAGTTGCTGCCTCACAGCGCCAGAGACCCGGGTTCGTTCTTGACGACAGTTGCTGCCTGTACGGAGTTTTGCACGTTCTCCCCGTACTCTCTTGTGTGGTTTTGCTCGGGAATCATCACGGGTTTCCTCACACACTCCAAAGGCATACAGGTTAGTGGGTTTATTTGATTGGCTTGGTGTAAATGTGAATTGTCCCTAGTGTATGTAGGATAGCATTAGTGTGCAGGATCGCTGGTCGGCACAGACTCGGTGGGCCGAAGGGCCCTGTTTCCGCACTTTATACATCAACCAATCTAAACAGAAAATATCACACCAGTGTTTTGCAAGGTTATATTATTGGAAGTGAATGGTTAGACATAATTTCATATTTGTGCGCATTAACAGCAAGGAAAGTCTGAAATGTATTAACATGATAGAATTATTGCTCTGTTTGCACCTATTTCATGTCAGAATGTTTGAAGGTCCCTTGATATCTATTCAGGCTTGATTGAGCCAGGCTTTCCCTGTTAGGGGCCATTGATTTATAGTAAACATATTGGCAGATTGATCAAACACACTGGGATTTACTGCCATGTCCGCCAGAGATGTTACAGAAGTGGGTTTGTTTTATGAACAAACCTCCACCTGGTCTATTTTAAATTAGTTTAGTTCAGTTTAGAGATACAACACAAAAACATGCCTCTTCGGCCCACCGAGTCCGTGCCGACCAGCGATCCCCGCACACTAATGGGGCTGTCCCACTGTTCGAGTTAATTCAAGAGTTCTCCCGCGTTTCCCCTGATTCGAACTCGGGAGAATTACGGTAATAGCCGCTCGTGGGTACTCGGGCTCTCGTGGACATTTTTCACCCTATGTTGAAAAATCTTCACGGGTCTTCCCGAGCTTACCGCATTTCCCGAGTACCTGCCGTTAGCGTTACGAGCCGCTAAGAGACGTCCCCGAGCTCTGACGTACCCGCTACGTACATTCTACGTACTTACCACGAGCTTGATTTTTTTTAAAACTCGGGAGAGCTCTTGGGTGAACTCGTACAGTGGGACAGGGCCATAACACTACGCTGCATACCGAGCCAATTAACCTATGAACCTGTACGTCTTTCGAGTGTGGGAGGAAGCCGGAGATCTTGGAGATAACCCACACAGTCATGGGGAGAACGTTCAAATTCCATACAGATAGCACCCATAGTCAGGATCGAACCGGGTCTCTGGCGCTGTGAGGCAGTAGCTCTACCACTGAGCCACCCTGCCACCCTGACGCTCACTCACTGTAAATCCACGAAACGTCTCTATGACCGTTCTTCTATTTAATAATTAACACGCACTAAACATTGGATACAACTGGTAAATGTAACCAAGGGAAGCAACAGGACTGGACTAGGACTGAGATGAAGAAAAAACGTTTTCACCCAGAGAGTTGTGAATCTGTGGAATTCTCTGCCACAGAAGGCACTGGAGGCCAATTCACTGGATGTTTTCAAGAGAGAGTTAGCTATAGCTCTTAGGGCTAACAGAATCAAGGGATATGGGGAGAAAGCAGGAACGGGATAATGGCGGTGCAGGCTCGAAGGGCCGAATGGCCTACTCCTGCACCTATTTTCTATGTTTCTATGTTTCTATGACTAACCCAGCGGGTCAGGCAGCATCTGTGGAGTGTAACAAAGATAGACACAAAGTGCTGGAGTAACTCAGCAGGTCAGGCAGCATCTCTGGAGAAAAAGGATGGATGACTTTCGGGGCGGGACCCTACTTCACCTATGCATTTTTTTCCAGCGATGTTGCCTGACCCGTTGAGTTACTCCAGCATTTTGTGTCTGTCTTTGGTATAAACCAGCAAGTGGAGTTCTTTGTTGCTGGCATCCGTGGAGGGAATGGATAAGCAACGTTTTGGGTGAGAACTCTTCAGACCAGTCCCGTTGAGTTCCTCCTGCACTTTGTGGTTTCTCACGATTCCAGCATCTACAGTTCCTTATACCTCGTCTGCATTAAAGTACTTGTTTTTATTGGACTAATTTGGTTTGGGATGTATTGACATAAGGATATCTGCGTACCACTTCCATGAGAATATCTACCTTATTCTATTCTCTATCACAAGCTGCTCCCACAGAAGTGCTGGAAGGATGTAGGACCTTTCTAGCTGGTCCATGCTACTCATTTTAAGCAGCACTCACTTACCAAATGTTTTCTACATCAGTAAACAGCATTGCAATTAGAGTCGGTAGTGAGGAAGGCAAATGCGATGTTTGCATTCATTCCGGGAGGACTAGAACATAAAAGCAAGGATGTAATGCTGAGATTTTACATGGCTCTGGTCAGGCCACGTTTGGAATACTGCGATAGAAGGATGAGAGGGGATCTCATTGAAACATATAAGATTGTTAAGGGCTTGGACACGCTAGAGGCAGGAAACATGTTCCCGATGTCCAGAACCAAGGGCCACAGTTTAAGAATAAGGGGTAAGCCATTTAGAACGGAGACGAGGAAACACTTTTTCTCACAGAGAGTGGTGAGTCTGTGGAATTCTCTGCCTCAGAGGGCGGTGAAGGCCAGTTCTCTGGATTCTTTCAAGAGAGAGCTAGATAGGGCTCTTAAAAATAGTGGAGTCAGGGGATATGGGGAGAAGGCAGGAACGGGGTACTGATTGGGGATGATCAGCCATGATCACATTGAATGGCGGTGCTGGCTCGAAGGGCTGAATGGCCTACTCCTGCACCTATTGTCTATTGTCTATTGTCTATCAGTTTTGGGCCCCGTAACTGAGGAGGGATGTGCTGGCACTGGAGAGGGTCCAGAGGAGGTTTACGAGAATGATCCCAGGGATGATTGGGGTAACATATAATGTTTGAAGGCTCTAGGCCTGCCCTCACAAGGAAGAGGGGAGCCGAGATACAGTGGGTGTGGAGAAGATGTTTCCGCTAGGACTAGAGGGCACAGCCCCAGAATAAAAGGATGTACCTTGATAATGGAGATGAAGAGGAAATTCATGATACAGATTAGTGGTGAATCTGTGGAATTCATTGCCATGGTCGAAGGTGGAGGCCAAGTCATTTGGGTAGTTTTAAAATGGAGTTTGATAGGTGCTTGATTCGTAAGGGCGTGAAAGGTTGCAGGGAGGCAGGAGAATGCGGTTGCGAGAGAAAAATAGATCAGCCATGAATGAATGGCAGAGTAGACTCAATGGGCCGAATGGCCTAATTCTGCCTGTTATATAATGTCATAGTCTTAAGGTCATTGAAGCCAAAAGGTCTCAGTCTTCAAAATCATCACCAAATTGATTGCCATGGATCTGTGTATTGGCCACTATCACTGATGAAATCGATAGCCTTCAAAGGTCATAGAGTCATGGAAAGTAGTGAGTTAGTTTTAAGCATCCTGCTTCCTCCATTCCTCATGCTAACGTGGATCTATAATTATGTTTGAGCATGAGTTACAGAAATTCTTGGTTGTAAATCTGTATTTGATGGTCGATTCGATCAACGTGCATCCTGTGGATGTTCCACTGGATGTTCTTGGGCTGAATGTATAATCCATTCATTTCACTGGCAGTCAGATATTATAACTAATTAGATGCTAAACATAGAGGGTTTTCACTCTACAGTTATATGAAGCATGGTTATACAACACAACACCAATAATCCGATAGGTCAAAATCAGCATGGATTTGTGAAAGGGAGATCTTGCCTGACAAACCTCATGGAATTCTTTGAGGAAGTAAATAGCCGGAAAGTCAAACGAGAGTCAATG
The DNA here is from genome assembly GCA_038087875.1 of Malacoraja senta. Taxonomy (NCBI): domain Eukaryota; kingdom Metazoa; phylum Chordata; class Chondrichthyes; order Rajiformes; family Rajidae; genus Malacoraja; species Malacoraja senta. The sequence continues at coordinate 21,662,352 of CM075989.1, forward strand.
GATGTTGTTCACCTGGATTTTCAGAAGGTCTGAAGAGTGTTTGACGGAACTGGGCTTGCACTCACTGGAGTTTAGAAGGATGAGAGGGGACCTCATTGAAACCTACCGAATAGTGAAAGGCCTGGATAGAGTGGATGTGGAGAGGATGTTTCCACTAGTGGGAGAGTCTAGGAGCAGAAGCCACAGCCTCAGAATAAAAGGACGTACCTTTAGAAAGGAGATGAGGAGGAATTTCTTTAGTTAGAGGGTGGTGAATCTATGGAAATTAATGCCACAGAAGGCTATGGAGACAAAGTCAATGGATATTTTCAAGGCGGAGATTGATAGATTAGTACGGGTGTCAGGGGTTATGGGGAGAAGGTTGGAAAATGGGGTTGAGAGATCGAATGGCGGAGCAGACTCGATGAGCTAAATTGGCCTAATTCTGCTCCTGTGTCTTATAGTCTTATGGTGCATGCCAATGATGGATAGATCACACTGCAGGTTAGATGGTAAATTAAAATGGAAGGCAACTAGTAGCTCAAGTTGATTGATATGCAATCGACTGACTACCATGATGCCTGGGGAGGTTTAATATGCTCTGTTAGAACATGTGTAAATGCACTCAAATAGCATATGGAAACAAAAACTGTACAAACTAACAGCAGCAACTAACTCCCACTTCCACAACTACCATGTACTGATGGGGAATGATGAGGCAGGATATGAAAAATAACTGCACATGCATAAAGAAACACAAGGCAAGAAGGAAAATGAAAATAATGTTATTGATTTACTTTTAAATCAATAGGGATATTTCAAAGGAAATATTATTTCAGCTCGGTCAAATGCAGGTGAATTGGCTGTAATCTACAGGTAACCAAATTCTCAGGTGTGACTGACAACAATCACATTGTGGCCATTGGAAGTAGCCCAGGCAATGTCATGTTCATAATTTATAGGAACAGAATTAGGCCCTTTGGCCCTTCAAGTCAACTCCGCCATTCAATCATGGCTGTTCTATCTTTCCCTCTCAACTCGATGACTCGATGATTCATATCCTCTTCTTACTTTGCAGGACATACAGTAAGTATGAAAGGAGTGTCACCCAACTTAAACCAAAACTACAGTATAAGTTTTTTAAATTGTTTTTTTTTAAATCCCTGGTGGTGTCCAGCTGAGTGGGTAGTTATTTTCCCACACCATGATAATGTGGAAGGGAAGTAAGTTCATAGGTCCTAGGAGCAGAATTAGGCCATTCAGCCCATCAAGTCTACAACATCCAATCATGGCTGATCCATCATTCCTTCTCAACCCCATTCTCCTGCCTTCTCCCCATAACCCCCGACACCCTTACTTTTCAAAAATCTGCCAAACTCCACCTTAAATATATCCATTGACTTGCCCTCCACAGCCAACTGCAGTGAACAATTCCACATATTCAACACTCTCTGACTAAAGAAATCCCTCCTCATCTCCTTTCTAAAGTTTAGTTTAGTTTAGTTTAGACACAGGGTGGAAACAGGCCCTTCGGCCCACCCAGTCCCCACCAACCAGCGATTCCAGCAACGTAACACTATCCTACACACACTAGGGACAATTTACATTTATACCGAGCCAATTAACCTACAAACCTGTACGTCCTTGGAGTGTGGGAGGAAACCGAAGATCTCGGAGAAAAACCCACACTCGTCACGGGGAGAACGTACAAACTCTGTACAGACAGCGCCCGTAGTCAGGGTTTCGGTAGAACTAGTGTACGGAGATCGCTGTTCGGTGTGGACTCAGTGGGCTGAAGGTACTGTTTCCACCCTGTATCTCTAAACTAAACCAAAACATCGCAAATGTGAGGACTCATTTACCTCTCTGATGTACTGTATGCAATGGAGGTACTCTATTATTTGAGACATAAGAAACTGCAGGTGCAGTATATCGAACATCTGGGAAAGGATCCTGACCCGAAATAGCGTCTGTCTATTTGCTCTACAAATGCTGCCTGACCCGCCGAGTACCTCCAGTGCTTTGTGTTTTGCTCAATAACTGAAGATGGTCTCCAGTAGGTTTTCGGTGGCTATTCCAATGGTAGGTGGAACTGGAGATGTGTTACATTGGTATGAACAGGTGGTCCTAAAGACAGTAAAGGCAATTTTTCCCACGTAGGCAATTGTTTAGGCGCCTACAGGCGACTAGGTTGTCGCCACATGGTTGCCGGGGTGTCGCCTGTATGGTCGTGAGTCATCTCCTCAGTCGCCCATAGAGTCGTAGGGTTTTTCTGATCGCTGCTGGATTTTGAAATGTTCAAAACCTTTCGGCAACAGTCGGCGGCAGTGGGCTTGACACCAATGGGCGTAGCTTGACTTCTCCTGACGTAGGTGCTGTCGTAGGTTGTCGGTAGCTTGCCGTAGCTTGACGTCGACTAGGTGCTAGGTTGCCGTAGCTTGTCGTAGACTGTCGTAGGGGGGGGGGGTCCAGTCGCTGTTTTTTCGATGACCTGCTACAACTCTGACAGTCACCGGCAGTCACCAAAAAAATCGCCTAAGTGGGACAGGCCCTTGAGTTGTCACTGTTGAAGTTTAACTCAGATCCAAACACATCACAGGCACACTCCTCTGACCCAGTCATCCGCGAGTTTTACATCAGAGCACTTCAACTAGAAATCATTGTGATTTGTCTGAGATATTTTGAAGTAAGGTAGCTGCTACCAGTCACAGAGTCATAGAGCATGGAAACAGGCCCTTCGGCCCAACCTGCACACACCAACCACCATGTCCTATCTACTAGATTCTTGATTCCGCGACTCTGGGCAGGAGACTCTGTGCATTTACCTGATCTATTCCTCGCATGATGTTGTAAGATCACCCCTCTATAAGATCACCCCTCATCCTCCTGCGCTCCAAGGAGCCATAGCCTTCTTAGTGAAGTGCTCTGATGTTGTAAAACACGTTGGCCAAAACTGTACACACTGCTCTGAATGTGGCCTCACCAACGTGTTATACAACTGCAACATGACCTGCCAATTTCTATACTGATGAAGGCCAATGTGCCAAAATTGTCGTGGCAAATACGATCAAACAGTAATAGAGCTGGAATATTGATATTTGTAGGGGCTGGTGATAATAAAGGATGGATATTGAACAGAGATAATGTGTACGATTAGTGTCATTATGCCATCGTTGCCAAAGACCTTACTGTGACATAATTACAATCCATGCAAATTGCAACTTTATGATACAAATAAGATTGTTATAATTTGTGATTACACAAACAAGATCGGCCTTATTTTTATGGCAATGATGCTCTTTACATATATAAGGAATTACAATCGCATGCCTGGGGACATAATCTTTGGTTTGCATGCTCCATTAAAACTTCCATTATTTATTTTGTTTGCTATCATTCACAAATGTATTAGAAGTGCATTTTAATTTCATATAAAGACAAACCTCTGTGACCAAACCTGTTAGAAATATCGCAGTCTGATTTCATTACATAAAACGCAATGCCTTCAAGATTCAGGTTGGGACATGTGTATTAATATTAGTTTGCATGATTGTAATCGTGGACTCAATATGTTTATAGTTTACTTGCAATCTGATTGAGAATTGGAAAGATTATAATAATGTGAGTAATATAATTATTCCTCAATGAGAGGAATAGATCGGGTAGATGCACAGAGTCTCTTGCCCAGAATAGTGGAATCGAGAACCAGAGGGTATAGGTTTAAGATGAGGGGGGAAAGATTTAATAGGAACCTGAGGGGTACCTTTATTATATGGAACGAGCTGCCAGAGGAGGTAGTTGATGCAGGTACTATCACAACTTTTAAGGAGCATTTAGACAGGTACAGGTCTAAATGTCTAAACAGTACAGGTGTCAGGGGTTATGGGGAGAAGGCAGGACAATGGGGTTAGAAGGGAGAGATATATCAGCCATAATTGAATGGCGGAGTAGCCCTTGATAGGCTGAATGGCCTAATTCTGCTCCTATCACATGACCTTATGACCCACATGGATAGGATAGGTTTGGAGGGATTATGTAGCCAGGCGCAGGCAGGTGGGGCGAGTGTAGACGGGACATGTTTGTTGGTTTGGGCAAGTTGGGCTGATGGGCCTGTTTCCACGCTGTGAAAACAAAGGGAAAAAAAAGAAATGTGGAGACAAGGTGGCTCGTCCATTGGTGCCGAATCTTTGAATACTGTTGTGGGTGTAAATTGGACCCGTTCTCTTCTAAGGTCATGGTATTTAATTAAACAACAGTCCAGTAGATACGCGAAGACATGGCAACAGCAATGAATCATAAATAGTTTACGGTGTGTAGGAAGGAACTGCAGAGGCTGGTTTAAACTGAAGATAGACACAAAAACCTGGAGTAACTCAGCGGGTCACGCAGCATCTCTGGAGAGAAGGAATAAGTGACGTTTCGAGTTGGGACCCTAAAGCCCTTATCCCACTTAGGCGATTTTTTTCGGCGATGAGGCTGTCGCCACATGGTCGCGGGATGATGCCTGTATGGTCGTGAGTAGTCTCCTCAAGCCGCCTAAAGAGTCGTAATGTTTTTCTGGTCACCGTTGGATTTTGAAATGTTCAAAACTTTTCGGCGACTGTGGGCTTGTCGCAGCTTGTCTTTCCTGTCGTAGGTGCCATCGCCGGTTGTCGCCAGGATGAGGCAGGTCGTCGCCAGGTGACGTTGGTTGTCACCGGGTGATGACTTCAGTGAATTCCATTGGCGACTACCTACGTCAACCGCCGACAGGTACCGGCGACTGAATCGACTGAATGGGACAGAAGACGTGTTTACACTGAGTGGCGGACTGGCTTGCGATGCGAATAGGGCTGTTGAGCCAAAACCAAAAAGGCCTAAGGCAGGCAACGCCATTGTAGTGGGAGACTCGATTGTGAGAGGTACGGACAGGGGTTTCTGTGGCAACAGACGGGATGCGAGGATGGTGTGCTGCCTTCCTGGTGCCAGGATCCAGGATGTCACGGACAGAGTGCAGAAAATCCTCGAGGGCGAAGGTGAACATCCGGAAGTGGTAGTGCATGTCGGCACAAACGATGTCGGAAAGAAGGGGATGAATATTCTGCAGCGTGACTTTAGAGAGCTCGGAAAAATGCTGAAAAGCAGGACCTCCAGGGTTGTTATCTCCGGTTTGCTTCCAGTTCCTCGTGCTGGCGAGAGCAGGAACAGGGAGATACGGGACCTGAACGTGTGGCTCAGGAACTGGTGCACGGGGCAGGGATTTAGATTCTTAGATCACTGGGATCTGTTTTGGGGTAAGGGGGAACTGTACAAAAGGGACGGATTGCATCTTAACAGGTGTGGGACCAGCATTCTGGCAGGCAGGTTTGCCACTGCTACACGGGTGGTTTTAAACTGAATAAGGGGGGTGGGGTGTCGAATGGGATAGTGGAGGATGGAGTTAAAGGGAAAGGGTTTCTTAAATGTGTGAGCGTAGAGACAGAGGAGTGTAAAATGAGGGTAGAAGCAATAGGTAGCAAGGTGAAAAGTAAAAGTGGAAGACAGACAAAACCAGGGCAAAAATCAAAAAGGGCCACTTTTCAACATAATTGTATAAGGGGTAAGAGTGTTGTAAAAACAACCCTGAAGGCTTTGTGTCTCAATGCAAGGAGCATTCGTAATAAGGTGGATGAGTTGAATGTGCAGATAGCTATTAATGACTATGATATAGTTGGGATCACGGAGACATGGCTCCAGGGTGACCAAGGCTGGGAGCTGAACATCCAGGGATATTCAATATTCAGGAGGGATAGAGAGAAAGGAAAAGGAGGTGGGGTAGCATTGATGATTAGAGAGGAGATTAACGCAATGGAAAGGAAGGACATTAGGTTCGAGGATGTGGAATCGGTATGGGTAGAGCTGCGAAACACTAAGGGGCAGAAAACGCTGGTGGGTGTTGTGTACAGGCCACCTAACAGTAGTAGTGAAGTTGGAGATGGTATCAAACAGGAAATTAGAAATGCGTGCGACAAAGGCAAAACAGTTATAATGGGTGACTTCAATCTACATATAGATTGGGTGAATCAAATTGGCAGGGGTGCTGAGGAAGAGGATTTCTTGGAATGTATGCGGGATAGTTATCTAAATCAACATGTAGAGGAACCAACGAGAGAGCAGGCTATTTTAGACTGGGTATTGAGTAATGAGGAAGGGTTAGTTAGCAGTCTTGTTGTACGTGCCCCTTGGGCAAGAGTGACCATAATATGGTTGAGTTCTTCATTAGGATGGAGAGTGACATTGTTAATTCAGAAACAATGGTTCTGAACTTAAAGAAAAGTAACTTTGAGGGTATGAGACATGAATTGGCCATGATGACTGGCAATTAATTCTAAAAGGGTTGACGGTGGACATGCAATGGAAGACATTTAAAGACTGCATGGATGAACTACAAAAATTGTTCATCCCAGTTTGGCAAAAGAATAAATCAGGGAAGGTAGTGCATCCGTGGATAACAAGGGAAATCAGGGATGGTATCAAAGCAAAAGATGATGCGTACAAATTAGCCAGAAAAAGCAGCATACCAGAGGACTGGGAGAAATTCAGAGACCAGCAGAGGAGGACAAAGGGCTTAATTAGGAAAGGAAAAATAGATTATGAAAGAAAACTGGCAGGGAACATAAAAACTGACTGCAAAAGTTTTTATAAATATGTAAAAAGAAAGAGATTAGTTAAAACAAATGTAGGTCCCTTGCAGTCAGAAACAGGTGAGTTGATCATGGGGAACAAGGATATGGCGGACCAATTGAATAACTACTTTGGTTCCGTCTTCACTAAGGAAGACATAAATAATCTGCCGGAAATAGCAGGGGACCGCGGGTCAAAGGAGTTGGAGGAATTGAGTGAAATCCAGGTTAGTCGGGAAGTGGTTTTGGGTAAATTGAATGGATTAAAGGCCGATAAATCCCCAGGGCCAGATAGGCTGCATCCCAGAGTACTCAAAGGAAGTAGCTCCAGAAATAGTGGATGCATTAGTAATAATCTTTCAAAATTCTTTAGATTCTGGAGTAGTTCCTGAGGATTGGCGGGTAGCAAACGTAACCCCACTTTTTAAGAAGGGAGGGAGAGAGAAAATGGGGAATTACAGACCAGTTAGTCTAACATCGGTAGTGGGGAAACTGCTAGAGTCAGTTATTAAAGATGGGATAGCAGCACATTTGGAAAGTGGTGAAATCATTGGACAAAGTCAGCATGGATTTACGAAAGTAAATCATGTCTGACGAATCTTATAGAATTTTTCGAGGATGTAACTAGTAGCGTGGATAGGGGAGAACCAGTGGATGTGGTGTATCTGGACTTCCAGAAGGCTTTCGACAAGGTCCCACATAAGAGATTAGTTATACAAACTTAAAGCACATGGCATTGGGGGTTCAGTATTGATGTGGATAGAGAACTGGCTGGCAAACAGGAAGCAAAGAGTAGGAGTAAACGGGTCCTTTTCACAATGGCAGGCAGTGACTAGTGGGGTACCGCAAGGCTCAGTGCTGGGACCCCAGCCTATTTACAATATATATTAATGACCTGGATGAGGGAATTGAAGGCAATATCTCCAAGTTTGCGGATGACACTAAGCTGGGGGGCAGTGTTAGCTGTGAGGAGGATGCTAGGAGACTGCAAGGTGACTTGGATAGGCTGGGTGAGTGGGCAAATGTTTGGCAGATGCAGTATAATGTGGATACATGTGAGGTTATCCATTTTGGTGGCAAAAACAGGAAAGCAGACTATTTTCTAAATGGTGGCCGACTAGGAAAAGGGGAGATGCAGCGAGACCTGGGTGTCATGGTACACCAGTCATTGAAAGTAGGCATGCAGGTGCAGCAGGCAGTGAAGAAAGCGAATGGTATGTTAGCTTTCATAGCAAAAGGATTTGAGTATAGGAGCAGGGAGGTTCTACTGCAGTTGTACAGGGTCTTGGTGAGACCACACCTGGAGTATTGCGTACAGTTTTGGTCTCCAAATCTGAGGAAGGACATTATTGCCATAGAGGGAGTGCAGAGAAGGTTCACCAGACTGATTCCTGGGATGTCAGGACTGTCTTATGAAGAAAGACTGGATAGACTTGGTTTATACTCTCTAGAATTTAGGAGATTGAGAGGGGATCTTATAGAAACTTACAAAATTCTTAAGGGGTTGGACAGGCTAGATGCAGGAAGATTGCTCCCGATGTTGGGGAAGTCCAGGACAAGGGGTCACAGCTTAAGGATAAGGGGGAAATCCTTTAAAACCGAGATGAGAAGAACTTTTTTCACACAGAGAGTGGTGAATCTCTGGAACTCTCTGCCACAGAGGGTAGTCGAGGCCAGTTCATTGGCTATATTAAGAGGGAGCTAGATGTGGCCCTTGTGGCTAAAGGGATCAGAGGGTATGGAGAGAAGGCAGGTACGGGATACTGAGTTGGATGATCAGCCATGATCATATTGAATGGCGGTGCAGGCTCGAAGGGCCGAATGGCCTACTCCTGCACCTAATTTCTATGTTCTATGTTTCTATGTCTTCAGTTGTCTTCAGTTGTCGCCGACAGGGTCGTTGCTTGTCGTAGCTTGTCGCGGGTGGACGTAGGTTAACTTTGGTTGTCGTAGGTTGTCACCTGTGTGGTCGTAGGTGGACGTCCTAATGGGTCGCCGGTTGTCGGTAGCTTGACGTCGACTAGGTGGTAGCTTGTTGTAGACATTGTCATGGAGGGGGGGGGGGGGTCAAGTCGCTGCTTTTACAGTGACCTGCTACGACTGTGACTGTCGCCAGCAGTCGCCAAAAAAATCGCCTAACTGGACAGGCCCTTAAGGGTCAGAAAAGGTTCTGAAGAAGGGTCTCGACCCAAAACATCACCTATGCCTTTTCTCCAGAGATGCTGCCTGACCTGCTGAGATACTCCAGCTTTTTGTGCCTATTTTATGGTAAAAAGTTTCTTTAATAAAATTAATTACATTTATCCTGCTCAAATTTTTTTTTTATGATTTGAAATCTGTAAAATGTCTTTATATATTGTATATGCATCAATAACAGTTGACTTCCAATTTTCCTGTTAACTTCAAGGGTCCTGTTTCAGTAACACAGATTCTAGGCATGAATGTCCCATGTGCCTGTGTGTGACAAGATGTATCTTGGTCTCTGTCGGCCTTTAGTATGCAGGCAGTAAGGGCAAGGAGATAATAGGAGAAGTGTCTATCTTTCAGAGCCAGGCAATGCCGAATAAGTTATCAAGAAACATACAAGTCTAAATAGACCCTTTTGCCATCAGTAAGATGTTATCTATCTCGATGAGTGAATTCCTCCCCAATGTCAATCCGTGAAAGTGGTGAAGAAAATCTCTAATAAAATCAACCAGACATTCCACTGGGCTCTGGACAGCCCATTCTCCTTTTTATTTCTCTCTCTGTCTTGCCATCTCACTTGATGTAAGCCCATTGAGATGTGTTAATTGTTAAGCTCCTACTTAAAACTTTGCATCAGTTCCCCTTTGTGCGTGGCACTTCTCTTCATTGAAGCATGCAAATTCGTCAACTTACACCAGAATATTAAAAAGGGCAATATCACTTGTCATTGTGAAGCCAGAAAATGCACGGGTACTAGTATCACGCTGAGAGAGTCCCCTATTCTCTGCTTCTACAGTCCCCACACAAATCTAATTATACTTTCCCTTAGAATTCAGGATGATTATAGTTTTAGTCCTTAAATGTCCCCATGGTTTGTGTTTAATTTGTGGACGCATTTTTTTTTTTTAAATAGTTCGCTATGTGCACTGGCTATTATTTTCGAACTCCCTGGGCCCCATTCGGGTCTGCTCCTGGGGTCTTGGTGTCAAATGTCAGACCTTGTACTAAGCTGTCAAAGAGGAGAATAGGCTTAGATGATGGATGACTAGCGAGGCTGTAACACAAACCTCTGTGCAACTGCTACCTACCAGAACAGGCTACTCGGAGTCACTCCTCAAGGTCATGCACATACCATTCCACCCACTGACTCCTGCGTGGCGATAAGACTCCGACATTCATCCATTCACCGCTGCTCCCTTCTTGCATCTGAAATAGGGGAAATTCTGCCAAATTTTCAGCCACTTAATCCTGGCGGAAAAAAAAACGCGTCTCCTTTTTCCCCTTTTTGCCGCGCTTGTCATTTTGGAGAATTAACACGTTGGAAGCAAGGAGCTGAAACTTTTCGCAAGTCAGCTGACAAGATTATTAATGGAGTGAACAATATCATATCTAATTTCATGCATATTCATGCCGTGGCCTTGCAGATGAGTGAGTTACAGCGAATGTTTCATTCTGTGCAGTAAAAATTGAATTACATATATGTATATAGTATATTAATATTAATTGAATTTATGTCATTGGTAGATTCAATTGACCATTTAGATTATCGCATTGAGCTGCCTAGTCTTAAATCTCGCCCGTGGCTGCGACTTATCATTGTATTCTACATTACAATTCACGAGTTCAGTCCGTAATTCTATTACTGATAACATTTAACATTGTAATCAACTTATAAATAGCGGGGCTTATAAATAGGGTGTAACTGGAACCCCAATGCTGGTGACAACTGACTTGATATTAACTATTATGAAATCTGCAATCAACATTG
>CM075989.1:21673126-21775965 GCA_038087875.1 Malacoraja senta
ATTGCGTGGAATTGTGGAGGCAACCCAGACCATCTCACGATCCAACCTCCTTTCCATTGGCTCCATTTACACCTCATGCTGCCTCGTCAAGGCCAGCAGCATAATCAAGGACGAGTCGCACCCAGACCACTCCGCTCACCCCAAGAGCGGAACTCGCTATCAAAACATGGAGGGGACGGGGACACCATTTTTTGGCGGCCACGCGCGCATGCGCACAATCACACACGCGCGGTAATGCAGCTCAACTGCCTGTCTCACCGGGTTAACCTACAGGCCCTGCCTGGACTGATGGGACACCAGCACTGCTTCTCCGTGCTGGCCATATTTCCCGCAAGCCCAGGCAGGACAGGCAGAGTTGAGCTGGGTTTAGCGCTATTTCTCTACGCTGGCTGTGGGCCTGGGTGCACCGCTCCCGTCTGACTCCCGACCTCTCTGGCCACCCGTGGGGGGGGCACTCGGGACAGTGCCGGAGAGCCGGCCACGTCTCCCTCCTCCAATCACCGCGCTCTATCCTCAGTCCCACCCCCTCCCCCCACTCCTCACTCCTCCAATCATCGCGCCCTCGATCATCAGTCCCACCCCCACTGTCTCGCAGAAAGCGGAGATTTTAAAATACGGATCACAAAAACTTGGGGGGATGTCCCCCACCTCTCAAAACATGGGGGGACGTGTCCCCTCTGCCCCCCCCCCCCCCCGGGTTTTCCGCCCCTGCCCATCGGGCAAAAGGCATAGAAGTGTGAAAACGCACACCTCCAGATTCAGGGACAGTTTCTTCCCAGCTGTTATCAGGCAACTGAACCATCCTACCAACAACTAGAGAGCAGTCCTGAACTACTATCTACCTCTTTGGAGACCCTTGAATGATTTTTGATCGGACATTACGGGCTTTATGTTGCACTAAACGTTATTCACGTGAGTCCCTTCGTCGTGTATCGGTACACGATGGATGGCTCGTCTGTAATCAGGTATTTTCTTTCCGCTGACTGGTTAGCACGCAATAAAAGATAGACACAAAATGCTGGAGTAACTCAGCGGGACAGGCAGCGTCTCTGGAGAGAAGGAATAGGTGACGTTTCGGATCGAGACCCTTCTTCAGACTGGTTAGGGATAAGGGAAACGAGAGATCTAGACGGTGATGTAGAGAGATAAAGAACAATGTACAAAAGATGTGCAAAAAAGTAACAATGATAGAGGAAACAGGCCATTGTTAGCTGTTTGTTGGGTGAAAATGAGAAGCTGGTGCGACTTGGGTGGTGGAGGGATAGAGAGAAAGGGAATGTTGGGGCTACCTTAAGTGAGGGAAATCAATATTCATACCACTGGGCTGTAAGCTTTTCACTTTAGCTCAGTGACAATACACTGTACAGGTGACAATAAACACACAAAAAAACCTCAGTTAACTAATTTCTGAAGTATGCCCCAGCAATGGAAGCACTTGAGCAAGATTTCATTACACTTGCTTTTCCAAAGTTCAAAGCAAAATGCTTTCAGAAGTGAAGCAGCAATGTACAGAAAATGTGCAGGCTTCTGATCACACAAGTGGTAATGTGGAATAGAATAACAAGTGCAGGAACTGTTAAAACAAACTTGAGAATTCTTTGTTGCACTTGTTCAGTTCAGTTCTGTTCATTGTCACATGTACCTTGACAGGTACTTTGATAAACTTAATTTATTGTATGTAGAAGTTTTAAGTTTCCCTTTTAAAGATGGAGGTTTTAAATAGAGAAAATGATTGATTTTAGCATTTTGAACTTTCAAAAATATTTCAACATTGTGCTTTTGAAAACCAACTTTTCCCAGATTGAAGCGATTTCTGGGTTGATTCTTGTTCCTCTGTAACTTAAAACACTCATTTTAAGGCACAGGAGTTATTTGAACACCTGATACTGTTATGGCAGGTGTTCGGATGGCTGAAGGGCCTGTTTCCCTGCTGTATCTCTAAAATCTAAAGTCTACTATGGTGAGTTTCTGAAGGCAACTTTTTTTTTCTCTTTCCCCCCACCATGCCAGCTTCTCCCCCACGGCCAACTCCTAGGGTATCCATGTTCCTGCCCCTTTTCCGGGGTTACGTCCGTGCCTGCGTGCCCCTGGAGAGGGAAAACGCGGTGTCCACGGGGACTCTGGAGGCCTTCCGTGAACGCTGGTCACCGCGGGAGGTCGAATGTATTGTTGATAAAATTGTTAATATTTTAATATGATAACTTTGTTTGTAAAATGCCAACATAGGCATTCTTTGATCGTGTTACTACTTTGTATTCTTGTTTGTTCTGAATAAAAGCATTATGTATGGAAAAAAAAGAAAAAAGAAAAGGGTGTCCATGTTTTCCAGAGATGCTGCTTGACCCTCTGGGTTACCGGTTGGATCTCTTAGGCAGCATTTGATCCTCCCATTTATTTTTGGTCTTGATAGGTAGCACAATGCACTCCACCACCATCTCCATTCATGGCACCCTATGCACCAGCCCCAATCATAAATACATTAGTTCATAAGTGATATGAGCAGAATTAGGCCATTCGGCCCATCATGCCTATGAGGTCATAGCCTTAGCATTAAAGGCCCTTCCTTGAGGAAGGAGATGAGGAGAAATTTCTTTAACAAAAGGGTAGTGAATCTGTGGAATTCATTGCCACAGAAGGGTGTGGAGTCCAGGTCAGTGGATATTTGTAAGGCAGAGATAGATAGATTCTTGATTGGTACGAGTGTCAGGCATTATGGGGAGAAGGCAGGAGAATGGGGTTTGGAGGGAAAGAAAGATCAGCCAGATTGAATGGCGGAGTAGACTTGATGGGCATCCTCACACTTATGAACTTATAAGTCTACTCCACCATTCAATCATGGCTGATCTATTTCTCCCTCCGAACACCATTTTCATGCCTTTTCCCCATAAACCCCTGACACCCGTACAGTCAGAACCCCTGACAGTCCTCACTAGTTATTTGCTTTAAAGAATAAACTCTTAAACTAAGGTCTTACTTGGGCTTCTGAAGATTGATTTAACACCTTGCAGCTCCCTCACCATCTACAGTACCAAAGGGCTTCCGAACACTCTCTCCCTCTCCCCCTCATTCTCTCTCTCTCTCTCTCTCTCTCTTTCCCACTCTCCTCCTCCCCCCCCCCCCCCACCCACCCCTCTTTCTCTCTCCCTTTCTCTCTCGATCATAATTCCTGGACATTTCCTTCCCCACACACAAGAAGCACAATATATAACAACTCCTCAGTGGTCCTGAGATCAGCAATGTCGGAGGTTTGCAGCGATTGAAGCAATAATCCACTATTTACAACATACATTAATTCTGGTCCCTCTTCTTTGAATCAATACCATTAGATCCTTCTAAAAATTTTTTTAAAGAAAAGAACACATTTTCCACACATTTCCTCAGAATTCTCCGGGAACTTTCACGCACTCTGTTCCAGCAGTTCCAACTCTGAACAGTTTTTTTTATTATGTTTTCAATCATTATCTATCCACTTGATGGCTCTAAAGTACAGGCAGGCCAGGTAAACAAAAAGAGTGTTTGTTTTAGTGCCCTTTCAGTTATGAAGGTGTCAGGGTCACAGGAGGCTGGAAGATAATGTGGGTGATATCACCTGATAACGGCCCAGCAGCTTCATGGGACATTCCTTTCTCTGCTCCTTTCTCTTCTCTTTTAAAGAGGTATTCACACACATGCCGTCTACTATTAGTTTAGTTTAGGTTACACATACAAAATGCTGGAGTAACTCAGCAGGACAGGCAGCATCTCTGGAAAAAGGAATGGGTGAAGACCCTTCTTCAGACCCGACACGAAACGTCACCCATTCCTTCTCTCCAGAGATGCTGCTTGTCCCGCTGAGTTACTCCAGCTTTTTGTGTCTATCTCTGTTTTAAACCAGCATCTGCAGTTCCTTCCTACACATTATGTTTAAGAAGGAACTGCAGATGCTGGAAAAATCGAAGGTTGACAAAATTGCTGGAGAAACTCAGCGGGTGAGGCAGCATCTATGGAGCGAAGGTCTCGACCCGAAACGTCACCTATTCCTTCGCTCCATAGATGCTGCCTCACCAGCTGAGTTTCTCCAGCATTTTTGGCTACCTTCCTACACATTATTTCAGTTTAGTTTAGTTTAGTTTAGGTCAGAGAAACAGGCCCTTCGACCCATCGAGTCCATGCCGACCCACACACACTATCCTACACACTGGGGACAATTTACAATGACACCAAGCTCATTAACCTACAAACCTTTACCTCTGAGAAAACACACGCAGGTCATTGGAAGAACGTATAAACTCCGTACAAACAGCACCCGAGGTGAGGATCGAACCCGGGTCTCTGGCGCTGAAACGGGGCTGTCCCACTGTACGAGCAAATTCAAGAGTTCTCCAGAGTTTCCCCTGATTCGAACGCGGAGAATTACGGTAATAGCCGCTCGTAGGTACTCGGGGCTCTCGTGGACATTTTCCAACATGTTGAAAAATCTTCACGAGTCTTCCCGAGCTTACCGCGTTTCCCGAGTACCTGCCGTTAGCGTTACGAGCCGCTAAGAGACGTCCCGAGCTCCGACGTACCCGCTACGTACATTCTACGTGCTTCCACGAGTTTGATTTTTTTAAAACTCGGGAGAGCTCTTGAATTCGCTCGTACAGTGGGACAGGCCCTTAAGGCTGCAACTCTACCGCTGCGCCACCATGCTGCCCTAAATCGCCATTGGTAATATTTTACCCAGTATGGCCTGAAAGATGCTTGCTCCAAATGCATGATTAAAATTTACTTCAAGATGCACAAGAGCGCAGAAACTATGATTTTTGTAGAAAGCAAAGATTTGTCTTGAAAATTCAAATAAAATTTAAGAACGTCTTAATGACTTAATTGTGCTTTTAAGCACTTTTAACGATATTATTTGAATTTATAATACTCAAATATGTTGTCCTCTGACTTTCAGATGTTGAGCCTTGAATGCTTGGAACAATATGATGCAAATTAAACTCTCTGTTTAGGAAAAGTGATTTTTTTTTTGTTCTAATTAAGCCAATGATTCCTAATCAATTGCAGATTCCAATTAATGGGAACTTTTATTAATACCTTCACTTCTGTTCTAGTGTTTTAATGGCCCTGGTAAGCTCTTTAAAACGACACTAAAACAGTTGAATGCTGTTAATTTCTTTTTTCCCTGGATATTGAAAATAAACAGTAAGGCTCCAATGTGTTCAGCATCTGCTTGCTTTGTGTACTAGAGGGAGGCGTCACTTTGCTGGCTGGCCAGATGCAGGTTGATAGTAATATCAACAGGAAAGAATGGGAAGAGTGTTTTTGTCCCTTTGTTTGACTTAGTCATGAGTGACCCAGTGATGTGCTGGTGGCCCTGCAAGGATTGGTTGCTGTTAGAATTATGCAATGTCATTCGCTGTCCTATTTGCAACTACTGACCAAGGCAGACTGTTGAAAGATGAGTAAGGCCTGGATAGAGTGGACACGAAATGCTGGAGTAACTCAGCGGGACAGGCAGTATGTCCGGAGAGAAGGAATGGGTGACGTTCCGCGTCGAGACCCTTCCTCAGACTGTCTGGAGAGAAGGAATGGGTGACGTTCCGCGTCGAGACCCTTCCTCAGACTGTCCGGAGAGAAGGAATGGGTGACGTTTCAGGTCGAGACCCTACTGTGGAGAGGATGTTTCTACTGGTGGGTGAGTCTAGGACCAGGGGTCATAGCCTCAGAATTAAAGGATGTTCCTTTAGGAAGGAGTTGAGGAGGAATTTTTTCAGTCAGAGGGTGGCGAATCGGTGGAATTCATTGCCACAGAAGGCTGTGGAGGCCCATTCAGTGGATATTTTTAAAGTAGAGATAGATAGATTCTTGATCAGTGGAGGTGTCAGGGGTTGTGGGGAGAAGGCAGGAGAATGGGGTTGGGATGGAGATATAGATCCGCCATGATTGAATGGCGGAGTAGACCTGATGGGCCGAATGGCCTAATTCTCCTCCTATCACTTATGAACATTAATTTATCATTCATTCATATATTCATATCTAGTATTGACGCAAATTACAATCTGCATGCATTTAATATTGTGTCACTTAGATTTCAGCTTACCCCATGCTGAATATGGACATATATTTTGCCTTTTCTTTACACCTGTCCACAGTGGTGCAGCGGTAGAGTTGCTGCCTTCCAGCACTCACAGCGCCAGAGACCCAAGTTCGATCCTGACTATGGGTGCCGTCTGTACAAGGTTTGTACGTACTCCCCCTGACCTGCGTGGGTTTTCCTCGAGAATCTCGGTTTCCTCCCACACTCGAAAGACGTAAAGATTTTTAGGTTGTGGGAAGGAACTGCAGATGCTGGTTTAAACTGAAAATAGACACAAAATGCTGGAGTAACTCAGCTGGACAGGGAGCATCTCCGGATAGAAGGAATGGGTGACGTTTCATGGAAAATAGGTGCAGGCATAGTCCATTCGGCCCTTAGAGCCAGCACTGCCATTCAATATGATCATGGCTGATCATCCAAAATCGGTACCCCATTCCTGCTTTTTCCCTCATATCCCTTGATTCCTTTAGCCCTAAGAGCTGAATCTAACTCTCTCTTGAAAATATCCAGTGAATTGGCCTCCACTGCCTTCTGAGGCAGAGAATTCCCCAGATTCACAACTCACTGGGTGAAAACGTTTTTCTTCATTATCCTCATCATCGGGTTGAGGCCCTTCTTCAGACGCGTTTGTAGGTTAATTGGCTTGGTATAAATGTAAAAATTGTCCCCAGAGTAGGATAGTGTTAGTGTGTGGGGATCGCTGGTCTGTGGGCCGAAGGGGCTGGTTCCGCGCTGTATCTCTAAACTAAACGAGACAAAACCCCCCACCAGTCCAAGCAAAAAGTGTTTTTCCTCAAACAAATCTCTTTGAAGGCAACCCATTTCTTAAAGCATTAGATCTCGAGGAGAAACCCAGAGGGGCGCTTTATGGCCCTGCAGTGGACACTCTGGAGGTTGTTATATTTTAACATCTGTGCCCTGACTGCACACACTGTCAAATTTATGATACGGAAACCACAGGAAACATTTATCATGTGACTTGTGAAAGTATTAGCTCGATGAAATCTGACATTAATACATTTGGTGTACGAGACATTTCACGACCGCTGAGCGTCTTTTTAGGACTTGGATTCAAATCTTGCCTTAGTATAGTTCCGAAAAGCTGGTACATGTTTGAAATAAATTTAACTCTAACAGTATCAATCATCTTTCCAGTGTGCTGGAGAATACGGCAGGAATCTGATCTAAATTGGGCTAAGTTGACAGTGATGCAGTGATCTTGTTGCCCTGCTCATCTCCACAATGCGTGAAATGTTATCCACGAATCCGGGCAGCTGGGAGTGTAGACTGATACAGTAACTTATTCCAGCCATGCATTGTGTTCCAAAATAAAAATTACGGCCATCTCCCTGTAAGCTGGGACGTCAGTCTCTGCTACAAACCTGTGTGAGTTCCCCATCGCCGCACGGTGGCGCAGTGGTAGAGTTGCCGCCATACAGCGCCAGAGACCCGGGTTCCATCCTGACTACAGGTGCTTGTCTGTACGCAGTTTGTACGTTCTCCCCGTGACCTGCGTAAGGTTTCTCCGGGATCTCCGGTTTCCTCCCACACTCCAAAGGCGTACCAAAGGTTTGTAGGTAAATTGGCTTGGTACAAATGTAAAATTGTCCCGAGTGTGTGTAGGGTAGTGTTAGTGTGCGGGGATAGCTCTCCCCTTGACCTGTGTGGGTTTTCTCCAGGATCTCAGGTGGGCAAATCCCCGATCTATTCCTCTCATGATCTTGTACACCTCTGTAAGTTCAACCCTCATCCTCCTGCGCTCTAATGAGTAGAGTCCCAGCCTGCTCAACCTCTCCCCGTCGTCCAGGTCCTTGAGTCCTGGCAACATCCTCGTAAATCCTCCCTGCACCCTTTCCAGCTTGACAACATCTTTCCCACGACAGTCCACACTTTAATGCAACCGTGGAGCACATTTAATACCGACGAAAGGAAATTAATTTCAAGATAGACAGAAATGCTGGGGAAACTCAGCGGGTGCAGCAGCATCTATGGAGCGAAGGAAATAGGCAACGTTTCGGCCCGAAACGTTGCCTAATTCCTTCGCTCCATTCGATTTTCCAGCATCTGCAGTTCCTTCTTAAACAATTAATTTCAAGAGTCCAGAGTCAAGTGTCAAGTGTCAAGAGGGTTTTATTGTCATGTGTCCCAGATAGAACAATGAAATTCTTACTTGCTGCAGCACAACAGAATGTGTAATCATAGTACATAACAGGAGAAAAAAAAAAAAAGTACACAAAAATGCTGGAGAAACTCAGCGGGTGCAGCAGCAACTATGGAGCGAAGGAAATAGGTAACGTTTCGGGCCGAAATCCTTCTTCAGACTGATAGGGGGTGGGGAGAAGAAAGGAAAAAAGGAAAGAGGCGGAGGAGGAGAAAAAAAAAGTTCAGTGTGTGTATGTACACATGCACACATACTCAATAAATATACAAATATAGTGCAATAATAATAATAGTCTGAGGTAAAATATACTGACATTTGTTTTAGATATGCACTTATTGGAGCCAGAATTACTTTTCCATTCCTAATTTACTTTGAGTAGCGATGGCAATCTGCCTTCTTAAACAACCTGCAGCACTAGCACTGATGGGATTTCCATGTTATACGTCTCACCACTGATGCTACTGCGCCTTCTGAGTATCCCCATGTGGAATTTTAGTTAAGATAGATACAAAAAGCTGGAGCAACTCAGCGGGACCAGCAGCATCTCCGGAGAGAAGGAATGGGTGACGTTTTGGGTCGAGACCCTTCTTCAGACTTTCAGAATTTTAGTTAGATTTCCAGCATTTTCACTGTATTGACTTTTGCCTCCCACCGTGCGGTTTGATGGGGGTGATCCAGGATTCAGACACTGCAATGGCGAAGCACGGCAGGGTGGCGCAGCGGTAGAGCTGCTGCCTCACAGCGCCAGAGACCCGGGTTCGATCCTGACTACGGGTGCCGTCTGTACGGAGTTTGTACGTTCTCCCCGTGACCTGCGTGGGTTTTCTCCGGGTGCTCCGGTTTCCTCCCACACTCCAAAGATGTACAGGTGCTTTGGATAATTGGCTTGGTAAAATTGTAAAATTGTTCCTTGTGTGTGTAGGATCGTGCTGGTGAACAGGGATCGCTGGTCGGCGCGGACCCAGTGGGGCGATGATCCTGTATCTCTAAACTAAAAGTAAAACTACAATAAGGAGATGGCCAAGAGAACCAGGCAACATCAGGAAACAAAAGTCAGGCAGCAAATTATTACAATCTAGAGTTGACTGCATTAAAGACTGGCAGAAATCAGATTCAACACAATTTTCTAGCTGGGAAATGATAAGCAATTAAATGGGATAACATCACTGTACCATTGGCAATGGACAGAATTTGGGACTATGACTTGCAAATGCTGGCACAGGCAAGATGTTGCAAGCGATCTCCTGTTTTACTTGGAAAGCAAATAACATTTTCCACAAACAACCCGGATGACTTTCGTCTGAATAAGAACATAATGTAAGAAATCGGAGCCTGATAGTCCTTGGAGCCTAATCTGCCATTTAATAGCATCTTTTACCTCAGCGCTTTTCTGCAGTATTGCCATTATCCTTGATTCTTTTCGTACCCAAATGCCTTGATTATTTTCACTGACTGAGCTGACACAGCCATCTGAGACAGAGAATTTCAAAGATTCACAGCTCGTTGAATGAAGAAATTTAATCTTATTTCATTCCTAAATGGCCAAGCCATTATTCGGAAATTGTGATCACTGATCTTAGAATCTTAAGATCTGGGAGACGGCCTCTCTAACCCCAACTTAAGCATCTTATATTATTCATAGAGATCAATTAGCTTAGTCATTCAAGTCCAGGCAGTATCCTCTTTCCAATAAACATTGCACTTCATCGATGACAAGTAATCCTCAACTGTACACTTTCATGCAGAAACAAAGAACTGCAGAAGGTGGTTTGCATAAAAAGACACAAAGTGCTGGAGTAACTCAGCGGGTCAGGCAGCATCTCTGGTGACCATGGAGGTCATAAGGTCATAAGTAATAGGAGCAGAATTAGGCCATTCGGCCCATCAATTCTCCTCCGCCATTCAATCATGGCTAACGGAATCAAGGGATATGGGGAGGAAGCAGGAACGAGGTACTGAATTTCTTCAGTCTGCAGAAAGGTCCCGACCACAAACGTCACCTGTCCATGTTCTCCAGAGATGCTGCTTGACCTGCTGAGTTACTCCAGCACTCTGTGTCTTTTTTTGTACACTTTAGCACTGGTGATAGAAAGGTCTTTCTTTCAATTTAATTGTTTTATTTACTCTCTGTTCCTTTGCAATAAAGGTTAAAACATAATTCACTCTTCCCACAGCTTACTTGGATGTTTGTAGTCTGTACTGAGGAACAGGCTTTCTAGTTCCTTGATGAACAGTAACATAGAAACATAGAAAATAGGTGCAAGAGTAGGCCATTCGGCCCTTCAAGCCAGCAGCGCCATTTAATATGATCATGGCCAAAATCTGCACCCCGTTCCTGCTTTCTCCCCATATCCCTTGATTCCGCTAGCCCTAAGAGCTACATCTAACTCTCTCCTGTATATATCACATACTATTCGGGTGTCAGGAGTTATGGGGAGAAGGCAGGAGAATGGGGTTAGGAGGGAGAGATAGATCAGCCATGATTGAATGGTGGAGGAGACTTGATGGGCCGAATGGCCTAATTCTGCTCCTATCACTTATGACCTTATGACCTTATGTAGTAGGTACTGCTACATACTTATGGTACTAGTTCAGCAATTTGCAAGGGAATACTGTAAATCAAATTCAATGGACAGGAATCAGGAATAAGTGGTTAGAATCATGAAGAATAAATTGATCTCTTATCTCACAGTGACAGAGTTCGAAGGCAATAGATATTCACTACATTACAATTTTACTGAACGTTTTGTGTGAGCAATGAAAGGGAATTTAGGCACTTCAAAGGAACGACCATGAATTATTGGGGAGTTGTTTCTTTATACATATAAAATTATAAAATTATAAAAGGACTGGACAAGCTAGATGCAGGAAAAATGTTCCCAATGTTGGGCGAGTCCAGAACCAGGGGCCACAGTCTTAGAATAAAGGGGAGGTCATTTAAGACTGAGGTGAGAAAAAACGTTTTCACCCAGAGAGTTGTGAATTTGTGGAATTCCCTGCCACAGAGGGCAGTGGAGGCCAAGTCACTGGATGGATTTAAGAGAGAGTTAGATAGAGCTCTAGGGGCTAGTGGATTCAAGGGATATGGGGAGAAGGCAGGCACGGGTTATTGATAGGGGACGATCAGCCATGATCAGAATGAATGGCGGTGCTGGCTCGAAGGGCCGAATGGCCGCCTCCTACACCTATTTTCTATGTTTCTATGTTTCTATGTTTATAATATTTGCACCAAGAATATTTTCAACATGAAATAGTTCATCCTGCAAGTAATCATTGGGTGCTTGTGTAATTTGATAAGGACCAACAAGTGTGTGAAGGGGTAGAATGTAAAAAGATAGAATAAAGTATTATTACAGTAGATAGCAGAAATGATATCAATGGGCTTTGTAATTCTCTAGATAGCATGGCCATAAGATGTTCTATTCGTGAAAGAAAATTAATTGATGGCAATGCAGGCCTGCAACAGAATATGTGACTTGAAATCTATCACCTATGTGTAAAAATAAAATTAAAAAATAGTGGCATGGTGGTGCAGTGGTAGAGTTGCAGCCTTACAGCAGCAGAGACCCGGGTACGATCCTGACTGTTGGGTGCTGTCTGTGCAGAATCTTTATGTTCTCCCTGTGACCTGCGTGGGTTTTCTCCGGGTGCTCCGGTTTCCTCCCACACTCCAAAGACGTACAGGATTGTAGATTAATTGGCTTTGGTAAAATTGTCCGTAATGTGTAGGATAACGCTAGTGCACGGGGTGATCGTTGGACTCAGTGGGCCGTGGGGCCTGGTATCTCTAAAATCTAAAGTCGAGAGTCACAGCCCTGATGTCCCCTGTTGCTAAAGAAAGCTTTCTCCTTCCTCAACATAGAGTAAGGTGCAGAAAGGACTGCTTTGTACATATGGTACACAGATCAGTAGGTGATACGAAGGATTGGATATTGGGAATCCAGTAAACACCTGTGGGAGAATCATTTACCCGCAGCTTCTAATCAAGGTCTGGATTTAGTGATGGACATTATTAGTCATTATTTATAATTTAAATTGCCTGGACATTTCAACAAACTACTTCCTTATTTCTGCCTTTGCAACAGGTCCATAATTTGTTGCAGATTCCATTGGAGGCCGGCACTTATTGGAACGTGTATTTTTTTTCCCAGCTAAATTGCTTGTGATCGTATGAGCGCAGTTTCCGCAAGATGTTGCTGCCGGCAAGTCCTATGATGTAACACGCAGGCAGTGGAGATTTCACAAAGAATATTAGGAATGGATTTAAGGTTAAAGATACAGCACGGAAACTGGCCCTTCAGCCCACCGAGTCCATGCCGACCATCGATCACCCATTCACACTGGTTCTATGTAATTTAATCTTCTCACACACTAGGGGCAATTTTGCAGAGGCCAATTAACCTACGTACTCACACACCTTTAAGATTCTTAGACAGGTACACGGATAGGAAGGGTTTCAGCCCGAAACGTTGCCTATTTCCTTCGCTCCATAGATGCTGCTGCACCCGCTGAGTTTCTCCAGCATTTTTGTGTACCTACACGGATAGGACAAGTTTGGACAGAAATGGACCAAACGCAGGCAGGTGGGACTAGTGTAGGTGGGACATGTTGGCCGGTGTGGGCATGTTGGGCTGAAGGGCCTGTTTCTACACTGTGTCACTCTACCACTCTAGGATTCTATGTGGGAGGAAAATGGAGCATCCAGAAGAAACCAGTGTGGTCACAGGAATGTCATCAGGTCATAAGCTTTTGTTTTAGTTTAGTTTAGTTTAGTTTAGAGATACAGCGCGGAAATAGGCCCTTCGGCCCACCGGGTCTGTGCCGACCAGCGATCCCCGCACATTAACACTTTCCTACACCCAATAGGGACATTTAAAAAAAAACATTTAGCAAGCCAATTAACCTACAAACCTGTACCTCTTTGGAGTGTGGGAGGATCTCGGAGAAAACCCACACAGGTCAAGGGGAGAATGTACAAAGTCCATACAGACAGCACCCGTAGAAGGGATCGAACCCGGGTCTCCGACGCTGCATTCGCTGTAAGGAAGGAACTGTGCCACCGTGACCGCCCGACAAGGGATAGGAGTAGAATGAGGCCATTTGGCCCATCAGGTCTGCTCCGCCATTCAATCATGGCTGATCTACTGTACCTCTCCGTCCTAACCCCATTCTCCGGCCTTCTCTTCATAACCTCTGACACCTGTATTAATCAAGGAAGAACATGCAAACTCCACACAGACAGCACCCGAGGTCAGATTTGAACCTGGGTCTCTGGTGCTGTGAGGCAGCAGCTCTACCAGCTGCACCACTCTGCTGCCCTTGAAAAGCTCGTCATCACTGTCATAGATGCCACTGTTAAAGATTAGCTTAACGACTGAAAACCATCAATACTATCGACAGTGTTTGGGAATACCTTCCCTTTTGCATTCCACTGGCAGTCCTCGTGTTAGGAAGGTACAACACTTCACATGGTGTAAAAAAATAAAGTAGGGAAAGTAGGAATTAGGTAATGAAATGCAATATGGTGAATGCATTTCCAGGCATCAGAATGCCCCTAAATTCCTTACGGTCAATTCAATCCCATTGAATGGAGGGTTCCATTCAAAGCTGGAAAATGTGAGTCAAGGGTGTTTAATTGCCATATGTACCAGGAATGGAAGATTCAATGTGTCTCTGTGCTGTGTGTGAGGCAGCAACTCTACCGCTGCGCCACTATGCCGCGCATGAATTTTAAAGTTGTTTTTGTTTAGTTTTAGTTTGTAGGTAGAGCGCAGAAACAGGCCCTTCGGCCCTACCGAGTCCACACCCACCAACAGTCCCTGCACTCTAACGCTATCCTACACACACTGGGGAACAATTTACAATTATACCTGTACGTCTTTAGAGTGTGGGAGGAAACCGGAGATCCCGGAGAAAACCCATGCAGGTCACGGGGAGAACGTACAAACTCCGTACAGACAGCACCCGTGGTCAGGTTCGGACCCGGGTCTCTGGCGCTGTGAGGCAGCAACTCTACCGCTTTGAGGCAGCAACTCTACCGCAGCGCCACCATGCCGCCCATGGATTAATGCACTAAATTCCAGAAAGCTTCATCGTACACAATAGCTTCCAGAATGAGGTAAAAAGCTGAAGGCTTCACAAAACAACCAAAGGCAGCTTCTGTATAATAGCACAAACACGACAGAGTCGGTCTAGAGCTTTACACCTAAGCGAGCATGTTAAACAAAATATCTGTAATTACATTACTGATCACAGTTAACAGCTTGCAAACAAGGCCTAATTATTATTCCAATTTCCACAGACCATTCAAACCACTGGTGCTGCTGTTTAGTTTAGTTTGGTTTAGTTTTGAGATTCAGCGCGGCAGTCCATGCCGTCCATCGATCTCCCGTTCCAGTTCACTGTTATCTCACTTTCTCACTCCATAGGCACTCGGGGCAGTTTACAGAGGGCCAATTAACCTACAAACCTTTTTGGATGTGGGGGGAAACCCAAGCGGTCACTGGGAGAATGTGCAAACTCCGCACAGACAGCACCCAAGGTCAGGATCGAACCCGGGTCTCTGGTGCTGTGAGGCAGCCACTCTACCAGCTGTGCCCCCATATCCTAGGAAGTAAAAAACTGCCAACATGTACACGACATGTACATATGATATCACACACTATAAAACCGTGCCTTAAGAGCCTGTCCCACTTGGACGACCTAATCCACAAGTTTAGAAGACCCTAGACGAGTTTAAAAAAATGTCATGTTGACTCGCCGAAGTAAAAGACCTCCTACGACTATGTCTACGACCTCCTACGACTCCCCTCGACCTCAGTCTTCCACACCAACTACGACTAGCTACGAGTGGGAAATTATCACATGATAAAATGATGTCATGTTTGCATTTTTTTTCTCAGGCCAGTTACCGACCTACGACTACTTACGACTACCTACGACTACCCACGACTACCCACGACTACCCACGACTACCCACGACTACCCACGACTACCTACGACCTACCTACGACTACCCACGACTACCCACGACTACCCACGACTACCCACGACTACCCACGACTATCTACGACTACCCACGACTACCCACGACTACCCACGACTACCCACGACTATCCACGACTACCCACGACTACCCACGACTACCCACGACTACCTACGACTACCTACGACTACCCACGACTACCCACGACTACCCACGACTACCCACGACTATCTACGACCTACCTACGACTACCCACGACTACCCACGACTACCTACGACTACCCACGACTATCTACGACTACCCACGACTACCCACGACTACCCACGACTACCCACGACTACCCACGACTACCCACGACTATCTACGACTACCCACGACTACCCACGACTACCCACGACTACCCACGACTACCCACGACTACCCACGACTACCCACGACTATCCACGACTACCCACGACTACCATCACGACTACCCACGACTACCTACGACTACCCACGACTACCCACGACTACCCACGACTACCTACGACTACCTACGACTACCATCACTGCCTACTACGATCTACCTACGACTTAACTACGAGTAAAAAGCATCAATTTTTTCCATGCCGACCTTTTTTTTACTCGTAGACATTTTTTATCAGGCTGGAAAAAATGCCGAGACATACTTGAGGCCACGAGTACGCGGAGACCACTCACGAGCACGAGGAAGAGTTACGAAGACCTCCTACGACCTCCTACCACCTGGTGGCGACCACACTGCGAGTATGAGCCAAGGGCAAACTCAGCAGAGGTCACCAATTAGGTTGTGAAAGTGGGACAGGGGCTTTCTATAGATTATGTTTAGGTTTAGATTATTACTTAGGTGCAGTGAAAAGCTTTGCCTTGCATGCTATCAGATCAGATAAAACCAGACACATCAATACAATCATGTCAAACTCAACGATAATAGATACCATAAATACATTCTCAAAAAATGTGATTGAAAATAAGTTAGGTGACTTTATAATTATTGTTTGAAGCAGTGAGCATTAAGAATTATGTGGATATGCTACTTGAAGAGAAAGATCCTGGGAAGAGAACAGGCTTATGAAATTAGGAACAAGGAACTGCAGATGGTAGTTTAGAGAAGAAGTCATAAAGTACTGGAGTAACTCAACGGGTCAGGCAGCATCCCCGCAGAACATGGATAGGTGACTTTTCAGGTCGGGACTGATTGTACTGAGGGGGAGGAAAACTGAAAGGAGGGGGGCGGCAGGAGAGAGCCTGACAGGTCATGGGCTGACCGGTGGATCCAACCATCTACCTATCACATAACCCTACTCACCTTTGGCAGCCTATTCACTGCTAGGCTTTTCCCTGCCCCTCCTCTCTATCACATTTCTACCCCCCCCCCCCCACACACACACACACACACATTCAGTGTGAAGAAGGGTCCCGACCCGAAACATCACATAATAGACAATAGGTGCAGGAGTAGACCATTCGACCCTTCGAGCCAGCACCGCCATTCAATGTGATCATGGCTGATCATTCCCAATCAGTACCCCGTTCCTGCCTTCTCCCCATATCCCCTGACTCCGCTATTTTTAAGAGCCCTATCCAGCTCTCTCTTGAAAGCATCCAGAGAACCTGCCTCCACCGCCCTCAGAGGCAGAGAATGCTGGAGAAACTCAACGGGTGAGGCAGCATCTATGGAGAGAAGGAAGAGGAGACGTTTCAGATTGAGACCCTTCTTCATAGATGCTTCTCTCCATAGATGCTGCCTCATCCGCTGAGTTTCTCCGGCATTTTTGTCTACCATAGATTTTTCCAGCATCTGCGGTTCTTTCTTAAATACCTAATCATTCATGTGCAGGAAGGAACTGCAGATGCTGGTTTATACCGACGATAAACAAAAAATGATGGAGAAACCGAGCGGGTGAGGCAGCATCTATGGAGCGAAGGAATAGCCGACGTTTCGAGTCGAGACCGTTCTTCAGACTGATGTGGGGGGGCGGCAAAAAGAAAGGAAGATAGATAGATAGATAGATAGACATTTATTGTCACATACACCAATTGGTGTAGTGAAATTTGACTTGCCATGCAGCACACAAATAAAGATAACATCAAAGAATTTAACAGTAAACATAAAAACATCCCCCCACAATGGTTCCCACTGTGGGGGAAGGCAGCAAAGTCCAGTCCCATCCCCAGTTCACCCATAGTCGGGGCCTATTGAGGCCTCTGCAGTCGCCGATACGGCAGCCCGATGCCTCAGGCCCTCTCGCCGGATGATGAAGCTCCGGCGTCGGGTGAACACTCTCAGCGGCCCGGAGTGTCTGGAGCGGCCGCCTCCTCCCAGTAGACCGCGGCTCCCGAAGTCCACGAGCCGCGCTGGTCGATGCTCCGACTCTGGCGACCTCGTCGTGAGATCCCATGCTCCGCGGTGTTTAGAGCTCAGCGCCGCCCGCGGCTGGAAGCTCCGCAGACCGCAGACCGCAGCTCCGCGATGTTGGTGCCGGCTGTCACAGCACTCCGGAGCTTACTGCACGGCGACCCGGGTTAGGCATCGCCCGCTCCGCGGTGGTACTTCAGCGCTGTGCCGCCGCCTAAGCTGAAGTCCTGGCCGGTCCCGGCAGGAAAACGCCGCTCCAGTCTGCCCGTAGGCCGCGAGGAAGGGGCAAAGATCCGGCTCGGAGAAAAGCCGCAACTCCGACCAGGTAGGTACTGAGAAAATAGTTTCCCCCTAACCCCACCCCCCACCCCCCACATAAAAAGACTAAAGACCTCCAAAACAACACTTTCAACTAACTAAAATTTTTTTTAAAGCGTGAAAGAAAACTAACAGCTGCTGGCAGGGCAGCCATACTCGACGGCGCCCCAGGTGGAAAAGCGGAGACAGTAGGACTAGAAGGAGAGCGGAGAGGACTGAGAAGACAAGGGCTATCTAAAATTAGAGAAGTCATGTTGATATCGCTGGGGTGTAGACAATCCAAGCGAAATACCCAAGCTTGTCTCCTCACTACATTTACTGCTGGCTCCAGTCGCAAATCTGTGTTTTCGAGTGACCTGTGCAAGGCATTCATTGATGCTGGAATTCCACTGTGGAAATTGGAAAACAAATTTCTCAGAGTTTTTTTAGAGAAATATACAGAGGAACATATGCCAAGCGAGTCATCATTACAGAACAATTATGCTGACAGCAACTTCAACATTGTAGTGCAGAAAATTAGAGATGAAGTTGCATGCAACACAATATGCATCTCAATAGACAAAACAACCGATGCTGTGGGGAGATTTGTTGCCAATGTGGTCATCGGTACACTGGAGGCAGGTCAACCATCAAATGAGTATTTGTTGACATCGGAAGCATTGGGGAAGTCAAACAGCTCAACTATTGCTCAGATGTTTACATCTTCACTTGCTGTACTTTGGCCAGAAGGTATAAAACACAAGAATGTTCTTGTGTTTGTGACTTAAAGTTTTATTCCCCAAAATGTTGCATTTGACATGCTTAGCTCAAGGACTTCATGGAATTGCCAAGCACAGACGTAGCTTGTTTCCAAATGTCGATCGCCTAGTTTCCAATGTCGAAAAAGTCTTCCTCAAAGTACCGTCACGTGTGCAGTTGTTCAAGGAAATGGCACCTGAGATTCTGCTACTTCCTCAGCCCATTTTGACTAGGTGGGGTACATGGCTCTCTGCTGTACTCTACAATGCTTCAAATTTTGAAAAGATAAAAGAAATCGTCAACTGTTTTGAAGAAGAATTTGCTGCAGTCAGGATCGTCAGTGAAATCATGCAGAAAAAGTCCCTCCACCGCAATATTGTGTTTATTGCTTCCAATTTTTCAAACTTCCCACAAGCTATCACTTTCCTTGAGAAATGTGGCGAAACAATAGTGAATATCTTGCAGGTTTTCAACAAAGTAATTGACAATATTCGTAAAGTTCTTGGCAATGTAGGTAAAGACATACAAGGAAAATGTGAGAGTGTGATTTTAGCTAACAAAGATCTTGATGAAATACAAAACATAGCTAAAGTTCTCAAAGGTAGTTGTAATGTACAAGTTATCGACATGAATATAGAGTCTGTAGCTTGTTTCAGGTATGCACCAGTGACCTCAGCTGGAGTAGAAAGAGGTTTTTCACGACTGAAGCATATTCTGTTTGACAGACAGCATATTTTAAATCAGATAAATTTTGTTTTTTTGGTGTTTTTTTTGTTTTGTTTTTTTGTTTATTTTATTAGAAGTTAATACAATACAAAACAATACAGTGGTACCTAATTTTAGGTGCCAACTATGTCATAACGTAATACATTCTATGTACAACCTCCAGTTTTATGTTTTTGAAAAGGTAAAAAAAATAACAAATAAAAATAGAGAGAAGAAAGAGAGGAAAAATAAATAGTAGAAAATAGAAAAACGTGAAGTGTGTATATAAGAAAAGAAAAAATATAAAGTAGAAATAGTAGTAAAAGACCCTTAAAAAAGAAAATTTCAAATCTTTGTTCAGAGATGTAATCTATCCACGACCTGACCTGAAATCAGTAATCTTTACGGTACTGCTGCATCATATGATTCCAAAAAGTCGATGAAAGGGGACCAACTCCTTAAGAATTGGTCATATTTATCTATTAGGCGGAGTCTCATTTCTTCAAGGTGTGCTATGTCCGTCATATTCCTAATCCACATTTTAATAGTTGGTATAGCTGTATTTTTCCAAAATTTAAGTATCAATTTCTTTCCAATTATTAACCCATAATTAAAGAATACTTTTTGGTCTTTGTTTAAATTGATATCTTCTACTATTATTCCAAATATAATCCATTCCGTATTAGGTTCTATTCTTGACTTGAAGAGCTTTGTAAATATATCAAATATATATCGCTCCAAAATGTATTCAACTTTGTACATCCTACAAATGAATGTGTTATATTGGCATTTTGAAACAAACATTTATCGCATCTGGGAGAGACATTTGGGTAGAATTTATTCAACCTTGTTTTTGAATAATATAGTCTATGTAATAATTTAAATTGAATTAAATTATGTCTTGCATTAATGGAACAATTATGTGTGTTCATCAGAAACTTTTCCCATCTATCTTTCGGGATCTTTATCATTAGTTCATGTTCCCAATCTTCTCTTAGTGCCTCTGTTGAGGGTAATTCTCTATTTAATATACTATTATAAAAATATGATATTAGTTTTTGTGAATCAGCCTTAATATTCATTGCTTCTTCTAAAGGGTCTAAAAATATAGTTTGAAATCTATGTATATATTTCTTCATAAAGTCACATATCTGTATATATTTAAAATATTGATTATCATTCAGTTTAAATTTTAATTTTAATTGTTGAAATGATAACAATTTGCCCAGTTCATACATATCTCCTACTTTCCTAATCCCCAATCTATCCCATTGTTTATATGTTTTGTCGATAAAAGATGGTTTGAATGCAGGATTATTCAGAATTGGGGTTAATACTGATAGATTATTTAATTTCAAGGATAATTTTATCTGATTCCAAATTCTTATTGTATTGTGAATAATTGGGTTCTTCTTATATATTATACTATTTAATTTTATCGGTGAGAACAAGATCGTTCCTATATCGTACGGGAAACACTCCACTTTTTCCATTCTTATCCACTCCGACTGGTGAGTGGAACTATCCAACCAGTACATTATGTTCTTAATATGCACTGCCCAGTAGTAATACGTAAAGTTAGGTAGTGATAAACCCCCAACTTCTTTAGGTTTACACAAATGCTTTCGTTGAATTCTGTGTGCTCTATAATCCCATATAAAATTAGTGATATTAGAATCTAGTTTAAAAAAAATATATTTCGGAATATATATTGGGATCGCTTGAAACAAATATATTAATTGTGGTAAGAAAGTCATTTTTATAGCGTTAATTCTACCTATCAATGAGAGTGGGAGCGTTTTCCAAAATTTAATCATAACATTCAGTTTATTTAATAGTGGCATAAAATTGGCGCTAAATAATGATTTGTGTCTTCTCGTAATTTGAATACCTAAATACTTGAATTTTTCTGTTGCAATTTTGAAAGGGAATTTTAATAAGTGTCTCGCATCCTGTGGTTTTAAAGACATAATTTTGCTTTTATTCCAATTTATTCTATATCCTGAAAAAGAACCAAATTCCTCAATTAGTGTTAATAAGGTGGGGATACTCATTTGTGTATTAGTAATATATAAAAGAATATCATCAGCATATAATGAAATTTTATCCTTTGAGTCCTTGGTATTATATCCGTGAATATTCGGATGATTTCTAATCCTTTCAGCCAGCGGTTCTATCATAAGGGCAAATAGCAATGGTGATAAGGCACAACCCTGCCTATTACCCATTGATAAATAAAATTTTGGAGATAACATATTGTTAGTTAATATTCTTGCCGTAGGTTTATCATAAAGTAGTTTAACCCATCTAATAAAATTCTCTCCCGTATTAAATTTTTGGAGTACCTTATATAAATACTGCCATTCTACCTGATCAAATGCCTTCTCTGCATCCAGCGTAACGACTGAAATATCTTCAATGTCCTCTTTGTGAGAGTACATTATATTGAAAAGCCTTCTCAAGTTATTAAATGATTGTCTTTTGGGTATAAATCCTGTTTGATCCGGGTTTACCAATTTATTAATATAATTATTCAGTCTTCTTGCTAGAATCTTTGCTAAGATTTTCTGATCCGTATTTAGAAGTGATATAGCTCTGTAAGAACCCGGTTCATCTAAATTGATTTTAAAATCCTGCTGCTCACCTATAAATCACTACATGGTTTAGGGCCAAAGTATATCACTGACATGCTTCCACTATATAAGCCTTCTAGACCGCTAAGATCTTCTGAAACCAATCTGCTAGTGATTCCCAGAGTAAATACAAAACATGGGAAAGCAGGATTTAGTTACTATGCAACAAATAGCTGGAATAAACTTCCTGAAGATTTAAGACTTGCCTCAACTTTGACCACTTTTAAAACAAGACTGAAAACTTTTATGTTTACTTTAGCTTTCAGCTAAATCTTAACTACATTGCACTTTTAACTTTTGCACTTTTTATAATGCATTTTTAATTTTGTTTTTCTTTTCTTTTAGTTCTTCTATTTTATTTCATTTTATTATTTCATTTATTGTATGACATGTTTTTATGTGAAGCACTTTGAGTCTGCCTCGTGTATGAAATGTGCTATATAAATAAAGTTGCCTTGCCTTGCCTTGCCTTGCCTAAATCTTTATCTTTTTTTGGTATAAGCGTTATTGTTGATTCTGCTAAAGTTTCTGGTAGTTTATTTTCGGTATAAGCCTGCGTGTATAAGTTGAGTAATCTTGGTACAAGTGACTCCTGAAATCGTTTATAAAATTCATTACTAAAACCATCTGGTCCTGGGGTCTTCCCATTTTTCAATGAGTTTATTATTTGTTTTAATTCTTCACTAGTAATCCGTGCTCCTAATTCCTCTTGTTCTAAACTATCCAATTTAGGGAGGTTGCAAATATCTAAAAAAATTGTAATTTTACTATCATCTGTATTTATTTTAGTTGTGTATAAATTATGATAAAATTGGGCAAACCTTTTATTAATATCCTTTGGTAATGTTAGAAGCTCACCCTTATCAGATTTAATTTTAGTGATAGTATTTTCCTTTTCTTGTTGCTTCAGTTGCCTCGCTAATAATTTATGTGGCTTATCCCCAAATTCGAAGTGTGCCTGTTTTGTAATTTGGAATAGTCTTATTACTCTACCCGATAATATTCTATTGAGTTTATATTTCAATAAGGTTATCTTATTATGTTTATCTAATAGATTGCTTGGGTGGGTATACAGATATTGGCCTACTGGTGGTAATAATATCAAATTATACCATTCAGTGTTTCCCAGGCTACACCACGAGGAGATTTCTGTATTAGCAGCTGGTATTGCCCCCCCCCCCCCACCATATCAGATGATCCATCGTCGCCCAAGACGAGCGGAGAGCACAGGAGATCGATACCAGGCACCCCCTGCACGGACACACAGCACCTCCACCCCGACTGAAATCCAGAGCCAGTTTCTTGCAGACAGTCCCACCTCTCCAGACAACCAAAGAAACAGCAAGGACCAACATCTGGAAAGATGAATGGAACCAGCTCAACACACGAGCCCACGACTGGATGGAGAGAGGAATCACTCCGACTGAATGCCTCGCCAGCGGGCACGACCTCCCATGGCCAACCTGGAAGACCCTCAACAGATTACGAGTGGAGCAGGGGAGGTGTAAAGCACTTCTGAAAGCATGGAACTACCAGGCAGAAGACACATGCAGCTGTGGAGCAGTACAGACAATGTCCCACCTACTGGAGTGTGACGACGCCCCCCAGTGCAGCCCCCAGGACCTGGCTGAACCGACTCGACCAGCTGTGACCTGCGCCAGATACTGGCAGAACGACATCTGAGATTGCAACGGACTCGAAGAAGAAGATTATGTTTATCTATGGTTGGGTCACTTGCATTGTCCAGTTCTAGTGATTTTATTTCCTGTTCTATCCTCTGAAGTTCTCTTTTATTTTCTTTATTTTGATAACTTTGATAAGAGATTATAACACCGCGAATGTATGCCTTAAAGGTTTCCCATAATAGCGATACAGAAATACCCGGCGTCTCATTTGTCTCTTGTTTGTTCTTTTATATACTCATAACCCTGCGGGTTATTTAATATTTGTGCGTTGAATCTCCAAAAAGATTTTATACCCGGCATTCCCTCGATTTTAAGTATAAATCAGATAATTTGAAAAAAATGCTAGTAATTATGCGAAACCAGGCAACTTTGGTCATTTAATGTAGTATACCTTTATATTATTATTTTGAACCATATTTGGGTGGTGGAATAAATGCCTTTTTATGCCCTTTTTTGTCAATAAATGCCTTTTTCTTGCCTTTATTGTAATTTTGTTATGCCTTTCTGCCTGCCTATTTCAGTGTTTTTTAGTGCCTAAACATCCTTGCTCTATACATGATCATCGACTGCAGTTTGGCAATATTATTTTGTGGAGAAGGCCATGACCTGGATTATATTGCCCTGTTTCCCCGAGCAGCTGAAACTAATTGAGTAAAGAAAAGATCTTTCTTTTGAGTTAAGTTTAGTTTAGAGATACAGCGCGGAAACAGGCTCTTCCGCCCACTGCGTCCGCGCCGACCAGCGATCCCCGCACATTAACACTGCCCTACACACACGAGGGACAATTTTACATCAACAAATTTATACCGAGCTAATTAACCGACAAACCTGTACGTTTTTGGAGTGTGGGAGGTAACCGAAGATCTCGGAGAAAACCCATGCAGGTCTTGGCGCGAACGTACCAACTCCCTACAGACAGAACCCATAGTCAAGATTGCACCTGGGTCTCTGGCGCTGTAAGGCAGTAGGTCTACTGCTGCGCCACCGTTTATAATGTTAATAAAGAAAATCACAATGTTAAAAATGGGCCTAGGTTGCTTTCCAGTTGGAAATAAAGGCTACGGTTGATCCATCAAATACGTTCCCCCATTCATAACTCTCCACTCATAAGGATTGTAAAACCAAATGATGTGAGAGAGTTTTGATATAGAGTTACCAAATGCTCAGGCCTTTGAAGTTCATGACACAGTGTCCTACAGTTATTTCAGGCAGTCCTGTGGGTAATAGATTTAGGTTGAAATATTCTTTAGCTTGTGTATTAGAACCACTGGGGTATGAAGGTCACTCAGTACGTCCAACGATTCATATGTGTTCGCCAGTAATAACTATTTCACCTTTGAAACCAACCCTGCATTAAGCAGTGTGAGGTCGTTCATGTCACAAGTAATAAATTAGCCTCTGTTTTTCTAACAAATCTTCTTGCCAGTATTGTCTCTTCACTCCCGTCCCCGAAGGCATTGCTGATGTCTGGTTACCCTTCAATAGTTCATCCAAGTGGCCTGGCCATATGCGTGAGCCAAAATTGTGTCTGCCCACAGGCCAATGGCCCATGCTGGGCACAAACCTGTCAACTAGCATCCACACACATAAACCTAACTTGACAATGATCAGAATTGGGGCAGGCAGATCTGTGTGCATCCATTCCCTCATTCAAAGCCTTCGTGCCCAGATGTCTGTGATTATTACTTAGCGCCATTCGGTCATCAGACCTCAAACTCAATCTGTGCGGGAAGGACAGCGAGAGAGGGCGTTGCAGAACCCTCGTCAGAGAGAGGTGGCATGGTGGTGCAGCGGTAGAGCTGCTGCTTTACAGCGCCAGAGATCCAGGATCGATCCTGACTACGGATGTTTGTCTGTACGGAGTTTTACCTTCTCCCCGTGACCTGCGTGGGTTTTCTCCGAGATCTTTGCATTTCCTCCCACACTCCAAAGACGTACAGGTTTGTAGGTTAATTGGCTTAAAAGGAAGAGGTGGAGACAGTAAGCTGTAAGAGCTGGGAAGGGGAGGGGAAGGTGGGAGAAAGCAAGGACTACCTGAAATTGGAACAGTCAATGTTCATACTGCTGGGATGATAAAGGTGATCAAACTGTGAATAAGTATCAGTGAGACAAATGTCAACTGCTGCTGGAAGACCATCAACTTGATGAAAGATGCACTTAGGACTGCCCGATAGCTCCCAGTGAAAGGGAATATCCGTAAGTGAATGGTACCAGCATTCCAGGTGGCAGGAGTAGATTGGTAAGGGAATCACGGATTTTACCTGGACTTGAGAGCTAGAATTATAGGGAGAGGTTGGATAGACTGGGGCCATTTTGCTTTGGAGCGCAGGAGTCTAAGGATGGATTATTGAAGGCAGCATGGTGGCGCTGCGGTAGACAACACCAGAGTTCCGGGTTTGATCCCGTCTATGGCTGCTGCCTCTGCAGAGTTTGCACGTTCTCTCCGTGACTGCATGGGTTTCCTCCGGATGCTCCGGTTTCCTCCCGCACTCCAAAGACATACAGGTTTGTAGGTTAATTGGCTTGGTATAATTGCAAAATTGTCCCCAGTGTGTGTCGGATAGAGTTAGCGTGCGGGGATCGCTGGTTGGCGCGGACTCGGTGGGCCGAAGGGTGTATGTCTGTGCTGCATCTCTAAACCAAATAAACTGAACTAAAAGGTGTACAAAATAATGAGGGGGCATGGATAACGTTAGAGGTACAGAGGTGTGAAAACGCACACCTCCAGTTTCAGGAACAGTTATTATTCCCAGCTGTCATTAGGCGACTGAACCGTCCCAACAACAAATAGAGAGTGGTGAGCCAAGATTGACCTCATTAGAGACCTTCGGACTGTCTTTAATTGAACTTTACCTTGCACTATCCGTTATTCCCTTTATCCTGTATCTGAACACTGTGGACGGCTAGATCATGTAATGTATTTCCGCTGCCTGGATAGCACGCAATAAAAAATGCAGAGCGAGTTGTTTCCCAATGGTTTTTACTGCATACGTTATAAATAACATATTATGGAGAAAAGAAACATGGACATAATATTAACAATAAAGGTGGTATTGTTGAAGATTTCAAAGATAAAAATGTTATTTTACTCTATATTTCGTTAAAAATCATTTTACTTCCCGTCCCATTATAATACAGATCAAGTAATCCCACTCTGACCTGAGAGCCTGACAGATTCAGATACTATAAAGTAAACATGGTCGCCAAGGGGTTAACAATCATACAATAAAATTGCCCAGCCCCTTAAATAAACGTCTGTTAAAACAGATTTCATTACCAGTTGGAATTCTCAATACAATAGAAAAAGATGGCGGTAATAAAAAGTCTACCTTCATTTAACTCGGACGTTGCAGTTCTTTTCCCAAGAACTCTTGGGTGGCACGGTGGCGCAGCAATAGAGTTGCTGCCTTACAGCGCTTACAGCGCCAGAGACCCGGGTTCGATCCCGACTATGGGTGCTGTCTGTACGGAGTTTGTACGTTCTCCTCATGACCACGTGGGTTTTCTCAGAGATCTTCAGTTTCCTCCCGCACTCCAAAGACGTACAGGTTTGTAGGTTAAAGTACTTGGTATAAATGTAGGTTGTGTAGGGTAGTGTTAGTGTGCGGGGATCGCTGGTCGGTGCGGACTCGGAGGGCCTGTTTCCGTGCTGTATCTCTAAACTAAACTAAAGTAAGCTCTCTTCATAATTCTGTACCTTTTTCTATGAGTAAGTAAAATATTGCACATTTTTTCCTCTTATGTAAGCTGAGTCACTCCTTTATCAAATGAACTATACATTATACAAGTTACTGATTGACTTTAAAAAAAAACCTGAAAATGTCAGAACAACTTAAAATGTTACGTAATTTTAGAAAACAACATACAATGGGACATAGTTTCCTCCATTTTGAGTTTAATTACATTCCTTCACAAACTCTCCCTCTTGCAATTACAATTCTCTCTCTCTTTCTCTCTGTCCCTCTCCCCCTCCCCCTCTCCCTCTCCCCCTTTCTCTCTCTCTCTCTCTCTGTCCCTCTCCCCCTCTCCCCCTCTCCCCCCCCCTCGCTCTCCCTCCCTCTCCCTCTCCCTCTCTCCCTTCCTCCATTTTAATAGGAATTTAAGGGGTGACTTTTTCACATAAAGGGTGGTGGGTGTATGGAACGAGCTGCTGGAGGAAGTAGATGAGGCTGGTAACATTGCAACATTTAAGAAACAGTTAGACAGATACATGGACAGGACAGATTTAGAGGGATACTAGACTAAGTGGGACCCGTTGGGTCCCAGGTTCACATGGGAGGGTTGGTCCCCCAAAGCAATATTCCACCTCTCCACCAATCCCAATATTGGTGGTCAGTGGGGGGGGGGGGTTCTGGAGCACTAGCATGGGTGTTGTGGGTCAAGTCAAGTCAAGTCAAGCACAGTGAGTGCAGGGCCAGCCAACAATACAATCCATTTGCTTCCATTTCAGGTGAGGTCAAGCAAAGCAAAGGCAAAGCAAAAGCAAAAGCACAGGGCAGGCCAAACAACTCATTTCATTTCATTTCCATTTCCATTTCCATTTCCATTTCAAGCACAGGGCAGGCCAAACAACTCATTTCATTTCATTTCCATTTCCATTTCCATTTCCATTTCAAGCACAGGGCAGGCCAAACAACTCATTTCATTTCATTAAGGGCTAACAAATCATTTATTGCAAGCACATTAAGGGTTAACAAATCATTTATTGCAAGCACGTTAAGGGTTAACAAATCATCATTCATTGCAAGCACATTGCTGGCTAACAAATCATTTATTGCAAGCACATTAAGGGTCAACAAATCATCATTCATTGCAATCACATTGCTGGCTAACAAATCATTTATTGCAAGCACATAAAGGGTTAACCACATAAAGCACATGAAGAATAGTCTCACAATTCAGTAGACTCACAGTTCAGTAGACTCACAGCAGAATCACAGTTGTGGCCTCTCCCTCACGATCTTTCAGAGTGACTGACTCACGTCCAGGCATCTGGGGTTTTATAGTCCTCCACCCCCCCATGGAAGGGGCGTTACCTTCATCATGGTGATTGACAGGCGAGAGGGCCAATCAGCTGATCTCAAGATTTGTAAACATTCATAACTTTTTTATTTTTCATCGATCGGAAAAATCCTTGGGGCTGCCTCAGCGGTGGAGGACTGTGAGTAAGATGGGCAAAAATCATAGTGATATATGGTAGCGTTTTTTCTAAAATCAATATATAGCACAGACAGGAAGTGGTCAAGCTGAGACTTTTAGTTATATAGATGCGCCAAACGCAGGCAGGTGGGACTAGTATAGCTGGGACATGTTGGCCAATGTGGGCTAGTTGGGCTGAAGGGCCTGTTTTCATGCTGTTTCATTCTATGTGGGATCTCTCATCTTTGGAATGTAAACTTTAGAGGCACCTTATCTTCCAAATGCCACAGAATAACCAGAAGTGCCATTTCTGTTCATCAAGGGAACCTAAATGTTCAGATGGGTGGACCTTATCTGAATGGTTTTAGACTTTACTTTGAACGTTAGAGATACAGCTCGGAAACAGACCCGTTAGCCCACCGAGTCCGCGCTGACCAGCGATCACCCCGTACACTAAAGGGGCTGTCCCACTGCGGCGACCTAATCCGCCAGTTAAGAAGAGTGTCTTCGACTTTCAAGCTCGAGGGCACTCGCCTGGAAAACCTCGAGCTGGATCGACCGTCCGCGTTGAAACCGCGAGCTGGATCGACCGACCGCACACACACACACAGACACACACACACGCACGCACGCACGCACGCACGCACGCACGCACGCACGCACACACTCACACACACACACAACACACACACACACACACACACACACACACACACACACACACACACACACACACACACACACACACACACACACACACACACACACACACACACACACACACACACACACTGCAAAGGCGGGGGCCAGGGAAAGCGGGGGAGCGCTGTCTGAATTTCACACCCGCAATGAAGGGGAAGGTGAAAGACGGCTGCCATAGTGTACGGTAAGTCCTTTAGAGAATGTGGATGGGAGGGGGGGTGGAGAGAAGGGGAGAGAAGGGGAGAGAAGGAGAGAGAGAAGGAGAGAGAAGGAGAGAGAGAAGGAGAGAGAAGGATAGAGAGAAGGAGAGAGAAGGGGAGAGAAGGGGGAGAAGGGGAGAGAAGGGGAGAGAAGGGGAGAGAAGGGGAGAGAAGGGGAGAAGGGGAGAGAAGGGGGAGAAGGGGGGGGGGACAGGAGTGGAGACACTTTAAAGAAGTTTAATACAGTTTAGCGGGCATTTAACCTACCGGTCGGTTTTCCCTGGTCCTGAAAACTCCAATGAGCAAATCAAAATGCCCGGTCAGCAAAGGAGATTGCCTATGGCTGCCCTCGACTGCCTGTGACTAAATAGCGACCCCACTCCACTGCACTACGAGTCAAAAAGAACCATGCCGACCAAATTTTACTCGTGGAAAATTTTTCGACATGCTGAAAAAGTTTCCGCGACCTAGCTGAGGCTGCGAGTATTCGGGAACTTCCCTCGAGCAGGAAGGAGAGTTCCTGTGACCTCATAGGACCTCCTAGGACCTCGTGTTGACCATGCTGCTAGTTTGAGTCGAGGGCAAACTCTTCTAAACTTGCAGATTAGGTCGCGGCAGTGGGACAGCCCCTTTACTTACACACACTAGGGACAATTTTTTACTACATACCAACGCTAATTAACCTATAAACCTGTACGTCCTTGGAGCACCTGGAACCACACGGTTACGGGGAGAATGTGCAAACTCTATACACACAGCACCCATAGTATGGATCGAACCCGGGTCTCTGGCGCTATGAGGCAGCAACTCTACCGCTGCGCCACCGTGCCGCTCCATTTGTGCATTAAAGATAATAGTTGTTAGAATACCTTAGCTCCACTCTCCTGCACAAACAATATTTTGTGATTCCCTTAAAATAAAAGTTTTACTGCATCTATCTTGAATATATTCTCTGACTGAGCCTGCACAGTCCTTCTTGTTAAAGAATTCCGAAGGTTCCCTGCCAACAAGTGAAAAATGTCTCCTCATCTCTGACGGACGTGACCGATCTCTCATTCTGAGGCTGGGACCACCTGGCTCCATACATCTCAGCCAAGAGAAACATCACCTCTCCATACACCCTGTCACAATCCCTTTAGGTATTTTAATAGCCTATATATCGGCTTTGTGTGTTTTTTAGGAGTTTCCAATTACGATCTAATACGTATGTGCAGAACATTTGCGACATTAGCAGTTGTTTCTTAAGCTGCTCCAGCAGGCACAGTGTCCAGTTTCTTGGCGTGTATGTTCCTTGCCCTGCAAACCAGTTGCCCAGAAGGAGATATGTCTGCTCCTTACAGCTGTGCGTTGGAAATGTCGGCACAGACACCATTAAATCCCTCAACACTCAACACATCTCCACCTCTGGACATCTCCGTCGATGCTGCATTCTCCCAAACACTTCTCCTTTTTAGGTTCCTCGGTCTATTTCGGCAGAAATAGTGGCGCAGCGGCAGAGTTGCTGCCTCACAGCGCTGGAGGCCCCCCGGTTCGAACCTGAACCCGGGATGCTGTCCGTACGGAGTTTGCAGCGGCCCGCATGGGTTTTCTCCGGGTGCTCCGGTTTCCGCCCGACATCCCAAAGACATTTAGGTTTGCAGGTTAATTGACTTCTGTAAATTGCCAATTTGGAAACCTGACTTTCCGCGAGAATTTAAAAAATCTGACTACGGGTGCTGTCTGTGCGGAGTTTGCACGTTCTCCCCGAGGCAGTGTGGATTTTCTCCCGCTGCCCCGGTTGCCTGCCACACTCCAAAGATGAGCAGGTTTGTAGGTTAAGTGGCTTCTGTAAATTATCCCTAGTGTGTGTAGGATAGA
Source organism: Malacoraja senta (assembly GCA_038087875.1). NCBI lineage: Eukaryota > Metazoa > Chordata > Chondrichthyes > Rajiformes > Rajidae > Malacoraja > Malacoraja senta. The sequence continues at coordinate 21,704,692 of CM075989.1, forward strand.
ACTGGTGTACGGGGTGATCGCTGGTCGGTGCGGAGTCAGCGGGCCTAAGGGCCTCTTTCCACGCTGTAGCTGTTAAATAAACCAAAGAAGCAAGCCACACATGGGCAGTAAAAGTTGGCAATTTCACTCGGGGAGATCACTTGTTGGCACAATCCCTTTGTTCACCTGACAAAGGTAAGAGTCATTACGCCAGGCCTTAGCTCCATGTAGCTTCCAGCAAGTGCAGTCCATGCCAAGAAATTTTAATGAGTTCCTTTTGCACAAAGCCTGTAATTAAAACAACTCTGGCTTTCATTAATCATAAAAGTGAACATGAATTCCGGTTAAAAAGTACAACTTTCATCCATTTTAAAGCCGTAAAATGCAAATGAATACAAACAATCATGTGTTTAGATTTTAAAAATGTACAAATGTGAGGGAAATAAGTGCTTAGGCAAAGGAGGAGCGATGAGAAGTGTCAGTTAGTTTAGTTTATTGCCACGTGCACCGAGGTTCAGTGAAAAACTTTTGCTGTGTGCTAATCAGTCAGCAGAAAGACTATGCATGATAACAATTGAGTGTTCCACAGTGTATAGATACAGGATGGAGGGAATAATGTTTAGTGCAAGACCACCCATGACAAATTATGGACCAAGCGCAGGCAGCTGGGACGAGTGTAGATGGGACATCTACTTGACCTCCCGGCTGATCTACATCGGTGAGACCAAGCGGAGGCTTGGCGATCGTTTCGCCGAACACCTCCGGTCGGTCTGCAATAACCAACTTGACCTCCCAGCTGGCTCAGCACTTCAACTCCCCCTCCCATTCCGTATCTGACCTCTCTGTCCTGTGTCTCCTCCATGGCCACAGCGAGCAACACCGTAAACTGGAGGAAATGCACCTCATATTCCGCTTGGGCAGTCTACATCCTGGGGGCTTGAACATTGAATTCTCCCAATTCTTCTAGCCCTTGCTGTCCCCTCCCCTTCATCAGCCCTCTGGTTGTCTCCTCCCCTCCCCCAGCCCTCGGGCTCCTCCTCCGCCTTTTTCCTTTTTTCCTTTCTTCTCCCCACCCCCTATCAGTCTGAAGAAGGGTTTCGGCCCGAAACGTTGCCTATTTCCTTCGCTCCATATATGCTGCTGCACCCGCTGAGTTTCTCCAGCATTTTTGTGTACCGTAGATGGGACATGTTGTCCGGTGCGGGCAAGTTGGGCTGCAGGGCCTGTTTCCACACTGCATCACTCTATGACTCTAAATAAAAGGCAACTAAAGCTCTGATTTTGATCCAACCACTTGCTTGTGAGATTGTTAACTTTCCCAGACATTGTAGAAATAGTCTCCTACTTCCCTTCCATGTTGATGAGGCCCAACCCAGGCAACTACTTGTGTGCTACCCACAGAGGCAGATCCACAAACTCATATTACAATCGCTCCACACTTTTAAACCTTCAGCGACATTTCTTACTTTAACCATGATCTTCTTAAACTCCTCTCAGCTCTGCCCACTAAACCTGATTCCCTGATCACGTATCTACAACACTGTGAACGGCTCGATTGTAATCGTGAATGGTCTTTCCGCTGACCGGTTAGCAGGCGACGAAAGCTTTTCACTGTACCTCAGTGCACGTGACAATCAAAGAAGCTAAACTAAACTGAACTGATGTTATCATGGACTGGGAAAATAGTTACGCACTCGGGCTGGATTCCACAAAGGATTATAAAGAAATAAACACATTTAAAAATTGCTGCTGTAGTTTTGATTTGAGGTGGATTACATTCCTTTCATACCGATTGTAAGCATTGCACATAAGCGCAGGATATGAATAACAGTCATAGAATTATACCGTGTGGAAGCAGGCCCTTCGGCCCAACTTGCCCACCCAATCAAGGTGTCCCATCTACACCAGTCCCACCTGCCTGCGTTTGACCCATATCCCTCTAAACCTGTCCTATCCGTGTACTGTACTTGTCCAAAAGTTCCTTAAATGTTGCGATAGTCCCTGCCTCAACTACCTCCTCCGGTAGCTCGTTCCATACGCCCACCACCCTCTGTGTGAAAAAGTTACCCCTCGGATTCCTATTAAACCATTCCCTTCTCACGTTAAACCTATGATGATAATGATGCATGCACTTTGTCAATCAGCACAAGTGATACACTTGATATCAAAAGAATAAAAGTCCACATAAACTGTAAAATGCAAGTTAATTGAAAGGATTCCATTTTCCCAGTTTAGTTATGAGATACAGTGTGGAAACAGTCCCTTCGGCCCACAGAGTCCGCGCCGACCAGCGATCCCCGCATATTAACACTATCCTACACACACTAGGGACAATTTACGATTATATCAAACCAATTAACCTACAAACCTGTACGTCTTTGGAGTGTGGGAGGAAACCGGAGATCCAGGGGAAAACCAACCAGTTCACGGTCACGGGGAGAACGTACAAACTCTGTACAGACAGCACCCATGGCCAGGATCGAACCCGGGTCTCTGGCACTGTGAGGCAGCAACACTACCGCTGCGCCACTGTGCCCCCAGTTCAGGAACAACTTAGGGTCTGATGGTAGATTCTTTGATGCTGAGCAAGGATCCAACACCAACTCAAGGGTAGATCACAGTAGATAGACCACTCAGTCTGAAGAAGGGTCCTGACCCGAGGCGTCGCCCGTCCACTCCCTCCGCAGATGCTGCCTGACCACTGAGTTCCTCCAGCACTTTGCATTTTGATCACAGCACACAATCTACTGTTCCCTTGAGTACAATACCGAAGGAGAGATTCACTGTTGGAGTAACCACACATCAGATCAGAGATTAAACCAAGCATGGACAGCGTGTGGCAGAAGATGTATCTTTATGCTCCCTTATTCAATAGGATCATGGATAATCTTTAACCTTAGTGCCACTTACTTGCACCAGCCCCATTTCCGTTGATTCCATTAAGAGCTGAAAAGACATCGATCTCAATCATGAACATCCTCAGTGCTTGAGTCTCCACAGACTCGTGGAAAGATAATTCCAAAGATTCACCATGTTCTGGGTGAAGCAATTCCTCCTCTTGTCTATACTGGATTGCTTACAAAAACGTGTGAGCTTGTAGGTTAATTGGCCTCTAAATTGTCCCGAGCATGTAAGTGGAATAACACAGAACTCGTGTGAACAGGTGAGCAATAGTCAGCGTGGATTTGAAGTCTCTGTTTCCGTGCTGTAGCGAGCATAGTGAATGTAGATTCAAGTCCATGCTGACTCCCGATCACCTGCTCACACTAGTTCTGTATTATTCCTCTCTCACATCCACTCCCCACACACTCAGGGCAATTTAGGGTCTGAAGAAGGGTTTCGGCCCGAAACGTTACCTATTTCCTTCGCTCCATAGATGCTGCTGCACCCGCTGAGTTTCTCCAGCATTTTTGTGTACCAGGGCAATTTAGAGGCTGATTTACCCACAAACTCGCACGTCTTTGGGATGCGGGAGGAAACCGGAGCACCCAGAGGACACCCTCGCAGTCACAGCGAGAACGTGTAAACTCCACACAGACAGCACAAGTTTATAGTCAAAGCATCAGTGGCAAAGGTGGAGGCTACAGGGGCAGCGCCAAGGTAGCAGGCTCGAATGAAAGATGGGGCACAAAACTGGAAAGCAGAGAGGAGGAGTTAAAAGATGTGTCACAAACTGATAGTGAGCGGGATGAGGCATCTTACAGGCACCCGACATAGGGGAACTGTCACTTACCACAATGTATAGCGGACTTGGCCTCGTGAATTGGAATATGGTGCAAAAGGCAACATTAAATCATGGTTAAGGCTGATAATGATCGCAGGTTAGCTCCACAAGAATGATAAGGAGAACAGATAAGAGATTGCCTCTTCTGACAAGTGGATCAATAACTTGTCAGAAGCATAGATCCAAAGAGCCAGCGGGAAAAATGAAGGGATTTTGTTTACACTGGATTTCATGATCTGGTACATTAGGCCTGATAAGACATGGGAAGCAGATTCCAGAAATGATTTTGAAACAGATGTTGCCCAAATCCTTGACGATTTAGTCAGAGGGTGGTGAATCTGTGGAATTCTTTGCCGTAGAAGGCTGTGGAGGCCACTTCAGTGGATATTTTTATGGCAGAGAGAGATAGATAGATTCTTGATTAGTACGGGTGTCCGAGTTTATGGGGAGAAGGCAGGAGAATAGGGTTAGGAGGGTGAGATAGATCAGCCATGATTGAATGTTGAAGTAGACTTAATGGGCCGAATGGCCTAATTCTACTCCTTTCCCTTGTGACCTCATTATCAGGTTGAGGGAAATGTTAGTGTATGGGAATGAATGCTCTTATATAGTATATGCACAGACACAATGGGCCAAATGGCCTCCTTCTTCTGTGTAGTTGGCATTCTAAAAGGTACTAGCTCATTGTGTAAACGCTGGTCACAGAATTCTCTCTGGAACAAAGTGAATAGATGATTAATAGCGTGAAGTGGACGCTCTGTTTCCATGCTGCAGCAGGCAAAGCTAGTGGAGATTAGAAATATTAGAACATAGAACAGTGGAGCACAAGAACAGGCCCAGTGATGCCGAGGCCATCTCTTATCTGCCTGCACATGTGTTAGGATAACCCTTACACTGCGATGGTTAAGAACAATATTAACCAAAATCAAAATGCTGTCTGTCACATTTTCTATCATCTTCTCCCCTTCACTAACAGCTTGTAACAAACCATGAGTGGCACGGTGGCGCAGCGATAGAGTTGCTGCCTTAAGGGCCTGTCCCACTTGCCGATTTTTTCGGCGACTGTTGGCATCATTGACTGACGTATCAGGTCACCGAAAAATTAGCGGCGTGATTTGGCTTGACGCCGGGTGATGCGGGGGAATGCGGCGTGATGACGTATTGACGCGGTGTTTTTCTAAGTGTCGCAACATTTTTTTTGTCGCCGCTGGTTTGTGAAATGTTCAAAATCTTTTGGCGACACTGATGTGACGCCGTCAATCGCCGAAAAAATCGGCAAGTGGGACAGGTCCTTTACAGCGCCAGAGACCCGGGTTCGATCCTGACTAAGGGGTGCTGTCTGTATGGAGTTTGCGCGTTCTCCCCGAGACCTGCTCGTGGGTTTTCTCCGGGTGCTTCCGGTTTCCTCCTACACTCCAAAGACGTGCAGGTTTGTAGTTTAATTGGCTTTGGTATAAATATAAATTGTCCCCAGTGCGTGTACGACAGTGTTAATGTACGGGGCGATCGCTGGTTGGGTGCGGACTTGGCCAGGCTAAGGGCCTGTTTCCGTGCTGTATCTCTAAAACTAAACCGAACCAAACCAAACCACAGATCTGGCAGATCAAGAAATGATGGGATATCTGTTAAAAACAAAAACAAGCCGCAACATAAGATCGAGATGACAAACTCCACAGGGTCACTTGGTTTTGCTTAGGTCATCTGTGCTACGCCAATCATTTTATCTATTTTATTAAGACCCACAGCAATAAAGTATATGAAATAATAAGTATAAAATGCTACTGACAGTTATGGCTAGGGAAGAGTAGAGGACATGCAATGTCATCAATATTACCTCCAGGTCACAAAATAACTCACCAGTTATTACTTATCGTACATCTGGTATGATGGTCTCTTTGCTCTTTGGCTACTGCTGACTTCAAGTGGTGGGTCGTGGTCCCAAGCTGTCTGCTGACTCAGGACAGCTTTATCAGTGTTTCCAGCGTTCTGCCTTGTTCCGCTGCGCCTTCATCTGCCTTTTACTGCTTTGTCTCGTGGGTCGTGACCTCTTGTCTCCTGCCTTGCCTGCAGCCTCTATCGTTCTCGTCCCCCCCCACCCCCGCGCGCTTTGGGAAAGCAAGGCGATAAAAGTGAAGGAACGCCACACACAGACAGAGGCCGGAATAATGGCAGGTTTTAAGCCAGCGAGGAGACCAGGCCCAATGGCAAATGATAGACCATGGAGGAGGATCGTAAAGAAAGATAAAATGGTTTCTGAACAACAACAACAAAATTGGTGCGAGCTGAGGGAAAACAAAGACAAACTGATCTCACAAGGAATGAATTGTTTGGAATTTTCTGAAATGGATTTGGCAAGAAAAAGCTCTGAACAACACTGAGAACAAGAGCAAATGGAAAATAAAATTTACAAACTAATTGTAGTGAAAATTTTAAAAGAAGCAGTAAGAGAGATGGGTAACTTAACAACTGCTAACATTGGGACCTGATCTCGACCCGAAACGTCACCCATTCCTTCTCTCCAGATATGCTGCCTGTCCCGCTGAGTTACTTCAGCATTTTGTGTCTATCTTCGATATAAAGCAACATCTGCAGTTCTTTCCTACACATTGGGACCCGATATGTATACTTCAGCAGGTCCATGTCACTTTCTTGTATGTTGTCTGTTTAAGATCAGACAACATCAAGAGGTGGTGGGATTAGAAGAGAATTATGCCACTGATCTTAATTTAAATTAAGGGCGGCACGGTGGCGCAACGGAAGAGTTGCTGCCTGACAGCACCAGAGACTCGGGTTCGATCCCGACCTCGGGTGCTGTCTGTACGGAGTTTGTACGTTCTCCCCGTGACCTGCGTGGGCTTTCTCCGCGATCTTCAGTTTCCTCCCACACTCCAAAGACGTACAGGTTTGCAGGTTAATCGGCTTGGTGTAAATGTAAATTGTCCCTAGTGTGTGTAGGATAGTGTTAGTGTGCAGGGATCGCTGGTCGGCGTGGACTCGGTGGGACGAAGGGCCTGTTTCCACGCTGTATCTCTAAATTCAACTACAATGCCCAATGTCTCTTTAGTTTGTTAAAACCAATGTCCGCCATGGATTCTGAAGGTGGCCATTCAATGGCATTTGACACATGAGTTGAGCGATTTGGATGGTCTTCAAGAGCGTCTTTATGGCGGCATGGTGGCGCAGCGGAAGGGTTGCGGCCTTACAGTGCCAGAGTCCCGGGTTCCTGACTACGGGCGCTGTCTGTACGGAGTTTGTACTAAATTAGAAGCTACAGCATACAGTGATGAATCTCTTGAAATCTTTGCCCCTGTTTGTGGTGGAACTTGGATCATTAGTAATTAAAGTGGAGGTTCCTAAATAGTTGAAAGACCAACAAACAGAGGGGGATGGAAAAATGGCGCAGAAGAGAAGTTGAGGCCAGCATAGATCGTAGTAGTTTAGTTTAGAGATACAGCGCAGAAACAGGCCCTTTAGCCCGCCAAGTCCGCACCGACCAGCGATTCCTGCACACTAACACTATCCTACACACACTAGGGACAATTTACATATATAACCAAGCCTATTTAACCTACAAACCTGTACATCTTTGGAGTGTGGGAGGAAATCAAAGATCTCGGAAAAATCTTGAGTCAGTGCATGGTTAATGTGGGCCACAATAGAGGGATATAAAATCATCAGGGGAGTAGAAAGGGTGAAGGGCTTTGTCCCATGGAAGGGGAATGAAGAACTAATGGACATAGGTTTTGGGTGAGAGGGGAAAGATGGGTATCAGCCAGGCACATTTTTCATCCAGTGAGCGGTGGGCATCCGGAACAAGCTGCCAGACCAGGTAGTTGAGGCAGATACTATAACAGCATTTTAAAGGTATTTGGACAAGCACATGGATAGGAAATGTTTACCTGTTCATGGGCCAAACACTGCTAAATGGGACTAGCATGTTGGTCAACAAGGACATATTGGGCTGAAGGGACTGCTCCTGTCATGTATGAGTCCATGTTTGGGTGGCACGGTGGCACAGCGGTAGAGTTGCTGCCTCACAGTGTCAGAGACCCGGGTTCTGTGGAAAGAATCAGATTTTCCCTGTTGGACAAACTGGAATTATTCGTTGGAACATGGTCTCCCTTTATTGATTATTTAAAGGGTCAGAATGGTTCAGCACAGGAACCTGACTAACACTCGGGCTAAAGAATGGATGAAATGTTATACTCTGAAATGTACGAAGATATCTCGAACGAAGTTTTTTATCTAAATAAATGTTTCCATTCTTCTTTAACTATCTTTTTCTTTTCTGTTTTCTTTTTTTTTTTTTTTTTTCTTCTTTTTTTTTTCTTTCTCTGTTCTTTCTTTACTTCATCTATCTTTTTAGTTCTATCTAGTTTAAAAAAAACAAAAAAAGGCAAAAGGTATTGGAGACAATGTAATAATAATTGACAATATTATCAATTTAAAAATGTAAGACTGGTAATGATGATAATATGTTAAAGAAGGAACTGCAGATGCTGGAAAATCGAAGGTACACAAAAATGCTGGAGAAACTCAGCGGGTGCAGCAGCATCTATGGAGCGAAGGAAATAGGTAACGTTTCGGGCCGAAACCCTTCTTCAGACGATGATAATATGTTGATAATATGTTGTGTACTTATCTCCAAATGATGATAATATGTTGTGTACTTATCTCCAATAAAAAATATTTTCAAAAAAAAAAAAAAAAAAGAGACCCGGGTTCGATCCTGACTACGGGTGCTGTCCGTGCGGAGTTTGTACGTTCTCCCCGTGACCACGTGGGTTTTCCCCCAGTGGTGCAGTTTCCTCCCACACTCCAAAAACGTACAGATTTGTAGGTTATTTGGCTTTGGCAAGTTGTGAAATGTTGCCCAGTGCGTGTGGGTTAGTGTTTGGGGTGATCGCTGGTCGTCAGGGACTCGGTGGGCTGAAGGGCCTGTTTCCGCGCTGTGTCTCTAACGTCTGAAGACTCTGTCTAATATTTAATGACACTTCTTCAAAAATTGGTTGAGCCGGGATGATGGTCTTCTTATTGCAGCCTACATGTGGGAACCGTGACGAAAGTGATTCTGTTTCTTGTCCTCATTAGATCTGAAGGATGGCTTCACAAATGACATTGTTTGCTTTGCTGATGACATCACCTGCTACAAAGCAGTTAATTCTCTGTTAGTGAGATGAGTGCGGACTGAAGCAGAGCAGAGAAATGTGGACAGAATTGGACAGAAGACAGACTAATTACGCATTATCTGCTGGACTGATAGGAATATGTCATTAACCCTGTTCCAAAGCTAGACTGGGATGTTTCTCATCAAACACCTCCCACCCTCCCCAGCCATTGGAAACTCAACTCTACTCACTGGGAAAGATTCATTCCTTCAGTTATCTACAGTGCATCAAGGCAAAAATCCACTCCCCACTCCCCAGGGGCAATTTGCACAGGCCAGTTAACCTACAAACACGTGTTAAAGAAGGAACTGCAGATGCTGGAAAATCGAAGGTACACAAAAATGCTGGAGAAACTCAGCGGGTGCAGCAGCATCTATGGAGCGAAGGAAATAGGCAACGTTTCGGGCCGAAACCAAAAGGAAATAGGCAACGTTTCGGGCCGAAACCCAAGGGTTTCGGCCTGAAACGTTGCCTATTTCCTTCGCTCCATAGATGCTGCTGCACCCGCTGAGTTTCTCCAGCATTTTTGTGAACCTACAAACACGTACGTCTTCGGGATGTGGGGGAAAACCGGAGCACCCGGAGGAGACCCACTCTGGAGTTTGAAAGGATGAGGGGGGATCTTATAGAAACATATACAATTATAAAAGGACTGGACAAGCTAGATGCAAGAAAAATGTTCCCTATGTTGGGCGAGTCCAGAACCAGGGGCCACAGTCTTAGAATAAAGGGGAGGTTATTTAAGACTGAGGTGAGAAACAACTTTTTCACCCAGAGAGTTGTGAATTTGTGGAATTCCCTTCCACAGAGGGCAGTGGAGGCCAAATCACTGGATGGAGTTAAGAGAGAGTTAGATAGAGCTCTAGGGGCTAGTGGAGTCAAGGGATATGGGGAGAAGGCAGGCACGGGTTATTGATAGGGGATGATCAGCCATGATCACAATGAATGGCGGTGCTGGCTCGAGGGGCCGAATGGCCTTCTCCTGCACCTATTTTCTATGTTTCTATGTCACAAGAAGAACGTACAAACTCCCGCACAGGCAGCACCCATAGTCAGGATCTGCGACGCTGTGAGGCAGCAACTGCACCCCCTGCGCCCCCTGTTAACTTGGAACAAAGCAGAATTCAGAAAGATCGTGAGTGCGGAAGGCAAAGCTCGCGGATCAGAAAAGCGCAACGTGGTCGGAGCGCAAGACATATTCCTGTGAGATATACAACAGAAAAATGAGCTGGCAGTTAGATCACAATTTAATCAATGGCTTATATATCACTATTTCCTGAAGCATTATTAGAACAATGCTAAAAATATTATTGAACAAGTGAAAATCTACTGGCATCTCTGTAATGCCCAATGGATGAGATGACTGGAAATATCGATCTGTCTCTGGCACTGATTTTTTTTAATTCTCTATGTGGCGGTGGAAACAGAGTGATACTCGACGGATTTCACTGCTATTAAATGATCCAGAAATGTCCATTTGCAATATGCTGAAAATTAAATACGTACTGTCACATAAATCTCACATCAGTTTCACCAGGCTTTTTGATTCTTTCCACTGACATCTGTTAGAATACTTTTGCTTAAGTGGGCAATTGCTGACAGTGCTGGGTTTACTCAATCCAATGAGCAAAGGATATGATTTTAAATTTACTGTTAGTTCCTTAACATCATAATGCTGACAGCACTTCAGAAAAATGTGGGACATTCAGACGATTTAAACAATACCATGTGAATGGGCATATAATTAAGCTTATAAGTTCCACAATGCAGTTTAATTCAATGCCTCGAAAAATTGTCTTTCAAACTGGCAGCAGGGTGGCGCAGCAGTTGAGTTGCTGTCTGACAGCACTTACAGCACCAGAGATCCAGATTCGATCCTGACTACGGGTGCTGTCTGTACGGAGTTTGTACCTTCTCCCCGTGACCTGCGTGGGTTTTCTCCGAGATCTTCGGTTTCCTTCCACACTCCAAAGACGTACAGGTTTGTAGGTTAATTGGCCTGGTATAAATTGTCCCTAGTGTGTGCAGGATGGTGTTAATGTGTGGGGATCGACACAGACCCGGTGGGCCGAAGGGCCTGTTTCCATGCTGTATTTCCAAACTAAACTCCAATCCCAAAATTTGGATCCCTACAAGCTTAATCCCTGTGGATGCTCATCAGAGTTCAAAGTTTAATTTATGAAAAATCAAAAGATAAGCATAAAAGGAAAAAATACCCCAAAAAATATATAATGATGGTGATACTTATTTTATCTGCTAGAAATAAAGACCTTCATATACAGAAAAGAAGATAGACACAAAAACGCTGGAGTAACTCAGCGGGACAGGCAGCATCTCTGGAGAGAAGGAACGGGTGACGTTTCGGGTCGAGACCCTTCTTCAGACTGAGAGTCAGAGGAGAGGGGAACTAGACATATGGAAGGGTACAAAGAGCATGTAAGGTGTGAAAAGGACAGATCAAAGCAGATGATGGTCAAGGAAATGTAGAAGGGTCTCGACACGAAACGTCGCCTATTCCTTCTCTCCAGAGATGCTGCCTGTCCCGCTGAGTTACTCCAGCATTTTGTGTCTACCTTCGATTTAAACCAGCATCTGCAGTTCTTTCCTACACATAGAATGGTTAATTGTTAGCTGAGGGGAAAGTGACAATGAGGCATACAAACTGTACAATTAATCAGGAGGACGGTGAAATAATAGAAGACCTAAGGTGATTGAGGGACAGAGAGAGAGGTTACTTGAAGTTAGAGAAATCAATTTTCAGAACGCTGGGTTGTAAACTGCTCAAGCAGAATATGAGATACCCCGTTCCTTCTCTCCAGAGATGCTGCCTGGGTTACTCCAGCAGTTTGTGTCTATCTTCAACGTAAACCTCCCCTATGATCGCGTGGGTTTTCTCTGGATCTTCAGGTGTCCTCCCACACTCCAAAGACGCACATTTTTGTAGACCAATTGGCTTTGGTAAAATTGTAAATTGTCTCTAGTGCGTAGAATGGAGCTAGTGTGCGGGGATCGCTGGTCGGCGTGGACTCGGTGGGTTGAAGAGTCTGTTTCCGCGCTGTATCTCTAAACTAAACTAAACTGAGAATGTGAAACTCGAAATAAAGTTACTTTGGAGTTCAGTCACCTGTAGGAATCTGGTAACCGGTTTGTACATGTCCTCATCAGTGATGTCATTGAGTCTCAATTATCTTTTCATTGATGCTGGCTGAAGGGTAAGTATCATTAAGAAGATCAGGAAATACTCCTCCATTCTTTCTTCAAACAGTACTGGTTTGATCTATTGACGTCTTGGTGCCATGCTGTATCTTTCAATCAATGAATCAATTAATCCCAGCTTGGTTCTTTGACTCTGCAGTTACTCCAGGGGCAATTTAAAGTCAGTGTTTAACCTACCAGCCAGCATGGTATTGGCATGCATAACGTGCCACAGTTTAGCCATTTATAAAATGTGGCCTAGTGGCGCAGGGGTAGAGTTGCTGCCTTACAGCCAATGCAGCGCCGGGGACCCGGGTTCAATCCCGACTACGGGTGCTGTCTGTGCGGAGTTTGTACGTTCTCCCCGTGACCTGCATGGGTTTTCCCCGAGATCTTTGGTTTCCTACCACACTCCAAAGACGTGCAGGTTTGTAGGTTAATTGGCTTGGTGTACGTGTAAATTGTCCCGTGTGTGTATAGGTTAGTGTTAATGTGCGGGGATTGCTGGTCGGTGCAGACCCGGTGGGCTGAAGGGCCTATTTTTGTGCTGTATCTCTAAACTACAGTAAACTAAGCAATATAGAACAGGAAAAGGCCCTTCGGCCCACAATGTCTCTGCTGAACATGACGCCAAGTTAAACTAATCTGCCTGCACATGATCCATATCCCCCCATATCAATGTGCCTATCTAAAAGTCTCTCAAAAGCAGTTATCGTATCTGCCTCCACCACCACCCCTGGCAGCGTATTCCAGGCCTGCAGTATTGTCTGTGTTAAAAAAACAGTCGTTGAACATTGTCACAAAAAGCTGGAGTAACTCAGCAGGACAGGCAGCATCTCTGGAGAGAAGGAATGGGTGACGTAGGGTCTCGACCCAAAACATCACCCATTGCTTCTCTCCAGAGATGCTGCCTGTCCCGCTGAGTTACTCCAGCTTCTTGTGTCCACCTTCAGTTTAAACCTTCTTCTGAAGAAGAAGGGTCTCCAGCCGAAACGTCACCCATTCCTTCTCTCCAGAGATGCTGAGTTACTCCAGCATTTTGTGTTTATCTTCGTGCTTAAACCAGCATCTGCAGTTCCTTCCTTCACATTGAACGTTGTCATTCCCTCACACTCACGCGGCGCAAATGTTCCCAGTCATTTGCTTCGTTTGCTGACGAGTTGCAGATGGGATTGATGGCTGTGCAACCCTCAGTGAGCAAGCTCACTTCTGACTTTATGATGGATTGAAATCCATTAGCGAGCAGCTGAAGATGGTTGGGTCCCAAGCGCCGCTGCGAAGCTCCAGCAGTGATGCCTTGGGCTGGAATGATTGACCTCCAACAACCGGAACCTTTATGCCTCGTATGCATTCTGCACAGGAGACGTTTCCCCTCGAATCCCATTGAGTACATTTCTGCCAGGGTTCCTAGATGGCACATATGGCCACAGCAGAGATAGACACAAAATGCTGCAGTAACTCAGCGGGACAGGCAGCATCTTTGGAGAGAAGGAATGGGTGACGTTTCAGGCCCAGACCCTTCTTCTGGAGAAAGAAAAGTCTGCATTTTGACATCTTGTACAACCCCAGAATGTCTCGTGGCAATAAGCCACCAGTGAAATATTTACTTTAGAAGAATAGTTACTGGCACAATGCACTAAACAACAGCAACATCGTTTTCCCAAACAAGCTGGCCCAGGTAAAACACAGAGTGTTGGAGGAACTCAGTGGGTCAGGCAGCATTTGTGGAGGGAATGGTTACTGGTTGGTGATGTTTCGGGATGAGACCTTTCTTCACTCAAGATTTCAATATTTGCTGTACCTTGTGTCTCCAATCTATTTTGGACGTGGAGAGGATGTTTCCGCTCGTGGGAGAGTCTAGGAGCAGAGGCCACAGCCTCAGAATAAAAGGACGTACATTTAGAACGGAGATGAGGAGGAATCTCTTGAGCCAGAGGGTGGTGAATCTGTGGAATTCATTGCCACAGACGGCTGTGGAGGCCAAGTCATTGGATATTTTTTAGGCAGAGATAGATAGATTCTTGATTAGTGCGGGTGTCAGGGGTTATGGGGAGAAGGCAGGTGAATGGGGTTGAGAGGGAAAGATAGATCAGCCATGATTGAATGGCGGAGTGGACATGATGGTCCGAATTGCCTAATTCTGCTGCTATAACAGAGACCCAGCTTCGATCATGACTACGGATGCTATCTGCACATTCTCCCTGTGACCGCGTGGGTTTTCTCCGGGTGCTCCGGTTTCCTCCCACACTCCGAAGACGTGCAGGATTGCTGCTTCATAGCCCTCGGTACAAATTGTGAAGTTGTCCCTTGTGTGTGCAGGGTTAGCGTACAGGGTGTTCGCTGGTTGGCGTGGATTCGGTTTGCCAAAGAGCCTGTTTCTGTGCTGTGCGTCTAAAGTCTAAAGTCCAATTGTGAACAACTATTTTTTTTACTCATCCATGCAGCTGCTAATAACATCACTCATAATAACTAATAACAAACAAGGGTATATTCTGCTCGTAACACACCATTAAAATCACTTGTGTCCTCTCCATGTTGATATTATTTACTACGGTGCTAAAGCAACATACTGTCGTCTTTAGAATTACAACCTGCTGGTGCCCTAAAGTGCCTTAGGTTCTGATCACAAATGCAAGATCAGAATGAAGCCATTTTACTTCAAATCATTATGTCCCATGTGTTATTTTATTGAAGGTGAAAACAAGACATCAAAGGGGACGAGGCTCAAGGAAGATGTAGAATAGATCATTGTTAACTAGGAGAAGGTGACAACGAGGCATACAGAGGTAATATTTAATCAGGTCGTTCGGTGAACAAGGAAGGGGAGGGATGGAGAGAGAAGCACGGTGGCGCAGCAGTAGAGTTACTGCCTTCCAGCACTTACAGCGCCGGAGACCCGGGTTCGATCCCGACTACGGGTGCTCGTCTGTACGGAGTTTGTACGTTCTCCCTGTGACCGCGTGGATTTTCTCCGAGATCATCGTTTTCCACCCACACTCCAAAGACGTAGAGGTTTGCAGGTTTGTAGGTTAATTGGCTTGGCATAAATGTAAATTGTCCCTAGCGTGTTGGATAGTGCTAGTGTGTGGGGATCGCTTGTCGGTGCGGACTGGGTGGACCTGTTTGGGCGCTGTATCTCTAGAAACTAAAACTAAAAAAAAGAGGCAAAAGCAAGGGTTACTTGAAGTTGGAGGAGTCCCATTCCCGACCATTCCCGACCGTCCTTGAGAAAGGAGAAGTGGAAACTCTGGGACCACTGCTGGCCATATGGTGGAGGCGCTCCCTTAATGCTGTTTGATCGGAAATTATAGATTTGCCTTTAAAGAAAAGACTTCCTTTTATGTAGAACCTGTCTGCTGCAGAATCACCCAGAGCCACGGATTCAGAGGTGATGAATGATTTCTGGCCAAATCAGGGTGTTGTGTCTAACATGGGTGGAGCTGACGATATAATTTATACCTCGACTGGACTCAGTATCTGTTCCCAACACAGAGGCAAAGCAAAGGGTGATATTTAACAGTTCACTTCAGGGTTAGGTTGGATCTCGACACGTGATTTATATTCAACAAGGGTGTTTTTGACTTTGGACTGCAGAGAATAATGAGTGCTATTACATCAGCTGCCCATTATACATCTGTTGCCTTTCACTAATGCTCAAAGTGGAATGTCCCCCAGACTAATATAGTCATCTTCAACTTTAGTTTAAGAATCGAGCGGCACGGTGGCGCAGCGGTAAAGTTGCTGCCTTACAGCGCCAGAGACCGGTGTTCGATCCTGACTACGGGTGCTGTCTATACGGAGTTTGTACGTTCTCCCCGTAGGTTTTCTCCGAGATCTTCGGTTTCCTCCCACACTCCAAAGACGTACAGGTTTGTAGGTTAATTGGCTTCGGTGTATATAAATTCAAAATTGTCACCAGTGTGTTCATGTGCGGGGATCGATAGTCGGTGTGGACTCAATGGGCCAAAGGGCCTGAGTCCGCGCTGTATCTCTAAACTAAAATTAAACCGAACACAAGAAACAGAACCTGTAGGAGGCCATTTGGCCCAAATGCTTGCTCTGCCTTTCACCAAAATGATGGCTGATCTTTTATCCCAGTGACACTTTTCTGCACTAAATCCGTACTCTTTAATGTCCTTAATATTTGAACAATCATTTGATCTTTAACTTGAATATTCTCAGCGAGTGAATCTTCACAAATCCGTTTTGTAAATTGTCACCAGTGTGTGTCGGGTAGTGTTCCTGTGCGGGGATCGCTGGTCGGTGCGGATTCGATGGGCCGAAGGGCCTGTTTCCGCGCTGTCTCTCTAAACTAAAATACCCTGTGCTCACAATTTAATTTGACCTGACCAGGAAGTGTATAGTTATGAACAGTTTATCATGTCAGTGAGTTATTCAAGTTCCGTGACCCATTTTTGCCAACAAAGAAGATATCAAAATCCGCAATTCAATGGCATCATTCAGAAGCTGAAACAAGGTTAATTCCAGGTGTAGAAGCACTCACTGACTGACAAGTTGAGACAGGGAAGTTGGCAGCAATTGAATGTCAAACCTGAAAGAGGTTGAGAATCATAAAAATACTGAATTGTTATGACAAAGAAGGAAACCATATGGCCCATTGATGCGATGCAGTCTCCCAACAGTGCAGTTCGATCCGTCCTAATCTCATCCTGTTTCCTCATTGCCCTGCAATTATTCTCTCTCAAGCGCCTATCCAATTCCTTTTTGAAAATATGTAGCGGGGGAACAGCCGATTCTGGTTTACACCAAAGATAGGCACAAAATGCTGGTGTAACTCAGTGGGTCAGGCAGCATCTCTGGAGAGAAGGAATATCACAGGTTAATTTGTAGGTTAATTGGCTTGTCATACATGTAAATTGTCCCTAGCGTGTAGGATAGTCCTAGTGTGTGGGGATCGCTTGTCGGTGCGGACTGGGTGGACCTCTTTCCGCGCTGTATCTCTAGAAACTAAAACTAAAAAAAAAAGAGGGAAAGCAAGGGTTACTTGAAGTTGGAGGAGTCCCATTCCTGACCGCTGCGCCACCATGCCCCTCGATTAGTACGGGTGTCAGGGGTTATGGGGAGAAGGCAGGGATTAGGAGGGAGAGATAGATCAGCCATGATTGAATGACGGGCTGAAAGGGCTGAATTTGTGCCCGTCAATGAGTGGCTGGCACATTCTTACATCTATGTTTGAAGGCCAGGGTTCTCTATCCCACTCCTGGGTCTCACACACATAATCCACACCCTAGTGCTTGAGGGACTCCTGGACGATAACATTCATTGATGTTCAAATAACACATTAAACGGAGGCACCATCTGTTCTCTCAGATGGATTTAAAAGAGTCTATGACACTCTCTCAAAATAAAGCGCTCCCAGAATCATTGCCAAGATTTGTCCTTCAATCAACATGGTTAAAATTAGAGATGGTTTTCCCTTATCATTTTGGGGAATTCAGTGCTGTCCAATATGGCAACCACGTCTAGAGTCAGGCACAGAGTCATACAGCGTGAAAACAGGCCCTTTGGCCCAACTTGCCCAGTTGTCAGGGGTTATGGGGAGAAGGCAGGAGAAGGCAAGAATCCTTTCTATTACAAGGATAGTATGGTACAACACAAATTTGGAGTTAAATCTAACTACGGGTTGGGTGATGGGTGGGGAGGGATGCGAGGCCCTTTTCTCTTTCTTTCTTTTTTGTCATTTTATTTCTCTATTCCTTTTTTATTTCTGTTATTCACTCACTCTTTGGCTACACCAATTTGGTAGCCTAGGGGTTCTATCCTTGCACATTCCACTTTCTCTCTCTCTTGCTTTTTCTCCTTTCTTTTCTCTTACCTATAGCTAAAAGTCAAAATTGAAGCTGTACAATAACTGTATTATGTCATATAACTGTTTTTAACTGTGTATATGTGGGGGGCGGGGTAGGGGGAAACTTTAAAAATCTCTTCCCTGCACGGGAGACCCGACCTTTTCCCTGTCGGGTCTCCGTTGTCGTTGGGGCCTAGCTCCGTGGAGCGGCCTCCGACCGGGACGACCTGGGGGCTCCAGTCGCGGAGCCTGCGGAGCTGCGGACTTACCATCGTGGGGCTGGCCGTCCTTGGAGCGTGGGGAGCGGTGGTGGCTCGCTGCTGCGGCCCGACTCCGGAGCTCCAGCTGCAGACCTGTGGACTATGATATCGGGAGCTCGCGGGTCCAGGTGAGAGAGCGCTTTCCGGAGCCCCCGCAGCTCAACTTCTCCCGCCCGTGACGCGGGGTTGGAACGACCCGGAGCGGGGCTGTAAATCGCCCGGCGCGGCTTTAATGGCCGCGGGACATTCCAGCGCCCGCCGGGGGCTCCAACTTTGTGACTTTTGGGCCCGGAGCGAGGCCGTACACCGCCCGGCGCGGCCTCAACGGCCGTGGGACTTAACGTTGCCCGCCTGGGGCTTCAACATCGGGAGAAAAATGGTGCAGGGGAGAGAAATGATTTTGCCTTCCATCACAGTGAGGAGGAGATTCACTGTGATGGATGTTTTTCTGTAAATTGAATTGTTTGTTTGTCGTGTAGGAATTGTTTTGTTTGTATGGCTGTGGAAACGGAGTTTTGTTTGAGCCTTTGAGGTTCAAATGACAAGAAATAAAATCAAATCTAATCTAATCTAATCTAATATGCCGTTGGTTATATTTTTGTACACTTGCTTCTAATAAATAAAAATAAAAAAAATAAAAATGAGGAGGCAGGAGAATGTGTTTCGGAGGGAGAGATAGATCAGCCATGATTGAATGGCGGAGTAGACTTGACAGGGCAGATGGCCTAATTCTGCTCCGATCACTTATGAACATGAACTTATGCCCACATCGACCAACATGTATCATCTACACTAGTCCCACCTGCCTGCATCAGCCATGATCAGCCATGATCACATTGAATGGCGGTGCTGGCTCGAAGGGGCGAATAATTTTAGTTTGGAGATACTTCATGGAATCAGGCACTTCGGCCCACCAAGTCCACACCGACCAGCGATCGAACCGGAATTTCTGGCGCTGTAAGCTGCAACTCTACCGCTGCACTACCGTACCACCAAATGTTCTTATATAGGTATAGAGCTGTACAACATGGAAACAGGCCCTTCAGCCAACTTTATCCATGCTGACCAACTTGGCATATTGAGCTAAAACCCAAGTCCTGCATTTAGCTGTAGCCCTCTAAACCCCTCCTATCCATATATCAATCCAAATATCATTTAAGCATCATAATTGTATCCACTTCATATTCATATAATCAGATAGGAGCAGAATTAGGCCATTCGGCCCCGTCAAGTCTATTCCGTCATTCAATCATGGTGGATCTATCTCTCCCTCCTAACCCCATTCTCCTGCCTTCTCCCCATAACCCTGACACCCCTACTAATCAAGAATCTATCTATCTCTGCCTTAAAAATAGTCATTGACTTGGCCTCCACAGCCTTCTGTGGCAACACAGATTCACCACCCTCTGACTGAAGACATTCCTCCTCATCTCCTTCCTAAAGGAATGTCCTTTAATTTTGAGGCTATGACCTCTAGTCCTAGACTCTCCCACCAGTGGAAACATCCTCTCCACATCAACTCTCTCCAGGCCTTTCACTTTTTGGTGAGTTTCAATCCCTCATCCTTCTAAACTTCAGCGAGTAAAGGCCCAGTGCCAACTGCAGAAAAGGACAGAATACTCATCTGTCTAAAACCATCAAAACAAAATTACATATGAGTAAGTAAAATATTGCATTCCAACATGATTAAATCTATTTCTTTTTTGTGCCAGAGAGTTGGTCTCATTCAACATTCCATCCATCTGAAGCAATGCTTTTAACGTGCCACATTTGACAACTTTGAAATAGATTTTTTTTAAACACCACTGGGATTTTCAAATTGTCCTGTGAAATTCTATTGAGCCCATAGAGATGGATTTAATAAGACCTCATGACATTATTTTGAGAATATCACAGGCATTTATTTCTCTGTATTCCCCACCCTGTCGTGCCCACAGTTTCTGGGCCTGCTGGGCTTCATTGCATCCCAACCATTGAAAGCCTTGTTTATACAATGCTCACTTTCACAATTATATCTCAACGGCTCCCTATCTTGCCACAGAGCAGCCGTATAAACCTTTGAGTATCTTACGTTCACCTCCAATTTTGACCACTTTTGCATTCGTGACTCCCTTTTCCTTCATTATTGACCTTCATTGGTTCAAGCTTTCAGCTCGAGATTCCATCCCTAAAGCCCTTAAGCTCACGACCTCTCTTCCTTTAAGGTAATGCCATTGTTATTATACCAAGCAGTTGGTCAATTCTTCTTATCCCACGTTCCTCAGGTTAGTTTAGTTTAGTTTAGTTCCGTTCAGGGGTTCCCAACCTTTTTCATCCCGTTTACCCCTGGAAACTTTAATAGCACCATAAAAGCCCTGTCCCACGGTACGAGTTCATTCCAAGAGCTCTCCCGAGTTTGCCCTGATTCAAACTCGGAGATTTACGGTAATGGCTGCTCGTCGGTACTCGGGCTCTCGTGGACATTTTTCAACATGTTGAAAAATCTTCACGAGTCTTCCCGTGCTTACCTGCCGTTAGCGAGTCTTCTCGAGTACCGGCCGTTAGCGTTACGAGCCGCTAAGAGACGTCCCCGAGCTCCGACGTACCCACTACATTCATTCTCCGTGCTTACCACGAGTTTGATATTTTTTAAACTCGGGAGAGCTCTTGGAATGAACTCGTACCGTGGGACAGGGCTTTAACAATGTTATTTCACTTATTTATGAACAACTAATGATGACCAGATACCAGAACCAAACACAGTCAGTCAATGAGAACAAATATGTACAAATCCACAATCAACAAATTTACCCCATGGATAGGTGAAATTTACCCCAGGTTGGGAACCCTTTGCTTGGTTTATTGCCACATGTAACCAGGTAACAGTTAAAAGCCATTTGTTGACAAGATGGCTTGTGTGTTCATGTGTAGTCTTTCCGCTGACTGGTTAGCACGCAACGTAAGGCTGTTCACTGTTCCTCTGTACACGTGACAATAAACTAAACTAAATTAAATTAAACCACATTCCTTGGCTTGATGCCAGTGGCTGGGAGATTACACCCATGTGGAACATCTTGGGCCATTTTATCTTGTGCTGGTCATTAATAAATCCAATGTACCTCGGTCCACGTGATAACAATCAGCTAAACTAAGGGACACATATTAGTATTATATGATGACCCACCTTTAGCCAGGTGGCTTGGTGCATAGGACAAAATATTAGAGTTATAGTCAAAAAAGCAATGGAAACAGGTCCTTCGGCCCAACTTGCCCATGCCGACCAAGATACTCCATCTACACTAGTCGCACCTGCCCGCGTTCAGCTCAGAACCCTCTAAACCTTTCCCATCCACGTACCTATCCAAATGTCTTTAAAATGTTCTCATAATACCTGCCTTAACTACCTCCTTTGGCAGCTCGTTCATTTTACCCACCAACCTCTTTGTGAAAAAGCTGTTCGCACGACCAGCGATACCCGCACGCTAATACTATTTCACACACACTGGGGACAATAGTTTTACATTTTTCTACCAAGCCAATCAACCTACAAACCTGCACGTCTTTGGAGTGTGGGAGGAAACCGAAGATCGCGGAGAAAACCCACGCAGGTCACGGGGAGAACGTACAAACTCCGTACAGACAGAACCTGTATTCAGGATCGAACCCGGGTCTCTGGTGCTGTTAGGGAATGTAAGGCAGCAACTCTACCGCTGCGCCACTGTCCACAGAGCCCTGCCTTGTTGCATCCACGTAGAGAGAAGATTCACCTTTCTGTGGATCCATCAGTTCCTAAACTAACAAAGTTTAAAAATATGTGAAAAAATATATATTTCAGTTACAGGAAGTACAGCTTGTAAGACTCGGTAGTAAGCAGGGATCGTATACCCAACCCTGTTCTTATCTACACGTAGAGTGCTATAAAACACACACAAACACATACAAGTCATTGAAGGAAACACTCCAGCGATGATTAACCTGGTAACGAGATGCATAGATGGTGAGATATAGAACAAATGAATGAAAGCTATGCCAAAAAGTTATCATGATAAAGCAAAATAGATTGTAACCTGTATGTTAGGTGATGATATGTTAACAGATGTGTTTTGTTGGCAGGGATTGCAAGCAGACAGAAATACATCTAAGGCACCATTAGATCAATTAGTTCAGTAGATGTTGGTGACAACTCTACCGTAACAGAATCATGGATTTGTTTCCACTTTCCACCATTAATCTGCCGAGTTAAATATCCCATACAAGCAGAAAATCCTTACGATCGTGGCATCCACATAAAAGGTCTGTGTCGACATTCAAAGGAACATCTTTCATTAGAATTTCTTAAAAGGAGTAGCTGACTGGATTTAAATGGATCCAATGTTTATGAAGGAACTGCAGATGCTGGATTACACCAAAAATATACACAAATGCTGGAGTACTTCAGCAGGTCAGGCAGCATCTCAGGGGTGCTGAACTCTATCATCCACCTCTTTGGTGACCCTCAGACTATCCTTGATTAGACTTTACTGGCTTTACCTTGCACTAAACGTTATTCCCTTATCATGTATCTACACACTGTAAATGGCTCGATTGTAATCATATATTGTCCTTCTGCTGACTGGATAGCACGCAACAAAAGCTTTTCACTGTACCTCATTACACGTGACAATCAACTAAATGAAACTAAAAGGAATAGGTGACATTTCAGGCCGAGATATCTGAAGAAGGGTCTCGACCCAAACCGTCACCTATACCTTTTCTCCAGAGATGCTGCCTGACCCGTTAAGTTACTCTAACATTTTGGGTCAATCTTCAATGGCCCTAACTCAGTCCTGTGTTTTGAATACAAATTAAAATGGATGTTTTCAGATCACCAAATATGATAAAATATGTATCACCACACTGTTGGTTTTGCTGAGGTGGATTCTTTAGCATTTGGCAAAACATTGCCGATTAATAAATATTTTCAAACGAGGTAATCAATCAAAATCAATTTCTCTCTTGAGAACTGGAAATTCTCCAACAATGCGGGGGGGGGGAAGTTTCCAGGAGGTTTACAACAGAAACAACTAATGTTCTTAATCATAATTCATAATTGCCTTCAATTCAGAGCTTTGATCTGCCCTTGGAATACAAGCTTTGTGACCAGTCGCACAGGTGTGTTCTGCTCAACTGTAATTACCTGCATTTAGGCTCAAATGAAGTGGAGCTGAGGAGATTTAAAGTGATTGCAGGTGTAGTTGGGGAATTGCAAAAAGGTCAGACTTTAATTGGCTGCTGACAACTGCAGCTATAGGTAATTGTTTTGTTGAACAATGGCTACATCTGCATTGAGAACCTGGGTACAAAGCGATGAGGCACCCCTCACCAACACTCATGCCACCCAACTGAAGGCACGATGGCACAGCGGTCGAGAGCTGCTGCCTCACAGCTCCGGAGAACTGGGTTTTGATCCAGACTACAGTTGCTGCCTGTACGGAGTTTGTACCTTCTCACCGTGACTGCGCTGGTTTTCTCCGGGTGCTTCGGTATCCTCCCACACTCCAATGACGTGCAGGTTTGTGAGTTTATCGACTTTGGTAAATTGTTCCTAATGTGTAGGATGCGAACCTGGGTTAATATAGGGTAGCCAAAGTGCTGGAGAAACTCAGCGGGTGCAGCAGCATCTATGGAGCGAAGGAAATAGGCAACGTTTCGGGCCGAAACCAAAAGGAAATAGGCAACGTTTCGGGCCGAAACCAAAAGGAAATAGGCAACGTTTCGGGCCGAAACCCAAAGGGTTTCGGCCTGAAACGTTGCCTATTTCCTTCGCTCCATAGATGCTGCTGCACCCGCTGAGTTTCTCCAGCACTTTTGTCTACCTTCTAACTAACTAAAACAAACGTGAATGGTTTTGAGGGTGGGGATAGCTTTGGGCAAGTTAACTCTTGAACCATCCAGAAGGATTAAGGATAATCGGATACAAAGTAGTTATGTTCTCAAAACACTTATGTTTTAAAAGTCCAAAGTATTTAAGGTTGTTTTATTTGATTTTACTCTTATGGCCACAACTCTTTGTGAAAAAGTGTCAAGCTATAATCTTCAGCCCACCGTGGGTGCGATGGGTGCAGGTTTCATCGCGTGCTAACCAGTCAGTGGAAAGACATGATGACAATACCTCTTGTGTGGATGGGGCATGTTGGTTAGCATGGGCAAGTTGGACCGAATGGCCTGTTTCCACATTGTCTGAAGAAGGGTTTCGGCCCGAAACGTTGCCTATTTCCTTCGCTCCATAGATGCTGCCTCACCCGCTGAGTTTCTCCAGCAATTTTGTCTACCTTGCGCATTGTATAATTCTAATTCTGGTTAATTTCAAACACTGTTGCATCTGGTCAAAATAGCCTTTTAAGTTTTAAGAGATGCAGCGTGAAAACGGGCCCTTTGACCAGAAATCCCCACACACCAGCACCAACACACACACATGCACGCACGCTCATGCACACACACACACACACACAACAATTTTACATTTATACCAAGCCAGCTGACCAACAAACCTGTACGTCTTTGGAATGTGGGAGGAAACCAATTATCTCATGTGTAGGATGCAAAACTGGGATAACATAGAACTAGTGTATAGGTGGTTAATGGTCGGTGATTAGTACGGGTGTCAGAGGTTATGGGGAGAAGGCAGAAGAATGGGATTAGGAGGGAGAGATAGATCAGCCATGATTGAATGGCGGAGTAGACTTGAAAAGAGCTTGCGAGCTGCATGGAGGACAGAGATGTGTGGTGCGTCCGTCACCGTGCCTGTCGGAAACCAGCTCCACTGCGTCGCTAATGTTTTCAAATATGATGAATGAAGTAGACTTGATGGGTCGAATCGCCTAATCCTACTCCTATTCCTTCTGACCTTACGAACTCGGAGAAAATCCACACGGCTCACGGGGAGAAAGTACAAACTCCATACAGACAGCACCCGTGGTCGGGATCGAACCCGGGTGTTTGGCACTGTAAGGCAGCAAATCTACCGCTGTGCCACCATTCTGCTGAACATACAAAGTTGATGTCGACTTAAAAAGATATTACTGCAAGTTGCGGAGAATCGGAGATCATTCAACGTAATATCCTGAATGATGTTTTGTGGAGAGAATGGAATGCAGCAGTTTTGTGGAGTTTTCTTTGGTAGTTCAGATGGTGAAGGGTTAAAGTAATTTACTCCAAGCACATGGGTCAAGGACTTTTATTGTGTTTGCGTGGGTGATGGTGCTAGCGAGAACACAGGTGCAGCGATAGCAGTGAGCAAGCGGCCGTACAGGCAGCAAGATAATGTAACAGGTGTGCGGAGGGCAGGAGTCTGCTGTGTACGTAATTGAGAGGACAAAATGTCCTTGCATAACTGAAGGCATTGCATTTGACATTAGCTGCTTTAAAAAAAAAAAATAACCAGTCAGAATAGATTTGGACGAAATGGCCTTTTTTAAGGAGCTGAACTTATCCCTTGTTCAGTCGTTCTGATTATTGATTCTTTTTTTAATTACATGTCCCGACAAAATTCTTTGCAAATTTGAAATCCACTTAAAAATGCAACAGAATAATTTTGCAAATGTCATGTCTGAGTAAGGATCCTGGATATTTTGTACTGTATCACTGTCACCTT
The DNA here is from genome assembly GCA_038087875.1 of Malacoraja senta. Lineage (NCBI taxonomy): Eukaryota > Metazoa > Chordata > Chondrichthyes > Rajiformes > Rajidae > Malacoraja > Malacoraja senta. The sequence continues at coordinate 21,730,439 of CM075989.1, forward strand.
ATTGGATTAAAACATAGACACACAGGGTGGCGCAGCGGTAGAGTTGCTGCCTCACATCGTCAGAGACCAGGGTTCGATCCTGACTACGGGTGCTGTCTGTACGGAGTTTGTACCTTCTCCCCGTGACCTGCGTGGGTTTTGCCCGGGTGCTCCGGTTTCTCTCCCACACTCCAAAGACGTGCAGGTTTTGTAGGTCAACTGGCTTGGTGCAATTGTAAATTGTCCCTAGTGCGTGTATAAGGGTAGTGTTAGTGTGCGGGGATCGCTGGTTGGTGCGGACTCCGTGGGCCGAAGGGCCTGTTTCCTCGTTGTATCTCAAAACTGAACTGACCTAAAATAACCTTGAACTGACTTGAGCTGAAAGATGAAGAAAGAGAACAAAGGTTTGTTTTTTTAACAATCAAAGAGAGTGAACCACCACTTCTGATACTTTGCAAATATAGAACAGAGATAATAGTTAGGTTGTGGTATGAACTTCCCAGCTGTTGCTATCATATGTACAGGGAGATACAGTACAATCTGCAATCCGACTTCAGTCTAAAACTCAAATCAGCACTGTAGACTCTCAATGTAAGAATCAAGGATGCAAACATGTACTCCCATGCGAAAAGCCAGAGAAAATCAAAGATTAAAGCTTAATAATTTGTACTTTTAATGAAATTTAAACATCTGGCAGTCAGAGGTTAAATATGTTCCAGAGAAAAGTGAACTTAAAAGTAAATGTAACTTGCTGATATGTGAAGGGAGGAACTGCAGATGCTGGTTTCAACCGAAGATAGACACAAAAAGCTGGAGTAACTCAGCGGGACAGGCATCATCTATGGAGAGAAGGAATAGGTGATGTTTCGGGTCGAGACCTGAAATGTCGCCTATTCCTTCTCTCCATAGATGCTGCCTCACCCGCTGAGTTTCTCCAGCATTATTGTCTACCTTCTGTCTATAATCATTGTTAATATGAAATGCCTTTGTTGGGTCATCTCAGAATCACCTCTGTTCCAAGGAGAGCACCCCTTCTTCATCATTCTATTTGCATAACTAAAGGTGTTCATCACTGGAATCCCTTCAAGTTAGTTTAGTTTATTGTCACGTGTACCGAGGTACAGTGAAAAGCTTTTGTTGCGTGCTAACCAGTCAGCAGAAAGACAATACATGATTACAATCGAGCCATTTACAGTGTGTAGATACATGATAAGGGAATAACGTTTAGTGCAAGGTAAAGCCAGCAAAGTCCGATCAAGGATGGTCCAAGGGTCACCAATGAGGTAGATAGTAGCTCAGGACTGCTCTCTGGTTGTGGTAGGATGATTCAGTTGCCTGATAACAGCTGGGAAGAAACTGTCCCTGAATCTGGAGGTGTGCGTATTCACACTTCTATACCTTTGGCCTGAGGGGAGAGGGAGTGGCTGGTGTGCGATTCGTGTTAGAATATGCTGCTGGCCTTTCCAAAACCTTCATTCCATTCCCAACTCATGGACCTAGACCTGGTGAGAAAAATCTGCTCGTGGCCAAGTCAATGTTTTATTAGACTCAGACTTGGTCCCTTGGAGCGCAGGAGGATGAGGGGTGATCTTACAGAGGTGTACACATTTAGGAGAGGAATAGACGCAGCAGGGTAAATGCACAGAATCTTTTGCTCAGAGTAGGGGAATTGAGAACATAGGTGTAAGGTGAGGGGGAAAGATTTAATTGGAATGTAGGGGATAACTTTTTTACACAAAGCGTGGAGGTTGTACGGAACAAGCTGCCGGAGGAGGGAGTTGAGGCAGGTAATATCTTTACATTTAAGAGAAAATTGGATAGGTACATGGATAGGATGGGTTTCAAGGGATATGGGCCAAACGCAGGCAGGTGGGACCAGTGTAGATGTGACATGTTAGTCGGTGTGGGCAAGTTGGGCTGAAGGGCCTGTTTCCATGCTGTATGACTCTATGACAAATGGACCAGAGAGTTGCAAATTGTGTAGGGAATTGATGCGGAGTTAATTGTTTAGGAAAATAGATGGAGAGGGGAGAGGAACAATGGATGCAAGTTTAGCCTCTGGCCTGTGTAGTCTTATTAAACTCAGATGTTCCAGGAGTGATCAACAATGTCTGGTCCTAGAAGGTCGGCACGGTGGCGCAGTGGTAGACTTGCTGCCTCTCACAGCGCCAGAGACCCTAGTTCGATCCCGACTACGGGTGCTGTCTGTACGGAGTTTGTACGTTCTCCCCGTGACCTGCGTGGGTTTTCTCAGAGATTTTCGGTTTCCTCCAACACTCCAAAGACGTACAGGTTTGTAGGTTAATCTGCTTGGTATAAATGTAAAATGTAAAATTGGTCCGTGTGTGTGTGTGTGTGTGTGTGTGTGTAGGGCAGTGTTGTGTGGGGATCGCTGGTCGGTGCGGACTAGGTGGGCCAAAGGGCCTGTTTCTGCACTGTATCTCTACACTAAACTAAACTATTTATTCTGTTTAAGAAGGAACTGCAGATGCTGGAAAATCGAAGGTACACAAAAATGCTGGAGAAACTCAGCGGGTGCAGCAGCATCTGTGGAGCGAAGGAAATAGGCAACGTTTCAGGCCGAAACCCTTCTTTAGACTGGATAACTAAATAACTATTTATTCTGTGGCAAACATTGAACACAGTGACTCGCTGCACATTTGTAGGGTTGGAAACCGGCCCTTTGGCCCAACTTGCCCGTGCCGACCAACGTGCCCCTTCTACTCGGGTCTCGCCCTCCCATGTCAGTCATCCACATTCACAAGATGCGGTAGCAAATGGACATTGTGTGCGGAAGCGCTGTTTATTCCGGTCCCATTCTGTTTGCTGCCTCTTGCTCCAGATATGTCATTGTCAAACTGAGGATTTATAAACCATATTTATGTCGGTACCAAATCAGGAGTGTAAACGGGGCAACTGGTTTATAAGCAAATGTCTGACACGTTATTGAATGCAGTTAAAAGATTTATAAAATACGAAGTGAAGCTGCCAAATAGGATGTAATGTAAATGGTGATTATGAAATGTGTGCTGTAAATCTGATGAATGTCTAATCTGGACCAACTCTATTCACTTAAGTCGAGTTTATCGTGAGACCTGTTATTAGTACAATGACTATAGATTGAACATGCTCTGGGGTTTTCAGTGATAGATTTTGATATATATCTCTTTGATGTATGCAATAAATTAAAATGCTTATATTTCACTGGACTTAATATACTCATAATGCATGGTTGCATAGTATTGGGAAATAGACAGTCAGAGAGGTAAAAGATGGGCAGTTATATTTTGCAGGAAGTTGCCGACTGTGCAGAATAAAAACCGGGCAGTTTGCGAGTTAACAAACGGTCAAGACCGAGTCCTTTCAATGCCAGATATTCCTGTTTATAATATCACACGCACAGACTATTGGTATCATTACGATTTGCATCTGGCGTGCTTGAACGGGGCAAGGAATATCTAAGTGGCAGAAACTGGTGAGCAATTTAAATGTGCCATTGACTGGATGGTAATCGAAAAGCATTACATTTTAGTTTACAGATACAGCGTGGAAACAGGCCCTTCGGCCCACCGAATCCGTGCCAACCAGCGATCACCCGCGCACTTTCACTATCCTACACTCACAAGGAACAATTTACAATTATACACGGGGAGAACGTACAAACTCCGTACAGACTGATTCCTGGGATGTCAGGTCTTTCATATGAAGAAAGACTGGATAGACTTGGCTTATACTCGCTAGAATTTAGGGGATTGAGAGGGGATCTTATAGAAACGTACAAAATTCTTATGGGGTTGGACAGGCTAGATGCAGGAAGATTGTTCCCGATGTTGGGGAAGTCCAGGACAAGGGGTCACAGATTAAGGATAAGGGGGAAATCCTTTAAGACCGAGATGAGAAAAAACTTTTTCACACAGAGAGTGGTGAATCTCTGGAACTCTCTGCCACAGAGGGTAGTTGAGGCCAGTTCATTGGCTATATTTAAGAGGGAGTTAGATGTGGCCCTTGTGGCTAAAGGGATCAGGGGGTATGGAGAGAAGGCAGGTACAGGATACTGAGTTGGATGATCAGCCATGATCATATTGAATGGCGGTGCAGGCTCGAAGGGCCGAATGGCCTACTCCTGCACCTATTTTCTATGTTTCTATCTATGTATCTATGACAGCACCCGTGGACTGGAGTGAGCCCGGGTCTCTGGCGCTGCAAGCCCCGAAAGGCAGCACCTCTACCTCTGCGCCACCGTGCCATCCCGGTGTTAAATCAACATCAGGAGATAGGGATTTGGGTTGATTGCTTTGTTCAATGTTAGGTATGGATGCAACTTTATTTTGCCTTGGTAAACTATTTGGCCAGTTCTCCTTTGTTTTTGTTCAATTTAAATTAGTTCCTGGATGGGAGCATAACGGATCTTTGTATGACAATCAGTGGCATATTATCCATCTCAGCTGTGGGCCAGGCATGTTACCAGAAGATTATTTACCACCTGTTACTGAGTATAATCTGATAAATGCTCGCAGATATTTACAAATTCAAGTTGAGTTGGAATGAAAGACTTGTATTTTTCAATTGCATGACACCTTCACATGTTGAATAGCAAAGATGTACACCAGTTACTATTGTATTGTAGATAATATGGTAGCCCACTTTTTACACTCAACATCCCACAAACTGCATAAAGATAAAATGACCTGACCATTTGCTTCTGAAGTAGGGTCTCGACCCGAAACGTCGCCAATTCATTCTCTCCATAGATGCTGTCTCGCCCGCTGAGTTTCTCCAGCTTTTTTTGTCTACCTTCGATTTTTCAGTAGAGGAGGGGGAGAACAAAAGGAGGGGCTGACGTGCTTTGTAAATTTGTCAGCACCAGAGGTGGCCTCTATTTGTATGCATTGGGTATGCAAGCAAAGAATTTCACTGTGTCTTTAAAGTATTCCATCCATTGCATCATTGTGATGGCTAAAGCAAATCAAAGCTGCATTCAGCATCTTAGTAACTTTGATGTTTGAATAAAATATGTCTTAATCTAAAAGTGTCAGTGAGCTAATGATGTCAAAGGATCTCTGTGAAACCATCTTCCAGGAGACATATGAATGAGACTGTAATCTTGAGAAACAAATATGACTTCTGCAAGAGTTCTGGCACCTGACTGCAGGTACTGCCGGTTCGGAGTTTGTACGTTCTCCCTGTTTCTCCGGGTGCTCCGGTTTCCTCCCACATTCCAAAGACATGCGGGTTTGTAGGTTAATTGGCCTCTGTAAATTGTCCCTAGTGTGCAGGGTAGAATTAGTGTACGGGTGATCACTGGGCAATTGGCTTCTGCAGATTGTCCCTAGTTTGTGGGATAGAACTAATGTATGGGTGATCGTTGGTTGGCACAGAGTCAGTGGGCCGAAGGGCCTGTTTCCACGCTGTATCTCTAAACCTAACCAAACTAAAAAATGAGCTGAGTATAGAAACTAGACATGAATTGTGTCACCCCTTTAGGTGCCTTGACCAAGATTAACGAACGCTGCAGGGATCGGAGCAATTCCACGTCAAATTTTGCAATTGATTTGTGGTACTGCAGTGTTAGAGTGCAGAGTTATTCTTTGTTGAAGTCTTCCTTGCTTTCACAAGGGGTAGGATGACATGGCGTGCACTAACAAGGTGACTGCCACTACTCTCAGCCTCAATAACAGGAGGAAATATCTGCTGGAAGGCACAAGTACTATTTGACTGGCCCAATCATTCATTCTGGATAAGGCTGATCTTTCTGACTGCCCATTGGAAATATTTCCCTTGGGATTACTGTCCTTTGTAAAGAGCAATGGTTACAAAGGAAAGTGCTCGGCAAGGAACACTGTGTTCCACTTTTATAGCATTTATGATGGTCTTTCATAGGTGTATAAAGTCTTTCTGAAACACAAGTGGTACCTGTTAGTGACCTGATTTGCTCCCTTGCTGAATCCAAGTACCACCATAACAGTAAACTACAAGATAAAAGCTCCACTTACACTTACTCAAGTAGTCCTGGATCAAATGGCTTATCTATGCTTAAATTGTCTGCAGTTAAAAGTATAAATGTTATTTCTGCCAATGGGGTTTTCAGAGCCAATAGTTGAAAGATTACATAGAACATAAGTACAGCACAAGAACAGGCCCTTCGGCCCACAATATCCATGCCCAAAATGATTCCAACTCTTATCTGCCCGGACATAATCCATACACCTCCATTGCCTGCATATGTTGATCCAAAAATTCTCTTATAAGCTACTATCATATCTGACTCCACCACCACTGGCCTGTAATTCCCTGGATTCATTACACTTTCCTTCTTAAGTAAAGGAACAACATTAGGGTAGCATGGTGGTGCAGCTGGTAGAGTTGCTGCCTCACAGCAACAGAGACCTGGGTTCGATCCTGACTTTGGGTGCTGTCTGTGTGGAGTTTGAACATTCTCCTTGTGACCGTGTGGGTTTCCTCTGGGTGCTCTGGTTTTCTCCCACATCTCAAAGATGTGTGAGTTTGTAGGTTAATATGCATCTGTAAAATTGCCCCTGGTGTGCAGGGAGTGGTGTGAAAGTAGTTTAACATACAACTAGGTTTGAACGGGCAATTGGCCAACATGGACTCGGTGGGCCGAAGGGCCTGTTTCCATGTTGGATCTCTGAACAATAGCTACTCTGCAGCCCTCAAGGCTGTGGCTGGAGTAGACACAGTGATCTTCATCTAGGTGCTTGCAATCTCCTCTCTTGTTTTACTCAATAACCTGGGATAGATCCCATCATGTCCTGGGGATTTATTCACCCTAATTGACTTCGAGGGCCCCAACACCACCTCCTTCTTAATCTCAACCTGCCCTTGCATATTAGTAACCTCCTCACTGAATCACACCATCCTCTATGTCCTTCTCCTTGGTGGAAACAAGTGCAAAGTACCCATTTAGTACCTAACCTAATCCCCAAACTCCAAGCACAGAATCCCTTCTTCCTACCCAATGCACTCCTTATCTCTGATTACCCTCCTGTTGTTAAAGTAGGTACAAAAAGTAAATTTCTTTTCTCCAACTCACCAAGCCATTTCATGGCTCTTTTTGGCACTTCTAATTGCCCACTTAAGTCATTTCCTCTTCTTTACATTCCTCAAAGGTCCTGTCTAATTCCATCCTCTTAAACCTTGCATGCTCTTCATTTTATTATTTTTTGGACCAAATTTACAACATCTTTTCTCATCTAAGGTTCCTTTTCTTTGCCATCCTTATCCCTCCTCTTTACTGGAACATGCCGCTTCTGAACTTCTACCAACTGGCCTTGAAATGCCTCCAGATGTGGACCTACCCAATGGTAGCTACTCCCAGAGTAGCCCTCTCGAGCTCCTGCCTAATAATGTTGTCGTTTGTTTTACCCCAATTTAGTACCTTCCCACATGTCCTGCCTTCTCCCTATTCAAAACAATCTTAAAACTTATGGAGTTGTGATCACTATACCGAGTTTAGTTTAGTTTTAAGGGCCTGTGACACTCAGCCAATTTTTTGGGCGACTACAGGCAACTACCGGAAAATTATCAACATGTTGAAAAATGTTCAGCCACAGTGGGCGACAATTTTTGCTGTTGTATGGTGATGTAGGTTGCCGTAGGCTGTCGCCAGGTGACGCAGGTGAATTCCATTAAAACTAGTCCCTGGCATTCGCCTAAGTGGGACAGGCCCATTAGTGTTAGTTTTAGTTTAGAGTCTAGCACAGAAACAAGCCCTTCGGCCCATCGAGTCTACGACTACGATCACCGCACACTCGCACTATCCTACACACTAGGAATAATGTACAATTTTACCGAGCCGATTAGACTAAAAATCTGTGTGTCTTTGTTGTGTGGGAGGAAACCGGAGTAGTCGGAGAAAACTCGCGCAGGTCACGGGGAGAACATACAAACTCCTTACAGGCAGCACCCGTAGTCGGGATGTGTAGGATTGTGTTGATGTGTGGGGATCGCTGGTTGGCGTGGACTCGGTGGGCCAAAGCGCCTGTTTCCGCGCTGTATCTGTAAACTAAGCTGAAACTAAGTCCAGAGGCAAGGTCAAGCAGATGCTTCTGGAGATGACCGGACCCCAAAATAAAAGTAGAGTCAATTCTCCAGAAGAAGCAAATCCTGGCAAGAGGCAGCGATATTTCCCTGAAGAGGCGATAACTGTTGGTGACGTGCACTTGTGAATATACAGTCCTGTAATCTGAAGACCAGCTGTCTATGAAAGACCATTGAAGTCGTTCCCAGAGGTGGCATTGTGGAGAGATTTCACGTTCTATTATATCGCGGTCCCTCACCATTCAATAGACTGGTCCATTCAGTGATAAAGGAAAAAGTCACTGATTTCTTTACACTCTGTGTTATTTTTGACTTTTTTATTTGGTAACGTTTTGAGAAGCAGTATGATTTGAACAACACAATCCTTGTCTCCGAGTTAATCGACCATATGTTAGTATCGTATTGCACTCTACACTAATTGTCCAGGTTTCAGGCATTCTCATCCAACCACTGGATACGGCATCCCACTGGGGAAGTTTCCATCGGCTTGAAGCGACATTGATGCCTTCATGCTAACTTGAGAAGACTGTAGATCGATGGATTAAATCTGCAGTGTCACAATGTTGGCTACAGGAGAAAGTAGAGGCCAAGAAACAGGAGCGAGAGAATAAACAGGAAACGTAATTCATTGTGAAGGAAGGAACTGCAGATGCTGGTTTAAACCGAATATGGACACTAAAAGCTGGAGTAAGTCAGCAGGACAGGCAGCATCTCTGGAGAGAAGCAATGGGTGACGTTTCGGTTCAAGACCCTTCTTCAGAATCGACCCGAAACGTCACCCATTCCTTCTAGACCGCTAAGATCTTCTGAGACCAATCTGTTAGTGATTCCCAGAGTAAATACAAAACATGGGAAAGCAGGATTTAGTTACTATGCAACAAATAGCTGGAATAAACTTCCTGAAGATTTAAGACTTGCCCCTACTTTCATTACTTTTAAAACAAGACTGAAAACTTTTATGTTTACTTTAGCTTTCAGCTAAATCTTAACTACATTGCACTTTTAACTTTTGCTCTTTTCTATTATGCATTTATAACTTTGCTTTTATTTTCTTTTAATTCTTCTATTTTATTTCATTTATTATTTCATTTTATTGTATGACATGTTTTTATGTGAAGCACTTTGAGTCTGCCTCGTGTATGAAATGTGCTATATAAATAAAGTTGCAGTTGCAGTTGCAGTTCTCTCCAGAGATGCTGCCTGCCCCGCAGAGGTACCAGGTTTTTGTGTCTATTTTCTTTAATTTTTTATTTTATTGGATTTGATTTGGCTTTTTAAGTCATATAAAGTCACTTTAAGTTATAAAGTCATAGGAGTTCATTTGTATGTAGGGGTGTCCATAAGTCAGCCTTGTAATGTACGTGTAACCCAGGAACAGCCAGTATTAGTTTAGTTTAGAGATACAGCGTGGAAACTGGCCCTTCGGCACGTTGAGTCTGCACCTACAACAATCACCTGTACACTAGTTCTATCCTACACATGTGGGATGATTTACAGAGGCCAATTAAGTTATAAATCTGCACGTCTTTGGAGTGTGGGAGGAAACTGGAGCACTTGGAGGAAATCCACACAGTAGCAGAGAGAATGTATAGTCGGCACCCGTAGGCAGGATTGGAACTAGCATTGGTAGAGGAACAGCATCTCATCTTTTGTTTGGGCAGCTTACAACCCAGTGATATGACTTTTGATTTTGCTAACTTCAAGTAACCCCTGCACTCTCTCTCTCTCTCCATCCCTCCCCCATCCAAGTCGCACCAGGTTCCCGTTCTCACCTAGCAAACAACTAACAATGGCCAGATTCCTTTATCATCGTTAATTTTTTGCATATCATTCATTTGTTCTCTTTCACTCCACATCACCTTCTATATCTGTCATTTCCCTTTTCCCCCGACTCGCAGTCTGAAGAAGGGTCTCGACCCGAAACGTCACCCATTCATTTTCTCCAGTGATGCTGCCTGTCCCGCTGAATTACCCCAGCATTTCGTGCCTATCTTCGGTGTAAACCAGCATCTGCAGTTCCTTCCTGCACATTTCACTGGCATTGGTCCTGTATTCCATGATAGAAGGCACCAATGTTATCTGTAGATAATCTATAGATTGGCTCTAATCTGTTTGAATAATGGCACAGGATTGATGAACTGAATGTGCCAACTCTGCCTGCATGCTCCTCTACAAAATGTATCTTGAAATGTGTTAAAGAAGGAACTGCAGATGCTGGAAAATCAAAGGTACACAAAAATGCTGGAGAAACTCAGCGGGTGCAGCAGCATCTATGGAGCAAAGGAGATGGGCAACGTTTCGGCCCAAAACGTTGCCTATCTCCTTCGCTCCATAGATGCTGCTGCACCCGCTGAGTTTCTCCAGCATTTTTGTGTATCTTGAAACTTCTTGTGTTCTGCATTAATGGACTGGGCAGAGTTGCTGCCTCACAGCGCCGGAGACCCGGGTTCGATCCCGACTACGGGTGCTGTCTGTACGGAGTTTGTACGTTCTGCCCGTGACCTGCGTGGTTTTCCCCCGAGATCTTCTGTTTCCTCCCACACTCCAAAGACATACAGGTATGTAGGTTGATTAGCTTGGTGTATGTGTAAATTGTCCCTACTGTCTGTAGGATAGTGTTAATGTGCAGGGATCGCTGGTCGGCGCGGACTCAATGAGCCAAAGGGCCTGTTTCCTCGCTGTATCTCTAAAATCTAAGCTAAAAAATATTACTCACAACGTCATCCCATTGCATCTAAATAGCAATCATGGCAGATGACGAAAGTTGAATTATATGCTCATTGAAAATTGCTTCAGTGATCTCACTTGCTTCTCCAGTTTATTTTAAACTTCAGTTTAAACTATTATTGTCTAACTTTCATCTTTATCACATAACATGTTAAAAGTGCTAACCGAACTTCAAACATGTTAATGAAAAATATAGAAATTGTCATTGGCATTCACAATATGCACCCATGAAATGCAAGTGGACCCATTTAAACAATTCACAATGAACTTGGTTGTGAGCAACCATCTGAAAATGGATCCTAATTTTAATGGCACATTTGTACAATGCATAATTGAAAGAATGAACCCACTCAATAGCCACCGATGTTTAATATTCATGTCCCCTTCCTTTCTCGATTTTTAAGATATATATGCTAAATAGTAGATACAAATGCACATGAATAATTGCCATTCACATTATATGTATTCCTAATGTATAAGCTTGGATATGTCTCAATAGTTGATTACTCATTTTTAATAGGCTTCCCTTAAAGGTCAACTTTTGGGACACTAAAGTTGTATTCTGTCACTTCTATATTCAAAAAGACCTTTTGTTGTTTGTCAGTTTAGACCGATAACAAATTGTACTTTTGGATATTTTAATGCAAATTTCACAAATTATATATGTAAATAAATTTACATTTAAAATCAAGGAAGAAAGAAATTTGGAATGTATTTGATGTCTTTGCCAGCTCTTAAACGCAACTCAAAGTTCATGACTGGAAATGCATTGGTTGAGGTCCTCATGCTGCCTGCTATTTAGCTCAATTGCTGAGAAGATATCATTCGTTCTAGGAACAAGATTAAGCCTTTTGAGTCAACACTGCCATTCAATCGTGGCTGATTTCTCTTTCCATATCAACCCCATTCTCCTACCTTCCTCCCGTAACCCCTGACATCCTTATGGACCTGTCCACTTAGGCGACTCTTTAGGCGACTATCAGGGACTAGTTTGAATGAAATTCACCCACTACACCTGGCGACAACCTACGACAGCAAAAAATGTCGCCACTGTTGCCCAAACATTTTCAACATGTCCTGTAGTTGCCTAAATGGGACAGGCTCATTATTAATCAAAAAATTGTCAATTGCATGCAGATATTCAGAAGTACATAGAAATATTCAGCATACATTGCGGGTGTCAGGGGTTATGGGGGGGGAGGCAGAAGAATGGGGTTACAGGGAAGAGATAGATCAGCCATGATTGAATGGTGGAGTGGAATATTTAATGGATGGGCCGAATGGCCTAATTCTTCTCCCATCACATGACTTAATGACCTTATGACCCTAAGACGGGTGGCACAATCCTTTGGAAAACATGGGATTGATGGGTTTGGTACAAGAGTTGGCATAGATTCGTTGGGCCAAAAGATCTCCTTCAAAGACATTAGAAGCAAAGAATATACACGATTATATACTTTTACAGGGCAGCACCGTGACTCGGCGGTAGAGCTGCCATCTCAAACCGCCAAAGACTCTGGTTCGATCCTGACCTCGGGGACTGTCTATGTGGAGTTTGCACATTCTCCCTGTGGTTTCCAGGTGCTCTGATTTCCTCCCATAGACGTGCGGGCTTGTTGGTTAATTGACTTGGGTAAGATTGTAAATCGTCCCTTGTGTGTATGATAGTGCTAGTGTACCGGGTGATTGAAGTTCAGTATGGACTCAGTGGACGGAAGGGCCAGTTTCCGCTCTGTATCTCTCTAAAGTCACACCATTTTACTCTGCATGCTCTAGCTCACTGACAGAGCAATTGGTGACCGATGATTATGATGGTTTTACCACCAACATTTCCATTCCATGTCAATAAAACATTTTTACACCTTTGCCATTGGCAGGAGAGAAATTTGTGCAATAATGTAATATAGAATATGGAATGGTAGCGAAGGGAGAGGGTGTTGCAGAATTCTTGTCAGCGTGAGGAGGAGAAACTCTTCAAAGTAAGCATACTCCAGAGATGCTGCCTGTCCTGTTGACTTACTCCAGCATTTTGTGTTTATCTTCAGTGTAAACCAGCATCTGCAGTTCCTTCCTGCACATTTCGTCTGCTCCACTGCGAAATCTCCTCAAGGTACGCATAATTTGAAGAAGTTTTCCTCCTCGCTCCGATGAGAGTTCTGGAACTCTCCTCTCTCATTGCTACCCTTCCATATCTCTGTGCCTCCCTCTCCCCTGACTCGCAGTCTGAAGAAGGGTCTCGACCTGAAACGTCACCTGTTCCTTCTCTCCATATAGATGCTGCTGCCTGTCCCACTGAGTTACTCCAGCATTTTGTGTCTATCTTTGGTGTAAACCAGCATCTGCAGTTCCTTCCTACACTAAACTTCTTTAGTTGGTATTCGCAGTGACTTCTATGTACAAAACAACAGGGAGAATTGTTAATGGGCTGACGTCTCACTAGTTTTACACAACTGCATAAAGACCTCGTAAAGTTTTCAAACAATAGCAGACTTATCAACCAAGCAGAAGTGATTCGATATTCTATCTTAAGTGTAATTAATGTAAGCCACCATCTGCTGAAGTTATAATGTAAGTATTTAGGACTCAGAATAATTAAATCATTGCTTGGTGCAATTTAAATATTATAAAATCCATCTCAAAAGAGTTTGGAGTGAATCAGCATGTACTGTACATATTGTGTGCTCCCTACTATTCAAAGTGTCTCATTGTTCAGTATAAATAAGTACTCTTTCAGCTTTGTCCAAGTGGTTTGTAAAAATTGTTTGAATGTAATTGAAATGATGGTCTAAACACAGAACTTTATTCTGCTAATCCAACACAAACTGAGCCTTGGCTGTCCTTGGAAATTAACAAATGTCAGCTCCTGCAAGTCGGATCAGACATTAAACTGCAACCTTCATATCATTGAGGGGTGGCACGGTGGTGCAGTGGCAGAGTTGCTGCCTCACAGCGCCAGAGACCCGGGTTCGATCCTGACTACGGATGCTGTCTGTACGGAGTTTGTACGTTCTCCCCGTGACCTGCGTGGGTTTTCTCGCATGCGGCCATTTCCGCAAGGAAGTCAGCTGTTCTGGATGAATGTGGTCTCCGCGCCGGAGCTCTCCCCATGGTCTCCACGCCGGAGCTCCCCCATGGTCTCCACGCCGGAGCTCCCCCCCCCTTGGTCTCCACGCCGGAGCTCCCCCCCCTGGTCTCCACGCCGGAGCTCCCCCCATGGTCTCCACGCCGGAGCTCCCCTCGTGGTCACCATGCTGGAGCTCCCCCCGTGGTCTCCACGCCGGAGCTCCCCCCATGGTCTCCACGCCGGAGCTCCCCCCATGGTCTCCACTCCGGAGCTTCCCCCCCCTTTGGTCTCCACGCCGGAGCTCCCCCCCTGGGTCTCCACGCCGGAGCTCCCCCCATGGTCTCCACGCCGGAGCTCCCCCGTGGTCACCACGCTGGAGCTCCCCCCGTGGTCTCCACGCCGGAGCTCCCCCCATGGTCTCCATGCCGGAGCTCCCCCCCCCCCCCTTGGTCTCCACGCCGGAGCTCCCCCCATGGTCTCCAAACCGGAGCTTCCCCCCCCTTTGGTCTCCACGCCGGAGCTCCCCCCTGGTCTCCACGCCGGAGCTCCCCACGTGGTCTCCATGATGGAGCTCCCCCCCTTGGTCTCCACGCCGGAGCTCCCCCCCCCTTGGTCTCCACGCCGGAGCTCCCCCCCGGTCTCACGCCGGAGCTCCCCCGGTCTCCACGCCGGAGCTCCCCCCATGGTCTCCACACCGGAGCTCCCCCCCCCTTGGTCTCCACGCCGGAGCTCCCCCCGGCTCCATCGCCGGAGCTCCCCCCCGGTCTCCACACCGGAGCTCCCCCCATGGTCTCCCACTGCTACTACACGGTACAAATGATACATTTACGCGTGTGAAGTAGCACTTTGTTTTCAGACTTGCACAACATCTGACTTTCGCAAGGTTCTGTGGGACGTACCCCTTACCTAAGTCGAGGATCGTCTGTATGAAACAAAGCATGCTAACCAAGTTTGATTTTTTTTTCTTTAAAAGCTTATTATTGAAGTGGCTGTTGCAGTGGCTATTACAGACACCCAGTTTTTCACACAAAGGGTGGTGGGTGTATGGAACGAGCTGCCGGAGGAGGTAGTTGAGGCAGACAGGGCTGTCTTAACAGCATTATAGGCCCCTGGGCAAAGCAGTGCACTGGGCCCCCTACACTTCCAGTTTCTTTATGTCGAATCAAATTATGCCGTCATGCACTTGCGATGTTCTTCTCTGTTTTCATGTTCTACAATAACATTCTACAATACATAGATTAGCATGGGGCCCCTATGCTCTTGGGGCCCGGGCAACTGCTCAGCGTGCCCATGGGTTAAGACAGCCCTGGAGGCGGGGACTATCACAATATTTAAGAAACAGTTAAGAGAGGTTCATGGCAAGGACAGGTTTGGAGGGATATGGGCCAAAGGCAGGCAGAAGGGACCAGTGTAGCTGAGACAGTAAGGGCAAGTTGGGCCGAAGGGCCTGTTTCCACGCTGTGTCACTCTATGACTCTATGAGTCTATTTGATTATTTAGTGGCTGACAGAATCTCCTCCTTATAGCTGCAACAGGTCCAAACACCATTAGCCGGCATCATGATAAGAAACCCGTGTCCATTATTGTATTTAAAATTGCTGCAAACTAAACAGAAAAAGATTATATCTTAGATAAACTCAATCTTACTGACCTGGAACACCTCCGTCTCCTTTCTTGATCTCACTTTTTCTTGGCTCCAGTCCCCCCCCCCCCCTCCTCTGTCTTTCAGTCTGAAGATGGGTCCCAACCCAAAACGTCACCCGTTCCTTCTCTCCAGAGATGCTGCCTGGCCCGCTGAGTTACTCCAGCTTTTTGTGTCTATCTTCGATATGAACCAGCATCTGCAACACTACAGAAAGAAAAAAAATGTTTGTACTAACCTATTTCCCACAATAATTTACCATATTATCAACTAATAATTTCTTCTCTTGGCATATTTTTAAGGTACTATAGGCAATAAACACTCACTATTGCTTTGGCAAGATACTGAGTCAATTAATGAAAAATTCATTCTGGCTTTCTCAATGTAAACCTGGAAGGGCATAACTAAATAAGTACGCTATACATATTTCAGTCAGGAAAAGTAATTGTGCAATCTATGTTTTATTTTATGTGTTTAGGGTTCAAGTGGAGAATTAATTGAAGTCCATCATTCATTCATTTTATGATCAGTGAATGCACTAGATATGCAAATAAACAGGAAGAAATATTGTCATTCTAAAGAAAAGTAACTGAAAATCTGATGATTTAATAGTTAGTTATTAACTGTAATGCATTCTCTGTCCATATGTCAGAAATCTTAAAGCTGATCTTTATGATTTGTATTGTTTTATTAATTAGATGTGGGGTGGGACAGTGACAACACAAGTGAAGCTACATACAGATTTAGTTTATTTAGATATACAGGGCAGAAACAGGCCCTTTGGCCCAACAAGTGAAGGCCAACCAGCGATCCCCACATCTGTGACACTATCCTACACTAGGGACAATTTTACATTTATACCAAGCCAATTAACCTACAAACCTGTACGTCTTTGGAGTGTGGGGGGAAACCGAAGATCTCGGCGAAAACCCACGCAGGACACGGGGAGAACACACTTCTTCTTCTTCTTTCGTGTGGCGTGCACAGCCTCAAGTTGTTGAACAACTTGTTCTATTTGATCTTCCGTTTGTGCACGTCGAGTTGATTGCATTAGTCGAAACAGGGCGGACCACGTGAAGGTTGCAATCTTCCACCCCTGGAGAACGTGCAAACCAAAGGAATAGTTAGATCTCAAGCCGGGTGTTGAGCAGCCAGGTTGTTGTCTCTGCGTCAATGTCTGCCAGGCCCTGAGCTCCATTTGGTGGGTGGTAGAGCGGGCACCCAGAGATGACATGGTTGGTTGTCTGTTGTTCTGCTTTGCATTCACAGGCTAAAGTCTGGAGAAGTCCCCATCTCCACATGCTGGCATTGAAACGCCCAACTCCAGTGCAAAGTCTTGTTGACGTGACTAGACGACATATGTTGTTCTACTGACCAGGAGAAATGTCCAGACCAGTCCTCAATCAGGGAAAGAATGCAAACTCAATTGTCTGGCCCACAAATTTTAATCTTATACAACGAGTCAACCATAAAACATAGATTTAATCTCATAAATGTACAAATCACTTTACTTCATTCAATTAGATAAATCGGATTGTCACTTTGGGGTTGTGTAGTAGGAATGAGCCTGGCATCATTTCTGGCTCTAATGAAAGTAATCTGCACCATATCTATATTTAGAGACGGCGTGGAAACAGGCCCTATGGCCCTCCGAGTCCGCGCTGACCAGCCATCAGCCATGCAATAGATTTATCCTATGCACCAGGGACAATTTACAGAGGGCAATTAACCTACATACCTGCACGTTTTTGGGATGTGGTAGGAAACTCACATGGTCACGGAGAGATTGTACAAACTCCGCACAGACAGCACCCCATAGTCAGGATCGAACCCAGGTCTATGGTGCTGTAAGGTAACTCTACCACAGCACCACCCTGCTGCCTAAATGATCTGGCAAATTAAGGGCCTGTCCCACTTGGCGATTTTTTTTGGCAACTGCCGGCGTCATAAGTGTCACCAAAAGATTGTGAGCATTTCAAAATCCAGCGGCCACAAAAATAATGTTGCGACACTTGAAAAAACACCGTACGTCATCACGCCACATCACCGCCACGTCATACGTCATCACGCCACATCACCGCCACGTCATACATCATCATGCCACATCACCGCCACGTCATACATCATCATGCCACATCACCGCCACGTCATACATCATCACGCCACATCACCGCCACGTCATACATCACGCCACATCACCGCCACGTCATCACGCCACATCACCGCCACGTCATACATCATCACGCCACATCACCGCCACGTCATACATCATCACGCCACATCACCGCCACGTCATACGTCATCACACTGCGTCACCGCCGTTTTTCGGTGACCTGATACATCAGTCAATGATGACGGCAGTCGCCGAATAAAATTGGCCCAATACTGATTCAAGCTGCACCTCCATACACCTGACAAGATGGTTGTATTTTGAACTGCTTGCACAACCAGTAGTACAGAACAAAACTTGGAGGTTGCAGGGGGATTAAAAACAATCAAGCAAAAGGGAGAGATTGGACAGGCTAGGATTTAATATTTTGAGCACAGGAGGCTGGGTGGTGATCTTATAGAGATGTATCAAATCATGAGGGGAATAGATGGGACAGAGTCTCAAGTAGGGGAATTCATAACCAGAGGACATAGGTTTAAGGGGAGGCAGGAAGGATTTAATAGGAACCTGAGGGGCAACTTTTACATTTGGAGGGTGGTGGATGTGGAACGTGCCAGAGGAGGTAGTTCAAGCAGGTACTATAAACGAACAGCACAGCTGTAGAGTTGGCTGCTTCACAGTGCTTACAGGGCCAGAGACCTGGGTTTGATCCTGGCTATATGTGCTTGTCTTGTCTGTACAGAGTTCGTGGGTTTTTCTCCGACAACCTCGGTTTCCTCCCACACTCCAAGGACGTGCAGGTTAATTGGCTTGGTTTAAATGTAAAAATTGTCCCTAGTGTAGGATAGTGTTAGTGTGCGGGATCGCTGGTCAGTGTGGACTCCGTGGGCCGAAGGCCCTGTTTCCGCACTGTGTCTCCAAACTAACAGCATCTAAAGATACTTGGACAGCTATATGGATAGGAAATCTTCAGAAGGATATGGGCCTTTGAAACCTTCAAAGGGATATCCCTAGACAGGGCATCTTGTGGGGCATAGTCAAGTTGGGCTGAATGGCCTGTTTACATGGGGCATGACCCTATGATTCTATGACCATTAATTCAATTAATTAAAGAAAACTATCATGGCCTAAAGAAATACCAAAACCACTGACATTGTGTTTTCCTTTCTTTCTTATTTCTTAATATTTTCAAAAGAGGAAGGATTGTAAACCTTGTCTTCCAGATCAGCATTGTAGCATATCCTTTTCAAATACATTAACAATAGTGTCCCCATTACTTTCCCTGCCCTGGTTAATTTGCCCCAAGTGAATGATATAATGAATTCTTATAGAAATAGCATTACACATATTTCAATTGCTGTTTTCAATTCCTTGTAGTGCCATCTGAGAAAATGTTATTTTCCTAATGTCTCGAGCTCAAAAAAGTTGTCGAAGATTATACCATGTAGGTGACGAGAAATGGAAATGTTTACAAATGAACATTTAAAGCTTTGGAGATAGACACTTCTTAAGGTGATACAAGAAAAACAAATGTTGGTGTTTTTGTGTCTACCTGGCCATATATTCCTCTGTCTAAAGTTGTCAAAATTTACCAATTAGTATTTTGAGCTCTGGTAGAGATGAACATAAGGTATCCGATGTGATTTTTGAGAGAAATAAATCTATGACCGTCAGGAAGTAGGTTGTAGGCTTTAGAGATACAGCATGGAAATGGGTCCTTCAGCCCACTGAGTCCATGCCAACCAATGATCACCTGCATACTAAATTTATCCTACAATTTGACCTACTAGGGACAATTTTACAGGATCCAACTAACCTACAAACCTGCACGTCTTTGGAATGTGGGAGGAAACTTCTTGTGCCGAAGGGCCTGTTTCCACACTGTATCACTCTCTGACTCGATAACTCTAACTTGGATGGGAAAGGGATGAAGAGAGAGGGAAAGCAAGGGTTACTTGAGGTTGGAAAAATCAATATTTATATGGTTGGGTTGTAAACTGCACATTTCTCTGTTCCATGTACTATGTAACTGTTAATCCTGGTCAAATTGGGGAGGCCAGGACCCTAAAATCGAGTAAAGGCTTCAGGGCTGCTAGGCCATTTGGTCAATTTGAAAATGCTTTCTGTGGAAATGGGACAAGCTGCAGAACGGTGCCAGTTTGTCTCGAGCCTAGATCAGAGCTGCAAGAAGAGAATGGGAACATCTGCAGATCTTGACAATTAGGTGCAAAATGCATAGAATGGATTGGATGAGTGCAAACCAGACATACACATTGTAAATAATGTTGCAAAGCTTTACTTTGCTGAATGTTGATTGGATGAGGTATTGAGCCTTGTCTGGTTTTCTTGCATATCAGCGCAAATGTTGAGATGTTCGTTTCCTCTGAGAAACACTGTTTGAATACAATGTATTAGCCACTGTATTATTGGGTTAGGGAAATGTCTGTCATGTACGGGGTTAATCGATATCTGTAATTGGATTGTAAAGAGACCACCCCCATGTGATTTGGCCCCTCGAGGTCCCGGGACCTATAAAAGTCGCTGCCACGTGGTCCTGCGTCGATCTTCTGGGAGAGCGCTTGGGACTGCGTGACCTTCTGGAGTGTCTCTGTTTGAGCGAGGGCAAGAGGGCTTGATCAGGCAGATACAAGGATCGAACCCGCGGTGGTTAGGTATAGTAGTTGAACTGTAATTGTGTTTTGTCAAAATAAAGTTTAGATGCGCAAGTGTTTGACTCAGTGATTTGTGACTGAAATTAGACTGGGGGGAAGCTTAGAACGAGCTATATACATTCCCATTCAGAAGCGTTTGCATTAACAGGCTTAAAAAAAAATCCAAGGCAGTTAATACACTCGGCTGTAAATGTTGAGCCTTTAATACAATGAGTGAGCAGTACAGAAGCTCTGCTGATGGAAAGCTTGCTATGGCATCCATCCAATTGAAGTGCAGTTAACTGGAGTTGGGTAACGGAGACCAGGTAATGAAAGAAATACTGGTGAGTAGAAAGTGGTCGTGGAAAATATCAACACTCCATTCATCGTAAGATTTCTTGGCAAGAGGGAAGGAAGAGGTTCCTTGACATCAGAAAGTTTATAAATGTCAGTGAGCACTGTGAATAACGAAAACAAAATGTAGGGAAGAAAATAATAGACTTTGTAACGTGCATTTTAGAACTTGAGGCCATCCCAAAAATATGAGGCACGGTGGCGCAGTTGGTAGAGCTGCTGTCCCAGAGACCTGGGTTCAATCCTGAACTTTGGTGCTGTCTGTGTTGAGCTTGCACGTTCTCCCTGTGACCGCGTGGGATTTCCTCGGGTGTTCAAGTTCAATAGAGTTTATTGCCATGTGTCCCTGATAGGACAATGAAATTCTTGCTTTGCTTTAGCACAACAGAACATAGTCAGCACGAATACAGAACTGATGTAGGTATGTTACAATACTTGCCTTCAGCGGCGCTGTAATTCTGCCACTGGCCGTGTGCGCGATTTTGGCGCCTTTAAGGGGGGGCGGGGTTAAAACGCGGGTTTCTCCTCCCTTGTCCTGAATTATACTTTGTTGGAGTACCAGCTTCTCTGGAAGAAGCGTTCCGGGTGCCGTTTTGCGTAGTTTGTTTTAAAAATCTCCCAACAAGTTCAGCGTTGGAATCATTTAAAATCATCTTCTGAAGCGTCAACGCCAACAACGGGGACGGATTTCACACACGGGAAAGGTAAACGAAAGTGCTTTATTTTAATGTATAAACGTTCTCGTTAAGAGGCCTTTAATTCACATTTTTACATGCGACACGGTGATTTTATTCCCCGAATTAACGGCAGAATTTTTCATGCCAATACGGGGTTAAATTCACCGCAAATGAACGTTCCAAAAGATCGCGTTTCAGAAAACCTCACTCGCAAGATGAATTAAATCCCCATTAATTTACAGGTATTAAACATTCAATTCCTTCCATTTGGCCTGTAAATTCATGAAAATTAGATTTAAAAATTATGTTATATTGTGAATTATTGTGTGAATGTTATTTGGACACTTAGGCTATTTAAAAATGTTCATCTATTCTTAAGAAATTGATAGATGTTTAGATCTAGTAATTGAATTTTGTAATTAGCTACAATTAGGTAACTAACTAATTATATGCTTTACTTTCATGTCTTCGAAGTAAGATTGTTTCATATTTGTTTCAGAATGCTTCAATCTATAATAACTGAAAATTTCTTTCAGTTATCATAATTTTTAAGAAAGTTATGGGCTTTTGACTGTCCTCGATCACAGCTTTTGTGTTAAGTCAATGGAAAAGCAATAGGGAACTAGATGCTAATTTCTGAGTATGATAATGGCCATAACATCTTTAATACTGAAGATATGAAAGTGAATTAAGTGTCAAATTAAACTTCTTTTTATGCTTTATCTGATGGGATAAATTGCAGACTTTATTTTTAAAATCTCAAAATTTTGTAACATTGCTAATCAGTGTGTCCATATACCATTGTATATTCCAGTTTCCAGTTTATATTGTATATTCCAGTATATTACATTGTATATTCCAGTTTCCTCCCACATCCCAAAGATGTGCGGGTTTGTAGGTTAACTCCAAATGTACAGGGAGTGGATGAGAAAGTGCATTAACATAGAATGTGAATAAGTTATCAATGGTTGGCATGGACTCAGTGGGCCAAACGTCCTGTTTTCATGTTTTGTCTCTTAACTAATCTAAACTAAAACGAAATAAAATATTGATCAAGCAATGAACTAACTTTGAAGTGCAGTCACCGGTTGTGGTCGGGAATTTGTGGCAACCCATTTGCAAATTACCTCAATCAACAATGTCATAAGTTAACCTATGACGAGCGTTTGTTGGCACTGGGCCTATACTCACTGGAGGAGGCACCTCATTGAAACGTACAGAATAGTGAAAGGCCTGGATAGAGTAGATGTGGAGAGGATGCTTCCACTAGTGCGATTCCTCCTTGATTATGCTGCTGGCCTTGCCGAGGCAGCATGCTCCTATCTGGCACAAAGTACAGAAGGTTGAAGCTGGAAAGCATGCACCACCAGCCTCTGGAACAGCATCTTCTGCCCTGATAACAGTCCAAATGGTCCTTCCATAAGCTAAAGTAATTCTTCTCCACCCCATTGCGGACATTGGACTTTGTCAATTGAACGGATGCACTACTAACTTGCTCCGTCTATTGGACTTGAGTTTGACTTGATTGTATTTAGCTAGAGTATTATCTGGCCTGTTTGGATAGCAGGCAAAACAAAACCTTTCACTGTACCTCTGTACACGTGGCCCTACAAGATCTAAAACTAAACTTGAACCGCTGGATTATGAAAACACACACCCAGCATGAGATGATTACTGGCACCAACATTCCCATCTGCTGTACAGTAACAGAGAAGGTTTTCTTCAGACGATCAAACCAACATGGGTATCATCACCTCGGGCAATCGCTTGCCGATGAAGGTCTTATCAATGATAGTCCCTTAAGTGCCCAAAAGAGACCCTGCATTAAGTGCACCTGGTCATAAGTACCATGACAATGTTTTTCCACGCTGACCTTAAAAACTTTGCTTTTGGAAGCCAGATGTTAACTCTGAGTTACAAGCATATTTTAAAGATGCTTTTCCTCAGCTTCCACTCAGGAGATCAGGCCATTCACCATTCTGCCGGTGCTCTCCCTTCCCTCCGGAGCAGAGATACGTGGATCCTGAACAGATCGCACACGCACACACATGCACACTCGCATGCATGAGCATGCATGCACACACATGCACACTCACATGCACACACAAACACACTCACGTGCACACTCACATGCACACCCACACACATGCACACTTGCATCCACTCTCACACACTCACACTTGCGCACTCGCATCACACGCGCACACACAAACACACTCGCATGCACACTCACATGCACACTCACAACCACTCACACACAAATAGCCTGAACACCTTGTATTCATCTGCAGTCAATTCACTTTGACACTGCAGATCATTTACGCATACTCATAGGCATACACACACTCCAAAGACATACAAGTTTGTAGATTAAAATGTGTAGGAAGGAACTGCAGATACTGATTTAAACCGAAGATGGACACAAAATGCTGGAGTAACTCGGGCGGGACAGGCAGCGTCTTTGGAGAGAAGGAATGGGCAACATTTTGGGTCAGTCTGAAGAAGGGTTTCGACCACGAAACGTCACCCATTTCTTCTCTCCAGAGATGCTGCCCGTCCCGCTGAATTACTCCAGCATTTTGTGTCTATCTTCAAGTTTGCGGGTCAATTGGCTTGGTATAAATGTAAATTGTCCCAAGTGTGTTGGATAGTGTTAGTGTGCGGGGATCGCTGGTCGGTGCGGACTTGGCTGGACGAAGGGCCTGTTTCCGCGCTGAATATCTAAACTAAACTAAACATACCTAGGAAGATAGCTCTACCCAGTGACATGTGTGTTCTGGATTATTGTTCAGTTCTCGAATGGATGTGTGCATGCAGGCAATTATATCCTGCACCTCAGGGACGTTTGCAAGGCAATAAAAGTGCAGCTGTCACTGGTGCTGCTGTAGGGCAGCTAATGAAGCTGATGTACTTCGCTGCATGGTGAAGCAGCTCTTTAGTCACATCCTCCATGTACCAATTGACCGCATCACAACTTACGTCTGATCTGTCTCCTGTGGGTGCCTGCAATGTACCAGCGGTGTAAAGATTTAAAGTAGTAATAACCTTCATTCCCACTAATGTACCTGTGCAGTTTTGGTGAGAAAGATGACTCACTGCGCCTTACTAAGCCTAGACTTTATCAGGTACTTTCTCCCCACCATCTTCTCGAAGCCTCACCTTAAATCCTCATCCCTCATTCTCTTAATTTAATAATTTCACCATACCTCCCAGACTCTGATAGCTCTCTCCCCCCTCTCTCTCCCTTTCTTCCCTTCCCCCCTTCCCTCCCCCTCTCCCCCTCTCCCCCCTCTCCCCCTTCTCCCCCTCTCCCCCTCTCCCCTCTCCCCCCTCTCCCCCTCTCCCCCTCTCCCCCTCTCCCCCTCTCCCCCTCTCCACCTCTCCACCTCTCCACCTCTCCCCCTCTCCCCCTCCTCCAAAGTTAGTAGCAATGTTGGGTGCAGCCAACTAGAGAATTAACATTTCCTGTGCTCACAAACTCTGTCTTAGAACCAATGTAATCTTCAATGTGATTTCATATTAATCTTGGAGAAAGAGTCTTGGAAGACATTTATTTACAAGGTTCCACACACAAAAGAGAAAGTCTGGTTTGTTTCCATTATTTCATTACGGCTCTCAGAGAAATCCAACCTAGTAATCCAGGGGGCAGCTCAGTGGCACAGCCACAGTTTGCTGTCTTACAGCTCCAGAGACCCACATTCGATCCTGACCATGGCTTGTCACTGCACCTCGGTACATGTGACGATAATAAACTTAAACCTAAGCCACTTATAACTGGGTCAACACTAAATATAGACACCAAATGGCAGCATATCTAGAGAGAAGGAGTGGGTGATGTTTCGGGTCGAGACCCTTCTTCAGACTCTAGGTATGGTTGCAAACTATGGCCAATTGCGTTTGACTGTGATATGAAATAGTGGCAGGAAAGCACTTGGTGATCTTTCCAAGATAGAATCTTCCATTGATTCTTTACTTCACCCCTTGCTCAAGTATTTACTAAGCATCTACTTGAAGTAATCCTAATACCCCCATAGAACACTCCAATCCTAAATGGGCCACTTCTCGTGACTGACTGCAGTAATCACTTGCTCTTCAGCACAACCGTAGATTTTTATCTGCGGCTGCCTTCATGTTTGGGAGTTTCCTGTATTTTTACGTGGAGATTGCAGGTTCCAGCCAAGAAGGTCAAACCTTTAGGGCATAGCGTCACAGAATACCGCTGTCGCCCTTTATGTCATCAAATGCCTCTATTAAACCTAAACAAATTCTCGATTAGAACGGGTGTCAAGGGTTATGGGGGTGAAGGCATGAAAGTCGGATTAGGAGGCAGAGTGTACTCGATGGGCTGAATGGCTCCTATAACTTGTGAATTAAACGGTGACCCCTGTAAACATCTTTCATTCCAGAGTGAATCTCAACAAAACAAAACTGTAAAAATGGGGGAGAAAAATAAAGTTATAATAGTTAGAAAATGAAGCAGACATGTGAAGAAATTACATCAAATCTACTGAAGTCGGGCAATCAATAGGATTAATACCTTGGAGAAGTGTAGAGAAGTGAAGGGCGGCTGAGTGGTGCAGCGGTAGAGTTGCTGCCTCACAGTGCCAGAGACCTGGATTCGATCCCGACTATGGATGCTGTCCGTACGGAGTTTGTTCGTTTTAACTCCGTGATCTGCATGCGTTTTTTTCCGGGTGCTCCGGTTTCCTCCCACACTCTGAAGATCTGCCAGTTTGTAGGTTAATTGGCTTGGTATAATTATAAGTTGTCCTTAGTGTGTGTGTGTGTGTGTGTGTGTGTGTAGGATAGCGTTAGTGCGCGGGAATCGCCGGTCGGCATGGACTCGGTGCGCTGAATGGCCTGTTTCCGGGCTGTATCTCTAAACTAAACGGAAACTAAACTGGAAAAGGGTTAAAGCAACTCCGGAGGACATTAATATAACAAGGCGTGGTGTAGGTTTCGGACTGAACAAATCATTTACGGATCCATTTCTCATTATGAACATCACTGGATTTGAGACCCAATGTGGCAATTGCTGAATTAGAAACTGTGCATCATATCGGTGACATAAGTGGTAAAAGATAGGCAATTAACTGGAGAATGAACAAGTACACTGAATAACATCTGTGAACACATAACGTCATTAAACACAACTGTCACTAGTCTGCAAGATTATACCAATGTTTAAGTGCATGCACAAATACATCAAGATATGCATTTAGAGCCATTTTTTGTGAACATTACACATGAGAATGGTTTCTACACTCTGAGCGAGTCAGACTACATGGTCAGGGAGGATAGTGGGAGCAAAGTCAATTGTGGACTCCAAAAGAAAATGTGTAGCCATCTGAAGGAAAGGAGTATCCAGGACGAGAGGCGGCATGGTGGCGCAGCGGTAGTGTTGCTGGCTTCACCCGCCAGAGCCCCGGGTCGCTGGCTTCACCCGCCAGAGCCCCGGGTCCCATCCTGACTACGGGTGCTGTCTGTACTTTCTTCTTGTGACTATGGGTTTTCTCCGGGCGCTTCGGTTTCCTCCCTCATTCCAAAGACGAACAGGATTGTAGGTTAATTGGCTTCAGCAACATTTAGTTTAGTTAGGAGATACAGCGCGGAAACAGGCCCTTCGGCCCACCGAGTCTGCACCGTCCAGCGATCCCCGCACACTAGCACTATCCTACACACACTAGGGACATTTTACAATTTTACCAAAGTCAATTAACCTATAACCTGTACGCTTTGGGAGTGTCGGGAGGAAACTGGAGCACCCGGAGAAAACCCACTCCGGTCACGGGGAGAACGTACAATAGACAATAGGTGCAGGGGTAGGCCATTCGGCCTTCAAGCCAGCACTGCCATTCAATGTGATCATGGCTGATCATCCACAATCAGTACCCGTTCCTGCCTTTTTCCCCATATCCCCTGACTCCGCTATCTTCAAGAAAGTATCCAGAAAACTGGCCTCCACTGCCCTCCGAGGCAGAGAATTCCACAGACTCACCACTCTCTGTGTGGAAAAAGTGTTTCCTCATCACAAACTCCATACAGACACCCACAGTAAGGATCAAACCTGTGTCTCTGGTGCTGTAAGGCAGCAACTCTACCGCTGCACCACCTTGCTGCCCTTGTTCTAACCTAGTTCCACTTGTCCGCGTTTGGCCTGTAGCCCTCTAGGACTTTCTTATTCATGTACCTGTCCAAGTGTCATTTAAATGTTGTTATTGTACCCGCCTCATCTACTTCCTCTGGCCTCTTGAAGCACTGTAGACATTGTGATGAAGGTACTCCCGCACACTATTGGGATAAGGAAATCGGGGCACCCAGAGAAAACCAGGAGATCACAGGCAGAATGTACAAACTCCATACAGACAGCACCCGCGGGTAGGATCGAACCCGGGTCTGTGGCGCTGTGAGGCAACGACTCTACCCCTGCGCTAACTTCAAACAAGCTTTTTTTTTTAAAAGCTAATTTTAGTTTCTCCCGTTCATGGCTATACAGATGTCAGCACAAACTCGCACTGAAAGCTTGCTGCTCTTTTGTCCTGATCTGATTTTCTGTTCCCACTGTTGTCCTGAATGTTGACTTTGCTGTCTTTGTGTTATCCTGGGGCCCGAGAGTGTCTTTTGTTTACTCTCCTGTGCCCTAGCACCAGAGAGCATAAAACACATCCATCACCACATGTTAGTGAACTGTAGATTAACAGCCAGAAGGTCACGATGGAGGCATGTTATACCTGTACAGTTCACAGTGACAGGTATGGCAACTTGCAGCTTTAATGGTCTATATCCAATTGGCATTAAAAGAGAGAGCCTGAACAAACAAAATCAATCCAGCCAGGCTGCTTTGGACACATGTAGGGCTTGAAACAATGTTGTAATCAGCCTGAAATTAGCTTTCTGATGTATAGGTCCCTTTTTAATAGCCAACTGAAAAGAAAACAAAACAGGCACATTATTAAAAAACAGCTGTTGCTCCTGGGAACGAGAAATTTAGACTTGGGAGATTTAAGCAGCCGGGCCTTTAGTCTGGAGTGAATTTCTGTAAAATGAGCATAATTGCAGATTATTACCAGAACTGGATATTGTGCAGAATATGTCAGGTTAATGTGCTGGCCCTGGTCAAGCCGGTGTCAAAAGGGTAGTTTCACTGAGTGAGGCTGAAACAAAGGGCAAGATTCGAGATGTAAATGAATTAATTCAGTTGGACGTGAAGTTCAGTTTCATGGAGGCACAAGAAGCTGTGGATGTTGGAATCTTGAACAAAAAACAAAGTGCTAGACAAACTCAACAGTTCAGGCAGCAAATGTGTGGAGGGACTGGAGAGGCATTAAGTTTAATGTTTCTTTACATCCTATATGTTAAAGGTTAAAAAAAATACTTTGGGAAGACTTTTGTTCCAATTGAGAAGTTAAGGGGCTGTCCCACTGCAGCGACCTAATTGGCCAGTTTAGAAGAGTTTGCCCTCGACTCATACTCGCAGCATGGTCGACACGAGGTCCTAGGAGGTCTTTGTAACTCTCCTTCATGCTCGAGAGTGGTCCCCGCATACTCAAGGCCTCAGCTAGGTCGCGGCGTATTTTTCAACATGCTGAAAAATGCCCGCGAGTAAAAAAAGGTCGCCATGGAAAAAATCTATTTTTTTTACTCGTAGGTTTAGTCGAAGTAGGTTGGCATGTTATTCGCAGGTAATCGAGGGTAGTCGAAGGTAGTTGTAGATAGTCTTCAACGGTCGAAGGAGGTCATCTTCACTCTCCACTATTCGGTGTCCAATTTTCCCGAAGCTAGTCAAAACTAGTCTTCTACATAATCGAAGGAGGTCTTCAAAATGACACTTTTCAAACTCTCCTAAACTCTTCTAAACTCAGCAATTAGGTCGCCGCAGTGGGACAGGCCCTTTAGGCTTTAATGATACAGCGCGAAACAGGCCCTTCGTCCCACTGAGTCCGCGCCGACCAGCGATCGTCCTGTAGACTAACTCCATCCAACACACTTTGGACTATTTACAATTTTACCAACAAACCTGTACATATGTGGAGTGTGGGATGAAACCTAAGCCCCCGGAGAAACCCTACGCAGGTCACGGGGAGAAGGTACAAACTCCGCACAGACAGCGCCTACGGTCAGGATTGAACCCGGATCTCTAGCGCTGTAAGGCAGCAACTCTACCGCTGCACCACCCTCCTGTGCCGCCCGACAATGGAAGGATTCTCTCCGTTTATGCCAATTGGATGTAGACCATTAAAGTAGCAAGTTGTCATACTTGTCTCAATGAACTGTACAGGTGTAATCTTACTGCATTGTGACCTTTTAGCTGACCTTTCATCATTGACTTAGTCTGCTGGGTTTTAAAGGAGGAAGGTATAACTAGGTTTCAGGTTTATTCTTGTCACCTATACTAAGGTACAGTGAAAAGCTTTTACTTGTGTTTTTCCCAATCAAATCAAAAAATACTAGACGCGAATATAATGGAGCCAAATAGGAGTACGTCGGGTACAGCGAAGAGAAAAGTACCTGAGTGCAGAAACAGTGCTGGATTTACTAGCGGAAAAGAGATTTAAAAATGTTGGGGTGATTGTAATGGGTGAAAGTAGGTCTTCCACTGAGACCAAACCACAAAGAATGACTATGCTCATATGCCACCTTGAAGACCAGGACCAATTCTATCATGTGTAGCCGGGACTCGTAAACCTGAGCTATCGGGAGAGGCTCGTCAGGCTAAGACTTTATTCCTCGGAGTGCAGGAGGATGAGGGGTGATTTTATAGAGGTGTAGAAGATCATGAGGAGAATAGATAGGGTGAAGGCACATAGTATTGTACACAGAGTAGAAGAACCAATAACCAGAGGACACGGGTTTCACGTGAGAGGGGAAAGATTTAATGAAAAACTGAGGGGCAAATTTTTCACTCAGTGGATGATGGGTGTATGGAACGAGCTGCCAGGTGAGGTAGTTGAGGCAGGTACAATCACATCATTTAAAAGACATATGGGCAGGTACATGGATGGGAAAAGGTTTAGCGGGATGCGTGTAGATGGAGCATTTTGGTCGACATGGGCAAGTTGGGCGGAAGAGCCTGTTTCCGTGCTGTGTGCCTCTATGACTCTACCCATGCCTTGTCTACCCACGGGGAAATGCCTGTACTTAATGTGTGACCCAGGTAAACCCCTAACGGGCTCAATGGGATTAATTTGATATCATTCCCATAACTTCCCAGAGGGAGGATTCCTGACTCTCTCTTTCCCCATATGCTCACACACACACACACATACACAGAGGAATGAATAACCGGAGGACATGGGTTTAAGGTGAGAGCGGAAAGATTGAATAGAAACCCCAGGGGCAAATGTTTCATTCAGAGGGTGATGGGTGTATGGAACGAGCTGCCAGATGATGGGAAATGGGTGTATGGAACGCCCAATCTAACATTTATTTTCTTCACGTTCCTTGCGCCTCTTATTCCACAGTAAGACCATTCCATAACGGCGGCTTCTCATCAGTCGTTGGTGCCAACAAAATATCAAAGTTAATGTGAGGAATATAAACAATGCACAGTGATTTATAGTTTGTTTTAATCAGATGTCCGTGGTCATTAGACCCTGCAGGGTATCCATATGGAGTGTCATCAGAGGCCTGGCACTCTATCATTGGACCATCCCAATTATAAATGAACGCAGTATAATTGTAATGTTAACACAATACTAATTGATAAACATTTTTGCTTCCATCAATAAGGATCGGGGAGAGCCACCATTTAATTATATGTGCTCCCTTTCCCCCAGCAAGGTGAGACAAGAATTATTGCAATGTGCCAGGAATCTGCTACAGAAAAAAACTCTGGAGTGCTTGGCATTTCTTTGTGTTTAGCAAAGCTTATTTTTTGCTCATTTTTTGGCAGCCTTTTATGTGCTTGGTAGTCTTGTTTAAGATAACTGCTCCCTTGTGTTTGCTTAAGTTTCAGTAAGAGCCAACTGTTTAATACACCTTTAACAAATTCTTTGACATCTTTGTGTGTGTGTGTGTGTGTGTGTGTGTGTGTGTGTCTGTGTGTGTGTGTGTTTCAACCACCTGGTAGTTTTTTTTTCTCTCAGTGGGGTTCCTGAGTTAGATCGCTGTTGTACCAGCCAGCCTTCAAAGGGTTAGGTCACTTAGTATTAATTCTAAAGATCAAGTGGGCAGGCTGTAGGGTTACCACAAACAGAGCCCAGCCTTATCTCTGCCAGTTGTCACTCAGCAAATTCCGACAAGCACCAAGTGACTTTTGGCAGGCACCTCTGATCAGCAAGCAATGCTCGTAAGCTCTCGGTTATAGCCAATATCGTTGTTTCTCCTGCACCTGCACACCCCTGCCGACTTTAACCCTTCAAGCTATAGGTGCACCTGATGAACCTCCAATTTTGTCTGGGATTTTTGATAAAAACATAGAAAATAAGTGTAGGAGTAGGCCATTCGGCCCTTCGAGCCAGCACCGCCATTCATTGTGATCACGGCT
Source organism: Malacoraja senta (assembly GCA_038087875.1). Classification (NCBI taxonomy): domain Eukaryota; kingdom Metazoa; phylum Chordata; class Chondrichthyes; order Rajiformes; family Rajidae; genus Malacoraja; species Malacoraja senta. The sequence continues at coordinate 21,762,187 of CM075989.1, forward strand.
GATCGTCCCCAATCAATAACCCGTGCCTGCTTTCTCCCCATATCCCTTGACTCCACCAGCCCCTAGAGCTCTATCTAACTCTCTCTTAAATCCATCCAGTGCTTTGGCCTCCACTGCCCTCTGTGGCAGGGAATTCCACAAATGTGTGGAAGGATGTGAAGGTCAGTGGGGCGGCACGGTGACGCAGCGGTAGAGTTGCTGCCTTTCAGCGGCAGAGACCCGGGTCCGATCCCAACTGCGGGTGCTGTCCGTACGGACTTTGTACGTTCTCCCTGTAACCGCGTGGGTTTCCCCCCGTGTTCTCCGGTTTCCTCCCACACGCCAAAGGCGTACAGGTTTGCAGGTTAATTTAGATTTGGTTAAAAAATAAATGTAAATGGTCCCTAATCTGCAGCATAGTTCCAGTGTAGGTGGATCGCTGGTCGGTGTGGACTCGGTGGGCCGAAGGGCCAGTTTCCACACTGTATCTCTAAACTAAATTAAAATGATTATGCTGTGAGAATTCATTTAAATGTTATGATTTCCATTTCATCTAATCCAGTGGAAAGGCAATTTTTCACGTAATAAACATTGTGATAATCTATCAAATAAATTCTTAAATATAATCCTAGATTGGCCATGAATAAACAAGTAAGTAAATGCAGATGGAGTGTTTATTAATGATGGTCACTAATCGTGACAACATACAGACAGCACCCGTAGTCGGGATCGAACCCGGTTGTCTGGCGCTGTGAGGCAGCAACTCTACCGCTGTGCCAAGGAAAGACACAGAGTGCTGGAGTAACTCAGCGGGTCAGGCAGCATCTCTAGAGAAAATGGATGGGTGATGTTTCGGGTCAGGACCCTTCATCAGTCTGAAGAAGTGTCCTGACCCGAAATGTTACCCATCCTTTTTCTCCAGAGATGCTGCCTGACCCCCTGAGTTACTCCCAGCACTTTGCGTAGAGTTCATATATTGTTCCTTTCTGTTTGTTTTGGACTCTTTCTTTCTCTGAAGTGTACAAGGTGGCAGGAATCATTGGTGCCCATTAGAGCACTTGGCTGGATTTGCAGTTTGATCTTGAAACAGTTTGACTCCCCCCCCCCCCCCCACATTAACAGAGGCAGTGGTGTTTGATCATTGATTCTCAGCCTTTCAGCAGTGGCTCCTGAGGCGGGGAAAATGGTTCAATATTTCTCTACATGTACCAAAGTACAGTGAAAGTCTTATTATTTGCCTGCAGATCAGTCCGATTATTGCCACACACAAGTACAATCCCTGATTGAGTACGGACAGCATAGAAACAGCCCACTGTGTCGATAATGGGCAGCATTGAATATTACTTGGGTATATTCAGAGTTTGTGAGCACAGGAAATGTTAATTCTACAGCTGGCAGCAAACAACATTGCTACAAACTTTTCTAAAGTCTTGATTTCTCTTACAAATCTGCTCGGTGACGCAGCGGTAGAGTTGCTGCCTTACAGCACCAGGGACCCGAGTTTGATCCTGACCTCCGGCTCTGTCCGTGCGGAGTTTGTACTTTCTCCCCGTGACCACGTGGGTTTTCTCCGGGTGCTCTGGTTTCCTCCCACATTCCGAAGACGTAACAGGTTTGTGGGTTAATTGGCTTCTGCAATTTGCCCCTAGTGTGTAGGATGAGCAAGCGGGATAACACAGAAGCTAGTGTCGGGGTGATCATTGGTCGGCGCAGACTCGGTGGGCCAAAGAGCCGGTTTCTGTGCTGTACCTCTAAACCAAACCAAACAAAATAAGAGTCGCCAATTTTTTTGACGCCATTTTTAAAGCATCCTCTGAAACAATAGACAATAGGTGCAGGAGTAGGCCATTCAGCCCTTTGAGCCAGCACCGCCATTCACTGTGATCATGGCTGATCATCCACATTAAGTATGCTGTTCCTGCCTTCTCACCATATCCCCCGACTCCGCTATCTGTAAGAGCTCTATCTAAAGGGCCTGTCCCACTTGGCCGTCATTTGCGTGTAATTTACGGGACATCATTTACACGTCACGACGCAAGTGATGCAGGCATGGTGCGCATTACGCTCGCATTGTGTGATGACATAGGCTGTGACGCGCGCCCGCGCAGGATTTTGTGATGTACAAAATCTTCGCGCAAATGACAGCCAAGTGGGACAGGCCCTTAACTCTCTCTTGAAAGCATCCAGAGAATCGGCCTCTGCTGCCTCCTGAGGCAGAGAATTCCATAGATTCACAACTCTCCGGGTGAAAAAGTATTTCCTCATCTCCGTTCTGAATGGCCTACCCCTTATTCTTAACCTGTGGCTCCTGGTCCTGGATTCCCCCAACATGGTAAACCTTGTGCCTTGTGGCCCTTCATATTCCCCAGTTTGCCAAATCGTCCCCTCAGCAGGCACTTTCCCCACCGCCCGTGAAAATGTTGTGTTTCCAAGTATTTACCCAACGCTCCTCTCATTCCACTATCCTTTCAAGGCAGTGCATTCCAGATCACAACAGTTCACAGGGAGAGACAAAAGACCCTCATGCTCTCTTGCTTCTCATTCCAAGACCTAGTTAAACAGCTTAAATGACACCAAATCCTCAAACAGGGCTCTGAATTCCGTCTTTTACGATTTATCCCGACAGAAGGTGACAGACCAGCAGCCTCTCGGTGTTTATAGAGTTTTTTTTTATTTTTTTTTTAACTTGAGACGAAGCAATTACTAGTTGAATAATTAGAGTACCCAAATTGTGTTTTTCGTACTAATTCAGTGAGGGGCTCTGATCTTAAATTGCACACAGACTTTCCCTGGAAAAATACTAATTCAAGACTAATTTGACTACCTTTTCTGCCCCAACGGCTCGCAGGTTCCCATGAGAAAGAAAGAGTCCAAAACAAACAGCAAAGCCAATAAACAAGCTCACCTCACTGTGAAAAGTACAAATGAAATTAGCCTCTTGCGAGATAGCAAAGATGTTTCAACTCACTGCAATAATGTCACGCCGGTAAGGAAATGTTGTCTTTTGGGATGAAAAATAGCGCATAAGCATTCAGCTGAGCTCTATTCATCTTTAGCTCCTGTCGAACCCAGCCACAAAAGGATGCAACTACTGGACCAGCCCCTTTAGACCTGCTCTCTAGAGATGGACAGTGACTGCTACTTTCAGTTGTCAGACTCTTTGTAGCAGCTACTAGTTTATGATGCTCATGTCAAGCATTTTAGTCAATGAGCACTTTGTCCGGGGCCCTGGCTAGGGCAGTGGGAAAACTGCCCACTCCTATCTCATCCCCATCCATCTCCCTCCAGTCTGTTGTCCACTTTTCTACTCCTCGGATAGTGAGGGGTCCCCAGTTAATGTACTGGAAAATTGCTCCGCATGTTTATGGGAGCCTGTTAAATGAAAGAAATAATAAAATTCACTTGGAGAGAGACGGGTTTTTTCCCCCCACTGAACTCGTGGAGCGGCCCGTTGCTTGTCGATTGTGACCCCTCTTAAAAGATGTTGAATAGGATTCCAGAGGTGTGTGCAACAGTCTGTCCTTGCTGCACTTCCCACTTGATTTTGCTTTCACAATGGGGCCCATTTTAGCACTTTTACTCTGCAACATTCCAGTTGCACATTGCAAACTGAAACACGCTCCTTAATGCAAATGATAAGATGGGAAAAATTAAATATTTAGCTGGTTTTCAAAGACTGGATAAACATTTTGCCTTCAAAGTGAGCATAAAGTAACCTTATTGTTTGTCGTATGTCTTATTATTTTATTATACATTAACGAATAATGTTTTTTGCACGACTGATAGATTGTTAGACCTGAAATACTCAATGAATGCAAATTTAATGAATAAGAAAAAAGTTTATTAACTCCACCCCCTGCACCATTGTGCCATTATGGAAATTATAGGAAATGCCTGGTGCATAAAAAAAATGATTATTTAAAAAAAAAAAATATGATTACTTTAAAAAGTCATGACTTTAAAAAGTAATTATTGCTAAACGGCAAAAAAAGGCTGAAAAGGGGTTCTGACCTGAATCATCGATTATCCAGGGATGCTAAGTTACTGAAAAACACCGCAAAGTTACTGAAAAAATAAGGGGGCATCAAAAAAAGTTAGGCATTGTATTTAAAGTAAAGATATATGTATATATGTAGAGCTAGAGCAGGCCCTTACATCGCCCGGCACGGATTTAACGGCCGCAAGACTTGCCATCGCCCGCCGGGGGCTTTAACATCGGGAGAGGATGGGGAGCAGGGGAGGGACAAGACTTTGCCTTCCATCACAGTGAGGAGGAGATTCACTGTGATGGATGTCTGTGTGAATTGAGTTGGTGGTGTGTCTTGTAAAATTGTTTCTTCTTGTTGTATGGCTGCAGAAACCCAATTTCGTTTGAACCTCATTTGAGGTTCGAATGACAATAAACAATTGTATTGTATAAATTGTATAAAAATTGTATATGTATCACAAATTCTACTTTCAGATCATGTTTTTTGCAAATTTAAAGTAAGGATCTGTAAGAATTTTCCAAAATTTATTTGGCTTAGAATCTGGAAGTTGTATAATGTTTTTTATATGCTGAGGAGTGAAATATGACTTTAGTGCTAAAATATATTGAGGATATCTTATCAGTGATGCTACCACATGGCAGTTTTCCCATAAGTGTTTTGTAAGTGATACATTCCCTTATCATGTATCTGTACACTGTAAATGGGTCGATTGTAATCATGTATTGTCTTTCTGCCGACTGGATAGCACGCAACAAAAAGCTTTTCACTGTACCTCGGTACACGTGACAATAAACTAAACTGAGCTGTAATTGTGAATCAATAACTATCCATTGTGAAATCCTATTCGAAAGAGTCAATGAACAAGTTACCTAGCAGTTGTGAGATATTATGTCTTATATACCATTCTCACGTCCCTTTTATTCAGGTAATCAATGAAAATAGTGTGCTTTGTGGGCCCACATGATCATTTTGATAATGTTGTAGTTATCGTTATATTCTGCGCCTATCGGAGGCTATGCTTAACATGATAAAGGTCACAAATTCTCAAGCTAATGAAGAATTAGAAGTGTACACAAGTGCACAGAAAACAAAGGGACTTCACTCACAGTCAGAAAACTATGGGCTTGGGGTTCGTGGCTGTCAAAGCTATTTTTCTTTCTTACCTGAGTGAGTTTACTCAAGATGTCGGAAGGACCTACAGATGCTGGTTTAAATCGAAAATTAGACACTAAATGCCGGAGTAACTCAGCGGGACAGGCAGCATCTCTGGAGAGGAGGAAAGGGCGCCGTTTCGGGTCGAGACCCTTCTCCAGAGATGCTGCCTGTCCCGCTGAGTTACTCCAGCATTTTGAGTTTACTCGATCCCCGGCAATAATCCATGCCACGCGAATGGGAGCCGTTCTTCTCCAGGTGGGGGATGGGGGGGGGGGGGGAGATGGGGTCAACCAGGGTCTATGGGTGGGGTGGCGAGGGTTAACTGACCACTCTCCAGCTCGCTCGCGCCTCCTGCCAGCCACCAACAATGGGCCTGACGGTGCTGGGAGTGGCGTTAATGATCGACCCACCCTGGTGTAACAAGTTGCCCATCCCGAAAGCTTAGTAACAGGAAATGTTCTGCACGGAAGATAAAAGGAACTCTCTGTGGACAGATCGCCATTGAATATTTTCCTCGTTGAGGAATAAAATGACTATTCACAAACTTCTATATTATTTCCAAAATCTTATTTCCAAGATTTACTCTGCGCTTGTGTGGATAATATGATCTTCACACATGTGCTTTTGAGGTGACACTGCTATGTATATAAACAGAAATGATTTAAATGTATTTATGATTAGTTTAGTTTAGTGATACACTGAGGAAACAGGCCCTTCGGCCCACCGAGCCCCTGCCGACCAGCGATCCCTGTACACAGTGAAGACTATTTACTTATTGCAAATGCCAATTAACCTACAAACCTGTATGCCCTTGGAGTGTGGGAGGAATCCAGAGCTCCTGGAGAAAACCCACGTGGGTCACAGGGAGAACGTACAAACTCCGTACAGACAGCACCCCAGGTGAGGATCGAGACCAGGCCTCTGGCGCTGTGAGGCAGCAACTCTAGCGCTGCGCCACCATGCCACTGAGAAACTGCAGGCGTTGGAAGCTTGAGCCAAAAATAAATTGCTGGAGGAACATGGTGAGCATCTGTGGTGGGAATGGACAGACAACTTAATACCCGGGGAACATGGAACTAGAATCTGTGGAACTCCGCACAGACAGAACCCGAGATTAGGATCGAGCCCAGGTCTCTGGCACTGTGAGGCAGCAGCAGCTCTACCAGCTGCACCCCTGTGCTGCCATGGGAGGGTGGGAGGGGGCGAGTGTGAGTGGGAGGGGGTGGAAGAAGATGTGTGCCAGGTTACGCCACTTATGAATGATTAAACCTGCAATCTTCTGCATGGCTGCAGGAAAATCAAACAATACAATGCTGGATCAAGGATTAGGATGCACTTGGCTACAGTTACACTTGGAGAAGTTAAAGTACTTTTTGGCCTTTTGGTTGAGCTCAAATGTAGACTCAGTTTAACTGAAAGCATGAGAGCGCTATTGCTGAGAGTTTCTGCTTTCTTCAATATGATCCTCCTCTCTCAGGACTAACATTCCAGTTGCTTCGATCTAACAAACCTTCAGCCTTTCATTTATTTAAGATCAGTTTTTCTTTCTCAGGCCAGGTTGGGGGGAGTTCCCCCCGCCACGTGTACCATGTAATCCCGTGCTACCTGCTCCACGGTTGGATAGTCGGCGACTAAACCGTCTCCCCCACCTGGTTTTCCAGGTGAGGAGGGGGCTGTGGACCCCCAGCAGGACCAAAAACAAAACCTGTCAAAGGGCGGATGAGCTTCTAGCGAGCCAACGGCCATCCACACTTCAGTAGAAGTTGCGATCACTGTCGTACACGGCATTGTAAGGAAAGATGATAAAGCACACACACACCAACATCCTATACTTCCAGCGGCGGAAGTTCGCAGGAACTGGAGGACAGAGATGTGTGGTGCGTCCGTCACCGTTCCCGTCGGAAACCAGCACCACTGCATCGCTAATGTTTTCAGAGTTCATGAATGAATTTTCTTTGCAATAATTCATTAGAGTTCCGCCTGCAAATGATTGGATAATGGCTTAGTTTAGAGCGTAGTTTAGAAATACATTATGGAAACAGGCCCTTCGGCCCACGAGTCTGCAACGTCCAGCGATCGATCACCCCGGACACTAACACTATCCGACACATCAGGGACAATGTACAATTTGTACCAAAGCCAAATAACCTACAAACCTGTACGCCTTTGGAACGTGGTAGGAAACCAGAGGTCCTGGAGAAAACCCACGCAGGTCACTGGGAGAATGTACGAACTCCGTACAGACAGCACCTGTAGTCAGGATGGAACCCGGGTCTCTGTCGCTGCAAGGCAGCAACTCTGCCGCTGCGCCACCATGCAGATTTGTAAGAGAAATCAGCACAAAGTTTGTAGCTATGTTGTAGGCTCCATGCGCTAGAAGTGCTTATATCTATAGATCGGTTATAGACCCCGATAAATGTCCATTGCTAATCGTACAACACAATACGTTTTCTATCAGTTTGTATTTTCATCATTACTATAATAAGCTGTGTTTATGTTCCTCAGTGGTGCTGTCTGTACAGAGTTTGCACCTTCTCCCTTTGACCACATGAATTTTCACCAAGTGCTCCGGTTTCCTCCCACACTCCAAAGACGTGCAGGTTTGTAGGTTAATTGTCTTCTGTAAATTATCCCTAATGTGTAGGATAGAACTAGTGTACGGGGTGATCATTGGTCGGCGCGTACTCGACGGGCCGAAGGGCCTGTTTCCACGCTGTATCTCTAAACTAAAATAAACAACCACCTTAAGGTTAAATAATAATCTTATTATTAAGTTGGGAGCGGGGCAACATAAAGACACATAGGTTTAGTTTAGTGATACAGCGCGGAAACAGGCCCTTTGGCCCAACGAGTCTGCACCGACCAGCGATCCCCACACATTAACACTATCCTACACACACTAGGGACAATATGCATTTACACCAAGCCAGTTAACCTACAAACCTGGACGTCTTTGGAGTGTGGGAGGAAACCGAAGATCTCGGGGAAAACCCACGCAGGTCACGGGGAGAACGTACTAACAGCGCCCGTAGTCAGGATCAAACCCGGGTCTTTGGCGTTGTAAAGCAGCAACTCTTCCTCTGCGCCACCGTGCCGCCCCACTCATTTCCCAAGCCACAATTCTATTCAACAGCGAGGTGACGAACTGGAAACCCCGGAGGTGGTTAAACTGAAGCCAAACAGTGGTTGCAGTTATGATCTCCCACTTTACCCTTTTTGTGTGTCCCGGGGTCAGATCATTGGTCTCGGCAGTCTCTTAACACACAGATGTTACAGTAACACTCAGGAAATCACGGCTAAATGTGGCCTTTCACCCCAGCAGTCAGCTGATTCTCTGTGGCACTGTGAAATATGGAGTCGGCTTCCATGAATTAGCATTTTTTCCCACCGTCTCTTTTCTTCGCCCAGGCGCCTAGTCCTCTGTGCCGCTGGTCTGTCGGCCTGGCTCAGGCGCTCGCACAGTTGTCCACAGTCTGATCCCTGGCTCCTCCGGGGTCAAAGGTCGCCGACCTCAGGCCATGACTCTTGCTGGAGGCCGCCTGACAGATCACCCCTGTCCCCACCAAAGGTCAGCGAGACAAACAACTGCAGCCTATATATCAGCTTTTACACTTTCCTGACACTTTCCCAACTCACTTTCCTCCCCAAGAACAAAGGGCCTCAAAGGCTTCCCTGCCCGCACGGTGATGAATAGACACCAGTCTCTGATACCAATCTTCAGCCCTGCAACATGAATCTTAAACCCCCCCCCCCCACTTCTCGCTGGAACAAGCATATATATTATTTTGCACTTTTGACTGAAGTATTCATTGTAGAACAGTTGCCTCCCGAACAAAAGACTGGGGGCCTTCAGTGCCAGAGACGGTGTGAACAGAACAGAGATGCAACACTGATCTAACTAGCAACAACAAAATAAAAAGTTAGCTAGATTTCTCCCAGGGTTACAAATGGAGTCCCTGAACTCGAGATCATTTCCAAATTACATCTGTGGTATAAGGTACGCTGGCTCGCTAGGAGTTGCTATGACGGTGTTCAGTAAAGAACAAACTCAGAACAAAACTTCCTTAAAGTTTGGCCCATCCTTTTCAAAGTTCAAAGATCAGCAAATTGTAGATGAAGGCTTTCTCACCGCGCTTTATATTCCTGAGAAACTCATTTTTTTATTTGCACAGGACGGGGAAAAAAAAAGACCTCACTCACTACGGTTGTTTTAACTGTTTGATTTATGACAATTATCGTGATTGCCTAGGTTTGCAATTAGCACGGTTGGGATAAACAGATTATAATGATCACCATGGGTTTCACATGTCACTTTATATCAGGATACCATAACATCATAGGATCCCTATTCATTAATGATGTTGGATTATGACTTTATAGGTTTTGTTAATCGTTTATTTATGCAACACATGTATTGGTGGGTTGAACAGTGCGTTAATTATCTGCACATGTTACTTCTGGATTCGCTCTCCACACGGATCACAGAGTGAGGCCATGGCTTTGGCTGCCAAGTCATCCAGCCACGCAATCTGTAGTCATCCGAATCGGACAACTTCGTTAGGGATCTGGGTCTGTTGAATTGGCCAAAAGCTTTCACTCTTCCAATTCAGAGTAGCAGGGAATTCTCACCTTTAGTTGGGAGATACAGCGCGGAAACAGGCCCTTCGGCCCACCGAGTCCGCGCCGACCAGCGATCACCCCGTACGCTCACGCTATCCCACACACACACACTAGGGACAATTTTACAATCATACCAAGCCAATTTACCTACAAACCCACGCATCACCTGGAGTGTGGGAGGAAATCGGAGCACCCGGAGAAAACCCACGGGGAGAACGTACAAACTCCGTACTGGCAGCAACCCGTAGTCAGGATTGAACCCGGGTCTCTGGCGATGTGAAACTTGTCTGCCGGCAGTGTGGGATATTCTGATCAATGCCCACTGGCACAGTTTAGTTTAATTTGGTTTTGAGATGCAGGGCAGAAACAGGCCCTTCGGCCCACCAAGTCCGCGCCGACCAGCGATCTCCGCACATTAACACTATCCTACACACACTAGGGACAATTGACACTTATACAAAGCCAATGAACCTGAATACCTGGACGTCTTTGGAGAGTGGGAGGAAACCGCGAAGTTCTGGGAGAAAACTCATTGCAGGTCACGGGGAGAACGTACAAACTCCGTACGGAGCGTACAGTTCCAGAGCGCGTCCTTTACTAAAGGTAAGACGTATTTTAAGGGCAGGAAATACTGCAGGAGCTAGGTTCTCCAGGGTCGGGATGCAGTTGATTGGAATCATTCTCGTGACCCTTCTGTTAGGAATAAGGTTGAATCAACAACCTCAGACCAGTGCCAGCATTCATAATGAACATTTTGCATTTTTAAACCCACTGAGAAAATGCATTAAAGTTGTTCTATAAATATAATAAAACAGATTACAAAAAATAAATTACTTGAGGGAATTCATTTATTTGAGAATTTATTTTTCATATTCTTCTCCCCAATATTATTGATTAAATAAAGTGTTGTGGGACTGAGGCGGATTGTTTATTGAACGTTCTAGCAACGTCCTCAGTCAATTAAACTTCATTTATATGAAGACCCATGATCTAGGATTAGGAGGAACCAGCTCTTATATTGGAAACAGGCTAATGACTTTGGCAATACATCAGTAAAACCCTTGAATAAATGTCAACAGATAATGTGAAAAATTGTTGATGGAGGAATGTCAAAACTAATAGATTGCAGTTGTACCTTATGCATAGTTGGGTAACATCCAGCTGTGAAGTACATGCAGTCAAAACCACACCTTCCACTCTCAAAGATTGATGTAGAAGGTCCCCACTTTAACTGGCTGAGTGGAGAAGGAGTGTTTGATGGCTACTCGCTGGAGTTTAGAAGGATGAGTGGGGCACCTCGTTGAAACGTACCGAATAGTGAAAGGCCTGGACAGAGTGGATGTGGAGAGGATGTTTCCACTGGTGGGAGAGTCTAGGACCAGAGGTCATAGCTTCAGAATTAAAGGACGTTCCGTTAGGAAGGAGAAGAGGAGGAATTCCATTAGTCAGAGGGTGGTGAATTTGTGGAATTCTGTCTCAGAAGGCCGTGGAGGCCAAGTCAATAGATATTTTTAAGGCAGAGATAGATAGATTGTTGATTAGTATGGGTGTCAGGGGCTATGGGGAGAAGGCAGGAGAATGGGATTAGGAGGGAGAGATAGAACAGCCATGATGGAATGTTGGAGTAGACTTGATGGGCTGAATGGTCTAATTTTGTTCCTACTATTTATGAATTTATGTCATTCATTGTGCCCATTGCGGAGCTCCTCGGCTAATTCCTTCATGGTTTCAGTTACATAATGCCTTTTTGCTTTCTACATTTGAATTATTCTCCTTACCTTCCATTAAGGTTAATTTAACCATCTTACATTCCTGGAAAGCAACTCCTGTTTAGTTTAGTTTAGAGATACAGCACAGAAACAGGCCCTTCGGCCCACCGAGTTGCTGCCTTACAGCTCCAGAGACGCGAGTTCGATCCTGACTATGGGCAGTCTGTACGGAGTTTGTACATTCTTCCCGCGACCCTGTGGGTTTTCTCCGGGTGCTCCAGTTTCCTCCCACATTCCAATCAACGTACAGGATTGTAGAGGAATTGGCTTTGGTAAAAATTGTACATTGTCCGTAATGTGTGGGATAGTGCTAGTGTACGGGGGGTCGCTGTTCGGGGCGGACTGGGCGGGCCGAAGGGCCTGTTTCCATGCTGTATCTCTAACCAAACTAAACTACTAGTTACTATTACTACATGAAACTAAACTAAACTAAACTACCTCCACTCCAGTTCAGTAGAACTTGAGGTGACTACCAGGCTGGTGTGGAATCTACAGAGAAATATTATAGAATTTTAATAACATTTTACTTCCTGAATCCATTCAACATGGGATAAGTGCAAGGACAAGATTATTCAGGCGAAGGGCTTTGTTAATAAAGAGGCAGCTAATTTTTATTTCTGGTGCTGGTGGTTTATATTAGTTGCAGCAATGATTCATTAAACAATTACGGTGCCTGCCTAAGGATAACTTCAGCTTGTTGTGAAATATATCTTCACTTGTCACATTGTTACCTCAGTTCTTTACCCCTCTCGTGCTTATTCTCAGAGTTATGTGGCCTTCAAATCGTGACCACAGACAATACAACCTCCTTACCTAATTACATGTTACATTGACAACAGCCACATTCCTTCCACATCTCTGGTAATATTTTACAGAGAGTTCAGCCATGAGTTGATTGAGGAATACAAAAGAATAACAACATTTCAATTTGTATATTTTACATTGAGGTAGACATTTAAACCAACAAAATTGATATGAAACTTTATTCATCTTTATGAATAGAGATGGATTATTGATCAGTAGATCATTTATGAAGTTAGACACTTGAGATATGAGACGGTGTTCCTTAGTTATACAAGGTATTACTTTCCAGATCATTGCACCAGGATTCATTCCATAGAAAGCTGGAGTAATTCAGCATGGTCTATCGGTCTTCTGTAGAACAAGATAACAGGGAACTTTCCCCATAGAGAGACAGAAAAGGGTGGTGGGTGTATGGAACAAGCTGCCAGACGAGGTAGTCGAGGCTGCGACTATCCCAGCGTTTAAGAAACAGTTGGACAAGTACATGGATAGGACAGGTTTGGAGGGATATGGACCAAGCGCAGGCAGGTGGGACCAAAGATCCAATAGTAAACAAGATAGTGCACTCCTGCTAAAACCAATGGGCTGACGTGTAGTACGCCACGGAGCGGAACGTCAGCCTTTTTGTCGGCCATTTCTGTAACCAGACCCGACTTTGTAAATCCCTCTCGCAGTGTAATCAGCGTTGCGGGGGAACAGTTTGTGTGTGATACAGTGTTAGACCCATTATTCATAATTCTGTTAATTCCTAATTCTGCTATTTTTTGTTCATGATTAATATGTCAATAATTTATAATTCTGTTATTTTCTTTTTTTAATGTTTTTTTTTAAATTTCTTTTTTTTAAGTTTTTTTAAAATTCCTTTTTAAATGGCTCAAGTGCTGTGTTTGAGTTAATGTTTGTATTAAACTGTCACCAGGATCTTTGGATCTTTGCTATAGGATCTTTGTTTGGATAGGAGTGCGGAAATGGGGCCAAAGATTACCCATGAATCTGCCCAGTTTTTTCGTCAACAGGGCTATCTTGCTTGCTAGGGGATCTTTGGGTGGGACTAGTGTAGCTGGGACATGTTGGCTGGTGTGGGCAGGTTGGGGCAAAGGGCCTGTTTCCACACTGTATGACTAAGTGCTTGGAGTAACTCAGCAGTTCAGGCAGCATCATGGATCGGTGACATTTTCAGTGTGGAACCCTTCTTGATGTTCTAAAACGTTGACAAATGATAAGATCATTGATGATTTGATCAATGCTCATGTACTCATGCTTGTATGCCTTGCTGCTCTAGTCCCCCTTTGCCCGAGCTAATGGGTTCCAAGTTGTCATATTCAGTAATGGCCAAGATCTAATGACTTAACATTTTAAGAGCTGAATTTTGCTTTGGATAACAGACAATAGGACACACAAGTATAAAGAAATACTCTCTTCATATTTTTTGCCATTTTCCTTGTGTATTTCCCATTTCCTTT